>OZ014511.1:28902551-30102551 GCA_963966075.1 Aphodius sticticus
TTGATGAAATATTAAAAATGAATATAATTTTATTATTTAAACAATGGAAATCATCCCAAAATATAAATAATGTCACTTGAGAATAACAATTGGCCAGACCTATCTAAAAAAAGTGATTTTAGGTGACTTGCAAACAAAAATTGCTTAAAAAAATGTGGGTTTATTAGACAATATGGGCAAGATATCTCGAACATGAAATTTATAAGTTAATTTCACAAAAAAGCTGACGTTCCTATCATAATTAGAAAAAGTTGAAAAGGAATAATAATTGATTGTTTAAACAATAGGAAGAAATTTTTTAATGAATAATGTCACTCTAAGATAATAAACTGTCATTTTGAACTCAGAAAACAGAATTCAGACGAATTTTCGAGAAAAACGAATTATTTCATCAAATATAATTTGTTTAAATAAATGGAAATTAGCTGACAAATGTTTATAAACATTCCACTAGACTTATAGTAATGATTTCTATGAGAAAAAAGAGAATTAAATGATTAGAACGGGTCATTTTCTGAAGAATGTACACTTTTTCATTTGGGTAGTTTTCAAGGTACTGTGGGGATGGGTTGGGACGTCAAATCCATATGTATAATAGGTTAAATTCTTCCTTGTAAAGTCCTCTACAAGTCCTATAACTTTAACATAAATTTTCCCAAACCCCGAACAATTATTCAAAAAATACAGAAAAAAGTCTTTACAAATCAAAATTTGGAAAAAAATACTTGTCCACTTTTTTTGGATTTGGAAACGATTTGGGGAGGTTCGTTGCTTTCTACATAAAAACAACCACCCTAGTGTCCATAAAGAAAAGAGTGCTATGCAATAAACATAATACCAAAATGCTGAAGGGAGGCAGCTGCCCCCCTGCCCCCCCCCCCTTGGATACGCCCATGCCTACAAATAATCATCCTTTAGCACCATTAACAATGCTTTGCATGTCTCTGGAATCATTTTTGACAGAGCATGTTTAGAGATCACTGTTGAATACCGTAGATCTGTATATGATCGACCTGTTGCTAAAAATCTAAGTAGCGTCGTTCATCTGCAGATATTGACATTCTCATGCTTGTGTCCTGCTTTTTTTATTGAACTAAGTTCAAAAGCTTTACATATGTGTTTTTGTCCATTCTTAAGTAGTTTCTAAAATCTTTGGGGGACGATCTTATTTCACAAATTAAATTGTGATGAGACAGATTTTCACGCTTTAAAAGCCACTGTTTACTCCATTTCCTTTACGCTCGTTTTTCTTCTTCTTTTTTGTTGATTTCGCTCAAAAGAATTAGCGCACACAGCTTTCGCTTTCTGTCCGTCATGGTTGTGTACGTACAAAGCGTCACGCCGCGCCGTATCAAACTAAACGAATTCAAAACGAACTGCCTAGCCGGCTGCCGATGCGGTCTGCGCTAGCAGCACCTGAGCTCGTGTCAACGCGATGTGTAAGCAGCGGCGAATACAGATGCCTACCAAGCGCGACCGTAGCGATTAGCCGTTGTTGAAGCCGCATCGTATATACCCAAAGAATCAGCTGATAGCGTCTGCGCTAGCGTCGGCAGCTAGCTCGGGCGCTGCGTGTCAACCTACCATTAGAGCTGAAAAGCTTTCTGTTGAAATGGGTCCAAAGGAACTGGAGGTTGTCTTAGCATTTTTGAAAGATTTTGCAAATAAGCCGCGATTTCTCGACTTTCGTCGAAATAGTTAAATAATATTTATAAAGAAGAGGAAATTCTGAATAATTTACGACTATGACATTTTTTGGTATAATCAATAGCTGCATGAGCAAATTCTATTTCATCGAGATCGGTCGTACTGCATTAAAACTATAGTGGCCAGGATATATGTCAGATTATAATATGTAAGATATGATTCTAATTAATGACAGTAGGTGTCAAACGGTAATGTTTTGACAAGACTACTGTCAATACAAGCTGCGTTCGGATATTGTATTACACTTTTTACACCCAATAACACGTAAGTGTCATTTGGACGGTGTACCCTGTGTCAACGGAGTACAATATCCGAAAGCAGCTTTAATCGACATAAGTATCTGTCTAGTTCCATAGTTTTATTTTAATGCAGACATGGCCGATCTCGATCAAATAGAATCTCATGCTGCTAAACTATTAATTTTATATATAGTATGATAAAGTCATGTGCCTGGCCACATCAGATTTTTTTGATAAAAAAAAACAAATTTTGTTTTTTATCTTCCACGAAGGGTATCTTAATTAAAGCAACAAAAAGATTTTACACCACAAGATGACCCTCAAGAGCGGTTGCAGTTTTAGAAGTTAAACTGACTTTTCCGCCATCAAAAACATTATCTGACATAATTACAGCATTTTATTCTTGCGGTTGGTTTATTAACAATATTGGCTCTATTTAAACTTCACACTTTGATTTTGAGGTTTATATTTCTGTTCAATATTTCGCAGCTTGATGGCTGCGTCATCATGAATTGTAGACTATGCGTAATGAGGAAAGATGTACATTGTACAAAGACAAAGAACTTATCTTGCCTAAATACAGTCATAAAACTATCGGAGGCATCAGAGTTTAGTTACGGGTGTGATGTGTGAGGTTCAAATAGAGCGATCCCCTCTTTTTGACAGAACACTATCGACTATTATTATCTAAAATGTATGAAAATACTAATGAGAAACCCCTGACAGAAAGCAACAAACTAATATCTGAAACACTAAACTCCCAGGAAAATGCAGGACATTTTTTAAATTATTAATTAGTTAGTTATAAACGTCTAGCCCCGTTGGGTGAAAATTAGAGTTTGATTAAATTTAGTAACAGATAATTGATGAGTACTATAAAGCCGCGTATTTGCTCAAATTTAATCGTTTCACAATTCTTTAAATAAGCATTCTAATGAAAATCGAAAATATTGCAGGTAAGTAAAACAAATATATAAAATTGACATACATAGGTTTACTTTATTAAAAAAAAAAGAAAATAATTTCGTTGAATATAATACTTCAATATTAAATTTTTGCAAATTTATAACGGTCTAAATTACAATAAGTAGAGTGAATTTATTGTGGACATTGGAATTTTTTACTTGCATCAAATGCTTCTATTAAAACTTGGAATTCTGGTAGGGTAAAATTCTGTTGTCTATTTGGTAAAAGCATGTATTCATACTTATGATTTTTAGACTTCCTGTAAGCAACCTGAAATAAAATTAAATATAGTTTCCGAAATATGAATAAACTAGTATATAAATACTTTTATAAAAGTATGGTTTTTATGCTCATGTGCTTCAATTGCTATACTCGAAGAGTAATTAGGATGATGGGGGTAAAATACCCCCAATGCGTCGAGAAAATTAGCTATGGTTACATCATGTGCAGAATATAAGAACATCTTGGCTTTTTTCTTTATGCAATAATTCTTTGTGTCTTTTAAAACTTTGCACATAAAATTCCCTAAAAAACAATATATGTATGTACTATGTATGTAAGTACCTAACATATATACGAAAAATAAGTTATTAGATTAACATGCAAGTCAATACCAGCAACTAATCTCTTCAGTTCTGGGGTTGATGTCTGCAATGAATATTCTTCCACAGCCAGCTTTTCTAAATACGGCAATGATCTTTCGGCCCATTCCGGCAGCTGCAACCCATTATTTTTCTAAAAAATCATTTTCACGATAATTATTACACTCAAGGTTTACGGTAACCGGCAATACGGAGCGAAGTAAAGTTAGAAAGAGGCAACCGCATTAAAATTCCGCACATCTCCCGCTCCGTCTCACTGAATTTTAATGCTACTGTCTTCCTCTAACTCATAGCTTTACTTAGCATCGCTCCGTATAGGTGGACACCTATAAAGTTAGCAGTGTGAAAACAAGTAAAGATTACTGAATTTAAATACCTGAGTATTTAAACGTTGAAATAATAACCAAGTAGTTCGAACGCTTTTCACAGGCATACCGGAATTTTCTTCAACGTAAGCCATAAATTCCTTATACTTCTCCAGAATTTGCTTTTCCACCTTTCTTGCATTCTCTTGATATACTTCATTGTATTTAGGGTTATTGAATATTACCGATAACATCTAAATCATATATGTATATCATAAGTGACATTTCATTAAATGATTTTAATATTGCGACCAATGCAAATGCCGAGATGTCGGATAGTAATTTTAAGATTTTGTTAATCTTTTAGCAAGTGGAAAAAATACACACAGACAAAAACACGGGTTATCTCAAATTTTGCCATGAAGCATATAATCAATTTCAAGAACATTTTGTTTTTTGATTCTACACTGTTTCGTAAAATATTTACTGTTACGACTAAAACTTTGCAATTGCAGCTTTGATCTTCAATAACTTTTGTAATCTTTAACCGATTTTGATGTTTTTTTCACAGCATTATAAAATGGGATGAAACAACAACCAATATGTTGAGGGAAAATGAAAAGCTTTCTTCACCGTTCAAAACCTATGTACGTATCCAGTACGTATCAAAACCTATGGCCACACTTTATAGATATTACTACTAAAAGAACACATTACTCAATGCAGCGGCGCGTTATGCGATCATGGGGCCCTGGGCAATTTTAAATTTGGGGCCCCCCATATACAATGCCGAATTAAGAACAATTACTTTTTTATACGAAAATAATGTACCTATACTAATAATACTGATATAACATTTCGGAACAATTAACAAAAATCATAAATAATAGGTGAGGTATTGACCTTTTTGTAACAACATTTAATATAAGTACCTACATAATTATTGAAAGTAACAACAGATTATTCTTAAGAATTACAAAATAACTAATAAATAGCTTAACAAGAAAGAAACAAGCTTAACAAGAAATCAAAATACGTAGCAAGTAAAATATATTAAAGGGTATTATTAACAGTTAAATGTATTTTTAATTTTTTCAATATTTCAAAAACTGCGATAGTTCATTCTTAAATACGCCGTCATCAATACATACATATGTCCTCTGAATATGTACTTATTAAATTTTTGGTGTAGTTTTATAGTTTTTTTGAGATGTTACTTTTAATAAAATGTAATTTGTTATTTCTTTTTCTAACATTACCTAAGATTTCAATTCCATATCATAAAAAAAAATACAATTATTCCGAATGCCTTCTGCTATATCAGTTTTAACAAGAAGAAACGGAACGTGTCAATATATATTAATAAAAGCTATTTGAAGCCTCTATATTTATCCTTGCTTTAATAACACATTAATTTACATAGGGAACATGTTTCGGTTGTTTAAACCACTTTCAGCCCTAAATCTACAACAAATAGAGAGTTTCAGATGTAAATATAAGTAAAATATAACCTAAATCAAACACTTTAAAATTATAACAACACTTACTGTCAAGTATGGAGGATAACTACGACAATAAGCACTGTTGTTATAATTTTAAAGTGTTTGATTTAGGTTAAGTTTTATTTATATTTACATCTGAAACTCTCTATTTGTTGAATATTTAGGGCTGAAGATGGTTTAAACAACCGAAACATGTTCCCTATCTAAATTAATGTTTTTTTAAGCAAGGATAGATATAGAGGTTTCTAATTGTTTTTATTTATTAACTTTGAATAAATATGAACCTTGCAATATGGACCAAATACATATGAGTCAATATCTGGTCCTCAAAGTTTAGAAGAAAGTAACCAAATAAAAGGTTTAGGAAAAGACTTAGTTAGAAACTTGAATGACTTTTGAATATACAGGGTTATGTGTTTGTAAGAAGCAGGTCAAATTCCATTTTTTAAATATAGCATCCTGTATATTTTTCCTGTTTTCTTAATCTTTTGAATTACAAATTGAACAGTGAAAACCGCGTGTCCCTGAGGTCAAATGTAACAAGACGATTAAATGTTAAAAGAAAGCAATTAAAGAATGTTAAATGGATTTCTACCATGTCAATAGCTCGTCGTTTTTGAAAATGACTTAAGTTATAAATACGAAATACTTGTGTTTCATTTCTTACCATATCAAATTTGTAGCTTAAGCAATTTCCTAAAACTTTTATTGCAATCTTTTTCTTCTGAAGTTTTTAGAAAGAAATATATTGAGTGGTTACGTTTCTTTTTATACACACTGTGTAATAATAAGGACTTTGAAAAATGTACATCATTTTGCAGATCGGAATTTTTATTTTACAGACCTTTAGAGCATTCATCTTGACAGAATATAATTCAAAAATAGGAAAACTGTTGATTGAAAATCTTCAAAGAATTCATAGTTTTTCTCTGCTAACTTAGTCAAGGGTTTCTCGTTAGTCTCGTACAGTATTAGATATAGTTTCTATTATTACAAAAAAAAGCATGAGTTTAACTGCTAAAACTCACCCCACTCTCTTTGGGGCCCCATAGGCAAGACTACTACTCTAAAGTTCAATTTCATATTCTTACTACGGTAATTTATTAATTACCTAATTAATTTATAGTTTATAAAAGATTGATTTTGGTTCCCAACCGGCAGGCGCGCAAATATAAAATTCACTATTCTTGAGATGTAATAAATTAGTTAAAGATTAGTTGGGGCCTCGCTGAGAGGAGCCTAAATCTGTAATAAGGACTGGCATGGTGTGGTAGTCTATTACGGAAATAAGTTTCTAAAATACTGCTTTGGGGAGCCCCCTGTTATTAGGGGCCCTGGGCAAATGCCCATTTTGCCCATGGGATAACGCGCCACTGACTCAATGACAATATTATGTCAAGTTATATTGTGTAATACATACATCATCATCTTCTAGTGGTAAATAACGGAAGGGAATAGGTTGCCAGTTTAGATGATCATTCCATACAAGTTCATGTTTGGGAGGAAATAACGATGCCAGAACTAATAATAACGACGCCTTCGTTCTGGGAACATCAGTGGACCATGCTTCTATAAGATCCGGTATATAGTACTCTCCTATTAAAGACTTATAGCGTGATTGAAGGACTTGACCAAAATTGTACATAGTTTGTTTTCCTACCTAAAAAAACAGATTGAATTCAGAGCAAAATACCTTAATAGAAAAATTTACATACGTTAGTCAGTTGTCCCATACCAAACGGAGGAAATGTGTTGTTTTTGTACGGATCTTTGGGATATGCGGTTAACTCTGTTGGTGTGCGTTCACCATGCCGAAAAATCTAAAACAATAAAGACACAGTTTACATGAAAAGAAAAATGTAAAAGTTTGTCATTTGCAATTTGCAATTGGCATTATCATTAGTAGGCAAAACCAATAGTAGAAAAAAGGAAGATACTCACAATATGGACCTGCTGTAATGTTTCAGGCATTACATTTTGACAAAAAAGTAATAAACATGTAATTTGGAGTAAAATTAAGTGCATTTTATTGTGTAAAATACTGACGGTTTATTACTTTTCGCTTAAACTGCGTGGAACCAAATGTGTGTACTTTGTAAAGAACTCTTCAAACTCGTGTATGTTGTACATTCTATACTACTTTTTAATGTCGTTGGGTGTGGTGTGGTGTATTCAGAGGCGTACCTAGAGTAAATGGCGCCTATGGCAAACACAGATTTGCGCCCCTTTCCGACGGTTGCTTACGTTTTATTTCTAAAAAAGTACTTTAAAATTGGGTAAAAAAGCACACAAATTTAATCTATTAACAAATTATTATAAATTTATTTTTTATTTGCTTTAGTTGATTGTTTAATTGTGCATATTATCAAAGTGTATTTCTTCGGTCGACTTTGGCCCATCGATGCTCTAAAATATGAGTAGGTATCAATTTTAATTTTCTAAATGATCTTTCGCAACTGGCAGTACAAACCGCGATTGTCAGCAATAGGACGGCTTGCACGGCTTGTTAACAGCGTTCTAAAATCCATTTCTTCATATAATTCTTGCCATCCACATCACAACTGAAGGTTTCTCCTAATGTTACACAATGTTCTTTAAAGTAGCTCGTTTCGGCTTTAAAACAACCCTTCCATATCAAAAACAAATCCAAATTTTTCATCTATTTCTTGTAAACGAACACTTCTACTTTTTTTAATTCATTGCATAGACGGTCGACAGTCCCTTTCATATCTTCTTTAGCTGATAAACCAGCATCTCTCGATGTTTCGCCATCCATTCTTTCCATTCTTCTTTGACGTCTTTCAAATACTATGCCAGGTTCATTGCATATTGGAATTCCTTCTTTCAGTGAGTCACTAACACTTCTCTTTCATCATGAAAGTATATTTGAAGAGGTTTTAAATCTAAAGCGGCATTATGTAAGTTCATTTTAGGATCCTGCAACCTCTTTTGAACGCAGTCAATACGAATGCCTTGTGTCCAGGCATAACAGCAGCATAGCACTGTGGCCTGCAATCTTGTAAATTCATGTTGTCTTTCTCTAACTGCTTCATTATTTCTTAAACCAAGCTTGCAGCGTCTTTATCGCTTATTTGTATAAAACCGAGAAATGATTCTTTAATCTGAAGTTTTTTTCTCAAAATTTATGTCAACATATCTTACTCCCTCAGACATTTGTTGACGATGAGCTTGATCAGGAGTCAGGAGATCAGGAGTTAAACATTAGTACGTAATACTTTGCTTTACGTTTTCTTTCTAGCAAATTATGACGAACAGTGGATGCCATGATGTGAATAAAGTTGTTCTGTATTTTTTGTGAAATATATGAAGTGGATCGATGACGGCTCTCCGCAAATTTATGAGGCATTTTATGACAGGGTAAAAATTAGAAATTAGTTTCAACAAACCAAGAATTTCCTGTATTAAAATCTGACTGAAGGACTGTCTGTGGTCTCACAAAGGCAGGTTTTGTATCGCATGGTATTTGATGCAGTGTCTTTTCAAGAAATCACACTACTTCTGACTTCCTCTTTGATTTTTTGATGTACAAAATCACACTTACCTATAGCCAGAAAGATGTCTAGAGAACATGGACAAACAAACGAAAAGCGAATGCGTGCGTTATTCCTTGGACGTTTGGATTTTTCTTTTTCATACGCAGTGTTTTAATACACATATTTTTATCTATACTTTTTTTTATTTTCGGTTTCGTATTTATACGTTAGGCGGTTTTTCGCGCCCCCTTTAGTTGGCGCCCATGGCACGTGCCATGCCTGCCATACCCTAGTTACGCCTCTGGGTGTATTACACTGTGTGACAAGATTTTCTAACATGAATTATTATCATGTATTTCGAAGGGTAACATAATAAGTAGTATATTTGTCATGGGCAAGAGGGTTCTATCACTTCGCATTTTTGAGTTAAACGGGGTCAAAATCCCAAAAATGCGTGATTTTTGCAGTTTGCGTATTTATTGCGAGTTAACACAATAATCTGGGGATTTCACAACGGTCTCAAAGTAATCCTTGAAGGATGTACTTATTACTTAGAATCCTAGAGTTTGCTCACAAGTGGCATTGAAGAAAATGTCAGAAAATGTGCAACAAATGGAATAGTTCTTTATTACTTAATAATATCACAGAAAATTTTTGCAGTTCTGAAACGATTAATTTAAGTACATTTACATTTAATCCATTCAAATTGTATTTCTACTAGGAAAGTTTGGGGGTAGTTTTTATGTCTTCCATTGTATATGTCAGAAGGTATTTTTTGGGGTGCTGAATCCAAATCTGGGATTTGCTAAATTTCGCGATGCAACATTGAAGCAAATACAGAAAAAAGGTAAACATTTTAGTTTTTTTGCGTATAACTCGGAAAAAATGAACTATTCGTAAATAACCTCACAATGGAAAATAAGAGTGCATTAAATTTCCTACAATCTTCACTATTTAGGTTTTTCTCCGACAAATTGTCCGGGCTCAGGCGATAGTTCTAATTGGCGTATTTTATCTAAAAAGTTAGTTGGAATTTATTTATTTTTTTAAACTCAATTTGTACAATTTTGGTCTTCATTAAATCACTTGAACGATATGTATTTTTTAAAAAAAATTACCTGTACCCTTTACATACCCTTTACATACGACCTCAATAAGCTATGTACAGAGAGCTGGGAAAAATTCACTAATTGACAGCCTTTAATAATAAATTAGAGTTTTGGAGTGGAAAACGTGGGTTTTTACGCAGACAGATAAAATTCGACAATTTTCAACTTTCGCTTGACCGTTCGCGGTCAAGCCTAAAACCTAAACTTAAAAGTTAAACCTAAAAGTGAAGTTTGTAGGAACTTCCATTGAGAGGTAATTTAGGAAAAGTTGATAGGTTTCGAGTTATAAGCAAAAAAATGAATATTTTTACCCTTTTTTGCATTTTCTTTAATGTTGCGTTACGGAAAATAGCAGATTGGGGTGAATCGTTGCCCTCTAGCGAAAAGTCGGTTTTTTGACCACCCTAGTGGACCATTTTTTTTTCTTTTAGACCACCCTTCGCAGAGATTCTCCCAAATCATACTCTGTTTACTTTTCTGAAAAAGACATTACGTAAAATACCGTCAAGCGATATCAATTGACTTGATGACTTGATTATAGCATTTGATCACGATCGATCTTGGTTGATTCTGCTAACATCGGTTAATTGACCAACCGACCCCTTCAGGGTACAAAAATTTTGGCGTGTAAGTTTATTGAAATACCTAGTCATAAGATCAAGGTTAATTGAATATATCCTTATTGTTTTATTGTGCAACACCAATAGAAAATACACAACACAATAATAGAATGCACCGCGATAGAGAAGTCTAACTAATAAAAGCGTTATCGATATCTATAGGTCCAACGTTAAGGAAATATTCTATAAGCATAGCTATAATTCGCTTGTATCTGATTCCTGAATTTTAGTATATACCATCCCATAGTGCAACGATTATGCTGGATTTCGCAGAAAACGATAAAACGTTGATATCTTTCAAAACATTTGAATGTCTTATAATTTATATTACGCTGACAATTAGTTACTATATTCATTAAATTTTGGTACAATGCCATCTTAAAAATTTATTACTTATTCTTTTTAGCAATGTTAATCTATCTTTATTGTCTATTAATAAAGCAAGAATGTATGGTTTTTATTGACTTAGCAACAACACAAGGCGACAAATTGCAACCATGTTTTTTGCAGCTTTTTAACGTTTATCAACGGAATTTTGCATGACAAGTGGTTGCATCACAGTGGTCGGTCGATTTTGAACTTTTAGCTGACCAAAATTATTTTCTTTTGTAAATCTTCTGAGTATGATAATATTTATCTGCTAATACAGGAAAAATAGATACAAAAAATACCTATGCGATGGGTTTTGAGGGTGGGTTAGATACAAATTTAGTTTTAAAGTTGTGAAATCTTGCGCACACAACGAAACGTTGTCTCAATTGAAAGCAACCTTTGATAATCCAAAACAACGGTTGCTTTATATATACGCAAGAATATATATTGTTCATTGAAGAAAACCGTTGTTTTGACCGGTTGCCTTACTTTAAGATTGTACAATTTTAAATAGATACTATACTTATTTGATTTAAGAATTTGTTCTTTTAAATGAAAAGGTTGGGTAGTTAGTTTAATCAGCTCACATCCTTGGATTAAACATTCAACTACTTCTTTCAAATATGAACATGTTATTATGAAAGCAATAATATTTTACATTAAATGCATAAGGGATCCAAAGAATAATATTGTTACTTTCCAACTACAGAAGATACCCCGTGTCCCTTCTTAGTGCCTTTCCATCAATATTAGATCTGTTGGATATTTCTACGTCAGGTACATTGACGGTATAATACCACATTTTCAAAACAACGACTTTCTTAAAAATCAAAACAATAGTTTTATTAAAGCAAATATTTAGGTAGTTTTATATTAAAGAAGTATTGTTATTAAAAGTATGTGTTGTATTAAAACAAACTAATTATGTTAAGAATTTTATTTACTTAACATTAG
This sequence comes from Aphodius sticticus, assembly GCA_963966075.1. Lineage (NCBI taxonomy): Eukaryota > Metazoa > Arthropoda > Insecta > Coleoptera > Scarabaeidae > Aphodius > Aphodius sticticus. The sequence continues at coordinate 28,914,422 of OZ014511.1, forward strand.
ACAACCGTTTATCTGTGTTCGAGTATAATAATATAGCACTTGTAAATATAACAAAAAAAGTTTAAAAAAATCTAAGTGACATGGGGCTGTTTGTGACAGGGGGGTTGAGGTTGAGAAATAAAGTTTGTGAAACCATGTGCATATGATAATATTATAGCTGCAAATGCACAAGAGAATGTTAAAAAAATATAAGTACCAATGGGATGTCTGTCTGTTTGTTCAGGCTCTTTACCGAAAAGGGATGACCAGTTACGAGACCTATATACCATATGAGACCCCATCGTGTGCGGATTCATACCCCGCTCTCCAGTCCCCTCCAACCAACCACCCTCCCCACCCCTCTTTAGCGAAGATGGTTGACCGCAGTCCCGAGACTCACATACTGTATGATATCCAATCGTGTGCGGATTATCGTAGGCTTATCTCCTGGTTATATGACGTCATACAGATTCGTAAAAATTTAACATAAAGTAAGCCATCCTAAAGACTTTAATTATAACTATTTTCCGTGTTTAATTACAACAATGGGCGTGTACAACCAGTTCTAGCAGAAATCGCTAGCGCTAGCGGCGCCGTCGGACCGGCTGAACGGTTACACGAGAAGTATGTTATCTCCGCTCGCAAGATGGCGACCGCTTAGTGTCAGCGCTTACCAAGCGCTAGCACCGCTTAGCTAGCGCTGGCCAGCGCCCGATGTGGTTGTACACACGCAATGTCTCTTACAGTACCTATCATTTGCTGGTTGTTTAATTACATGAAATAGGTTTTCTTTCTTCTATTATTACAATAAAACTTAATCCCAAATATTGGTTATTTTCCTATATAATTGTCAATTCGTTTCCTCATGTATTGACACTTCAATTGCAATTAATAAAAAACGTCGCATAATTCGTAGTTGCAATTGCTGTATTCCGGGTAGCACCAATCCATCAGCGTTGAATGTGCAATTCGAAACCAGTGTCGCCAAACATATTTCCAGGGTTGTTAAATTACGGTAATTAGTTTTGTTCGTAAAATACCGTTAAAATTAAAATTATTAATTTCAAATATTAAATTACCACGTAAATAAAAATTAAAAATGGTAAATTACGTTTGCTTAAATTACCGAGATAAATAAAAATTCAAAATGGTAAATTACGCTGGTTTAAATTACCGGGTAATTAAAAATTCAAAATGTTAAATTAAACCGGCGTTCATAGTTCATACCGATCACTGTAGGTTATGAATGCTACTTATATTAATAAAAATGTTTGGTAAATAAAAGTGACTATTTGTAGATAACTACCAATCTGATTAACGATGTTAAATTTCCGTAATTAATTTTTTCAGTAAATTAAAATTATTACTTGCAAATTTAAATAACCACGTGATTAAAAATTGCAATTGGTAAATTATATTTTCTTAAATTACCGGGTAACTCAAAATGATGATTTACCGATGACAGTAGGTTATGTAAAAAAAATTGGGTAAAGCCTTATAAGCCATTATATTGTAGATAACCACCCATCGCTGATGCCTTTCCTGATTAAAAAAAAATACTTTTTATACCAGCAATTTATAAAGTTGACAGTCTAACAGCATAATTATAGTATAAAATACTGTAATTTATTACCGACTCACAAAACGACAACGCCTGGTTTCACAAGCAATGAATAAATTTTATCCGGATCACCAGAACATTTCTTTAAATCATGAAGTTGATAGTAGGTAGATGACTTCTGATTTAAAATGTGCATTATTGGCTCCGCTGAATTAATTAATGAAAATACCGGTAATTACTATTAATTACGGTAATTTATTTAGTAATTTACCCGATAAATTACGCTCTTACATACCTAAGTACCTTCCACGCAAAGCACAAACAACAGTGGACTTATCGACTGCTTAGGAGTGGTGGGTACATTCACGTAAGTATTGATGGGAGGTTTTTGAAATTAATTTATAAATTCCGGTAAATTAACAACTGTAATTAATATTTTCGGTAAAATACTGGTAAATTACCAACGGTAATTTAAATTAACGATAAATTACCATTGGTAATTTCAGCCGTAAATTACGGTAATTAAAAATCGGTAAATTACCATTAATTACGGTAATTAATTTCTTAATTTACGCAGTAAATTACGCTTTTACATCCCTGCATATTTCTATGTTTTTATTGTATTGTCATGTTACTAAATTTCATAAATGAGCACTGTTGTGATAATTAGTAGGATTTTTATTTAAAAACCCAAATAATTTTTGAATAAAACCAGTATTAAGCCTGTGTTTGTACTCATTCCTTAAAACAAAAAATCTGGCTTACCCGGAGTTTTTCTTTAGTAGTGTTAATAAAAAAAGTGTTCGAAGAAATGTTGAGAACAACAAAGTAAATTTTAAATTTTCCCAGAACCATGCTATCGAATGAAAATCTCTTTACATCTTCTTTACATCAAAGAACATTGAAACCCTAATAAATACTGATATAATGTAATCAAAGCGTATTTGTCTTAATTTTCGACGAGGTAATCCGTTCAATAGGTTCTCTCAATTAAGGAAAATACATTCTCATTGTATTTTAAAAAAAGAACTACTGGTACAAAATTACCACAGCTTATCACAATTTGATACTTGTACAGTGGATAGAAACCTTAAAGTAATGCCTGATTTTGATACATCAGAACTAATTGAGTTTGCAGAGCATAGATGCGGCTCACGCCAATTTGAAAAATCAACACCGTGTGTGTGTGTCATGGAAAATTCCGTTGCCAAGCATAGGGACACTGCAGAAAATTTTGTCGCTATTTGTCGCCTTCTGTTGTTGCTAAGACAATGAAAGCCATACTAGACCAGGCAATAGAGACTTCTTCGTGACAAAAATAGTATCAGCAAGCCGCCGGTCCCAGGTCACGTGGAACAGTCCGTAGATGTATTGTGATGTGTTTTCGACTAGCAAATATCATTACTTAATTTGTTATAAACAAAAAACCTAAAAAAATCGTGCTTTTTTTCGTTGTTCGCTTGTAAAAGCTGAACCGATGGAGCAATCTTGATGCTGTCAACAGACGAATTGTAGAGAATGAAAAGACGAAAAAAATGAACCCTACACGGACCCGATCGGATTAACATTAACGGAGAAAATTCGGAAGATCCGGAGAAATCTGCATTTTTTTCAAAAATTCATAACTCTACCATTTTCAAAGTTGTAACGCGGGCTTTTCGCGAGAAAGTAGCGATTGATGGGTACTTTAAGTGTGCACAACCTAGGCGTTGTCCGACGATTAGTTTTTGCACAATTGCGATTTGAATTTTTTTATGCAATATGGTTCGGCGAGCCTGGATGCGTCGGAGGTGGTCCGATTTTAATTTTTTTAACGTATTTCGAAAGTAGAAGTATTGTGCTACAAAACGTCTATTCTGATTTTGCGTTAAAATGTTGCGAAATAAGCGAAAAATGCTTGCAAACTTGACCGAAATCTGCGGCGCGCTCCAAACCGGTCGAGTAGTGGGGGTAGGCGGCCGACGCGGGGAAGCGCGCAGCGCGTTGGGATTACTATAGATACGCGCTTCCCCGCGTCGGCCGCCTACCCTCACTATTTAATTAATAATACAAATTAATAACACGTTGGGATTACTATAGATACGCGCTTCCCCGCGTCGGCCGCCTACCCCCACTACTCGACCGGTTTGGAGCGCGCCGCAGATTTCGGTCAAGTTTGCAAGCATTTTTCGCTTATTTCGCAACATTTTAACGCAAAATCAGAATAGACGTTTTGTAGCACAATACTTCTACTTTCGAAATACGTTAAAAAAATTAAAATCGGACCACCTCCGACGCATCCAGGCTCGCCGAACCATATTGCATAAAAAAATTCAAATCGCAATTGTGCAAAAACTAATCGTCGGACAACGCCTAGGTTGTGCACACTTAAAGTACCCATCAATCGCTACTTTCTCGCGAAAGGCCTGCGTTACAACTTTGAAAATGGCGGAATTATGAATTTTTGAAAAAAACGCAGATTTCTCCGGTTCTTCCGAATTTCCTCCGTTAATATTAATCCGATCGGGTCCGTGTAGGGTTCATTTTTTTCGTCTTTTCATTCTCTACAATTCGTCTGTTGACAGTATCAAGATTACGGTTCAGCTTTTACAAGCAAACAACGAAAAAAAGCACAATTTTTTGAGGTTTTTTGTTTATAACAAATTAAGTAATGATATTTGCTAGTCGAAAACACGTCACAATACATCTACGGACTGTTCCACGTGACCTGGGACCGGCGGCTTGCTGATACTATTTTTGTCACGAAAAAGCCTCAATTGCCTGGTCTATACATGCATACTTTATTAATAGACAATAAATGCTAATGAAAAATTAATAATACAATTTTATCTTCCATTGTACCAAAATTTAATGAATATAATGACGTTTTTACCGTTTTCTGCGGAATCCAGCATAATCTTTGTACTATGGCATGGTATTTGGAACAATTGGCTCAGATACAAGATGATTTTAATTATATTTATTGAGTATTTCCTTATTTAAGCAACATTAGGCTAATAGATATCGATAATTCTTTTATTGGTTAGACTTCTCTATTGCGATGCATTTAATCATTGTATTAGGCATTTTCTATTGTACTGTAAACTACTATAGCACAATACAGCAATATCGTTATATTTAATTAACCTTTATCTTATGACTAGGTATTCAATAAAATTTGGAATTTGGAAATATCTCGATATATAAACCTGAGGGAAACGGCAAAATATTGCCAGAGTACGAACAGGAAATACAATGAACTTACTCCTTGTTGTCAGTACCATTTTACTTTATACCAAAGTAAGTTCAACGATACTTGAGAACCTTGCAAGTGGGGTCAATACTCTGGATCAACTCCATGTGGTAAGTATAATGAAAAGTATTAGTTACGCATTTTTTAAATTAAACTAACCATTTTAGGTTTTTCGACATGGCGACCGAACCCCCGATTCTTTGTACCCAAATGACCCATACACGCCTGACACTTTCTACCCCGAAGGGGTTGGTCAATTAACAAATGTAAGCAGAATCAACTGAGATCGACCGGGATCAAACTCTTTAATCATTTCGTCAAGTTGATATCGCTTGACGGTCTTCGTGTGTATTTTACGTAATGCTCATTACTTTTTCAGAAAGGTAAACAGAGAGAGTATGATTTGGGAAAATCTCTGCGAAGGAAATATGGCAAATTCTTAGGAGACGTATACGCACCCCAAGATCTCTACTGTATAGCATCGCATTATTCTCGAACAAAAGCAAGTTTGCAATTGGTGTTAGCAGGATTGTACCCCCCTCCTAGTATCCAGAGATGGAGTGATAGGTTAAACTGGCAGCCTATTCCTTGTGACTATGTGAAAGAAGAAGAAAATACTGTAAGTACCGTTACCTCTCTTTGTATGTAATAAAATTCATTTGCTCTTTTATGTAAAGTCCTAAAAGTGCAGGACACTGTCCCAAAGCCGTGTCCATTGCACCTAGGTCGGTATTTAGTTATTTTTTGCAATTAATACAAAACTGGCTCTGAAGGTCGAACTTTGAATAATTTTAAGTATTTATAAATTCACAAAATGAATTCACCGGTAGCAAATTAATTTTCGAGAAAATTTACCAGAAAGACATTTTTCGTTAAAATTTACTTCATATTTTTTAAACATTATTTGACTTTAGTTTTTCTGCGCTGATTAAATTTATCTTTAGTCACTCTTAAATCAATACTTGAGAAATAAATATGTACACAAATCCAATGACGTGCGCAACGCAATTTTTACCATATTTGTGACATCTTGCATTTGCAAACAGTTCAAATATTAAGTCCTGCATCTACATATATCTGCACAATATGGTTTATACGCAAACCGATTTTCGATTTTGTGAACCAACTGAATATAATTAAGCAGTAAAAAACACGCCTTGTTTCTATTGTCCTAGAACCATCAAAATGGTCTCATAGTAAACAATTCGTCTGTAGACAGTCTCAAGATTGCTCCATCGGTTCAGGTTTTACAAGCGAACAACGAAAAAAAGCACGATTTTTTAAGGTTTTTTGTTTATAACAAATTAAGTAATGATATTTGCTAGTCGAAAACACATCACAATACATCTACGGACTGTTCCACGTGACCTGGGACCGGCGGCTTGCTGATACTATTTTTGTCACGAATAAGTCTCTATTGCCTGGTCTATAGGCGGTCATACATGGTGATCTGTTAAAGGATTTGGTCTGGCGAACCAAGTCAGACAAGTCAAGTTGACGTCACGAGAGTAATGCTCCTATATTAATACACAAGCGAGAAGTTCACGTGACGTGACGTGACGATACTTTAAAAAATACCGTCCATGTACGTCCGCGTATTCAAGCTAATGTTTGTATTCGGCATAATATATAGATCAATCAAAAAATGACTCTGCGCTTGCCATAAACAAACATTATAGTTATCAATAATGCTGCATAGCCATACATTACATATTACATAATGTATCATAATATTACAGAAAACTTCTTCACAATATAAGCAATTCGATTTTACTTTATCATACGCAGTATGTAAAGTATTGTAATAGTGCAAAAAAAAATTTTTGAGATTTTAGCGGAAATATGTCTTTTTGGGCCCCTGAACATTTTTGACCAAGGTACAAAAAAATGTGTGTGTGTGTGTGTGTGTGTGTGTGTGTGTGTGTGTGTGTGTGTGTGTGTGTGTGTGTGTGTGTGTGTGTATGTGTGTGTGTGTGTGTACCCGATTTTGTGGCGACGATTCCGGAGAAACTACTAAAGGTATCGGGACGAAACTTCATATTTAGAAATTTCATAACCAAACTTAGAGCTGAAAAGCTTTCTGTTGAAGAGGCTTCAAAGGAACTGGAGGTTTAGTCTTAGCATTTTTCAAAGATTTTACAAATAAGCCGCCATTTCTGGAATTTCGTCGAAATAGTTAAATAATAAATTAAAGATGAGCAAATTCTGAATAATTTATCACTATGACATTTTTTGGTACAATCAATAGTTTAGCTGCATGAGCAAATTCTATTCCTACGAGATCGATCGATACTGCATGAAAACCAGTAGCCAGGATTTGTCAGATTTTTTTATTCTAATGACAGTAGGTAGTCTTGGTGTCAAACGCTAATGTTTTGACAATAACTTCTGTCAATATAAGCTGCGTTCGCATATTGCATTACACTTTTTACACCCAATAACACGTAAGTGTCCCGGTAAGTGGACGGTGTCCCCGGTGTCAACGGAGTACAATATCCGAACGCAGCTTTAATCGACATATCTGTCTAGTTCTAGTAGTTTTCTTTTAATGCAAACATGGCCGATCTCGATCAAATAGAGTCTCATGCAGCTAAACTATTAATTTTGTATATAGTATGATAAAGTCATATGCCTGGCCACATCAGATTTTTTAAAGAAATACTTGAATTTATGAAATATTTTTGGAAATTTGTACTGTTCCTTTTCCACAGTGCATTATGATTTATTTATTTATCTAGAACAAAATAGCTATTGAACAGATTTTTTTATTTATTCTGCTACTCACATATATTTCAAATAATTGGTGTCTTTGATTCAAACTGGTCTTTTTTTTTCACTTATAGTATTTGGTTATCTGCACCTTATTACCACATAAGAAGAACTACGAAATCCGTAGAATACACAAAACTTACCTGTAATGCTTTGATCATGACAATGGAATTTATTCTCGTATCTTGATATTTTCAGCTGTTTATGCCATACACCACCTGTCCCAAGTACAATGATTTGAGAGACCAAGAACTATTAGTATCTACTACCGATCCCATATACATCAAATATAAAAGTCTAATACCATATTTAAACGAAAAATCGGGGTTCGTAAATAAAGATCTATTTTATCTTGGTACTCACTTATATTCAACGCTGTTATCAGAGGAAGAATACGGACTTGCTTTGCCCAGTTGGACGAAAACTGTATATCCGGATATATTAAAGGATATTGCAAGAAACAGTTGGAAATACTTAACCGGTGTTGGCAAGTTAAAACTTCTACAACCAGGTATTAGAGTATTAGCCGATCCTTTGGGCATTGTCTCATTATTTAAATATGTGTTTTATTTACTAGGATATCTGATGTCGCAATTAGTCAACAATACCTACTCAACTATCAATGAGGACGCATCTGTGAATGGAAGGAAGCTGTTTTTGTATTCTGGCCATGATTTAAATATCGCTTCCATTTTGTATTTCCTGGACAGATTAGAACCAGTCACAATAAACTATGGATCACATATAATCATTGAAGTTCATACAATTCATGGCATTCGATTTTTCAAGGTAAAGACACGCTTGTGTACATGATTATATTAATTATTATCTATTTATGATTTTTTTCTTATAGTTTTTGTTCGAGAACTACAATTATAAGACACTTGAACCAATATATGTTCCAAAGTGTGGCTACCTGTGCCCAATTGATGTTTTTGCTGAACTATATGCTGACGTCTTGGATCCAATACAATTACATCAACTGTGTTACAACTAAGTATGTATATATTGTATATATAATGCATATATTTGAATGGTATTGAATTAAAAACAACAATTAAAGCATCACCATGCCTTTTAATTTAGTAATCTTTTAGCGAACAATATGAGGGTACATCACGGGTACATTCGTAAGAAATAAGCCTTCGTTTAGTCTACAGTGTTTGCAAAGTGTAAATGTAAAAATCTTATGTGGCCAGGCACATGACTTTATCATACTATATATAAAATTAATAGTTTAGCTGCATGAGATTCTATTTGATCGAGATCGCCTATGTCTGCATTAAAATAAAACTAGTAGAACTAGACAGATATCTCGATTAAAGCTGCGTTCGGATATTGTACTCCGTTGACACCGGGTACACCGTCCAAATGACACTTACGTGTTATTGGGTGTAAAAAGTGTAACGGTGTTCAATATCCGAACGCAGCCTATATTCACAATAGTTTTTCAAAACATTAGCGTTTGACACTAGCTACTGTCATAAGAATCAAAAAATCTGACATATCCTGGCTACTAGTTTTAAAGCAGTACGACCGATCTCGATGAAATAGAATTTGCTCATGCAGCTAAACCATAAATTCTACCAAAAAATGTCATATACATAAATTATAGAAAATGCCCTCTCCTTTAATTTATTATTTAACTATTTTGACGACATTATACAAATAGCGGTTCATTTGCAAAATCTTCGAAAAATGCTATGCTACACACACACACACACACACACACACACACACACATCCACACACACACACACAGACATTTTTTTGTACCTTGGTCAAAAATGTTCAGGGGACCCAAAAAGACATATTTCCGCTAAAATCTCAAATTTTTTTTTGGCACGATTACAATACTTTACATACTGCGTATGATAAAGTAAAAATGAATGTACTGACAGTATACTACAGGTGTCTTTTTGTGCGACCACACTTTTTTTTTACTACGTCGGTATATTTCCGCAACTTAGGCCACCACCGACGCTGAGGGCTGGCTACACACACCCAGGAATTTTGACGAACTGTAGGAATTCCAACCTCCAGTAAGAGTTCTTTAACGTGCACGTCGCATCATCACAGCACACGGGGCCACCGGCTTTAATTCCTCATCCGATGGATGAGGAAGTAAGGTATTTGTTCCATGCCTTAAATACCAGGACAGTCGATTTTAGCCCGAGCCGAGATTCGAACCTCGGCCTCCAGCGTAGATAGCAGCCGCTCTATCCTATACGCCAGGGATTCTCAACCTTTTAGGTTCCGTGTACCATCTAAAAAATATCCAATTTTTTTCGTATCTCCACCCTTTATAAAATAATACATATTAATACAGGGAAAGAAATAATCCTACTTATTTATTTAATTATTAAATTTCACATAAATCGTGACGCAAAAAGGCATTTAAAGTCTACTATCTTAATCTCCAGTTTCTTTAAAATAAGTCTTCCTCTGGATAAAAAAAAAACGGTGATTGTAATAGCGCTGTGTGTGAGGAAATGTCTATCAAACGTTCTTTAATGTTCTTTTTCTATTAGGTTTTGAAGTTAGGTATTTACATACCTTTTAGATATCTGATCCAATTTTCATTGTCATAGATTTGGGAAAATAAGTATTGTTTTTTAAAGAGGTGCAATCAATAATTTTTTTATATCCGACATTCATCATTGATGTTTCCCATCTTTCTTCAAGGGAGCCTTCAAATTCTGGCAATGCACTACATTTATTTTCATTAACTTCTTTTATAATTAACTGGATTTATTTATTGCTAATTTTACCTTCACCAGAGATGGGGGTTTCAATTTTCACAATTATTGTTGCATTTGGTCCGATGAAAATCCGCGTACAATTGTACCATGACGACACCCGGTACAATTTTCTGTGAACATCTGGTCTGGGATAATTGGTAACGAATTGCTTGGTCCATTTGAATTACCTGCTCGACTGAATGGAGATTATTATTGTGAGTTTTTACGAAACTCCTTTCCCAGATTTATTCGACAATGTTCCATTGCATCTGCGTGTGGATCCGTGGTTTATGCATGACGGAGCTCCTGCAAATTTTGCCCTTGCTGTACGACGGTATCTCAATAAACAATACCCTGGAAGGTGGATGGCACAGGCGGTCCTGTGGCATGACCAGCAAGATCTCCTGATTTAAATCCTTTGGAATATTACGTGTATGGTCATCTAAAAGATTTAGTTTATGCACACATGATTGCTACCAGAAATGAACTGCTACAGCGAATAAATGGTGTCTGCAATCGATTCGAGAAACACCTGAAATTGTTCAAAGCGTCCGGGAGGAATTGAGAAGACGTGCTGAAGCGTGCATTCACATGGAAGGGCAACATTTTGATCAGCATTTGCAAAACTAATTTTATTTATTTTTGTTATTTATAAATGTTTTTTGTTTCTGTTAAATAAACAACGCCGACTTTGTAATCAGTTATATTTTTAAGGGAATATAATACTGCAAAATAAAAAAGCTATACTTTTTTAATGAAGCGTCGAAAGCCAAAAGTGCATATACACTTTTTAGATGGCAGTGACGCCCGCTATCAGCTCCCTAATGTTCGGAACACCTTTACCGAACACCATTATATAAGTCAAAATACGCGGCGTATGCGCAAGTTTTGTTGAATAGTAGAATTATTGCTCAATCCCTATCTTCCAATATTTCCAGCAGTATAGCGCCAAGCGCGTTAATAGACAAATTGTCAGAACAAACACTAGTGATTCGCGGGCAGGTTCAACGCCTCAGCATGGTCAGATCTCTTTGAACTGTTATACCTCACCCAGACTAGTTGCCTAAGTTGCCCCCCCCCCATCGTTGCAATTTTCAAATTTTATTCCGCTATCTTTGACCATTTGTTCGACCATGTTTGACCCTCTTTTTATTTCGTTTGACCACCCACCGTTTTCGAGATGTTGTCATTCTTAACATGGGGGCGGGGGCAACTTTACAGTAGCCCAATCATTGAAATTTTCAAGATTTCATTACACCACCGCTTGACCATTTGTTTAACTATGTTGGATCATTTTTACTTTATCATACGTAGTATGACTAAGTATTGTAATCCTGTTGAAAAAAACTTTTGAGATGTTAGCAGAAATATGTCCTTTTGGGTCTCATGAACATTTTTGACCAAGGTACAAAAAATCTCTGTGTCAAAGGTCTGTGTGTGTGTGTGTGTGTGTACTAGGGATGAGTCGTTCGCGAACGAACCGTTCAAAATGAACGGGTCAAATGTCTGAACCGTTCGATCCGGTTCAACCCTGCCAAACTGACCCGTTCAGTAGGAGATCCGGTTCAGTAGTTCGTTCGTTTACGGCGTTTACGCTCTCGGCTCATTTCTGCTCAAAGAATAGACGGCTCAAAGTAGACACAGTCCAGCCGGCGCGGCGCGGCGCGGCGGCGTCTTTGATGCACGTGTTTCCAGTGCCGCGTAAAATACATAATATGTATATACGTTATACATATATAAAATATTTTCGTTCGTTTATTTCTGGTTTGATTGATGCATAAAGATTCGTTAACATATTATGAATCTGCCAGAACATTTTCTTTGCGTTTTAAAATTGTTGAGATCCGTATTTCTGCACTGTATTTATTTTAAATATTTTTGGGATATTATATTGAATCGGGAGTTGATAATGAAGACCATTAATTTTAATAAATATAATTTATTAAAGAAAATGAAAGTTTGAGAATATATAAGGAAAAATATAAAAAGCATAAAAAGCAGAATGAAAGATATGAGATTTTTTCGGTAAAATTGAACGATTTGTTTAGTTAACCATACAGAACTTATTGAAAAGTATTGTATAAATTCCGTAAAGTCAGCTTTCGAAAATCGCTAAAAGATCAAAATTAGATTTAATTAATTTAAGTTATATATATGCAAATACCATTGACTTATTAGCCTTATAGTAGCATTTTTATAGGATCTATTTTGTTTTTGTTACTGAATGGAGGTAATTTCTCATCAGCATAAATTACAAAAAAAACTAAGTTAAATCAGAAAATTCCAGTTCTGACAAAGAAAAACAATATTCGCAGGAGTTGGCCGTCGCGCGTCGGTATATTCATAAAACTGACCCCCCTGCCACATAGGGCCGCTGCGATGGCTGAACGAAGGTATAAGTCGTGTATCTCGTTCTTTTTGAACGGTTCGTTCACTAGATCCGTCTATAACCTATATGAAATACGTTCATTTTGAACGGTTCGGTCGCGTCGGTCCATATGAAAGTCGTTCATTTTGAACGGGTCATTTGAACGGGTCATTTTAGTGAGCCGGTTCGACTGATCCGGCTCACTGAAATGACCGAGAATGCCCATCCCTAGTGTGTACCCGTTTCTTGTGGCGACGATTCCGGAGGAACTACTAAAGGTATTGGGACGAAACTTCATATTTAAGTTTGATGACCAAACTTAGAGCTGAAAGAATTTTTGTTTAAAATGGACCAAACTACTGGATGTTTACTCCTAGCATTTTTTCAACGATTTTGCAAATGAGCCGCGATTTCTGTAATTTCGTCAAAATAGTTAAATAATACATTAAAGTAGAGGAAATTGCGTATAAATTATGTCTATGACATTTTTTAGTAAAATTAATAGTTTAGCTGCATGAGCAAATTCTATTTCATGGAGATCGCTCGTACAGCATTAAACCTATGTAGTTAGCCAGGATTTGACAGATATTTTGATACTATTGTCAGTATTGTCACATCAGCGTTTGCGTTGGGAAACACTGGTAAATGGTATGATAAAGTCATGTGCCTGGACACATCAGATTTCTTTTTTTCGGAAAGGCAGAATAAAACGCTTTTCAGTCTTTGAAGTTATAATTCATGGGTATTTTCACATGTACGTTTCGCCGTCAATCTTCGGCTTCTTCAGGGCTGGTGTGATAAGTCCAAGATAAGTCAAAGGGAGATATGCAAGCGAGCGGCCACCCTTGCGGAAGTCCACTGGTTTCGTACAAACGCCAGGTGATGGCTCTGTAATCTTATTTTCAACATTACAAACTTTAAGACACATAGAAAACCAAACTCAATTCGCAAACGAACACCATTAAGAATGGCGTCATGTAGGAGGCGCCATCTAGCGGATGTTTTTTTGATTGAGATTTTTCTTATTTCGTTTCACAACCCTCCAGTTTTTGAGATATAGGCATTTTTAATTTCATTTCATTGAATTTTCAAGTTTTTATTACACCATCGATTGGCCATTTTTGGGCAAGGTTTGACCGTTTTCTTATTTCGTTTGACCAATGCCAATGTTTAAGATTTTTTAGTATTAGTAAAAAAGTAACTTACACGTTCCGGTAATGATCCTCTGGTTTTATTACTGAATAACACTAGAAATGAAAATTTCTAAATCAAACAGACAAAACTTGTATCAAACAGTGAGATATAAAAATTTTTTCAGGTTTCCAAATGTTGGTTGTTATCAATGAAAAGTCTACGATTCCGAAATGATATTTTAATGTGGTAGACAATGTATACAAAATAATGTTACATCGGTAAACAGGTGAACTAGGACAACCTGTTTTTGAAAATAATTAGATTTATATTATCGAGAATTTTATCATCAACACGTGAAATTCAATTGTCATTGCTATAAAATTGCCGCATATTTTGAACACAGAATTTGTAATATAGGGGAATAAGATAGCAAACATTGGGAAATAATATAATTTGGCAAAACATTATATTTACCTAAGTGCATATGTAATTTCGGGTAAAATGTTGTACACCTTTAAATCACTCAGCCTAGTAAACGGGTTATTGCTGTGTCTGGCCTAACAACTAACGCCACAAACAATTAACTTATCTCTGTTTACAATGTCATTTCACTTATTAGATTGGTTTATTCATATATATGTATATATATATATATATATAGGTAGTTATTACACGTATATTAGGCACCCACAGTCAGTGTACAAATATTGCACTAATGACACAATGACATATTTCGAATACATGATACAGAATATAAATAACGAACGCCCGCGCTTATGGCCAGTTTAACTGATGATGCTTCTGATCATTTTACTTGCTTGTTTGGCAGTCAGTGCTGCGAAGGTAGTAGAACCAAGATTTTCGCCTAATACGTTAGAGGTTTTACATGTCGTAAGTACATTTTAATTTGATGATTTGATTTTTATTTTGACCCATAAAATAATAATTAAACCACCTAATCACCTGTAATCAACTTTATTGTATTATGCTGTGATATATCACAGCGTTGTATACGGCGCTAGTCAAAATTACGGAAGCACCTTTTTTGAATGTGCTGGCTTTTTATTCAATTGAAATGCGCTCGGTTAGTCTCCTCGGATAACGCGCGGATTCACCTGAGAGTACTGAAATAATTATTTATTCAGTGGACAATTACCCATTTATTGAATTATTTATTCTTGCGAGAGTATTATTGACACTATGTTATGTGTCGGTATAGAACTGTTCAGATTTCTACAGAACACCACATTTCTACCAAAGAATTCCGTGTTTTTGTTATCTGTATATTGGAACATCCCTATAAACTTCCCCCTTTACAGGTCCCGCCATAAATAGATAAATAGAACTGACGATTTAGCTGGCTTTAGGCGTTAGGCCATTACAACCAATCCAAGGACTCATTATACTTTAAATAATTTAGAACATTACATAAATAAATAATAAAGATTTTTAAATAATTTTCGACTGGTACCTACTAAAAAGATAATTCTTGGATGATCTTATGATCATCCATCATAAATGGCAAACCTCTATTTATTCGGGATAAATCATACTAAAATCTCAAATCAACAATAACTATCGAAAAGTGCGATCCTATTACTATCTAAAAGGAGTTTACTTGTTTCTTTATCGTTATTAGTTACCACAGAATATTTTTTTTTAAAATGCCGTTTTTTTGTGTTAAATCACAAAGTTTCAGTTGATAATAGCCTAATACAAGTGGATGTCATAATAGTAGCATAAATATCTTAATCAAAAACTGCAATAATATACCTAGTGTTCCATTTAAAAAGACATAACTTTGTGTTGGTACGCTGTTGTGGGACAGCCTGTAAGCATGAAAATATTTTGTAGCTGTTGAGGGAATGATTATCGATTAGCGATACGTTTTTTATATTGAAGAAACGTGTATTTCGATTTCTTGAGGCCATTAATGTACTTTGTATCTAGTGTGAAACACTCTATATAGAACAAATAACCCGCGCGTTGACCAAGGTGTACCGGGGAGGCTTACCAAACGCAGCTCTGAATGATCTGAGCTCACACCCTGGCCGAACTACTGTAAATTGGCGAATTTCCTGTCAAGGCTCTCGTCTCCGACCCTCAAAACGCGAAAATAATCCACAAATTTATGACAATTATTTAAGCTTTCCGATGGCAGTTGCGTGTGATTATTGTCTGCTGTAATACATTATAGAATATAATTAAATGTTAACTAGAAGAGCACAAGCTATTTTCTTCGGAACGTCTCTAGACTTGCACTCTGGAGTATTGTAGGTAGTGTTTGTAGTGAGTTGGCAAGCATGTTTACAATAGCGACGATTGTGAAAGTACTATATCATCGACTTGGAAACTGAAGCACAGTCCAGTTTGAATATTTGTATAAATAGAGAGAAATACATTTATTTCTTTAGGTTATACCACACGTCAAATGTAAAAATACGAAATAAAAACAGATATGTTTATAGTCGCGCCATCTACATCTGGTGATTTTTTTATTTCGAAGCTTTTGAGAGAAGTTAGCTACAGTTCGCTATTTGAATTGAGACGGGAGCCTAAGCGGAAATGCATCACTTTTCATAACTTTGTTACTTTGTTCTTAACTTTATAGGCGTTACACAGAGTGTTACCCTATTTTGTCGAGTTGTGTATTTCGTTTGTATCAATTTGTTTGTTAACTAGTTGTTTAAAGATTTTTAGACATGGAGATAGAACGCCGGAAGATATGTACCCCAATGATCCCTACATCAATGACAGTTTTGAACCAATTGGTATAGGCCGATTAACGAACGTAAGTGTTTATGGATGTTGCTTACTATTTAGGAATTTTAAAAATGTCAAATCACACAGTATAAGGAATCATTTCCGAAATGTTTTAAGACAGCTTGTAGATCCAGCTATTCTAAGTAGAATTTGTTTATACAGGGTGAGTCACTAGAGCCGCGAAGATCGAAGTTGTCCTTCTAACTGTATCAAGTTGTACCTGTGAAAAGTAAATAGAAATTGTAATATCTTAATAAAAATTGAATAATGGCTTATTCTTAAGTTTTTTAAATGGATATCATGTGATGGCAAAATATGCAAAACATGCTTTTGATACCGGTAGTACTTTGAACATCTGCTTACATAGATTCTAAATGACTTCTTCTGTAAACCTTTCAAAATTTTACATCAAACTATCCAACAAACTGAATACAGAGCAACATTAAGTTACTATAGAATAGTGTACTACTCGTTAAAAAATAGATATAAGACATACTATACAGTGTCCGGCACAAACTTGGACACAAATGGGAATATTTTTTATTATCAATTTTTCAGAAAATTTTATTTCAGGAAAAAGTTTCTGTATTGTCTTAACCCGAAAATGCAAACATCAAGATATAATTATCTGCTTGCGTATACCGGCTGTTACAAAATTAAGAAAATTACTAGTAAAGTACATTTATTTTTAAAGATACGCAAAAATTTTATTTGAAAAGGTATTTGGAAACATTATAAGGTATCAAATACGAAACTAGAAAGAAACACTTTCGTAGGATTTCTTTTTAATTACGACCTTACATTTTTGTCAATTTTATAAACTAAAAACAATACCCAAAGTAACAACAGCTTTTAACATTTCATTCATTTAAACATAACTGACCAACAGAAAAAGCAAAAACAAAAATACTAATAGTATTACAAACAGGAATTTATTATCAAAATATTTACATTACAATTTAACATTTTACTCCATATTGCCTCTTTCATTTTCAATGCATAATATCAAAATCTTTTATGCAGATTGTATGCAGATTTCGGATCATTTCAAGGGTTGATGTTTTGGATGCATTTTTAAACATACTGCGACTTGAGTACAGCAATTTTGACACGTAAGAATGTATCTAATATGTTACTTGACTAGTGTTTCCTGGCTACGTTAACGAGACCACAATTGTTAGTTTGACATAACCAACAATAGTTGTGCTAGTTGCCAACTAAGTTACCTCAATATGTTTACATTGATAAAGCATGTAGAAGGCACCCAAGGAAACAATTAAATTATTCA
Source organism: Aphodius sticticus (assembly GCA_963966075.1). NCBI lineage: Eukaryota > Metazoa > Arthropoda > Insecta > Coleoptera > Scarabaeidae > Aphodius > Aphodius sticticus. The sequence goes on from OZ014511.1 coordinate 28,932,257, forward strand.
ACAGTAGCGAAAGTCGGTCAAAGGTTTAGGCAAACTGGGTCCATTGACAAAAGGAAAAACGCATCGCGCAGAAGAAGTGCAACAAATGAAGAAAATGCCCTGAATGTTCATTTGTCCGTCGTGGGAGCCCCAAGAATGTCGTATAGACAAGAAACAACAAATGTCAGAACGTTCGATTAGGAGAATCTTGATAAAAACAAATTTAAAGCACACAAAACCCGGTTTGTTCATACATTACAAGATGGACACTAAATGCACGGTTGGATTTTTATTTTTGGTTTCAAGGCAACGTAGCATAAGATGCACATTTCTCAAAAAACATTCTTTATTCTAACGAGGCAACCTTCACTACCAACGGTACTATAAGTTCGCAAAATTGTAGATGGTGGGCGCAAGAATCTCCAAGTTTTAAAATTGAATGTCGAAACCAGTATTCGTGTAAAGTTAATGTCTGGTGCGGAATATTGAACGAACATACAGTCGGCCCTGTATTTTTTTGCGAAAGTTTAAACTTACAAGGATATTTGGAAATGTTGCAAACATTCTTATCCGAATATTTGGACAATCTGCCTTTAGATATTCGGAGAAATATGCTCTTTCAGCAAGATGGCGCACCCGTTCACTCAACAGTACCAGTGAGATTATGATTGGACCAAAGTTTTCCAAATCGATGGATAGGAAGACATACGAATTAACCCATGGCCTGCGAGGTCGCTACGGCTCTATAGAGACGTTCAACATTTCACAAATGTAATCGAAAGTTGCAACCAAAACATAAATTCTCAAATGCTCAGAAATTTGCATAAAGAGATGAACATACAATATTATGCATTGAAAATTGAGTTTCTTATTACTTTTAGTATTTTTTCCCAATTCTTTATTCATTAAAACAAAATGTTAGAATGTGTTATCTTTTTAATATTTTAACAAATAAATTCCTGTTTCTGTTGCTTGTTGTCGTTTTCTTTTATTTCTTTCTGTTGCCAGTCATAAAAAATATGTTTTAGGATGTGTTGTTTAGTTAGTTTTCTAATACTAATTTCTTTTTAGTTCATAAAATCGTGATAAAAATGTTAGCTTGTGATTAAAAAAAATCTTAGGAAAGTGTTTCTAATTCCGTACTTGGCACATTCTAAGGTTTCTAAATACCTTTTTAAAATAAAATGTTTACGTATCTTTAAAAATAAAGGTACTTTACTCTTTAGTCATTTTCTTAATTTTGTAACACCCAGTATACGCAAGCAGATTATTATATCTTGAGGTTTGCGTTTTAAGTTTAAGACAATACCTAAACTTTTTACTGAAATAAAATTTTCTGAAAAATTGATAATAAATTTTTTTCCCATTTGTGTCCAAGTTAGTGCCGGACATTGTATATAAATTTAAAAAAAAACTTACAATATCGACCACGGCGACTCTAATGATTTGAACTTTAACTTTAACTGTATTTGAACTTTTATGTTTAGAAAAACTGTATCTACAACTTGTTTAACACCCTATATACGTAGTGTCCTAATTCTTTTTTAGAAGGCTATAGAACAGATTTAACAATTTATGTGACATATTTAAACATTTTTAACTGCAATATTTTTAATATTTTAGCCAGGTATGAATAGAATGTACATATTTGGTCAATCACTACGCGAAAAATATTCAAGTTTTATAAACGAAATGTACACGCCTGAGATTCTGTATACCACAGCATCACATTATCCAAGGTGTAGATCATCCTTGGCTCTCGTCTTGGCTGGATTATTTCCTGTTGAAAAATCGAACCGATGGAATCCTACAGTATCATGGGAGCCCATAGCTTACGATTACATTCCAGAGGACAAAAATATTGTAAGTAACATTTTAAGATATTGTTTGATGTTGCAAGCTTAATATTAATAATATTATATTTATTTTAACTTGTAGATGTTTTCACCGTGGACTAAATGTCGAAATTTCTTTAACGTATTCAATAAATACTTAGAAGGAAAAACGTTTGAGGATTTGTATCCGGGTTTTGTAGATGTCAGCACGTATTTAATGGCAAACTCTGGTGCAAATTATGAAAACTTAGCAAATTTAACGACACAAATTTTTTCCGCTCTCAAGGCCGAGGATGATCTTGGATTGGCTTTACCAGAATGGACCAAAACTGTATATCCTCAACCATTACAAGATCTCACTGGTATCGGTTGGAGACATTGGATGGGAGATGATGATTTAAAAACGTTAGGAGCAGGTATTACATATGAAGTTACAAATTGTTTGTATTTTATTAATTGTACTTGTATTTGCATCCTAGTATTTGTTTTGTGCTTCTATTTTATGTTGCATCTTTTCTATCTATCCAACCATACCTATATATTATTTATTCTTACCATTTTCATTGTATCTTATTACTTCTTTGTACTAAATGTTTCTTCCTTTCGAATAATTCTACATAGGTATTAAGTTTTATTTTTCGCCTTCATTTATCTTTGGTTCTGTTCTTCGATGGAATTTGCTATCTTCTGTATCTGACATAGAATGTCAAAATGTCTGTTTGCTATAAACATAATATCGCAACGTATCAGAATTGTCTAAGTAGGTTGAAATTAAAGTTTGAACCTTGATCTAAAACTGAAAAGAAACACCTATGACAACTTTGTAAAGTGGTATTTCATTACTGTCAATCACTGAAACAATATTATTGGTACGTGCCTTTCTAAAAAGCCAATTCTGTACAACTTCAGAAAGTTCTCAGTTTTTTCACTATTTTGTAGTTCAACGTTTAGGCTTTTATTTTAGCTTACTAAGAGAATTTATCACGTCGCATTTTGTTTCTAGAGTATTGGAAAGAGCAAAAACGTGAACTTTTTCACTAAGTATTTTTAAAACGTAACGTTGCGAAGTGGTGTAACTGTAAACTTTTCTTTCTTTGAACACAAAAAAGACACGAATATAGTTAACCAGTTGACCAGTTGAAGTCAATAGACTAAATTAGCCAAACGTTATTTAAGTTTAAAATTAACATGTTATTAGTCTAGGGTAGAGTGACCTGTTTTGCTACGCTGCACAAGCTATATACAGGGTGTATCCTAAGTTAATATTTTTGTAACAGGATGAAAACGAATCAATGTTTAAGCAATTGTTAAACGGATCAAATTCAGACTTAAAGTAAATTTTTCGAATTAAGATCTTTGGGAACATACCAGCTGCAGGAGAATAAAAATAATTATTTTTTTATGTAATCATATTATGTATACTTACATAAAATTTCGTGTTATAGATATTTTATAAGCTCTAACTGGAATGTCGCCTTTCTGGAAATTAAAGCCTGAAATATCTCACATTAAAAAATTCAAAATTTCAATTTCCTTTTGTCATCTGCAAAGCTAAAAATGATACTACTTGATGATATTTCTTTTCAGATTATTATTGATTAGCGTAAAAATCTGCAACTTTTCCTTCATACAATGTAATTGTGGACGTTTTACTGAACGCGTTTGAATGCAGGACAATACAAACCGCCCCGCTCAATGCTGTACGTTTGACCACACTGTATTGTGTGGTCGTTAAAATATTAATTAAACAAATCAAATACTTAAAAAATTACGGGATATTGCAGATATTACTTGATGCGACTTAACTTTTAATGCAACATTTTCAAATTCACAAAACCTTACGTTAATTCGCATCGTATACACTTGATCCGATGATTTCCTTTGTAAGTGTAATTAGTTTGAATCGATGTTTGCTTTCCATTTTCACAATCTAACCCTACAGCTATATTTCTACTTTTTTTCAATTTTCAGGATTACTCATGAAACAAATTTTAAAGAATACTGAAGGAAAAATAAACGGAAATACCACGGAAAGGAAACTTAAATTATGTTTATATTCAGGCCATGACTACACCGTAGCCGCAGTGCTAAATTTATTAGACTTGTACGATGATAGCAGCCCAAACTACGGGTCCTCGGTTACTATAGAAGTGCATAATTATCATGGAGATCGATATGTTAGGGTAAGGTTTAATTTTTACACAATTATGTATATTAAATACTCCTCTATACTTTTTTTTGTAGGTAGTTGAACAGAATGATTTCAGTTCTCCGAACATTAGAGAAATTCCAATTCCAAGCTGTGGTCGTGTTTGTCCATTAAGAATATTTGAGAAATTATATGCAAAATATCTCAATGAAGATCATATAAAAGCTTTATGCGGTTAGCTCACTAGATTCTGCCATTAGATTGATATATAGATTATATTTTGATGCAATAATGTTAAATTCAAATTTTAGGAATAAAAAATAGATTTTTGTACTGACTTTAGTGTAATTTTCTATTCTTAATAGGTACCATAGTAGACATAATGATAGAATGAAGAATTTATTAGTGTAAAGTAAGCATTAAACCAGATACAGAGTTATGATTGGGGTGTTTACACTGAAAATGCATACAAATCCGCTCTCTAGACATAATATAGACGTTTCCCAGTCATTCGTGCCAAATTTGACCAACATCCGAAAAAAAGACAGTAAGTCTACTAAATTAGTAAACATACCTTCTACTTAGTACCCTGAACAACATATTAAAAGTACTAAAAAATCCTGTGTCTTCGTCATTGCTTTTTGGGGTGAACTATTATTATACCAAATTCAACAAGCGGAGCCAAAATGGCAGATTAGAAAATAAAAATTAAGGTCACCTTTGGCCAAATCTAGTTTAAAAGAATTTTTATGGGTTTTCAAGGAAGATGAATACTAATCTGGTATAAACATTGCAAAATTCAAAGTTACGTATCCAAAATGGAGCAATAATTTACAGTTACAGTAATTATTAACAACAGTTAGTTCGTCGTTAAGCAAAGTTAGAGGCTGAAATAAAGATGAATTGAGTTTTTGAGAAAATCAGTGATAAAGCTGCAAAAATAATACAAATAGTTATTTAGCCAACAAGTATATTAAAAAAGGGCGATTAATGATCGAGACTTTAGCGAGTGCGTTAATTGTCGAGATCATTAATCGTCGATAAATATTCGAGTTGGTTACAACATTTTTTCGTCGATCATATTGTTCTGGCGGCGTCTACATAGATTTTTCTTCGCCGACATCTTTTGAGGTTATATGAGAATAGGGTATTTGACTGTATTAAAAATATGGCATGTATTATAGTCATCCTAATAGATTACAGTTTAAGAAAACTATTTGTTTTACTTTTCAAAAAAAAAATGCTTTATTTCTATGAAAAACCAAAATTAAAATTGAATTTTATTCACGTCCTATCACGTGATTGAAAACGCTCTGTAATTGGGTCAGTCTCCAGTGATGTCATTCGTTAGTCCGCCTTAGAGCGCGTTCGGTTTGTCAGGGTATGGTATGGGGAGAGCAATGCTCAGATAACTTGGGTCGGCTGTCTCTCTCTTATATGCAGATAAACGCCGTATGACGTTAGTCCGCCTATTATGCAGCGCGTCACTCTCACCGTAAAATACCGGGTTATCCGAACGCGCTTTTATGCTTCTCCCGTTTGAATTTAATAGCACGAAAGCGTCATGTAAGCATAACTTTGTAGGTTAGGATAGCCCTAACCTTCAGCTGTCAGATCAGATAATACCTTTCGAAAATACGATAGATAACTAATTCTAGTCAGTTTTACTTATGTCGAAGTAATCTTCACAACAGAAAACACTTGTATTGGCGGCTATTTATTTCATTTGGATTTCTACGAGCCAACCACTTTCTTCGCAGTTTCAAATCTTGCGGAACAGCTACAAATAGTTTATCCGGAGTTTTTCTTGACGTATTTCTGCATTTATAATTATATATTTATAACCCATTTTTATGTAGAAATTATGAAAACAACACATCATACAAAACAATTACCAAACGGCGACGATGCCGATGCTGACAGACCATATGGGCCGATTTGACATCTACTATCGGGTGATGTCACACTACAGAAAGTATCGTTTTGGCGGTACTTTTATAGAGAATTTAATGGAGAATATAAAAAGTCCTGTAACATTTTTTCGTAAAAATTGCGGTTTATGAGCAAAACGCCGAAAAAGACCGCGAAGTCACGATTGGGGGTAGTTTTTTTAGCAAAAGGGGATGAAGCTCCCACCGGAGAGGTGGGAACTCTTCGGATCTGTATTTGGGTTCGTACTGAGAGTTCATAACCAAAATTTCAAAACTTTATAAATTTTTTCTTCTAAAAAAGCTAATTTTCCTACACTAAAAGTGCGAGTAATGATCGAGACTGTTTAACGCACAAGCGATTAGCGAGTGCGTTAATTGTCGAGATCATTAATCGCCGTTTAATATTCGAGTTGGTTACAAAATTTTTTCGTCGATCGTATTCTTCTGGCGACGTCTACATAGATTTTACTTGTCGATGTCATTTGAGGTTATATGACGATTTATGTAATTTGACACTGTCAGTTCGCGACTGTGTGCCTGGATAACGGAATGTTTTGATTGGATGGTTTTATTTTACGTATGTTCGATTGGCTATAATGAAGTCGTTTGATTGGCTATGACAAATCATGCATTAATAGAAATCGTGCATTTTCTATTCACTAACCATACTCATAAATAAACGATCGACGGAAAAATGATGTTAACCGGCGCCTTTAAGTTAGTCAACTTTGACGACAACATCTGGAGAAATAGTCAAGGCTATAAGAAACGTATTCAAATAATATGTATTATTATCACAAACCGATTCCAATATCTACTCAAACTTGACCTTTCGGGACTGTGTTGTTTATGGTATAAGTATTACTAAAGCACCAAGAAATTTCTCTAAACTGTAGACATCACGTTTCCAGTATACTATCACACACTCAGCAACCTGTTCGATAGTCGTTCTTCTCTGTCGATGTTAGTCTAAGAACGTAAACAGAGTTGCACGGTAGTTTATAGCGAATGAGCAGTGTCGCGGCTAGATATTATGGAATTTTACTACGACTAATTTGTGATATTATTTTGTTTTAAGAAATGACTTCTGGACGACAAATCTACAAGGCTGCTATATTATTCTTATTTTTAAGTAAGTATTTTTTTTTTGTATTTGTAACATACTTTGCTAAACCGATTATATACATATGTATAACGGATAACTATACAAAAACATTATACAATATATATTTATAGGTATACTAAAATGCTTACCCTCGAGGTATGGTATTTATCTGCGTATGCAGTTTTTGTTAATTGTCAAAATAGCTATTATTTATACAAGACTGTATTTGTACATACTTTACATACATTCATTGTTAGCGCATTATATTTTAATTTACAAAGAAATTACAACAAAAATTTTTAAAGAGCATGTGTTGCTTCTTCTTTAAATAGGTACTTTAATACTCGTTTTACTTGTTTTTGTCATGTTATTTGTTTTGTATAACCGGTGGCATATCTGCAAAAGATGCCTTCGAGGTTGAAGCACTTTTTGTGCTATGGAATTCCCAACTTACATGCATACGTCAGTCTTATCTTTTGTGATTCGTAATCTGGGTGATCAAATAATTTGTAATTCACATCGATTTGTGGAAATTATCTCTAATTATAAACATTAATCAACTTAAAACAAGCTACGAAACAGAATTTTTGATTTGAAGAAGAATTATGAACATTATGATACCTATTTTAACTTATGAATTATGAACAGTAACAATACAGACTATTAAAGTAAGATGGACTGAGTACCTACTCGAAACTGTCAATTTGGGAAGGTCAAAGTTTACGCCGGACTTTGTTTATTTTAGTGTAGATTAGGATTAGGTTGAGTTAACTATTTAATTGTTTCGACCGTAATATTCTTTCTGGTGTATTTATAAATGTAATTAGCAAATTCTTTCACAGAATTGAATTTAATGCATATGTTACAGTAAAAGCGTAAAAATATATTCAATTTACTAGTCAGTGAATAAATTTACTGACGATTTTAATAAAAGTACTAATTCTTGTCTAATGTGACAGTTTCGGACTACACATTAGCTAATTTATAGATCTTTTTATGTATGTCAGGATAAACAGAGTGTTCCATTTAAAATTCTTGTTATTTGACAGTTAGCAAACCTCCAGTTATTCGAGATAAGTAATACTAGAATCGCAAAAAATCGAAATACACGATTCATCCATATGTATATAAAAGTTGTAGATAATCATTGGCTCTGCAGCCAGAAAATAGTTTTATGCTGACAGTTGTCCCACAACAAACTTATGTTTTTTAAATGGAACACTAGGTATATTATTGCAGTTTTGGATGAATATTTTTATCCTAGTTGTTTGGACATCAACTATCATCAACTATTTCTAAGATATTGTGAAATTAATGTCAAAAACATGCATTTTTCAAAAAATCATTCTGCGGTAACTAACAAGGATTAAGAAACAAAAGAACCCATGTTGGATAGCAAAAGTATCGCAATTTTGGACAGTATTTATTGATTTGCGATTCTAATATGACTTATTCCGGATTACTGGTGATTTGCTACTCTGTATATCTTGACATACTTGAAAAGATCGATAAGTCAGCTTTGCCAAAATGTCTAACTCGGTAGGTCTATCGTCAATGGCTAAAAAGTTATTTGCCGAATACTTATTAAAAGGGATACTCCACATTGTGTATTACTTAAAAGTTTGAATATCAATTTTATTATTATTTTGCATTGATATTTCGCAAAACATTATGTTCACTGGCTACTGTTCTGATAGTGTCGATAATGATTGTTTGGTTTTGTTAAGAATTAGATCACGATGCCTTACTGGACACGGCCAATAAAATTCAAGATATTATTATAATGCTTATGTGGCTACTAGTAAAAGCGTATTCAGCGAATTCATTGGTTGTGATTACTTTCACTATAGCAATCAGTAAATATATGCACTGACTAGTATGGGTATGGTTTACGGAGGTAATGCTTTTATTCTGACGAATATGGTACATTACGAACACGATACCTGCCATAATTTTGAAGTAATTGATCTGAAATTTGGTATAAAAGCTTATCTCGTTAAAAGTAAGGCCAAGTTCATGAATGGGCAAAATCGGTTAACTCCATTTTTCAAATTGACACGATAACTGCCGTAATTTTAGAGCAGTTGATGTGAAATTTGGTATACAAGCTTATCTCTTAAAAAGAAAGCACAAGTTCGCGAAAAGTTCCAAATCGGTTAACTCCATTTTTCTTTCCAAATTCCACACCAAAAATATTTTACGGTGTACCTCCACCGTTTTTTTTTAACTTCAGCCCGACTGAAGATGCTTTTCTAACTTGTTTTTGATTTCACTGGGAGTAAATTATATGCGGCCGCATTAGCCTCTTCTAAAATATCTTCTATAAGCTCCATATTTACTGATATAAAACTTTGCACAAACGATGAACGTCAGTAATAAACAATTTGACTCATGTAGTTTGTTTGTATTAACTGGATGTCAACGTCATAAACTGTCACCTACGTCGACAGATATCAAAATTAACACTGAATGACAATGTCATAAACTGTCACCTATGTCGACAGATATCAAAATTGTCTGATTTTAAAAACGTTATAGGTCGATCCACACTAGTCGTGCTGGTCACGGTCAAGTCACGGTCAATTTTGAATAGACCAATCACAATCACTGAGCTATGATTGGTCTATACAAAATTGACCGTGACTTGACCGTGACCAGCACGACTAGTGTGGATCGACCTTATTTCTTTAAAGTAAAGGTCGATCCGCACTAGTCGTGCTGGTCACGGTCAAGTCACGGTCAAGTCACGGTCAATTTTGAATAGATCAATCAAAATCACAATCAACGAGCTATGATTGGTCAAGTCAAGTCAAGTCACGGTCAAGTCACGGTCAATTTTGAATAGATCAATCAAAATCACAATCAACGAGCTATGATTGGTCTATACAAAATTGACCGTGACTTGACCGTGACCAGCACGACTAGTGTGGATCGACTTTTGGTGTCAGGATTGAACAAAACGCTATACAGCACTCGTGAGTAACTACCTCACTCACTTGTATGTCTTTCGACACGCGGCTGCGCCTCGTGCGGAAATCCGACATACGTGCGAGTGAAAACACGTGGTTTCTTCACTTGTACTCTAATATACCATTTCATTTTATACTTTTATCAGTTCGTTGTTATTGATTTATGTTTTCTCCGGTTAATTCACTCATTTTAATTACCTTGTAAGTGAGACGGACCAACAAACGCTCACCCCCATCATGTGTCACCATTGTACATTTTTCAAGTTTAATTAGCGCTGGCAAGTTTGTTTGTAGGGTTCTCGATTTTTGTCTGTAATATTTTTTTCATATTTTTTTTGTAGCCTTGATAATGAATGTGTTGGCATTCAAAAATTCGGCAAATCGATAGAATAAACCAATGCAGTAACACCGTCACCATCATGTTTTACTTACTGAGCTACAGTTGCGCGTTTCAAGAATAAAATAAATGTTTATAAACATTATGAATACAACATAAACAATCCTCTGTTACAATTTACAAGATACCAACAATAAGAGCAATGTTTAAATGACCACTTTTAGATATCAAATAAGGACAACTTTTATGATCAGTCTGTTGCAATTTATCGACAATAAGAACGATGTGAAAATTAACTGTCATACAACACATAAGAGTATGTATGTATGTAGGTAATACAGGCTGGGAAGTCCCATAGCACCTAGGCCCCACTAGACCCTTTGTGCAAACCTCTTGTGCTCACTCTGGACTCGTAAACCAGCCCAGGCTCTGGGCAAAAGTTACGAGGCACAAGATAGAGGAGCATTGCGTATTCTGTCCATGGTAGGCCAGGGGTCCCCAAGAGCACTTACCCTATGGTCTTCTAGGGCGGGGCATTCGCACAGGATGTGTCTTACCGTTTTTTCGTCCTGCGAACAAGCTCGATAGGTGGACGTGTCGGTCAGTCGCATGTTGAACATATGCTTCCGTACTTTACAATGACCAGTGAGTCCCATAAGAGTAATGTATATAACTCTGAATAGAAGGTAAGTAAGTCACAATTTACAAGATACGAACAATAAGAACACTCTTATTCTGCTGTATATGCAAATTGGATCAGTTGGTACATTTCCCAACAAAACCTCAAGATAGAATGAGTTCTTGTTGATTTGTAACGGCTAAGAGGTATAAGAACATCACACTAATAATAATGATCAAAAAGGCAGATTAGAATGTTTCAATTCGCGAAGTAAAAAGATAAATTCCTAAACTGAACATTTTGCACTTCTCACAAATATTTATGCGACCTCTATGCTCAGTGCTAACGCTCGTGCTACAAACATTGTTGTGGTCCGTAATTGCTTGTATTACTTGTTCATAGAATAGTATTATTAATAGTACTATTTTCTACTTCTGTTGATTAATTTATTCATTACTGTAGTGCAGGCAAATTAAGTTGCGAGTGGGTATTAATTGTAGACAGGAGTTTTATCATTGGAAATGGTAAAGAAATGGCTCATAGTGAACGTAAAAAAATAAATGCAGGTCATGGGGTGGTATAGTGTTTATTTGGGGAAGTTGAAAGTGGGTGCAAAGCATATTATTGCGTTTTCCGGCAAAACTTGACGTTTTATCCAAAAACGTCCTATACTAAGTTGTAGATCATGAAAAGATCTACAACATTCATATGGGCCACTTTTTACTATGACCTCAAAATTTCCGAGAAAAATGCGAATGCCAATGCCAAAACGAATTTTCTGTTTTTTTATTTTTCGTTGTCGCAACAATAATTCAACTTTAATCAAATGTTGTGAAAGCGTGCCTTTTTATACCTTAAATAAGCATACATTTTTTTATTACACAAAAAAGATTTTTTTTAAAAAGAAATTCTGTGGTGAAAAATCATCGCACAGAGTTCTTTTGGAACTCATTTTTGTTGTTTTTACATGTACTTATTGATACAATAATAAAAATAATATTTCCTATTTAACAACATGCTCAAAAATGACAAAAGCCCTAAAACGACTTTTGCAACAGCGAATTTTTCAGTAATTGTTCATTATTTGTTTAAATTTTTAAGAAAATTGCAATACTGGTTACGACATTCAATTGTACGGACAAAATACAAAGGAAACTGTCTCTCATTTCTACAGTAATGCTATAACCATTAAATTAGAATAAGAAATCTTTAGATGAGTAAGCAAAATAATCAGTTTTTGTCTTAGAATCAAAAAGTATCCAATACAAAAGTTGTAGGTCAAGAAAAAATCTACAACTTTTGTAGAGGTTACTATATAACATAACCTCAAAAATTGCGAAAAATGCAAAGTTATTTATTTTTCAATTTTTATTTGTAAATCTGTAAAAATGTATTGACGAGGTGGGTTCGGAAAGTGATATTCGAAAATGCAAGTCGCGGTAGGTGCAGCGTGTCGTATACTGACGATGCCTGTCTCTCCGTCTGGATTCCACGTTGTCAGCAAGGCCCTACGAGGTGCGCCAAGTTAATAGTTTCCTCCAGGCCGGTGAGCGAACTCATGTGCCAGGGTTGCGTGCCGGCATTTATGCTCCTCGGTCCAGGTCGTGTGTCGGCACGTAGTGGAAGGGGGCTCCTACGCCTTCGCTGGTCATGGTGCGATGGTGGCGACCTCGAAAGCGCTACTACGGAGCGCACTGGTATTGGGGGCGTGTTGTAATATTAACTTTTGTAATTTATTATTATTAATTATTAAAGTACTGTTTCTACTGTATTGATGTTATCACATTTTTAACTACTTTAGTAGATTTTTTCATAAACCGTTTGTGATTTTTTAAGACATAAATAATTTACTTTCAGAAGTTTCGTCAAAACTAAATTAAAATTATAAATACTAAAGAAAATGAATTTTTCGCATTTTTCTCGGAAATTTTGAGGTTGTTATATAGTAACCTCTACAAAAGTTGTAGATTTTTTCTTGACCTACAACTTTTGTATGGGATACTTTTTGATTCTAAGACAGAACTGATTATTTTGCTTACTTATCTGAAGATTTCTTATTCTAATTGAATGGTTATAGCATTAGTGTAGAAATGAGAGACAGTTCCCATTGTATTTTTTTCGGTACAATTGAATGTCGTAACTAGTATTGCAATTTTCTTAAAACTAAACAAATAATGAACAATTACTGAAAAGTTCACCGTTGCAAAAGTCGTCAATTTTAGAGGATGTTGTTAAATAGGGACTATTATTTTTATTATTGTATCAATAAGTACATGTAAAAACAACAAAAACTAGTCCCAGAAGAACTCGGTACGATGATTTTTCACCACAGATTTTCCTTTTAAAAAAATCTGATTTTGACGGAAAAAACTAAATATCTCAAAAACTTCTTGTTTTTAGTGTAATAAAAAAATGTATACTTATTTAAGACATAAAAATGCACGCTTTCACAAAAATTGATTAAGATTGAATTATTGTTGCGACAACAAAAAATTTAAAACAAAAAATTCGTTTTGGCATTGGCATTCGCATTATTTTCGGAAATTTTGAGGTCAGAGTTAAAAGTGACCCATATGAATGTTGTAGATCTTTTTATGATTTACAACTTAGTATAGGACTTTTTTGGATAAAACGTTAAGTTTCGTCGGAAAACGCAATAATATACTATGCACCCGCTTTCAACCCTCCCAAATAAACACTATACCACCCCATGACCTGCATTTAGTTTTTATGAGCCCCTTTACCATTTACAATGATAAAACTCCTGTCTACAATTAATACCGGTGTTGGCTTATAATCAGTTAATTTGCCTGCACTACTAATATAATTTATGATAACTAATATTATTTTCAAAGCCCAAGTGGGCCCTTGTGACTGGTTGGGAAGGGCGAGTAGGTAACATAATGCTCCTATTTCTTGCTAATAGAATAATACACTATGTAACTATATATTTCTAATGTTTCTTTTGCAGGTCTACTGCACGACACCAATAGCTCATCCATCTTTAGTGGAAACAGTGTGCTCAGGTCCAAGAGGCAAAGTTGCGAGTAAGTTAATTGTATTACATTCAAAAGAATATCACAATTTGTCAAAAAACAGAAAGTAATCATTTGCAGAGAAAAACTTGTGACACTATATGTCTGGGTGTTTAAATACAGTCAAAAACATTAATATTACACCCGCGCTTGTTAAAAAGTATTTGCTAACAGCTACACCACTTTGCAAAGTAGTCGGAGTTTGCTTCATTGCTTATATTCAAGGTTTTCTTTGAGCCTGCTTATTATTAAAGGAATTGTATCCCTCACGCTTTTATAAAAGTGTCGCTAACTACACAGTTTGATAGTTTAAAAAGAATGACGTAAATTGAAAGAATACTCTCTAACTGGGCTGCAATAAAGATTTAAACCTTGAACTTCAAAGGTTTGAAGCGAAATACCAAGAACAATTCTGTGAAAAACCGCCACTGTTCAACGCGGCACCAACGTGGTGGCCTTTTATCTTCTGGCATATTAAGTGGAAAATTAAATTTCTAGGCACTTAGGTCTTTTTTTTTATAAGGCGACATGATGACTTGGTTGCCAGAATTGGAACCTAAGAAAAAAACAAACAAAAAACCAATTACAATAATGTGTTGTAACGCATCACTGTAATAGTTTTGTTTTTAGTAGATATCCTTGTGGCTCAGTGATACGAAATACGAAACTTTTAATTCACAACCCTGTACTAAGTAACGTAAATTTTCAGGTTTACGTGCAACGATGGCCAATGTATATCTGAAGATAGCGTTTGCGACGGTCCAGCAGATTGCAAAGATGGCTCGGATGAGACGAAAGCCTTATGTTCGACATCATCGTAAATTGAATTGATATTTACTCAACAGTGATGTTTTATTATTAAATTTTTAGTTGCCCGTCATTCACATTTCGTTGCGATTACGGCGCTTGCATCAACAAAAAGAAGGTTTGCAATAATGTAAAGGACTGTGCCGACAACTCAGATGAAACAACACCAGGATGTAACACAAAGGCTGCTTGTGGGTAAGTGTTTCCAGAGTGGAAACCAAAGGGGACACAAAAACCTGACTTACCAGTACATCTACTCACTTATTTTTAATCAATTTAAGAGATTATACATAGATGTAGATCATTAAGTGAATGTTGTTTCTTGTTTGTCAAAGAACAGAGAAATATTTCATGGCGGGAGTTAGTTGTGATTTTACAAGAAAACTTAACATTTTCCACAATTTTTTAAAATTGTTAATATTTTCAACATTTCAACGACTATGGAAGATAGCTACTCTAATTACAGCCAAGATTAGCATTGACATTATCAACCGACAAATATTTACTTTCTTTTATACGTTTCAATCAAGTGTCAACTGAGAATAATGTCATTTTGTCATTTTTATTTTTTGCGGTATTTTTGCCTATAAGTCCAGACAATGAATACAAAAAAAGGCCAAATAGCGGAAAAATACACGTAGTAGCCAATTTTGGCACAGTTGTAGGGGAAGGCGTCCTGAACAACATACTAAAAGTCCGATGGGTGGGGGAGGTCCTTTTTCAGACTTGTTAATAACTCGAAAACTACAGCCTCTAGCAAAAAAATGCCCATATACTTAATGCCCTAGGATTAATACTTAAGGAGATATGGAGGACAACAGTAGTTTTAAAAAATTTGTTAAAAATTTAGTTTTAATGATAAATTAACTATGTTCAGACCACGTTTTAATGACTTTACTGCATGTAGTATAATCATGTGATATTAATATTATATGTACTAGTCGTATCGGACCCAGCGCTCCGCTCCGCAGCCCTCTATTCCATGTGACTCCCCATCGTGTACGGAGTCTTACCCCCGTCAACCCCCTGCTGCGTAAAACTTTTCCATTTTTTGCCTCCATATCGCCTTAAATATTGATTCTAGGGAATAAGTGTACACGACCTTCTTTGTATAGAATTTTATATAGCTTAGTTGAGTACTTGGGCTTTTTTTGGCTAGAGGCAGTAGTTCTCGAGTTATTAACATCAAACTGAAAAACGGTCCTTTAAAGACCCGCCCCCCCTACTTAGCTTCACCCCCACTAATGGGTACTTGTAGTATGTTGTTCAGGACACCTTCCCCTACAACTTTACACGAATTTTGTCCGCTATTTTTCGTTCGTGGCTTGGATTATAATTCAGTAGCAATTTCTCGCATGTTGATTCCATTAGTCGAGTATGAATTATTGCCTTCTGATATTCATTCAATTGCGGCAATTTTATTTCTATGCTCGCGATGGTATATTAAGAAAACGGCAAAAAAGTTACGCTATATAAGGTCTTTGGTCTTTTATTGGTTGTCCGTAAAACATTTTTACTCTCATTCAGTTTCTAGTATTATTTCTACAGGTTCTTTAAACAGCATATGAATTGTTCAAAAAATTACGACAACTGCATTTCATGTATCAACTCATTTTTTCTGTAAAGAGAAACATTTAAAATTAAATTAATTCATTTTTTATTTTAAAAAATTTTAAGGTTTTTTTAACGTCTGCAAATTCTTTAGTCAGGTTCCTTTAATATTTTTTTCGGAAACCGGAAAAATATCACAAAATCCACTATAAGAAGGAAAATTGTATGTTGTTTACATTTAATTTGGTGTGTTGCTTTTAGGATTCTGTGAATAAATTACCCTTGAAACTTTTACGTGTTTTGTAAGTAATTTTGCTGTTTTTTACACTAATAAGTACATACTTTTAATGCAAGAAAAAACAATGTTACATATTATTTTATGACATAAGTTCTGTATAGATGTTATTTAGAAATGATTTCAGTATCTTCTAATATATCAAATTCTGCTTTCAAATATCAAGTTAATAACTTTTGACGTCACACGCAAAATGTAAATAAAAAGTTATTTATAGGCTATTAGTCCAGTCAAATCGTTTCTGAGGGTGCCTGTTCTAGGAAAAAAATATAGAATTTTTCTCTCTCTCTTTCTATATGTTTTTTTGGGGTGCTGAATCCGAACTTCAACTTTGCTACGTACTTCCCACGGATGTGGCTTCACAATTTTCGAGTTTTTTTCAGTTTTATTGCAAAAAAGTGATAAAATTATGCACTTTTAGAGGTAGACCATCCGATGCAAAAATAAATTCGATTCAATTTCCTATAAAGCCTTGTATACACTGCAGCTGTAACGCGTAATGTAACATGTAATGTAACGTGTAATGTAACCTGTGTGGACGGGGTACAAGCGCGCATTCCATGTTACAGCGAGCATTACACTGTGTGCTCGCCGTGCTCCGTCGGCTGTCGGTATTTGTCGCGAACACAAAGGGACCGAGCAGTTGCAGCGTGGACGTGTTTGGTGGCGCATCGGCCAGTGTGTACTGTGCAGCAAACAAGCAGTGCGAACAACGTCAAGATAAACGGGGATTTTTATTAAAATGGACAGCTGGGACGAAGAACGTGGTAGAACAATTTCATTGAAACCCACAGGTCTAAACAAGTCCGATAGTATTGAATGAAGTGAACAATGCAGCCATGTGTCAAGGTTACTACAATTTAACATTTATGCGTTGCAAGTCCATATGATTTTTTACTCAGAATTACATTTGAAAACAGATTGAATTATTTTTCGTCATGGTATATTTTTTTTTACTTAAATGTATTTACTTTTGATTGTTATAATGGGTATTTATTGTTTTTTTCGTTTTCGCATTGTTGGATACATATTTTATTTTAATTTGAAGCAAAAGTTGATGATATAGGTACCAACTTTAGAAACAGCTTTGGTACAGTCAGTCGCGTGAGGTATCATTCGATAGCTCTTTCAAATCCAAATAGGTTTACGTAAAACGGTTGTTAGATTTTCTTAAATTTCTCTTCACTGGCGCTAAATAAAAAAAACTGAGGTACCAATGTCACCAAATTTCGGTGCTCCATAAATTTCTTTAATGATGTTAAGAAAGAGTTCAAACAAAACATAGTTTTTAAGTATGATGACATCTCGCACGAATAAATTTTAAGGTGCCAATATCCCAACTTTTTTTTTTATCACAACCTCCGGTACAAACTAGGGTACTTTGCGAAAATGTTCCAGGGTTATGCAAAACTTACAAGAAATCGAGTAATCAGCAATAATAACTGTAAAAGCAGAAGGCGATTTTATTATTTTGTAATAAAGAAATGTTTTCACTTGGTAGATGATCAGAAAAACAATTTCAAATTTCTTTATAATTAATATAATTATGAGTTTTTTTGTGCATTTTCGCACACAGTTTTGTGAAGAAAAAAAATGCGTAATAGTTTTCTGGTAATATAATACATAGTTTGAAAAGGTATCACTTGAAAAACAAACTCTTACGATAGATTTGAATAAAAAAGTCTCCAAGTGAAAAAAACTCAAATAAAACATTGACTTTTTTGAATAATTTGTTATGCGCACGTTTTAATAATGGAATAATATACATGGCATTAAAAACAAATGTCCAATATTTGAAGAAGATCTAAAGAAAGGTACCAAACAGTCGAAAATCTTAATCATGGGACAAAAATGAACCACCATCTTCGCTTTTTTCTATACGTAGTTAATTCATGCATCAACATAAATGCACCGCAAGCAACGGCTACTTGAAATGACGATTCCATGCTTCTCAACGCTCGTCGAACAACTGTGGATCACCTACGAGCGGGACTAGCGCGCCAATGCATTGCGCGGTCGTTTTAACCCCGTCCACGAGCATTCACGTTACATTACATGTTACATTACGCGTTACAGCTGCAGTGTATACAAGGCTTAAGAGTACCCCTGAAATGCATGTTTGGTTGAACGGTTTGACCGCTAGAGCGTGCTGAAAACAGGGCAAATTTTCCTACTTTGTGTAAAACCCAGTTTTCAAGTTAGTTAAAAAGGCTAGGATAGTGCTAAAACTATATACATTTACCCCACAAATTGCATATTTTAGTCACTTATTTTGGCCAAACCGTGTAGCCGCGAGACCGGGTTGATATTTTATGTCATATTAAGCTAAGCGAAGTCGCTAAGTCAAGAGCCCGAATGTTGTTTCAAGCGAATGCTTTTTTTATCCCAGTGCTGTATGTCAGTATGTCCAATAAAAATTGTGCTATTTATGATCATGTGTTGGCAGACGGAACCCCGCGGGCAGTGGTGAAAGAAAAAGGGTTGAAGTCATTCGTTGAAGCTAGTAAGCGGATAAGGGATGGCAAGGTCATTTTATTCAAAAGGGTATCTTCAATTGAAGTACATGAAAGATGTAGGAAGCACTATGTGAGAGAAACATGTATTGTGAAGTAATGAAGAAAAAAGTTATGTTAAGTAAAGGAGGAAAATTTGGTCTTCTTTCAGCGCGCTCTAGCGGCAAACCATTCAGCCAAAACATACACTTGAGTTTTTATAGAAAATTTAGTGTACTTTATTTTTGAATATGCTCTACGTCGAAAAGTGCATAGTTAGTGACTTTTTCGCAAAAAACTGAAACAAAAAGTCGAAAATTTTGAGCTTTTTTGAGATTTTCGTTGTGATTTAGCACCGCAAAAACATATAGAATGAAAGAAAAGAAACTTCTATATTTTTCCTGTTCAAAACACCATTGACTGAACTATACAGTTATGTAGTAGTTTCATTCTAATTCCCAGTTGCAATATTCCAATTATCTATTATTAAATACCACTACTATTATTTAAATACCATTACATTTGATGTATCAGTAATTAGAACTTGCTGAGCTTAAGAAGAACTGAGTTATAGCATCAGCCAGGTTAACGTATCCGCATCATGGTGAATTGAAAATATGCTGAAATAATTTTGCTTTAGGCAGTCAGAATTTCGTTGTAAGGATGGCGAATGCATAAGTGATTTTGACATTTGTGATGGTATCCCCACGTGTGCAGATGGTTCAGATGAAACTACGGAGGCCTGTGGATCCGCAAAGTGCCCCCCGTTTACACATCGGTGTGCATACGGTGCTTGTGTAAATCGGGATGCTAGATGTAATGGCAAGAAGGATTGCGCTGATGGATCTGATGAAGCTGGATGCCCAGGGGGAACGCCAATAAGTCCGCCTACACAGAAACCACCACCGAATACAGGAACCACACAGTCTACTCCAGCGTAAGTAACTACAATAAAATGATTAACATAGTCCGTAATTTTTATACCACCCACATTTACTGTGGTTCACTTTGTCATAACATTTGTTACACCCTTAAGGAAGCGTGGCAGGTATATGCTTGTATATAACATGAGAAATGTCATTTTAAAGACATCCTTGCAGATGTCGATTTTTAATTATTAAAATACTCATTTTTTGAGTTAACATCATCACTCTTTTTTTAAATGGCGACAACATTTTTTTCTTACTGAATTTGGTAGATCATTTAATTGTGGAAATGGCAGCGGAAACATTTTATGGCCTTACAAAAGAGAATTTTGACAAAAAGACAATCAAAAATTGAAAAATATATGAATAAATTTTGTAAATTGAATAAGAAATTGCGTTTAGGATAGAATTAATTGCACAGAAAACCAATCTAATAAAATAATTTAATATTATCCATCGCTCACATTCCTAACATTTTACACACCCTGTAGTTATATTGCGATGCACGAATTCACAAGTTTAAAGAAGAAAACCACTTTTTGTCCTACCCCGGGCTAGGTCGGGCCACATGACGCTGTGGTTATTCATTATATTTGTCTTGTGCGAACACTTCACACGCGTGCAAAATTTCTCCAATAATTTGCAATAGTTATAGTATTGTGGTTACAATGCCGAAAAGGGCTCCTAGTGTGGAACCTTTAGAGGACGTACGAAGCAAGAAAGTTCGGAAATTTGAGAAATTGCGGAAGAAAATGGAAGAGATCCGGAAAGAAATAGACGTTTGCGACTCAGCGAGTGAATCAGGTTGGTCCTAGATGATTTTACCTTGTGCCTGTCGTTTATCTTAACACAGGGCATTCTATTGAATGGCCCGCTGAATCTTTATGATTCCTTGTTTGGGTAATGATAGACCATGCAGGGCATTCTAATGAATGGCCCACTGAATCTTTATGATTCCTTATCTGGTTTCGTGCTATATACATCAAAGCTCTTGAACGACATGCATAATCTTGCTGATTAGTCGAGACTGTTCTCCTGGTTTTATATCGGACGGGCCAACGCGCGGCTGGCGTAATGGCTTTATACCAGCCGATTAGCCGTACTCTCTCAGAACCCGAGGAACAAGGGATGTATTTGGAAAGTTTGGAAAACTCGGCCAAGATTTTTACGGATGTCTTTCATCAGCTATCTCTTCATCGAAGATTTTTATTGGCGCCTTCTCTAAATCCGCAGTTCAAAAAATGTTTTGAAACCCAGGATATGGATACTTTTTTGTATGGAGAAAAATTATTAGAAAAGGTGAACCAGTTTTCCTATTCTATTGGCATCAGTATGCGAGAAAACTCTGAAGCAGTATGATAGTGGCCTTATCAGATGGTGGCATTTTTGCAACGTTAGTAAGCTAGACCCCTTAGAGTATGATTTCCAGGGCATAATTAGCTTTATTAAATCTTTAGTGGATAAAGGTCTTTCATACAGTACAATAAATTCACACAAATCAGCGTTATCACTTATCATAAATTTTCCTAAAGAGGATGAATACATTTTCAAACGTTTTCTGAGGGGCATTTATAACTTAAAACCACCTTCACCCAAGTATTCTTTTACTTGGGATCCGTCACCAGTCATTAGGTTTTTAGAGAGTAAACATCCTAACATTGACCTTTCCCTAGAAGACCATACATACAAATTATTAATGCTTCTGGCACTAACTTCGGCACATAGGTTGCAAACTTTCTACCTTATCAAAATTGACAATATTCTTATCAAAGACAGCTCTATTGATATACAAATACCGGATAGAATAAAAACTTCAGGTGAAAATAAATGCCAGCCGATTCTCTGTTTCCCCTTCTTTAGAGAGAAACCGCCGCTTTGTGTAGCGTCATGTTTAGGGGACTACTTAAATAGAACAATGTCCTTAAGGCCGGCAACAGAGAAACGACTTTTTATCACAATTAAAAAACCATACAGAGCCGCTTCTACACAGACGTTGAGTAGATGGCTGAAAAATGTTTTAGTACTTAGTGGCATAGATACTACGGTATTCAAAGGCTACAGCACTCGCCATGCCTCAACGTCTGCAGCGAGCCGTGTTGGTCTAAATATAGAAGTTATTCGAAAAACAGCAGGATGGACAAAAAACTCAGAGGTTTTCAACAAATTTTATAATAAACCTCTAGCTTCTGATGCAACTACCTTTGCTAGAGCAGTACTGTCAATTGAGAATGATTGAAGACTTTATAATTATAAATGTTACTTTTTTGTTACATGTTAGTTTACATATTAATGTTACATTCGTTGGATAATATATTATGCTTGTATATGTATATATATGTGTGTATATATATATATATATATATATATTATGTTTATGTATATTCTTATATATTCTGTTATCATATATTGATTAAAAAAAAAAAAAATAATAATAATAAATAAATTAAATAATAATGATAAATATTCTGTATCTACATTTTGAATAAATAGGTATTACTTTGTACCTTGAGGTTCATAGATCGTTTTTTCTTTGAACATCTACAGGGTGTGTAAAATGTTAGGAATGTGAGCGATGGATAATTACAAGATTGGACGACTTACCTAGTAAGGAAGGACAATCCTAATTATCCGAGCTCACATTCCGTACATTTTACAACCCACCCCTCTCTTTTTTTTTCCCAGCCCTAGACGATCTATTCACGTTTGGCACGCGACAATATAATGAATAACCACAGCGTCATGTGGCCCGACCTAGCCCGGGGTAGGACAAAAAGTGGTTTTCTTCTTTAAACTTGTGAATTCGTGCATCGCAATATAACTACAGGGTGTGTAAAATGTACGGAATGTGAGCTCGGATAATTAGGATTGTCCTTCCTTACTAGGTAAGTCGTCCAATCTTGTAATTCTATCGTGCAAGGTTTTCAAAAATAGTGGGGAAAAACTTAATAAATGCGATTTGATAATTTTGACAAATTTATAACAGGTGCACTTATTGTCCTAAAAATCTCAAAATGGTCTCATAGTAAACCTCAATCTTTGCACTTTTATCTGAAATCCCAAAGACCTTTTCTCGAAAATTATGTTATGTAGGCCCATACGCTTGCTAATTACCTTTAAAACAAGTGATGATCTAAGAATATCAGTACAAAAAAATGGGGTTGCCATTAAAATAAGTGTCGATGACGTAATAAGTCGAAAACAATAGAATTTTCATTGCCATAATATGTAGGGTGAGCCATTTGAATTATATAATATGGTCGTATAGTATGGAAAGTACGCGCTATCATTAACATACGAATCGTCAAAATCAGGTCAACGTTAATTTTGATGCGCACTAGATTTAGTGCTCAATATGTATTATTTTAATGCACAAGTTATCCATTTTAGGGCACAATATGTAATTTTGTATGTAACATATTTATATTTATTTAATGCACATTATTTATTATTTTAATGCTCAAAGTATTTATTTTATTGCACATATCTATTTACATAATGAACGCTTAAATCGCACCCATACCCTTATTTAAACCATAAAAAGGCTGTGTACAACAACTCACATGTTAATGATTTTGTGAAAGATGATAATTATGGTAATTATTTTTTTTACATTCAGAAACCAATATCTGTGAAACGGTGTATTAAAAAAGATGGACAACATTATTGTATGGAAATTTTGATGAACTGCTACTTTTACAACTATCATTTTTCGCTAAAAGTTACCTATCACGTAAGTTTTTCGAGAAAGTTAAAAAGGTAAAATGTAAACAATTGTGACATTGGAAATTTAAAAACGTAATGTGGCAGAACAAAGGAAACATTAAATTTTGTACATTTACCTGCTATGTATCCTGAAAGTTTGTGTTGGGCATTGATTTTATATTTTGATTTGTATGTTGTTTTGCAGAAAATAAATATATAATAATAATAATAATATAAAATGTTAATTCTACCAAGATACAAATTGCAAAGTAATCCATTTTCTGTATGTAATAATATTCTCGAGATTTTTTTTCAGTGACAGCTGTCTCCTACCAGAACACCCAGCGAATGGAAGATTCACCTTTAAGAAAACCGATAGCCCGTACACACCAAATACTCCAACAGGAAGCCTCTCAACAATATCGCTTAGTTGCAATTCTGGGTATAAAACGCAAGGCGGTGAAAACCTCTTCTGCATTCTAGGTAACTGGGTTGGCGGAGACGTATCTAAGCAACGATGCTTAAGTAAGTTTTCTATAGATTATTATAATTAATAACCACCAGTGGTGACTCGTGCGGTATAATATAACAGTTAATGTGTTATTATCTACTATTTTTTCAATTCATATTGTTGTTCTTTAATATAATTACTGCAGCCCTCTTAAACACGAGTCGCCATTGCTATACCCTATTCACGATAAGAACATAGTAGTGGGGGGTGCAAACTGAGCCCGATTTACACTGGAGCACACACTGGAGCAATATGCTGTCAATAGCGGCAAATTGAAAGGTTATGTCATGACAATGGTGTGCTATACCTCGCACCGCTGATTTGTCAATTAGCCATCGTTATGTAATGTAGTGCGTTATATTAAAACGTTTGCTATCTTTTATTAAATATTAGTACACGATAAACACTTAATGATATCAATAAAGAATAACAAACAAAGAAATAAGACACTAAAAAAGGAATAAAATATCACTGTTTATTCTCGTATATCTCTACGAGCAGCAATTTGCTCCGACAGCAGTTCTCAAAGCGTCCTCACACGTCTTCCGTTATATCATTGTTTAAAAAAGTAGAAGAAAACACGAAAAGTTTGTCAATTGATAAAAAGGAATTGCTTATTTCATTCGCTTGTAGATGGTTCAGTATCAGACCACAAATCTGATGATGATCCTGTATTGGTTGTTATAATAAACTCTTCCATAATATCTTCAACAATATTGTCCAGTTGATATAATTTGTTTTCTTCGCTGACTACATGTTTGATGCAAGCTTTCCACCGTTCCGCATTTGCAACTTCCAAACCCTCAAGCAGCAGAGTTTTTACCTCCGGCAACTTAAATGTTCTATTGTTTGCGGCGACATGATGTTTAACTTGGGCCCAAATTAATTCAATTGGGTTTAAATCGCAGTGATATTGAGGCAATCGTAAGATTTTGCGACCACTTTCCTCCACTAATTGATCGATTACATAGTTGACTGGGTTACCACTTGTATACTTTTTTGCCATATCTAGAAGTTCTAGTTTCAACATACTGTTATCTACGGTTACGCCTTTTGACATAAGCCATTCTATTAATGTCCCTTTTCGCCAAGAGTTGTTTGGTACTTTATCCATCTTCACGGAATGGTAAGGAGCATTATCCATTACAATTACACATCCAGGCTCAAGTCGTGGCAACATATTTCTCATCCATTCCGTGAAGGCGTCGCTGTTCATGTTTTCGTAGTCGCCAGTCTTTTTTGATTCAAATAACAGAGACAAAACCTGCTTCCGAGCAGATGTGTAGAACAATAAGACGTTTACCTTTTCCAGAAGGATCTGTTATACCTCGTGATAACCCACGAACAAATGCTTGTCGAGCGCTTGTTATAGTGGTATCTTTCCAGACCTTTGGTTTTGTGTGACCAGCATTAACCCATGTCTCAATTAACTAATCAATAATAAAATAAGGTTTTTTTCGCCATTGAGCGATACTGTCTAATACTGGTCAAATATCTTCGTCTCCATAAAACAATATCCTGTCTTTGAATTAAAATACTTTTCCTGCTTCGGTTCTCCCATTTAAATCATCTGCCTCAATAGCCTATACAAATTTCCACTTAAATTCAATATTACGTAAATTATCATATCATTACCGTTAATACTTTGGAAATAGTTGGTAATTCATTGTTAAAATAGAAAGAATGAACATGTCGCCTAATTGCATTTTTTTTGTAATTCATCCAATTTGTCGTAAGTGTTTTCCCGTTTACGTTTTTTGGTTGGAGAACGTAATACTCCAGAAGTGCCCTTTTCCTTTACAATGGCCCACATTGTTGATTCTCCAATACCTACAAGCCTCGAAGCTAATTTTACAGAAGCTGACTTCGAATTTCCAGGTTCACGACTGTACTCGAGATATGCATTGTAGGCCATCAGCCGTTGTCCACTGCGAATGGGCTTTCCTTGCGGATTTTTTGATGAACCAGCCTGCATTCGCTCATCCATATTAGCACTATTAAATATCATCGTAAAACATTAAGAAGAAATATTATTGGCAATATTAAGATTACCTTTTACAATGTTAATATTGTGTGGAGTTCTAAACAGAACTGAGTTTTATTTGACACGATTGTTAGACTGCAAAATATTCCGAACACAACTAGAACACAACGAAAATCTTGAACCTAACGCAAATGACATGACGTTTCAAAAATCAAATGACATACGCGCGTTGGCTGGTGTAAATTTGGTTCAACTTTCAGCCAATCACAAGCCGCAAATTATAGCCCTATCTTATCCAACGCTTTATTCTTAAAGTGAATAGAGTATAGTATTTTAAATACTAACTTAAATGGTTTGTTTGAATATTTTTTATACCGCTATAGTAATATATTGTTTGCGCGTAAAGTATTGAGAGAAGACACAATCTCTGGATATGACTAACTGCACAGATATGACTACCAACTTTATAATTTTAATGGAATACCTGTATACTTAAATTTTTATATTAAATCAAATAAAAATCTAATTTATTACATATAGCAAGGCGCCTGCATATGTAATAATTATATTTTTATTAAAATCTTAAAAAAAAAATAAAATTTTTAAAAAAATTTTTAATTAATTTTAATTTTTATTAAAAATTCAAGCCGTTTAAGGTTATTTGGTCGTGCTTCCATATTATGCACATAAGCTACAACATATCAATGTTGGTACTATGGCACTTTCAACATAACTGCAGGCAATAGAACTTTGGATAAGGAAGGGATTAGATAAATGAAACTGAAGCATTTATAGGTATTTATAGATTTCCATACATAATCACTAGTTTCGTTATAAATTCTTTAAATCTGTACCATCTAACCCAGTAACTGAGATAAAGACAAGCTGAGATAAAGGAAAGTAGTCGGACAATTAAAACCTGGTGGATATGTTTGTTTGTCCTGACTATTGAACCTGTTGTTGAACCTGAAAAAGTCCTATAAAATCAATGTTACCTAACGCCACCATCTTGGTATGTCTGACCGTTTGTGTCTTTTTGCAAGTATCTCTTTATGTATTTACTTTATGGACAAAACCCCTTACGCAAATTAATGAGAATTGAAGGTATTTTTACCTTTTTCATAAATCGGCGTATAATGCAGCTTCTATCTATATATACGCTGGAGGCGACTGATTTTTGCATATTACCATCTATATTCTATAGGATGGCGGTTGAAATTCCCTCAGTTCGACAAAATTCCTGGGCGTGTGAAGCTTGCATTTAAACAACAATGTATCGACAAATCAATTCAAACTCGATAAGAATGGTACTTGGCAGCTGCTGTTGTTGAAAGTAAGGTCATGTGTGCTTTTTTGTGGATGTTCATGCAAAAGACCATAAAGGTACACAAACAATTAATGTTGTGGGCTTTTTCACAGGTTCAATAGTAATGCCAAACAAGAAAAGCCACAATATTGAAAACTTTCCGTTTTTTTCTTCTATCATTGAAAATTGGTAGGTTGTTAAATAGTCCAGTATAAAATTTACTTCTATGAAGATAAAAGTTTCAATTCGGAAAAATTCCAGCGTAAGCTGACGTTGTGGCAACTGTGTTAGCTGGGGCATCAGGAATCTTAATACCAAAAAATGTCTATTATGTGCTAATGTTTTTATTTAACAAATAAGTCACTGTTCTAATTTGACCGGTTTCTTCAAATACTAAACCAAACGAAAGTGGGGGAACTTCTACATCAAAAAATATGTACATTATGTTTTCATCGGATATGAATTAGGTCAAGATTGATTAAGCGTCCCTTTTGATGTCTATGAAAAATAATATTTCAATTGAAAGCGCGACATACGCATATACACATTGTAATAACTTTTGATTGGCTAGATAAAATTCAAAGTATAAAAGTGGTTTGAAGTAAAAACACTAAAACCAAGTTGAATTTATTTAGCCTTTGAATGTGAGAATTTTTTCAATGATGATTTTGCAGTTCCTGTGTGTAGCTTTATATGTAATAACTTTCTATGGAAGCAATTATTTTTAATTCTACGTGTGTGATTAGCTTGATACTAGTTTCTAAATTACTATTTAAATAATGTTCTTCGTTAAAAATTCAAAAGGAATTGCGATTGCAAAACATCACGAACATTACCTACAAAACAACATGCACACAAGGCGAGCCGCACACTGAATGAGCAGGCAGCAAGCAAGCAGCAAGCAAGCAGCGTGCATTTTGCTTCCTAGAAACATTTTGCACGACGCATACTGCACACTGAGAGAGCACAGCAAGAGCACCACACTCAAACATAACGTTTGTTTGATGTGACATTTAATTACTAAAAAAATCTGATATGGCCAGGCACATGACTTTATCACACTATATATAAAATTAATAGTTTCGTTGCATGAGATTCTATTTGATCGAGATCGGCCATGTCTGCATTAAAGTAAAATTAGTAGAACTAGACAGATATGTCGATTAAAGCTGCGTTCGGATATTGTACTCCGTTGACACCGGGTACGCCGTCCAAATGACACTTACGTGTTATTGGGTGTAAAAAGTGTAATACTATAGGCGATTTTGCGTGGCTAAACGGTTCGATTTGGTTCCGGTTGGCGGTTGGATGTTGTTGACAGAACGGTTCTAAATCGTCATCATTTTTGAAACGTCAGTAACCGCTCGACGGATAATGATCCGGTTCGATTCATAGGTTAGGTGTCCCACTTACTGTTAAATATGACAGTAATGAGTCTAATGAGTCTCTGACAGTGGTCTACCGCGCAATCCGCCAACTACCATACCATACATACCTATCCATTTTACCAGCATTTTACAACTTATAACCTAAAAATGACAACCCAAACGAACCGATATTTCAAACCGTCTTGCCAGGCAGGTTCAAGATTTTGACGGACCGAATCGAACCAACTGCAACCGTTACGTCATCAATCGCCATGTGAAAATGGTTGGTTCAAATCGGTAGTCGAACCGCAACCGAACCGTTCCACGCGAAATCGCCTTATATCCGAACGCAGCTTATACTGACAGAAGTTATTGTCAAAGCATCAGCGTTTGACTACCTACTGTCATTAGAATCAAAGAATCTGACAAATCCTGGCTACTAGTTTTAATGCAGTACGACCGATCTCGATAAAATAGAATTTCCTCATGCAGCTCAACTATTGATTGTACCAAAAAATGTCATAGTCATAAATTATTCAGAATTTCCTCTTCTTTAATTTATTATTTAACTATTTCGACGAAATTCCAGAAATGGCGGCTTATTTGCAAAATCTTTCAAAAATGCTAAGACTAAACCTCCAGGTCCTTTGGACCCCTTTTAACAGGAAGCTTTTCAGCTCTAAGTTTGGCCATGAAACTTCTAAATATGAGGTTTCGTCCCGATACCTTTCGTAGTTTCTCCGGAATCGTCGCCACAAAATGGGCTTTTGAGAAGGTTTTATTCAAATTTAATTTAAATCATATTTATATTTTTACTTTATCATACGCAGTATGTAAAGTATTGTAATCATGCCAAAAAATTTTTTTGAGATTTTAGCGGAAATATGTCTTTTTGGGTCCCCTGAACATTTTTGACCAAGGTACAAAAAAATGTCTGTGTGTGTGTGTGTGTATGTGTGTGTGTGTGTACCCGTTTTTGTGGAGACGATTCCGGAGAAACTACTAATGGTATCGGGACGAAACTTCATATTTAGAAGTTTTATAACCAAACTTAGAGCTGAAAAGCTTTCTGTTGAAAAGGGTCCAAAGGAACTGGTGGTTTACTCATAGCATTTTTCGAAGATTTTGCAAATGAGCCGCTATTTGTGTAATGTCGTCAAAATAGTTAAATAATAAATTAAAGGAGAGGAGATTTTCCATAATTTATGTATATGACATTTTTTGGTAGAATTTATAGTTTAGCCGCATGAGCAAATTCTATTTCATCGAGATCGGGCGTACTGCTTTAAAACTAGTAGCCAGGATATGTCAGATTATTTTGATTCTAATGACAGTAGCTAGTGTCAAACGCTAATGTCTTGAAAATGCTACTGTCAATATAGGCTGCGTTCGGATATTGAACACCGTTACACTTTTTACACCCAATAACACGTAAGTGTCATTTGGACGGTGTACCCGCTGTCAACGGAGTACAATATCCGAACGCAGCTTTAATCGAGATATTTGTCTAGTTCTACTAGTTTTATTTTAATGCAGACATAGCCGATCTCGATCAAATAGAATCTCATGCAGCTAAACTATTAATTTTATATATAGTATGATAAAGTCATGTGCCTGGCCACATCAGATTTTTTAATAATTTCTTCCAAAACAACGGTATATTTGATGTAATATTCATTGACTAAAAAAGTAAGGGTTAAATATGTAAAGGTCATACTGGGAAACTCATTTCCAAAAAATCGTCCGGTTGAAACCTGCGGGAAGTTAAAGAGGCCCGAACCGCCCGAAAGATGATTCGAAAGCTTGAATAGAGCTAACATTAGAAATAATGTAGTGAGGTACCATAAGATAGATCTATCAAAAGCAATTTACAAGTTACGTCTGAATCGCTTCTTTATACAACATCGTGAGGTCTTGAGAACCGAAGTTGCGTCCCAATGTAATTGCCTATTTTAGGTTCTTCTTAGTTCACTTCAGTGCCGTCTCTGTTTTACAAAAGCACAAATATTTGTTTCTAAAAGAGCTACCCTATGATGCATCACTCTATAACTTGTCCTTACTGTTTCTAAAGTTAGCTTTTTGTAACATTGTCGGTCGTCGGTCGTCAACCAGCAGCGCCTTCAAATAAATGTTATTTAACACTCTCATGCTTTTCATTGCAGAAATTTGTCCAGCACTTAACGATCCAACAGTTGAGGCTACTTGCACTTTGAACTTCTTGGATGTGAGCTGTGCGGAAGCAGTTGAAGGAACTCAAGCTAGCACGAAATGTGCACCGTTCTTTAAAGATGCACATTTTCGCCGCCCACTAATGACCTGCAGGAATGGAGGGTGGACGCCGTACCTCGGATCTTGCACACCAGGTCAGAATTCAAGGCTTCTATTACATCTATTTATTATAGTAGATTTAGTTAACTACGAACTGTCACGCGATACCATCTACTACGATGATAACGATCATTTTATTTATAATGGCGTCTTCGACGTGAGACGCTGAGATTTAGTGAATTTCTTATTTATGAATTGTTAATTTATTCGACGATAAAAATGTTCCTTACCTTTTACAAGCATCTATACCTATTATACAATAAAATTGTGCCATATATTGATATAAATAAATAGATTAATCGTTGCTATATTGTGTTTTATTTATTTTTTCTTTTCCAGAGTGTGGTTTGAAGCGTGTGAACGCACAAACTTTAGTCATTGGTGGAAGTCCAGCCGTTGTAGGGGAGTATCCATGGGTTGTTGCGATATATAATGCAAGCAATGTGCATATCTGTGGAGGATCAATAATATCTAGGCGATTCGTATTATCAGGTATCGTTTCACGGTTGCTTTGGTTTGGGAATATATTTGGCAGATTCTGTGAATATGTGTTACTGAGTTCAGATTTTAATTAAGCTATATGGTGTGTGTACATTTCTAATATTTGAGAGGTCGGTGCTATAATATTTGCTATAAGAAGTACAAAGGTGCTGCAAAAATGAGTTAGCAATATCAAAACTATCATCTTCATTCCGTGTAATACATCTAACCACTGTTAGCCGCTTAACCTGGTATAAACGGTACCTCCTCGCGACCTCAGAACCATAAAGTTGTGACATTTTGTACAAAGGTGATTATTTTTTATGGAACTCAACGTATATGCTATCCTACTGCTATCGGTTGTGCAATATAGTTTTTGATAAAGCTCATTGACTAATCCAGTAAACCCAATTCCATAGAGT
Organism: Aphodius sticticus; assembly: GCA_963966075.1. Lineage (NCBI taxonomy): Eukaryota > Metazoa > Arthropoda > Insecta > Coleoptera > Scarabaeidae > Aphodius > Aphodius sticticus. The sequence goes on from OZ014511.1 coordinate 28,964,387, forward strand.
TCCAAGTGCCACTTGTGAAATGCTGGCTCAGAACCACATGCTTCCAAGTACCGTGGTTTAAAACAATGTTCAACAATGTTCAACAAATCTATTAAGCATGAGCATCGCGTAAAATGAACGGTGTTTCGGCTCTGTTGGAAGGGAACCAACTTTACTATACATGGAGAGTGTAAGCACTGCAGTTGTCGATATTACCGTTACTTTTAGAGATAGAAAAAAATGTTTTGTATCAAAGTTATTTAAGTCCATCATTTTTACAGCCCATTATTAATTTCAATCATAGAGGAGGTTTCATTTAGGCATGATGAAAAAGAAACGTTTAGGTTGTACCTGAGCAGAGGTATTGTTTCTAAAAATTGGCGTTTTTATATGTGAAAAAGAAATTAAAAACTACATATTGCATCTATTGACTTACAGATATTGACTTTGCCAAATAATAAGCATATCCATCCAATAGGTATAGAGAAAATTACAAGAAATTAATAAAATAACGCTATACAGGGTGATCCTAGCACGTAGTAATCTTTTATTCGTTTAAACAAGGGTTTTCTTCAGATCTTAATTGGAACATACCTGTAAATTATTTTTGGTTTCATATATTTTTGAGTTAGTTCTAAGAAAAAATCTATTTTTATACCCCCCACATTTAATCTGATGAGGGTATATTGCGTTTGATTCGACATTTGTAACACCCTTAAGTAGGCGTGGCAGATATAGACTTATATATATGGATTTGATCAGAATTGAAAACTGAATCGATTTAGCTATGTCCGTCTGTCTGTGCGTCTGTCCGTCTCTGCGTCTGTCCGTTTGTCCGTCTATCCGTCTGTGTACACGATAACTGCCGTAATTTTGAAGTAATTGATCTGAAATTTGGAATACAGGCTTATCTCTTAAAAAGTAAGGACAAGTTCGTGAATGGGCAAAATCGCAAAATCGACAATTTTCTTACTAGTTTAATGATAACTTTGGTATGACCCTATGTGAAACGTAGTAAGCATCTTCTACGCATCAATAGGCATTTTCTGCCGGACAACATATGTTTTTATTTGCCAGTGGCGTTTGTACTGGATTTGCACTGAATCATTTTAAAGAGAAAAGTGATACGCCACTGGTTTTTCTTTAAGTAAAAATTATTTCCTAATCCTCATTCCTTTCGGAGCAAATCTGGTCTCTTTTTTTCGTTTGACGTACGTTTTTCGCATAAAATAAAAATCATTCTATTGCACGTTGTTATGAAATTGGGTATTATCAAGGACTAAAAACGTATCTAGTAGGTAAGAAGCAGATTTTATTTTGCAAACGAAAACAGTTTTGACAGATGTCTGTCTACCTAGCCTGGTTGTCATGTATTTAAGTCATCAGAATTTAAATACAATACAATACAGAATTTTTGCTTAAAACTTTGGCACCCTGTAGATCAAAAGGTAAGATACGTTTAGGACATGTTCATATTATGTTTTTCTCAAAATGGACCCAAGAAGAACCTCCTTAAACATTAGGATGTTATGAAGAAACACCCTGCATATTATTTTAAATTCCTATTTTTACAGAAACTAGTCAAAACAGGTACATGACATTCTTAATATAAATTAAAACACCATGTATAAATAGACATATATTTTTTTGTAAAAAAATGATGGGTCAAGCAGCTGTATAATGTTTAATTTAACTGTACTAAAACTCGAAAGTCAGTCTTGCCACATAGTAGATCTTAAATATGTTTCTATTAGTCTAAGGGTGGGCGCAAAGCGTGATAAGCGCCCAGCGTTTTATTAATTGTTTGATTTTGTAGCAAATTTTAGTTTTTTACTATGGTGTTATCATAAAAGTGTTTCTTAAAATAAATATCTCTCTGCCTCTTAAAAAGAAATTAATGGGGCGCTATTTATTGAATTTTGCCACAAGTAACAAAAAATTTCTTCATTACTTGTACAAAAGGTAGGGCGCCACTGGCGCCCCAACTCACCCGATGCCCTCGCTCGGCGCCGGCCTCGCCCCCCCCCCCTTAAGGCCGGCACTGGGTTTACGTTGCGTCAGTGGGGCCAAATATGGTTGGAAAAATATCCTCCTGGTAAAAAATGTTCTACAACTACTTTTTTAAGCAACAGTTAATTTTCCATAACACATGGTATTTTAGATATTGAGGACTGTTTGTTAAATAATTTATGTGCGCCGGATATTGTATTAGCAGGCTTTGGTATTTCACCAGGTACTGAATTTTATTACCTATGATGGTTCACAACACAATTTTTTACCCATTCTTATTTCTAATGTCCGGGCCACACGAACGCCTAACGTTTAATGACTCATAACGCGTAATGTAAGGCGTTAGATGTTAGGCGTCAGTGTAGCCCGGGCATAAATGTAGTAATTTAACAATAAAAAGTATATGAATAGCGATGGTGAATAGGGACATTTTAAGTTTATTCTTCATGTAAGTAACATTTTAGAAAAACACCGTGCGCTAAACATACATACATGATAATGTAGAAACTATGTGCATTTTCTTTTTACTTTATCATACGCAGTATGTAAAGTATTGTAATCGTACCAAAAAAAATTTTTGAGATTTTAGCGGAAATATGTCTTTTTGGGTCCCCTGAACATTTTTGACCAAGGTACAAAAAAATGTCTGTGTGTGTGTGTGTGTGTGTGTGTGTATGTGTGGATGTGTGTACCCGTTTTTTGTGGCGACGATTCCGGAGAAACTACTAAAGGTATCGGGACGAAACTTCATATTTAGAAGTTTCATAACCAAACTTAGAGCTGAAAAGCTTTCTGTTGAAAATGGTCCAAAGGAACTGCAGGTTTAGTCTTAGCATTTTTGAAACATTTTGTAAATAAGCCGCCATTTCTGGAATTTCGTCGTAATAGTTAAATAATAAATTAAAGAAGATGAAATTCTGAATAACTTATCACTATGACATTTTTTGGTACAATCAATAGTTTAGCTGCATGAGCAAATTGTATATCATCGAGATCGGTCGTACTCCTTTAAAACTAGTAGCCAGGATATGTCAGATTATATGTCAGATATGATTCTAATGACAGTACGTAGTGTCAAACGCAAATGTTTTGACAACCTACTGTCAATATAAGCTGCATTCGGATATAGTATACCGTACACTCTTTACACCCAATAACACGTAAGTGTCATTTGGACAGTGTACCCTGTGCCAGCGGAGTACAATATCCGACCGCAGCTTTATTTGACATATCTGTCTAGTTCTACTAGTTTTATTTTAATGCAGACATAGCCGAACTCGATCAAATAGAATCTCATGCAGCTAAACTATTAATTTTATATATAGTATGATAAAGTCATGTGCCTGGCCACATCAGATTTTTTCTTATAGCGTTTTCGATTTTTTGCACTCGGCTGCACTAGCACCATGCTGGTGCGGGTTTGTATGTTCGGCTTATGCTCGACTTTATATACTTTTGTGTATAAAGGGCACCAAGACGGTGCACGGCGTTGGTGCAGTTCGCACCGAGTGCGTGCATAAAATTGTATAAATCGAAAACGCTATTAAATTTTAAATGAAATTTTGTCCCCTACTTCGTTCTCCATAACAAAACATTAAATCAAACTGTATTTCGATTATTTGAGCAGTGTACTTACTAAATAAAGTGATGTTTTAGTTAATTCCACTTCTGAAAGATACGGCACAATAAATTAACCTCAAGTTTGTTAAGAGATTTAAAAAAAGTATTAGCGTTGGTATCGCAGTAATTTCTTTGGGTATCGTTTAAAGAGGTATGCACCATTGTATTCTATCGCCAAAAAGGGAAACTTTTCAATGTTTTTTTATTAGTAGCTGTATTTTTGTTTGCTAATTAAATGAGTCCATTTTTGCAGCCGCCCATTGCTTTGCTGCGGGAGATGGAACGCCTTACGATGCATCTGGATACACAATAGTTGCTGGGAAACATTACAGAGCGCTAGATGACCCGAGAGACATGTCTCGCAGGCAAGTGCGCAAGGTAATCACTACTATTTATCTCAAATGCTTATAAAGATATTTTTTATATTTATCACAGATAGCTACATTATTTGTGAATGAAGACTACCGAGGATTATTGCAAAACTACCAACACGATATTGCGATGGCTCAGATGCAAGAAGACTTCCAGTTGACTATCTTCGTGCAGCCGGTCTGCTTTGGTGCATCAGATGATATAGACCTTGTCGACAATAATAATGGAGTGGTAATATGTCACACTGTCTCAGAGTTTACTTATTACTATATCTTTGTATTGTACACTATGTTTGCTATTACCATGCTATTATGAAACAGCCTGTATAGTATATTGGGATTATTAGTTCAAATGAAAATTATGGTCGATGGTACAGACCCTTGGTGCGCGTGTCTGACGCAACAGGCATTTTGTTTTATATTTTCATAGATTGCGAATAATTTCTTTTTTATTGTAGGTAAGTGGTTGGGGTTTTACTGAAGAAGGTGGTGTTCCAGCCGAGGAACTAAAGAAATTAGTGATACCATATCAAAATAAGATCACGTGTAGAGAGCATTTACCTAACGACTTCTTCAACAGATATTTCACGACGGACAAATTTTGCGCAGGATTTGTTCAAAAGAGTAAGTCATTAACAAATGTCTTTGAATATAGCTATTCCCGTCAAAATATCAAAATCAAAGGCAACCTTAAGGCATTGCAGAACAGGTTGGACTGCGACTTATTGCATTGCAACGCTTTTATTAGGTTGCACAAGCGTTATACAAATTAAAGTTAGTGTAGTTTGGTGATCGGCAACCGCTAAAACGGTGAAGATAGATACGGTGGTTGCACATTGCCACGTTTTGACAGCAAAACCGGCTGGCTTTGTTTGTTTACATAATAAAATACCGGCAGTGAAATCTCTGCAATTTAATTGAACTACATCGGTTGCAGAAGTATTGAGCCCTGTGTTTGAAGGCTAGTAACCCTGAAACGGCTGAACAAAGAAAATTGATATAAAGTGCGTTATACTCATGAATCATTTCTACATAACTAGAGTGACCATAAAAATTTTCTGGCCGTCGGTTTAGGCACGATCGCGAGAGAAGTAAAAAAGGTACCCGATTTCTACGGTTTTAAAATAATTCTCGACTTTTCGATTTTTTTTCTCCTAAACCACCTACCAAAAAAATATAAATTTTTGTTCAGGTTACAGTTGGAATCTTTTCTATAGATTGGTGTTTTTATTTTCTTGATTTCTTATGTAAGAAAGTCTGTAAGCGAGCTTTTTATGGACGCGGATATCTCAGAAACGAACGATAGCAGGACAACGCAATTAGCACGTAAAGAATCCTTATTTTTATCCTTATTTATTTTGACACTCATCCATTGATATATAATAACATAAAAGTTATTTGGGAATTTTAAATAGGGAAAATAATGTGATCGATCCGGTGCGCAGGATGGTAGTCCCCTCGGGGAAAGGGGATAAAGCGCGCGAAACGATGCGATGCTTCGCGCGAAGATTTCAAACGATCAACTCTCAGGACCTTATTCAATATTTTTGTCATTTTTTCGTTCGGTTTTATTTTTGAAAATAGCATAGGTGTTCTTTTATTTCTGGAATTGTATACATATTCTGTTTTGTGATTTATTATTATTTCACATCTTCATGCAAGTTGATTATAATTGTTTCTACAATTGATAAAAATATGATCAATATCAATGTATTGGTTTTGATTTTCAAAACCAAAAATTGTGTTGCAAAATTGCAGCACAAAATTGCAATTGCAATCTTGAGTTATACTCTGGGTAAATTTGATTTTTTTTTGACAGGCGGTATAACAGAAAAAAATTTGGAAAGCCGAGCGTTTATTAAAAAGTGCTAAAATCGGGAACATTTTGATAGTCAATCATGTTATGTACAAATGATTCAGGAGTATAACGCACTTTATTTCAATTTTTTTTGTTCAGTCGTTGCAGAGTTACGAACCTCCAAACACAGGCCTCAATATTTTTGCAACCGATAGTAGTGATATCTAGCGCATGTTTGAAAACCAGATCAGCTATTCGCACCGCTAGCACTACACTTGAACGGTGACGATTATAATAGGGGTCCATGTCCTCAGCCCCCCCACATTCGAAATTTCAAATTTTTTTTATGTCAAAGTTGTGTGCTTGTTTTGTGCTGTTTTGTGCCGCAAACCAAAAGTTTTGTGCTCCTTTCGTTTCGGAGTTATAAGCAATTTTCTGAAGGGGGCTGTGGACATGCCAGCCCCCCCACTTCCGAATTTCGAATTTTTTCTAATGCCAAAGTTTTGTGCTAGTTTTGTGCTGTTTTGTGCCGCAAACTAGAAGTTTTGTGCTCCATTCGTTTCCGAGTTATAAGCATTTTTCTGAAAGGGGGCTGTGGACATGCCAGCCCCCTCACATTAGAATTTCGATTTTTTTCTAATGCCAAAGTTTTGTGCTAGTTTTGTGCTGTTTTGTGCCGCAAACTAGAAGTTTTGTGCTTCTTTCGTGTCCGAGTTATAAGCATTTTTCTGAAGGGGGGCTGTGGACATGCCTGACCTAACTCCCAAATTCGAAATAAAATCAAACTTTTTTCGATGCTAAAGTATTGTGCTAGTTCTGTGCTGTTTTGTGCCGCAAACCAGAAGTTTTGTGCTCTTTTTGTTTTTGAGTTATAAGCATTTTTCTACTTGGGAGCTATCCGTCTCTCTCTTTCGTCCGGGCCCGGGTTCTCGCAGGCAGCGCGCGTGGGTTCCCAGCGCGTGTTTCCCAGCGCAGTCATTGATAATGCATACGAACGATTTTAACGGCACTGTTCGTGGCTATATAACTTAAAAACTACTCAACATTTTTTTATCGGCGTTTCATTCTTTGTTCTTTGTACTTAAATAATGGACACGTGGAATTCTGATTAAATATTGTTAAATAGTTTTTAGTTATAACGTCACAAATATTTAATATTATTTGTTAATATTATGTATTCTTTTTAATCTCACAATGCCAAATCTCGTCGCTACAATAAATAATCATTGAGCAATTATCACTTAACAAATAAATAGTTATTACAGATATTTGAAAGTAATGACTGATTCATTTAGAGGTACTTTTCCAAAAATAAAAACAGATGGCAATTTTTTCGGGTAATCTTTGTTATCATACAAAAGAACCATTCTTTACATTTATTCTTTAAAGATTAGTTCTTTCAAATGTTCCCGAGCATTTCGAGTGGTACTTGGCGAATGACGATTCTACCGATTCTACTGAAAAAAGTACCTCTATATGAATCACCCTATATATGTATAAGTAAGACATGAATATTGTTATAATATAAATCTCTAAGGCAATATTTCAGATGTTGGTATATATTACTGGCTTACCGGTATTCTAAAACTAACAGTCTATTATTTAGCAATATTGGGTTTATAAATGTACGTAATTTGTGAATATATTATAAATGATAAATAGAAAATAAATTGCTTCCGGGCTATGCCGTATGTCAAGATTCGTAAATGCTGACGTTTCGCGGACCATATTGCTTGCTTCTTCAGAGCCAACTGAATACTTTAAAGTGAAAGCCTATGTACTTACTTAAATGATAAATACTCTGTAATTTTGTTTGAAATTTTCTGTATATATTATAGTACCCATTTCTATTGTTGATAGAAACAGAGCCGTTAAACTCGTTCGTATGCATTATCAATACACGCGCTGGGAACCCACGCGCGCTGTCTGCGAGAACCCGGGCCCGGACGAAAGAGAGAGACGGATAGCTCCCAAGTAGAAAAATGCTTATAACTCAAAAACGAAAAGAGCACAAAACTTCTGGTTTGCGGCACAAAACAGCACAAAACTGGCACAATACTTTAGCATCGAAAAAAGTTTGATTTTATTTCGAATTTGGAAGCTAGGTCAGGCATGTCCACAGCCCCCCTTCAGAAAAATGCTTATAACTCGGAAACGAAAGAAGCACAAAACTTCTAGTTTGCGGCACAAAACAGCACAAAACTAGCACAAAACTTTGGCATTAGAAAAAAATCGAAATTCGGAAGTGGGGGGGCTGGCATGTCCACAGCCCCCCTTCAGAAAATTGCTTATAACTCCGAAACGAAAGGAGCACAAAACTTTTGGTTTGCGGCACAAAACAGCACAAAACAAGCACAAAACTTTGACGAAAAAAAATTTCGAATGTGGGGGGGCTGAGGACATGGACCCTTATAATAGCTGTATGTCAAACTTTGGCACCGCATGCAGCGCACCGAATGCAGTACCTTATGTAAATGACGCTCTAAAAAAAGCCGACATTGTTTTTTCTACCATCTTTCAAGATATCTTAAATCAAATTGCACTACCTGTATCCTGCTAAAAATGTGGCTTATATATGTTTGTTTTGTTTCAGAAACTAATGTTTGCAGTGGGGATAGTGGCGGCGGCTTCTATATGAATAATACAGCTAGTAGTTTCTTTGTAAGAGGTGTAGTTAGCTTGGCACCTACCTCATTAGTTGGTTGTGATTCGAACAATTTTGCTCTATACACAAGAGTTTCGAAGTTCGAGAACTGGATATATCAAATCACGGGCGGATATGTGTAACAAATACTATTTTTGTATTACTTAAATATATACTTTTGGACCAGATGATCAAAATAAATATGTCCATTTTCTACATACTCTAATCTCTTTTATTTTTCGTTTACGAATATACAAGGTGTGTCGTCCCGCGTCCCGAATATTTATATTGTTATAAAGCATCTCATTTTATCAACAAGTATAAAGGCAAACCATTACCATTTCCGAGATATGACGATTAGCGTGGGCTGAAAAAATTTTTTTTCTTTACGCTATACCGAAAAAAATGTGTCTCTAGTTCAGGCAATTAAAATACAACAAAGAAAAAAAAATTTACCTAACCCCAAGCTAGCGCAGTACACATGAAATTTTGAAATTTCACGAATTTCACGAAAAAGTGCCTGCTGCATATTGGGCTGCTATAGTGAAAATCCTTTTATAGAAACACACTAAATTATTGAAAAGGTAGTATTTTTTACATATGAGGTAGCGCGAAGCGCTTCAATATCATTAATTTATCACATTTTGAGTGCCCGCCGGGTGTGGCTCGGTGCGGCATGTAGCTTGTTGAGCCCACCATTCTTGTGTTTTTGGCTTTATAATGTTGATACAACAAATACCTAAAGGAATAATATAAATAAATAGATAATATAGCAATTTAGCCATAAGAGTTTATTAATTACAAAATTCATTGTGAAATACATATATCCAATTCCGATATTGAACATTCTGATCAATTATTGTATAATTTTTTATATTTAAGATTATGTTAAGATACAACATAATTAGTTCACAGGGCTTGTATCCCGGTGAACTCAACGACAGGGCGATTTATAATTTGTGTTAAATTATTTGATGCCTATAATTTGTACCTGACCATTATGAGAAAATTCAAAGGAAATGGTTCTTACGTAAAAGCCCTTCAGTATATGGAAAACTAAATTAGGAAACGCTTCCCAATTTAGTTTATAATAAAAATGTTCATATCGTCGCGTTAACGACGTGGATGGAAGCCACTTGACGCAAATTACACCGTCCACCAACATCACAGAGAATCGACGTCAGCCAATTCGTTAAGCACATGTAATTCTGCATCCGACGACGGTATTAACAAGCTACTACCCTTAAGACGTCCTACCCTAATGCGTATGAAAAATGAGAAATTGCTGCGTAATTCGCCAGGTGAATGCTACAAATATTTATAACTTTTACAAATATTGTTGCATAAATTTCTTTCATACATCAAATTGTAGGTAATTAGAAGGGTTAGCCACCCTCGAACCCTCGGAGTTTTGCACCGTTCCTAACAACCCCTAAATGCCGATAGTATGTAACCACCCAGATAGTAAAAATTTGCCGGCAGCCAGAGATAATTGTTTATAACTTTTGCAAATATTATTGCATAACTTTCTATCATACATCAAATTGTAGGTAATTAGAAGGGCTAGCCACCCTCGAACGCTCGGAGTTTTGCACCCTTGCTAACAACCCCTAAATTCCGATAGTATGTAACCACCCATATAGTAAAGATTCGCCGACAGCCAGACAGAGATAATTGTTTATAACTTTTGCATCCGACGACGGTATTAACAAGCTACTACCCTTAAGACGTCCTACCCTAATGCGTATGAAAAATGAGAAATTGCTGCGTAATTCGCCAGGTGAATGCTACAAATATTTATAACTTTTACAAATATTGTTGCATAAATTTCTTTCATACATCAAATTGTAGGTAATTAGAAGGGCTAGCCACCCTCGAACCCTCGGAGTTTTGCACCGTTGCTAACAACCCCTAAATGGCGATAGTACGTAACTACCCATATACTAAAAATTCACCGGCAGCCAGAGATAATTGTTCATAAATTTAGAAATATTATTGCATAACTTTCTTTTATACATCAAATTGTAGGTAATTAGAAGGGATAGCCACCCTCGAACGCTCGGAGTTTTGCACCGTTGCTAACAACCCCTAAATGGCGATAGCATGTTGTAACCCATATTGTAAAAATTCGCATGTCTTAAGGGTAGTATCCTGTTAATATCGTCGTCGGATGCAGAATTTCATGTGCTTTAGGAATTGGCTGACGTCGATTGTTTGTGATGTCGGTGGACGGAGTAATTTGCAATTGCTTATATCATGGAGGAAGGAGGAGTCGCCATAAGCGCTCGGATATGGATATTCCCCGCCCCGGAGGACTTTTAATGTCAAAGTGACATTTGCAATGTTGACGTGTTATTATTTTATTTATTTTGCTTATTTCGCTTTGTTTAAAGATATTATAGTGAATTTGTATCAAGATATACATAAAAATATAACGTCTAATTGCGTTGTTCGCAGCAGCAACAGCAGAAAATCAGCTATAAACCAGCTATAAACCAGCCTGTCAACAATGTACAGGCTTGTACTGGCCTCACGCACGAACATTTTTTGAAATACGTTTATTACGTATTTGTTAAAAAAATTTGATTAAATAAATTCTTAAAAGTGTTCATATAGCGTTTCTTTATAATATACCCACTTGACACATTACAATATATTACAGAAAAAATTTCTTGAAATTTCTGGCTAATTTCAGAGTTAATCCGGACCTGGCAGGCGGCCAACTGTCAGGGTACGTTAGTGTCATGTTAGCCCCGCCCACCGGGGTCATTTTCTCGCTGCTAAATGTATAGCTTATACCGACTCCATCTTCCTCCATGGCTTATACAAACGTCGGGCGCTGTTATTAGATAACGCTTCTTAATTAAATCTTAAATTTTTGGCAAAACCGTTTGATAAATTTTCGGTGCAAAACCATGGCGTTTACTACTTGAACAGCTCTATCGTTTGGTAAATGTTTCATTAAAAAATTCGATAAAAAAATATTATTTATGGCTAACTTCTCCGCGGTGAAAAAAAGTGACTATTCTACCGTTTCCAATGATAAAAGTTCTGCCTACATTTAATAGTGGTTTTTGCAACTAAATCAGTTGATTTGCTTGCAGGGCCGGCGAAACGTGTCCAGGTGGGTAGTATAGTACAGCGCTCCCCCGCTTTCCGTATGATTATTCATTGTAATTAGGAATTCATTAAAAAAACATGGCAACAGTGTAAGTAGAGTAAGTGGTTTATTTATAATTTATGATTTGTACTATCAAACCTAAAATTGAGGTTTGTTTAGAGATATAAGAAAGGAATTCGTTCTTCACCATTTCTAAATCCAGTTTATCGACTGCGTCTGGGTTAGATAAAAAATCTGATGTGGCCAGGCACATGACTTTATCATACTATATATAAAATAAATAGTTTAGCTGCATGAGATATTATTTGATCGAGATCGGCTATGTCTGCATTAAAATAAAACTAGTAGAACTAGACAGATATGTCGATTAAAGCTGCGTTCGGATATTTTACTCCGTGGACACCAGGTACACCGTCGAAATAACACGTGTTATTGGGCGTAGAAAGTGTGAAGGTGCGTTCCGATTGGTGGCAATGGTTGGTAATGGCGGTGGTAGCAGACGAAATTATAGTGTTTCTCACATGTCGTGATGGTGACACATATTAGTTTGCATGTACATAAACTTGAGTCACTAGCAAGTTCTATTAGAAATACTATAATGGCGTCTACCACCACTGCAATTAGCACTAATGAAAACGCACCTTAACGGTGTACAATATCCGAACGCAGCTTGTATTGACAGTAGTATTGTCAAAGCATTAGCGTTTGACACTATCTACACCGTCATTAAAATCACATCTGACATTTAATCTGACATATCCTGGCTACTAGTTTTAATGCAGTACGACCGATCTCAATGAAATAGAATTTGCTCATGCAGCTAAACTACTGATTGTACCAAAAAATGTCACAGCTATAAATGATTCAGAATTTCCTCTAGTTTAATTTATTATTTAACTATTTCGACGAAATTCCAGAAATGCCGGCTTATTTACAAAATCTTTCAAAAATGCTAAGACTAAACCTCCAGTTCCTTTGGACCCTTTTTAACAGAAAGCTTTTCAGCTCTAAGTTTGGCCATGAAACTTATAAATATGAAGTTTCGTCCCGATACCTTTAGTAGTTTCTCCGGAATCGTCGCCACAAAAAACGGGCACACACACACACACACACACACACACACACACACACACACACCCACATCCACACACACACACACAGACATTTTTTTGTACCTTGGTCAAAAATGTTCAGGGGACCCAAAAAGACATATTTCCGCTAAAATCTCAAGAATTTTTTTTGGCATGATTACAATACTTTACATACTGCGTATGATAAAGTAAAAAAATCTGATGTGGCCAGACACATGACTTTATCATACTATATATAAAATTAATAGTTTAGCTGCATGAGATTCTATTTGATCGAGATCGGCTATGTTTGCATTAAAATAAAACTAGTAGAACTAGACAGATATCTCGATTAAAGCTGCGTTCGGATATTATACTCCGTTGACACCGGGTACACCGTCCAAATGACACTTACGTGTTATTGGGTGTAAAAAGTGTAACGGTGTTCAATATCCGAACGCAGCCTATATTGACAGTAGTATTTTCAAAACATTAGCCTTTGACACTAGCTACTGTCATTAGAATCAAAATATCTGACATATCCTGGCTACTAGTTTTAAAGCAGTACGACCGATCTCGATGAAATAGAATTTGCTCATGCAGCTAAACTATATATTCTACCAAAAAATGTCATATACATAAATTATAGAAAATTTCCTCTCCTTTAGTTTATTATTTAACTATTTTGACGATATTACACAAGTAGCGGCTCATTTTCAAAATCTTCGAAAAATGCTATGAGTAAACCACCAGTTCCTTTGGACCCTTTTCAACAGAAAGCTTTTCAGCTCTAAGTTTGGTTATGAAACTTCTAAATATGAAGTTTCGTCCCAATCCCTTTAGTAGTTTCTCCTGAATCGTCGCCACAAAAACGGGTACACACACACACACACACACACACACACCCACATCCACACACACAAACAGACATTTTTTTGTACCTTGGTCAAAAATGTTCAGGGGACCCAAAAAGACATATTTCCGCTAAAATCTCAAAAAATTTTTTTGGCATGATTACAATACTTTACATACTGCGTATGATAAAGTAAAAAGCGTAGAATTGTTAAGTCCATCGGACAATGCCTTTTGTCTCCGAACCTTGCTCAACGATTTTACTACATCATGATCGTTTTATTTAGTTTCGGAGGCAAAAGTTATTATATAATCCAATCAAGTTAAAATCTTTTATACAAATTTTATTATAACATAAAAAATCTCAGTGTCTAATTTTCAAATTTTACTATTAACAAAAATTCTTATTTTATAGTCTTGTTTTTACTCAAAAAGCGTTGGAGTTGGACGTTTGTAACGAAAACACTACACAGGCACAGGCATCTTTACAGATGATTAAAGATTCTTCTTTTTGCAGTGTTTTGGAAATAAAATCTTGTTGTTTGAAATGTTCCTGTTTTAAAGATGCTATAATTACATGATCGTGAAGAATGAAAAGAGTTGGTTTGAAGTGGTGTGTCATACTTAAGAAACGTTAATTCTCGCTCCGAATCAATTATTGCAAAAACAAATATAAAATAGTAAGACTGATCTAAAATTTCCTGCTAAACAACAAGTGTGATACATCACAACTGAAACTGAAGAAAAGACTACCTAATATGTTCAAATCAAACATGGCCACCATAAGAAAAACATAAGCTGGCTTTGGTTTCTCCACAATCTTTAAAGATAACCTGAGTGCTCAATTAGATTTCTCATGCCTGTTCAATGTTTTTGTTATTTTGACAAACTTCTAACTCCACAGCTGATTGACCAAAATCAATGTCTACTCATCTGAATATTTCATTTCACATTAAATTTGCCAGATATCAGAAATGGTAACACAACCAAGTAACACGACATTGGATTGAAACGTTCTGTTATTGCGTTATAGTATCTTCACAATATAAGCAAGTCGCATGTTAAAGACATATTTGAATTGACTTAATGTTATTGTAAATACAAACTTGTACCGATTTTTTTGCCCACCGTGTAATTATAAACTTCTGTACGTAAATGGAAAAACACAAGAAATGATTTTAGGAATATTTGTTAGAAGATACTACAGTTCTTCAGAATTCCCTAAACTCCTTAAGTTCAAAGTTATAAGAAACAGATTAAAAGTTAAAATACTATCGTTGAACAAGAAGATATAAATTGTGCGAAGATTAAAATGGTAAAAAATAAAATGTACCTTGAAATAAAAGGTACCCACCAATAAACAAATTAAGAAAAAACAGTAAAAAATTCTGCTAAACTGTAACTAAACATGAAATAAATTCAAATGTATGTATTAGTAATAACAAAAATAAAGATAATGCATTTCTTTCGGTGCGTTATATATACAAAGTGATTCTTAACTCGAGGCGAAAATAAAATGATAGATTCAAAGTGAAAATGGTAGATCGAAGTAACGGGATTTTCTCGATGATCATTGTTCCCGAGATGTCACATTTCAATGTTTTGCGACCACGGCTAATTCAAAGTTTGCAAAATAATACATTCAAGTATTCAACTTGCACAACAAAGGTAACCCTCGCAGCACGGCGATAACATATTAAGACCACAAGACCACAAGTCCACAGGACTACTTCAGATCGTGGCCGCTCGCAATTACCCAGCTCGATGTCAGGTCGATTCAGTGTACGGTTGCCGGATTGGGGGATTGTCCACTAGTTTTGGGGGATTTTGCCCCAAAAATCGTCCCTTAAGGGAACTTTCGGGGGTAAACTAAAGTTACCAAAATCCCCCAATGTAGCAATTCTGATTCAGTGTTACGCGCAAAGCTACCTCATTGAACCTTTTAATAATTCTACACTCAACGCTATTATCATAGTCGAATACAAACATCGGTCAAATATTGTTAACTTTTCTCTCAAATTTTCAGGTGGGTAATTACCCACCTACAGACTTTTCAGGTGGGTAGTACTACCCACCGTACCCATCTCTTCCGCCGGCCCACAGTTGTCATTTTGTCGAATCTAGCAAATAATAAATAGTGCTCACTTAATACTTCTGTTCCTTGTACATTTATGTTATATCTTTGATTTTGAAAACTGATTGTTTATCGGGAATGTTTGGGCTATGTAGTGAGCCAAATTAAGCAACGTATGTATACAGGGTGTGTGTGTAATCAGGCTACGAAGTCAACGCAATTAAAATGTCTTGAAACGTTATTTATTCCTCAAATATCCATTTCGCATGAGTTTTTAAATTATTTTTTATTCATACCTGGTCCTATTTTGAAGATGTACTGATTTTCCAATAAAAAAAATAAAAAAGTGAAAATATTTTGACGTCAAATTTGGACAAGTGCTTTTAGTACCGTATTGTATAATTATTCATATTTTAAAATATTTCAATTTTTATTTTCAAAAATCAAATTTACAGCTTGTGACGTCATATGTAAATAAAAAATTATTTCTTTGTATAAGCTTTTAGTATTTTGATTCTAATACCTGATTGCAAAAGTTCAAATATTTTATTTTTGGTATCACTGGTATACATAAAAACTGTATACCAGTGATATACAGTGTGTCCCACTTAAGAGTGTAATACCTTTATATCTTTTTTATTTTTACTTAAATTTTAATAATTTTTTCTTTCAAGTATAGAACACATATTGCTCTATTTACTGAACAAAAAACCAATTGTCTTCTTTAAATGCAAAGCACCTTGTGATGGCAAAATAAATGGCAAAAATCAAGAAATCAGTTTAGGGAATTTTTTATCGAAAAGTTTTACTAGTGATAATTGTTCAGAATTGCCCAAAAACCATAAATGCAAAATTTCATGAAATTTAAAAAATATTGAAATTTTCTTCAAAAATAATTCTAAGTCCGTAAATATTATTTGCATAGGCAGCTGCGCTTAAAAAAAGTGTGCTGTGGAAATTTTGTTTGAAATAAAACCTGAACTAGCTTTGTCGTATTTAATTAAGATAAAATGTTGCCATGTTTGTGGGTTACTCTTTGCATAATAGCCTTTATTATTCAATAGAAATGTAATAAATAAAATTATTAATAAAAATTCGATTCATTTTTTTTCTCTTTAATTTCGCAGAAAATTTACAGCATAATAAATACAAAGTACAAATTAGATCTCTTTTTGTTCTATTAGACCTACATCAGCTTCAATGCATGCATTGATGCGCCTTTCATTATGTTTAACTACTTTCGGGAGAGTTAATGGCGTAATCTCAACGCAAGCTTGTCGAATGCGTGTTTTCAGTTCGTCTCTGTTTCTTGGCTGAGTCTTGTAGACTTCGTTCTTTAGAGCTCCCCACAAAAAAATAATCTAGGGGCGTGAGGTCGGGTGATCTCGGAGGCCAATTAATTAATGGACTATTTCTTCCAATCCATCTCCGGTGAAAATTGTCGTTTAACCAATTTTGCGTAATCATTGCATTGTGAATTGGAGCTCCATCAAGTTGAAATATTATGTTATTATACCTAATAAGTGGAATATTTTCGATTTCGTCTGTAAATTCATTTTGCAAAAATTGCAGAAAACGCTCCGCATTCAAATTTCCCTGAAAGAAATATGGTCCAATTAGTCGCTCGTTAAGGATACCGCACCACACGTTAACTTTTTCTGAATACTGGCGTCGACAATTTATAACCCAATGTGGATTGTCAACAGACCAATGCCGCGTGTTTTGATGGCTAACTGTGCCATTAGTAGTGAATGTGGCCTGATCGGAAAATAAAATGTTTTTAAAAAAATTACGATTATTCAAGAACTCTCCCTGGCACCAAAGGCAATATTCCAGTCGCCTTTCGTTGTCTCCTTCTTCTAATGTTTGTAAGAATATTGGTTTGAAGGGATGTAGTTTATTCCGACGCATGCATCGCCAAATTTTACTTTTTGATACGTTTAAAATTGCTGACATTCTTCTTAAGCCCATTCTTCTATTACGTCTTACAAAGTCAAGTATTTGGTCTTCACCAACATGTACCCTCAATCCTTTCTTCTTTATGTTGATTACCGTGCCCGTTCTATTAAATTCAGTATTAATTCGGCAAACTCTTACGTGATCTATTCGAGGACGACCCTGATGGCGATTATTAAACTCTTCAGCTGCTTCCCTTGCTGATCGCGCGTTATCACCGACTAATCTTATTATTTCCACTTTTTCGGCAAGTGTAAGCATTATTATTCAGACAATAATTAAATACGACACAATACAACAAAGCACTTTGACAGTTCATGTTTTATTTAAAACAAAATTTCCACAGCACACTTTTTTTAAGCGCAGCTGCCTATACAAACAATATTTACGGACTTTATTTACGGAAAATTTCAATATTTTTTAATTTTCGTGAAATTTTGCTTTTTAGGTTTTTGGGCAATTCTGAACAATTATTACTAGTAAAATTTTTCGATAAAAAAATCCCTAACGTAATTTCTTGATTTTTGCCATTTATTTTACCATCACAAGGTGCTTTGCATTTGGAGGGGGCAATTGGTTTTTTGGCAGTAAATAGAGAAATATGGGTTCTATATTTCAAAAAATTATTAAAATTTAACAAAATAAAAAAGATATGAAGGTGTTACACTCTTAAGTGGGACACACTGTATATGCCTGTATATTATAATTCAGTTACGATATGTATAAAAACATAAAACGTTATTAGTTTTCGTTATAATAAAACAAATTTGTATTTTTTTATTTTTAACATGCCTATGTACCTACTAAATAATAAAAATAAACTTAATAATAGATAATAATAAATTATAATAACACAATAATAATAATTTTTTATTTACAAATCATGAATGATTAGCCAATTACATAATCAACTAATCACTCATGATTTGGACCTTCTGCATATCCGTATTTAATTGCGGCTCTTGTAATAGGTCTATAACGTCTTTATTTTTAATTGTGACACATATAGTAATTTATAAAAATAGTACACACCTTTGTAAATCAATATCCAACAAGTTAATCAAAACTATAACGTTATTTCAAACACAATTTTTATTGCAAACAATCTTTCATCAAAACAAACTGAAGCTATAGTCAGACTGGCTAATACAAAACTAAACGATATGTGCATTGAAAACCATTTTTTTTTGTCGCAGCCTACTAACATGTTTCCAAAATATGTTTTTCAAAAACCTAAGTAATGACGTTATCTGTAACATTATGGTTAAAGGGGCTAATAGTTCTAGTGGTCTACGTTGGTCTACTGACTAGGAGGTCTGGGGTTCACACCCAGGACCAGCCGAAAATTCGTCAGTCATCTTTCGAAAAGACGAAAAACGTTGGGTCCAGGCAAACAGTTTGAACACCTCTGACATACATAATATGTATATGTTTATATGTGCCGAAATTGGACTCTACTTTTAATAATAAAGTAAAACTAATGGAAAATCAGCTTTAACACTTTATTTTTTTTGTCTCCTTGACCAATATTTTGCACCTTTTTTCGTTATGTTGTAAGTCAAAGAAGATCGTTATGTTGTAAGATTAATCTGTTTGGTTGTCATTTGTTCGCTCCCTATTTCGAGCAGGTCATTTTTATTGACCGACATGACCTTATTGGGGCTATATGGGCATATTGACTTGGCCCCTATTAACTTACTTTTTCTATCAAATTGCGGTTTTGTTTCCTTCTTATGAGTTAATAAACATTTATTTATCTATTTTATTTATTTATTTATTTATTAAAGAAATTATGTGAAAAAAATTGGTTACTACTAAACTTCATAAACAAAATTAACAAAAAAAATAAAATTTTGAAAATTTTTACAAGCATTTTCGTATTTTTTTATTGATACATGCATTGCCGCCGATAATCTATCCACACGAAAAATTTCAATTCGATTGGACATTGGGAAGTAGGTATATATCGATTGAACGTACCAAACCAAGCAACAAGTGAAGTTGAGATAAGCGTAGTAAAAAGACGCTGATGTCCGCTGGGCAGACCTTGGCAGATAAAAATACCATGACTGAAGCACGACATATCTAGGCATACACAGAAAAAAAGTTGCCACATACCTACACGTATCTACACATTGGCAGTCTATTTTGTGTACGCGAAACCTTAATGTTAATATATGGGAGTTCCGAAGGGTTTCATTAAATAATAATACAATATTTGATGAATATAGTAATTAAAAACAACAGTACAAACCTTGCTCAAACAATAGCCAATAAGTAAAATAACTAGAGTTGCATAGAATTTCAATAACAATATTTATTGTGCGAGCGCAACATTTCAATAAATTAAGGGGAAGTGAAGTTGGACCGGATAAAACAGTACATGTCCATAGGAATTTGATCAAAATATTTATATGACAGCCTACTCAGTTAATTGGCTTTCAAAAAAAAATAATTACCACCGTTATCCGCAACATCACAATAATTCGAATTATTAATTCCTAGATTCGGCAAACTGACCACTCTGCGGCCCTGTTTGCTTGCGCTAAAAGATTTATCCGCTACTTCATTTCCGCACTGTGTACTGCGGTAGCAGCTAATCGTCCACCAATATGACAACTAAAATATTATGTTCGGCGTATGCGAGGATTGAGGTAGAGGACTTTCACTTGAAGATGCGGCGTCGTTATTGCGCGGGTGGATACAGATTGAGAGAAAGAGATATGCCGCAACGAGAGCATCAGATCGGTTATGTCACAACGTCAGACTAGAATGGCGGGGTCTAGTCGTCGGTATTCTTTCCACTCTTCCAGTTGCTGATGGCGGGAGGCGATTGCTATGACAATCTGGAATTCTCACTAACTACATAAGTCCAAAGCAGTGATGGCTAAGTGCGAAATCGAACGCCGTGTTCGTTCAGCACTCTCGAATCTATGTCATTAGTACCATTGTAGATATGTACCGACGTCTGAAAGCAATTATCTCTGTACTGGCTGTGGTCGTGCGTATTGTTTGAACAACCGACTAGTTTTTAGAATATTCCAATCGAACTTTTGTTGTGGATGATCAGCGAGGGGATCCGACTCACGTTGAACAATGTGGATTAAGTACGGGAAAATATATGGTTATTAATGGCCATAGTGGATGATTTATGGACGATGTTATTTAATTGCAATTCATCAAAGTTTAATTATTGCGAATTTTCTGCATGTGAACTCGCCGAAAGAAATAGATAAACATATATTTTCAACCATTGGAGTCCTATGTAGATATGTTTTTGTCTTAATTGCCCTTGAGATTTCAGCTACGATATCTTTGTTCAAAATATGTTTTTCAGGTTTTATCTCATTCAAGCTACTTCTTTCCTTACCACATAATTAATTACAATTTTTTCATAAGTTATGACCAGTTCTTAGTGGCAAGTAAATTTAACAAAAGAGTCGATCAAACTTATTCAAGTATGGTGCTTACTGACATCTCTAACCCGAATTCCATAAAACCCTAAGCATACGTACTGATCAAACGGGGTCCCACTGCACGGGGTTCCACTCCCTTGCTCTGCGACATGGTCTAAATGAGCTTCTACAGCTACTAAAGGAAAATGGATACTATGTCCAAGGGTATGCTCATGACATCGTTATTCTCATCAAGGAAAACATCCATATACAGTATCAGGACTTAAGACCAGCGCCCTGAAAATGGTAGGTTGATTGTTGATCCAAGGAAGAAATCTAAACTTCTTTAAATCAGAACTGATTGCCGTCACGAAACGAATGGAAACGGAGGGTGTAAAACCCCCTACATTCTTTAACCAATCCCTTCAATTTACAAAGTAGATGCTATGGCTCTATAACTCGGTCATCATGGACCTATAAATGCACCGAGTGGCGGCAAAACGTAGAACAGATAAATATTATAACCACCTTAGCATGGCGACTGGACTTTCTCAGGACAATGCAGCCTCAGGAAGCACCTGCACAACATAAAACTACTGAAAGGAGGACCTCTGTGCGGACCTCGCATATCTTATTTGTATGCCTAGCGTTAACCCAACATTTGCTTTTCCCTCCAAGGGGGAAAGTACTAATTAACCGGTTAACTACTTGAGCGGAGCACGGTGGTCGACTCTGCTTCCCTAGGTAAAAAAAAGAAATCTGATGTGGCCAGGCACATGACTTTATCATACTATATATAAAATTAATAGTTTAGCTGCATGAGACTCTATTTGATCGAGATCGGCCATGCCTGCATTAAAATAAAACTACTAGAACTAGACAGATATGTCGATTAAAGCTGCGTTCGGATATTGTACTCCGTTGACACCGGGTACACCGTCCAAATGACTCTTACCTGTTATTGGGTGTAAAAAGTGTAATGTAATATGCGAACGCAGCTTATATTGACAGAAGTTATTGTCAAAACATTAGCGTTTGACACCAAGACTACCTACTGTCATTAGAATCAAAAAATCTGACAAATCCTGGCTACTAGTTTTCATGCAGTACGACCGATCTCGTAGAAATAGAATTTGCTCATGCAGCTAAACTATTGATTTTACCAAAAAATGTCATTGTGATAAATTATTCAGAATTTTCTCATCTTTAATTTATTATTTAACTATTTCGACGAAATTCCAGAAATGGCGGCTTATTTGCAAA
This sequence comes from Aphodius sticticus, assembly GCA_963966075.1. Lineage (NCBI taxonomy): Eukaryota > Metazoa > Arthropoda > Insecta > Coleoptera > Scarabaeidae > Aphodius > Aphodius sticticus. Next base: position 28,986,540 of record OZ014511.1, read on the forward strand.
ATCTTTTAAAAATGCTAAGACTAAACCTCCAGTTCCTTTGGACCCTCTTCAACAGAAAGCTTTTCAGCTCTAAGTTTGGTGATGAAACTTCTAAATATGAAGTTTCGTTCCGATACCTTTAGTAGTTTCTCCGGAATCGTCGCCACAAAAAGCGGGTACACACACACACACATACACACACACAGACTTTTTTTGAACCTTGGTCAAAAATGTTCAGGGGACCCAAAAAGGCATATTTCCGCTAAAATCTCAAAATTTTTTTGGGCACGATTACAATACTTTACATACTGCGTATGATAAAGCAATAAAAAAAAAATATCGCATTTTTAATTCAAACTGCACTAGATTTGTAAAGTCATCAAAATTTCAAATCTGCCTGTGTGGCACGATTACTGAACTGGACGCTCAGTAGCAAAATTGCATAGTCATTCGCAAATTTATCTATGTCAGCACCTAATTATTTTGTATTTGGTTAATAGAGAACATTTAGCGCGTCTTGTCACTTAAATTTGAAGCCAACAAGTCACATTTGGATAGTCACCTGTCGAACAAAGGATAGCCCGAAAAAGTAATGTTACCAGCAAAAGTTGTTCCGTTTGAAAATACCTATGCACAATGATACACACACGACTTATATTTTAATTTAACATTCTGCACCGGAGTGCAGTTGCCACAATTTGGTCGGCTGTAGTTCATTTAATTTATGTATTTCATTCCAAGCCAAATGTTCGATGTGGTTCACAGTTCGAAATCGGATAAATGCGCTGTTGCAGCCGACAATTAAAACATATAGTTATTGTTATAGTAAAGTCTTCTATAATAAATAATAATAATAATACTATACCCTTGTTTTCTCATTTAACAAAAAGTCTGATTTGACCAGGCACATGACTTTATCATACCCTACATAAAATTAATAGTTTAGCTGCATTTGATCGAGATCGGCCATGTCTGCATTAAAAGAAAACTACTAGAACTAGACAGAAATTTTGATTATATTGAGAGTAGGTAGGTATTGCCAAAACATCAGCGTTTGACACTACCTACTGTCATTAGAATCACAATATCTGACAAATCCTGGTTTTAATGCAGTACGAGCGACGTGCCACAGACGCGGGCCATAATAATGATAATTCGGGCCTGCCGATGCCCCCGTTGTGGCGAAAGCTGTTGGGGGATGTTAAGGCGTGGATTATTAGTATTATTATTATTCAGAATTTCCTCTACTTTCATTTATTATTTAACTATTTCGAGGAAATTCCAGAAATAACGGCTTATTGCAAAATCTTTCAAAAATGCTAAGACAACCCCCAGTTCCTTTGGACCCTTTTCAACAGAAAGCTTTTCAGCTCTAAGTTTGGTTATGAAACTTCTAAATATGAAGTTTCGTCCCGATACCTTTAGTAGTTTCTCCGGAATCGTCGCCACAAAAAAAAACGGGTACACACACAGACATTTTTTGTACCTTGGTCAAAGATGTTCAGGGGTTCCAAAAAGACATATTTCAGCTAAAATTTTTTTGGTACGATTACAATACTTTACATACTACGTATGATAAAGTAATTAAAGTCCCTAGAATATTGCCTCGCAATACTTTATCGCCGTTTATTGTAACGGGTCATTATAAATGATTGTAGTCGCAGTAGGCGGGGAAATAATATGTAAAAATTTGTGTTTGCCGCTCCATAAAATTAATTCCGCTGTTCTGTACAGAATTTGTTAAATTGGTTGCTTAAAGCTACTGTAAGTTCGATACATAATGATCATGTACAGGGTGGGCCAAATTCGATGTAACTATAGGAGATCTAGGCAACTATAAGAGATATCGAAAAATGAGTAAGATTGTTGTGTCGTCTTTTTTTGAGAGAAACTCAATGGTGAAAACCAAAATTAGCTATCGTCTTTTGTCTTCGAGTTATAACACAAAACTCGATTATTCCCTATTTTGATACTTGTCGATATCTTTGTTGTCTGTTAAATCAGACGAATGATATTTGCACGTTCTTGAGGCACTTTTTCGATTAGAATTCAGTGGAATTCACAGATTTTAAATATCTCTAATAGTTTTGTAGATATAACATAAAGTTGTGTTTTTTTAAATGGAAACCATAGCTGGCTATGACTGAAATAAATAGAGCCTGTTTTCCTCTTTTCAACGATATATAATATGCCGGTCCAAAATATTCCAAAACTGTATGTTTTATTGAATAACATGAAATTAGTATATACCAGAGAAATTATAATTATTGTAAGTACGTAGGCTTTCACGGCCAGAATCATTTTTTTAAATTTTTTTTCCTTTCTTCAAAGCTATTTGAATACTGAGTATTCAATTAGCTTTGAAGAAGCGAGCAACATGGTTCGCGAAACGTCAGCATTAACAAATCTTGACACACGGCATAACCCGGAAGCAGTTTATTTTCTATATAATTATTGTCTTCGAGATTTCTCCGAGTAGGCGTATATCACTAGTGGTTTGACACTACTAATCAGTGACTTAAGTATTGAATTTGCATTCCTTTGAATATTTATTTCAATGAAAAGTTACGAAATGCCGTACGAATCATATGAAAAATACGCAATGATCGAATGCTTTATTCAAAGTAATAACAATGCTGGAATTGCATCCGACACATACTTCAATCGTCATCCAGAAAGAACACAACCTCACAAATCTATTTTTGAGAGATTAAAAGAAAATCTCATCAATCACGGGTCATTTAGTATGCCAAGACCCAAACATTACCATATTGAAAATGCTGAAGAAGCTGCCACCAACACAGTTGCAAATCCCTCAACTTCAAGTCGTGAAATAGAAACTGAATCTTCAGCATACCACTTCCATATCACAATGTTCGGCTTTTGGCATATTAATCAACCCGTAATTGATGAGATGTTCTTTTAATCTCAAAAACAAGTTTGTGCGGTCGTGCACTACCTGGATAACGATTGAATTATGTTTCGGATGTTATATCACAATTAGTGTTATTACTTTGAATAAAGCGTTCGATTATTGCGCATTTTTCATACTATTCAAACGGCATTCCGTAATTTTCAATTAAAATAAAAGAATGAAATTTTACTAATTTCACTGATTAGTAGTGTCAAACTACTAGTGACACGCCTACTCGGAGAAATCTCGAAGACAATAATTATAATTATTAATGTAATGTATTGTTGTAATGTATTGGAGGTAATTGTGGAATGCTGGCATGAACTGGAACCACATACTACTTTAACATCTAATGACATACAAATATTGATCTCGTTTATGTACAATAATAGTTTTTTCCAGTTCAATGACACATTTTATAAACAGAAACGAGGGACAGCAATGGGAAATCCGGCTTCACCTGTGTTTGCCAATCTAGTAATGAACAAAATATTGAGGATGGCAATGGAAAAATTAGATTTTGAACCCCCCTTTTTGTTCATTTACGTGGATGATATATTGCCAGCGGTACCAGGGGATAAGGTTGATCAGGTCACTCGGGTTTTTAACTCTATCCACCCTTGCTTTCAGTTCACGGTTGAGGTAGAGTTGAACAACAAATTGCCGTTTCTGGATATATCTGTGTTAAGAAATAATAACATCATTAAAACTAACTGGTTTCAAAAAGAAATAAACTCAAACAGATTTGTTAATTTTAATTCTGATCACAGTATATCACAAAAGATAAATATCATATAAAAAATTTGAAACATAGAGCAGTGCAACTTTCGGAAAGGGAATTTGATAACAAGAATTTTAAGCTCATTACGGAATACCTCACAGTGTAACTACCCGAGGGGCTTGATCAACAGAGTGCTGTATGGGGAAAACATAGATAATACTAACCCTGGAGCTTTGGGCAGTAACAACAAAGATAGGTCGGAGATGAAATATTATAGATTGCCGGGTATTCCAGGATTAACTAAAAGATTGTCACGATGTTTAAGAATGGATAACATGAAAATAATTACGTATAACACAAAAAATCTAGGCCAACTTCATACTAAGTTGAAAGACAGGGTGGAAATAGATAATAAGAGCGGGGTTATATATAAAGTGGACTGTATTGATTGTGACATGTCATATGTGGGGCAAACAAATCAATACCTAAAAACCAGAATACAACAACATAAATCTGACTGTAATGACAAAAACAAAGACAAAACAGAAAAAACAGCTCTGGCACTCCACGCCTTCGCAAACACCCACACTTTTAACTTTGATGACAAAAAGATTTTAAAGACAGAGCCACATTATAGGAAGAGATGCATCATGGAAATGATTTACATCAAGAAAACGAAAGGTACGGTAAACCTACGTACAGACACGGATGGTCTTAGCAATATCTATTCAAGTGTGCTCTCTTTGCTACCGGGATAATCTTCGCCGATGATTAGGCAACTTGTCGATCATATCCGATGTAGGCATCTTTTCACAACACTTGCGCTACAGTGTTCGTTTGTTGTTTTTTGTACTTTGTGAATGTTCAATCGACGCATGACACTGTTTGATAAGTGTGGTTTGTTTAATGTGATGAATTTTAGTGTAACTTTTGATTATTGTGCGTAACTTTTAGGTAGATGTTAACTATACAATGTAATTGACATTTTTAATGATAACTAACCATTTTGTAGCTATAAATAAGGTTATAAATACAACCGAAACGTCAGCAATGAAGTAAAGCATCTTTTAATATCACAGCTCCCTATAGCCAAAACAAAGAGAGATACTGTTAAACATTGTCAGGAGCGAAAAAGAAGATAGTTATAATAATTATAATGTCTCTGATATATACTAATTTCATGTTATTCAATAAAACTTTATTTTTGGAATATTTTGGGCCGGCATGTTATATATCGTTGAAAAGGTAAAAAAGGCTCTATTTATTTCAGTCATAGCCAGCTATGGTTTCCATTTAAAAAAACACAACTTTATGTTATATCTACAAAACTATTAGAGATATTTAAAATCTGTGAATTCCACTGAATTCTAATCGAAAAAGTGCCTCAAGAATGTGCAAATATCATTCGTCTGATTTAACAAACAACAAAGATCGACAAGTATCAAAATAGCAAAAAATCGAGTTTTGTGTTATAACTCGAAAACAAAAGACGATAGCTAATTTTGGTTTTCACCATTGAGTTTCTCTCAAAAAAATACGACACAACAACCTTACTCATTTTTCGATATCTCTTATAGTTACCGAGATCTCCTATAGTAACATCGAATTTTGCCCATCCTGTACATACATACTCTAATTATTTTTCAAATTATACATAGGTATATACGTCGTAGGCAAATGGTTATTTTACGCAAAACGTTTTTGCCTAGGCAAAGGCTATTTGCCTGGTTAAATAGATATGGCGTCTTTATTGATATTTTTATAGCTATTTGCTTAGGCAAATATATTTGGCACAACCGATGTTAGGTAAATAGGATTTAGTTTCCAATCACGTTTGTAATAAATGTATGTGAAGTTATGTGCAATCCGTTCCTTTGTTTTTTTTTTCATACGTCATACCTAAATTTTAGTTGTTGATTACTTCTCTGAGTGATAACGTATCCAATCATCACAGTAATCCCCGGTTCATATCGGTGAACTATTACGAAGACATGTAAAATGTTTCAACACACCAAATATTTACTGAGTTGTATGTGCGTTATGCATGGGTTGTCGTATGCAAAAGATGAGTTAGGTGATTTCTTCTGCGGCGATACGTCAAATCGCCCAGTCAATGAGAATTCAGAAATTTACTGTTTTCTAGTCTAGCACGAATTTATTTCTTTATATAAGGGAAACTAAACATCCCTAACCTAAAAATCTTCTTGTAGGTTAATTGACGCTTTATTACATCAAATCGGGGGTAACTTCATTAGAACCATGATGATTAGAATACGTTATTACACAGAAGAACTAAATTTTAATTAAGACGTATTTGAAAACAAACGTGCACGGATTGCAAGACTCCATCTCTATTTGGCCAAGCAAATAGCTTTTGCCTAGACCAAAGCCTTTTGACAGAAATAACCATTTGCCTACAACACCTACACTACTATTACTCACTTGCATAAATATAATATTATAGGTATTCAAAAATATGAAAATCTTTTAGCAATATTTCGTTTTTAACGAATTTTAAAGCCAATTTTATATTTCAACTTCCTAAGAAACGTGGGTATAATAGGATCACATTCCCAAACGTTTCAGAATTTTAAAACCAAATTAATTTTACAACCCTCTAAAAAATAACCCTCTTAAGGTTTACATTTTTCTATTTTTATCTATCGAATATTTTAAGTACAATGAGCCACATGGCTGCAGGGTTACGCCATCACTAACCCTCAGCTAGTGCTTACGGCCGACACACACAAAAAACATCTAAGGGATAAAATTTCATCTGCGATGCTATACCCAAAACTATCTATGTGGAACACATTCTGATTTATGTAAATATATTTCCAAACATTTCTTAACCGGTGACATATACCTACCAAAGTTTCAGCAACCACTTCCCAATTAAGAACGATTCATTCATATGGCTGATCAGAACACAATTCTAATTAAACCTTACACACTGTAATTCTAAACATGAAAATAATATCTTTAAATTCGCGTTTAAAATCGCAACAATGCTAACACATTTCACCCAATTACCGACGTATTCGACTCCGTCGGTGCATTAATAACATCCATAATAGAGATACGGCAACATTATATAAACTACCGTACGATATTACCAAACAATAGCTGGTATTTGTACACACGCCTATTAGTGCAAGACAATGCCATTACGATCAAAATAAGATCTCAAATAAAATGCTATGTATCTGATGTTCTATTATTCAATGCAGATTATAAACAACGATTTCGAAACTGATAATAATAACAATAATGAAATGAATTAATGACGCCTTTTTTACCAGACGGCAACCGATATTCTGTAAGATACTTGGCGCCTTTAATCTTTTGTGAGGATCTTCCAGCTGGAGTAATTGTTCATCTGCTTTATTTTTGTATTCCTGTCATTGTAGATTAATAGCCAGTTTAACCCATAAGTCTTATTATTACAGAATGGAATTAATAGAATGGATTTTTAGTAGTAGTAAAAACAGGAATCTTTGCGTCTTTATTTTGTTCTCGTGATTTGGTTGGTGATTTTAAAATTTGTTGCTACCAGGTGAGTAAATAAATATGTAATTTAGCTCATTACTAAAACAAAGTTTTTAGGTGCGGAGTGGTACTAGCTAGACTCGTTGGATAAACATTACCTTCAAATACGTTAACGACGCACAAAGTCAAATTCTTGTATCTACCAATATTTATTTTAATCAGTGTCCAAGAAATATGTTTTGATACAAAAGAATAAATTCAATATGTTTCTTTTAAAGAAATATCTTTTCTATCTATGTAGAAAACGTACTTTTTATACCACAATTTCAGCGATATGTTAATGCAATTATAATTATATAATTACAGATCAGCAAGTTATAATAACCGAGACCGAACGGGGGAAAACCTCCTTTTATAATAAACAACAAACCACATCGTTTTCGCAACCTTGCATTTTCTTTTCATCGAGACGATTTTCACACAGTCTATTTATAAAGTTTTTCACATCGCACTGGCGATCAATTAGGTCGTCAGGTTATACCGGGTGGTCTTTTTAACTTGAGAATCCTAAATATCTCGAGAAATATGCATGGTACGACGAAAGTGTCTTAAATAAGCTTGTAGGACTCAAAGGGGAAAATGAGATGACGATATCAGTTTCATTGCAGATGGCGCTGCAGTTGGTGAAAATGAGGCTAACTTAATTTTTTTAAATGGGAATACCCACATTTTTTTTATCAAATTATGATTTTACGCTAAATAAGAAGAATCTTTTGTCTGAAATTTTGTTTCGTACGATGCATTTTTTTTTGTGCGTAAACAAACCCTATGCACATAACGGGGCAACATGCGAGATACCAAAACGTGTCCCCGTTATGCACATACCTTCCTACGTTGTACCATGAATGTCTACTCAGTCGTCGCTTTGACTGCCAGAGGGCGAGCGCATCCCATGCAGTGGTACCGGTGGTAACTACCACAGACGCTACAAACTTCCATCGTCAATAACTTTTGATAGATGCATCGTACGAAAAAAATGTTCAGACAAAAGATTGTTCTTATTTAGCGGAAAATCATAATTTTATAAAAAATATTTCTCGAGATATTTAGGAGTCTCAAGTTAAAAAGACCACCCGGTATAGTAGATTAATACGTCGAAGGCATAAAGTAAAACTTATTAGGACCTCGCTTATCGAGCAATTAATTGTGAAAAGGTCCTAATGCACTTTCCGTCGCGCGTTATTAATATTGCCGCATTAAATATATCTATTATGGATGCGTTTAAGTGAGTAATTATCCCTAAATTGATTTTAGCGTCCCATAAAGGTTAACGCTCATTATCGGGCAATTCAAGTACACGTAAACATGTCACGCACGAAACATTAGCGGTCGGTTCTATGATGACGGTCGGCGGTTTTAAGCCGGCCAATTTTTCTGGTACACGATTATTATCAATTACTGTCATGACTATTGTAAAGCAATTTGCCGATATGTTAATTACTGTACGTACGGCTTAATTAAATAACATAAGTATTGGCTTATATGTTGGTTCTATCCGTCGACAATCTGCTATCAACGACAAGGAGTATAATACCAATAATCATGTCAATTCTGTAACCCAGTTGTTACGTAGCAAGTGGTTAAATTTCTTAGCAACGTTGTTATAATATAAAATGATATTCTGTAACATCTCCAGTGGTTATATGGTTTGCCACCAGTTCAGTGGCGAACTGACTGACTACGAACTACGTAGAGACCGATAGGGAGAGGAACGTGCTGCTAAACACTCTTTAAGTCTCTAACCTTAAAATAAAAACGAACTGTTTGGTTTATGGTATATGTATCATAAATAAACAAGAGGTAAATGAAATAGAAGATTTACATGAAAGGTGACTGATTTTGTTTTTCCAGAAGGATCTTACGGGATATTTCCTTTGCCTCTTACCTAGGAAGTATATCTACACAAATACAAAAATAATCTTATAGTCAAATACAATTTTGTATTCATCGACTATTAAAACAAGTTTGTTAAATTTATTAAATGTACAGTGGAAAAATTGACAGTTAAATTAAATGATCATTGTTAAAGATTTAAATTAGTATCCAATAAACGAGAAAATCTTTAAAACTTTTAACCACAACTACTAGAATTTAACCAGTGGTATTAATGAACACCTTCATAACTATAACCATAACTACGAAACTTGTGGTTATACAAATCCGAATAACCTAACCCCACAATTCAGAAATGCACTGAGACGCGAAGTCTCAGAAGATAAGAATAATAACAAGAATAATTCATTTTACGCGATTTCACTGAGCAGCTATCTTCTGCGGACCGTTGCACAAATTTAATTTTTGCGTAAATTGTTTCCACAATTCTTCGACGTTACCGGTATCCGTTAGCGGAGTTGACTGCGTCGCACAAGAACATTATTTTTGTAAATAAAATTAACCATGACAGCATAAGTATGATTTTGTGTAGTTCTACTCCCGCAGATACTTCTATTCATTATTATATTGCATACAGAAGTGTGTACACAGCACATCGAAGGGTACTGATCAGCTGATTGAATGTGTTGTACTGAATGCGCATGATCATCAACAGTTAACTACTGTTGTTAACCGCACAATACTTAACAAGTGGGTGAACTTTTCCAATATAGAATCTAAAATCTTCTTAAAGTCGCCAACAAGGTGGTTAGCGAAAGTTGTTAACGTAGTTGCTACGTAGAAACTTGCTACGTAACAACTGCGTTACAGAATTGGCCTGATTAAAGGAGTTAAAATAAAACATTAATAAAAACAAAAAAGGTGTTTGATTTCCAGTGGATTGTTTATTCTGCTTCTTGTGGTACCTGGTTTCGAGACACCTGTATCGAAAAAAAAAATAATAAACAGTTGGAAGACAATTTCAGTGCTTTTGTTACCACCTTGGCACAATTGAGGCAATTTTGGCGAAATAATCCCCTACCTAATACAATTTTAAATACTTTAATTTTTTTCTGCGGGACTCTTTTAAGTTGTTGCTTTATGTTCAACAACGTAATCCCTGTGTAAATTAAAATGAATCAAAACATATTAACTCGTGCCTCTACTGGTCAAAATCGAGAATAAGTCCAATTTAATAATATTAAAAAATCTGATGTGGCCAGGCACATGTCATTATTATACTATATATAAAATTAATAGTTTAGCTGCATGAGATTCTATTTGATCGAGAAAGGTCGTGTCTGCATTAAACTAAAACTAGTTAGCCAAGATTTGACAGATATTTTGATACTATTACAGTAGGTATTGTCAAAACATCAGCGTTTGACACTATATCTGGATAACTAGTTGTATATTAATGCAGACGCGACAATTTGGTCATGCAGCTAAACTATTAATTTTACCAAAAAATGTCATAGACATAAATTATTCAGAATTTCCTATACTTTAATTTATTATTTAACTATTTTGATGAACTTACAGAAATGGCGGCTCATTTGCAAAATCGTTAAAACATGCTAAGAGTAAACATCGAGTTCCTTTGGACCCTTTTGAACAAAACCTTTTTAGCTGTAAGTTTGGTCAGTTTGCGTCCCAATACCTTTAGTAGTTTCTCGGGAATCGTCGACATTTTTTGTATCTTGGTCAAAAATGGTCAGGGGACCCGAAAGGACATATTTCCGTTAAAATATAATTTTTTTTTCGGCACGATTACAATACTTTGTCATACTAAGGGTGATAAACTAAAAACTAAGAAAAAATGCTTCTGGTTTCTTTAACTTCAATAAATGTACCTACACAGTTATTAGCTTAATCTAAAAAATAATTAACATTAACACTAGCTTTTGTTTCTGGAAATCAGAGCATTACACATTTCCAAGTAGTTCACTGACCGTGAAAGCCGCTTTGGGTATGCTTTTTCCGTACAATCTAAATTTGAAAGCAAAAATCTAAAATTTTGTCCCATTTTTAAAAAAAATTCATTTTTGAACTTTTTGCAATTTTCTAGCACTGCCTCTCTCAAAAAGTAGGTTCAAGTCAAACTTTCTGTATTCAGATTCTTACTCTACGGAAAAGAATAGACCAGAAACACTTGTTAGATATTGTTCATTGTTTATTGTTGATTTTGAGATCCGTGGGGCACGTGTTAAAATGTATTCATCGATAGCAAATTTCACAGGAATTAAGTATAGATATAAAACAATAAATTGAAAGGGCCCTGCAGAAAAAAAAAAGCAGATGAAAAATAAGGACCACCCTATAAAAGAATTATTATTTCTTTCTGAGTTCGTTAAAACAATGTATTTTGTAGTTTCATCTCAAGGCTAAAAGGAACTTGGTCTTAAATATTTTACAAATTCCACATACGTATTTTGCTATACTATACGCCACTGAAAAATAGTGACGAACCTATGAAAAATATAGAATGTAAAATCCTTATCTCTTCATCAAGTAAACCCTATGCATATCCAAGAAAAAACAACACAACTCATACACGGGTTAATTTGGGCCAATTTTGTTTAAACTTTTCCGACTTATTTTGGTCCCTTTTATATATTTCCCGAATATTTTGTTTCTGTTTATAAGAATCGTATAAATACTGGAAAAACCACGGACCATTTTATCGCAAATACATATACGTAAACTTGACATTATTTATCTGTAAAACTTATTCTTAGGTAATGTAGGTAACCGTCATTGATTAAGATATACTATACAAATAAAATGGATTTGAACTAAACATACCATATCTAAGATGTCAGTTAGCAATTTGTCCAATCAAATAATTCATTTGTATGCTTTCTACTCATTAGTACAAATCTATAATACATGAACACAAATAACTACTTTGGCGACTAACGTGAGCCAGATGATGTAATAAATACGAACGACCATCCACCAATTAATGACGATACGGCACATAAGACACAACCTGGCCGATTTAAAGATCAAATGAAAGTAATGGCGTAAATTGCCTGCAATGAGGAGTAAAAGAAATATGGATGCCTACAAATTTTCGCAAGATATCGCATTAGGAGAGTAATATCCATGATATTTGAATAAAGCCGCGCATGAATGCAACAGTGCTGCGCGTACAATTAATGTTATCTGTGTTCTACGATTGAAGGCATCATATTCCATTGTTTTTATTACCCATGCCCAGACAATGATGTATTTTGAAATTGGCATAACATTCGTTTCGATATGCGGAGCTGAGAAAGAAATAATTTTAATTGAAGACGAAGATGTACATATGTAGTACGACTAAACACGTAAATTACCACTGACATATAAACAGATATTACGAAGAGCAATTCAAATTCGGTGTAACCTTTTAGGCATTGATAAAGAGTAGTCATTAGGTCAACCTAATGAGCCATTTAATTGTCGAAAATTTATAGTTATTAAGTCGTAAATAATTTGTTAAGTGTGTCCTTGTACACCAGATTCTAGCACTTGCACCTACTCGCCGGTGATTTGCATTATCATACCATAAAATGTGTAGGTACATCAAAATGATAATAAGAACTACTACACGGACACTTAGATTAAACGTATTAACCGCATTACATTGGGTCACTGATATTTACCTCCTATTCCTCACCGAAAGCAATTTGGTTGTCGTACAGGCTAAGATTTCAGTTCTTTTTACAAATTGAAAGTGCATTAAAATCACATTGAATGAACTTCTCTACCTTAGAAACACCTTCTTAAATTAATACCTGACAGACCCACAAGTTTTTGAGCATGTGCAGGAATTCGGAACTACGCCATTCAAGTACCCACCTTTGGAACAATGTGCAACTTATTTTGTTAAGATGGAAAATAAATTATAGTAATGGAACGATTGTTGGGCTAACTAAAATTTCTATCTGTTTCTTCCAGTCCGACGCAGTTACCTAAAGACAAAATGAAAAATTATAGAAACTGTCAGTGATGGAACACCCAAAAACATTGCCACTGAAGTAATGTCATTAGGTATATTACATATTTTAAAAAATTACGTTGTTCTTTATTCAGATTAAGGGGGTATTCTACTCTAGGACGACATATTTGTGTCTATTTTTAGGAGTTTTGTAACAAAGAAACTACAGTTTTTATTTATTTTATATTTATATATTTTTAACTCATCTGTATTTATGTTTTGGGTTGACAAAAATGTATATTAAAATTACAAAAATACAAAAGTTATGAAGCTTGTTAATATGAATCTACCGTTGCAGGAGGATTGTGGGAAGTGTTGCCACACTGGCTGGAAGCTATACTATTCATCTGAAACAAGAGAAACAAGAAAAAATGTGATCGGTATGAATGTGGCTATAGCAGGTAGTAGAATTGTCAAAAAATATTGAAATTTAAAGAAATATAAAGAATATAAAAAAATTCCTATATTTCTGTCAACTTTTATAGCACAAAAAAAATCAATTTTGTCTTTTAATATGAGGTCACTACCAGTTATAGAAGCATGTATACTGAAGGCATATGCCAAATTTCAAATCATTGGTTCAGTAAATATTGAAATTTTATGGCAACAATTCTAAAAAATATGGTTTTGAGAAAAACGCCGTTAAAGTTTTGCTTGTCGATTTGATGAGAATTTTATTACATTGCTTAGAGAAATTCGTACTTACTGTTAATCAGCTATCCCAGGTCCATAGCACGTTCTTCATATTCAAATAAGCTTCGATCAGCTGATTTTTCTTCGTGCTGTCCTCGCTACCTTTGAAGCGTTGGACACTAGTAGTTCCGATCGGTTGATGCGGGTTTGATCTAGTGCGTTTGCATATATTTCAGCGGTGGTTCCAATGGTAATTCCCATCACCAATAACATATTCAGGACAGGTGAAAATCCTGGATGAAGGTGGAGACTGCCAAAAAAGTGGCAATTTCAATTGTTTCTAATCCTGAATGAATATGTTTAGTAGCAAAAGTCCAAATCAATGAATTAGTGATTCATTGTTATTCCGCGGATTCGATCCTAAACATCTTTCCAATAAATGATGATGTTCTGATGTCAGTTCTTCGTCATGGACTTTATTAGTGCTTTGTTGTGATTGATGAACACTAAAATTTGCAAGTATAATTTGCATAAATATTGAAATTCCTTGTGGACGCAGTTGCGTAACGACCTATTCAATCGAATAGTTGCTATAGTTTCACAATTTAACAACAATTATTGTGTGGTGTATCGGTGCGCTTTCGACGTAGGATACGGGAGCCTTAAATTAATAACAGCCGCCACAACAATGTGCGGCTTCGACACATACTTTTTTGTAACGGTTTGGTGTGAAATTTGGATATAGGTAGTATAGAAAACGATGAGATCTCGATGCTAATTACTAAGTAAATTAATTTATTTCAATTAATGTATATTATTTTTCTTTTAGAAAATAAACTGCTTCCGGGTTATGCCGTGTGTCAAGATTTGTTAATGCTGACGTTTCGCGAGCCATGTTGCTCGCTTCTTCAAAGCTAATTGAATACTGAAGACCTACCAAGAAAGTCTCCCTTATATACCTGTATTTACACCTCACTGCGCACATCTGGCGCTACCGCTCCATGTGTTTTTCCACCTGACCGCGTTAGGATCGATTTCCAGACCCTACTAATGTCAGTACCGTCCTCGCGATTGATGTTGTCAGGATGTTTGTAAATTTCGATGGCTTCTCTAATAAGCCTTCGATGATAATTACCCACCCTTGCCAACATCTTCGCGTCATCGAAATCCATTGTGTGTCCCGACTCGTGGCAGTGTTGAGCAACAGCGGACTGTTGGATCTTGCCTAGCCGGGTGTCCCTACTGTGCTCCTTGATTCGACATTCGATGCTTCGTCCTGTCTGTCCTACATAGCATGTTCCGCACTCACATGTTATCTTGTATACCCCTTCGTTCTTCAGGAGTGGTGTGATATCCTTTGGGTTAGGCAAAAGATCCTTTACCTTAGCTGGTGCTCTGTACCTTACCGTGATACCCGATTTCTTCAGTACTCTACCGATTCTCTCTGATACCCCACTTACGTATGGTAAGCAAGCGAACCCCTTTGACTCTTGCGGTTCCTCTGAGACTTGCGGTTTTCTTTGTGTGACACCCCGTATGTCAGATTTGGTGTATCCATTCTGGCGTAGGGCCCACTCCAAGTGTTTCCGTTCGTCGTGCAAGGTGCTAGAGTCGCATACCTTCTCGGCTCTGTTGAACAAAGTGTTAATAACACTTCTCTTCTGTTGGGGGTGGTGGTGTGATTTGGCGTTCAAGTACCGATCGGTATGTGTCTTCTTACGGTAGACTGTATGTCCAAGTCTACCCGTTGTCGTTCTGTATACCAGCACATCTAAGAAAGGCAGCTGATTGTCCTCTTCTATTTCCATCGTGAATTTGATGGAAGGACTAACATTGTTCAGGTGGTTAAGGAACTCAGTAAGTCTATCTCTACCGTGTGGCCAAACCACAAAGGTATCGTCGACATATCTGACCCAGTGCTTGGGTTTGACGGGACTTGATGTAATGGCTTTTTCTTTAAACAATTCCATGAAGAAATTGGCGATTACCGGTGACAAAGGTGATCCGATCCCATGGCTGCACCCTCTACCTGCTCATACATCGCTCCCGCCCACTTGAAGCATGTGGTGGAGAGACAATACTCTACAAGATCCGGAACATCGGTTGGTAGACCTAGGGGGACAAGTGTTGTCCGGAGGCCTTCGACTGCCTCCTTAACCGGAACACACGTAAAGAGTGATGTTACGTCGAAACTTACGAGTATATCCTGAGGGTCAATGACAACTTCCTTCAAAATCTGAATAAAATGTTCAGAGTTCTTGACAAAAGATGTAGTTTGTCCTATAAACGGTTGGATGGTTTTCGCCAAGTATTTTTCCAACAAATAGGTTGGGGAGCCTATTGCGCTAACGATTGGTCTTAAAGGTACGTTATCCTTGTGGATCTTTGGCAAACCGTAGATCCTAGGTGCCCTAGGGGCTTGAACAAAAACGCTTCTTTGTTCCTGTACGGGAATCGATGATGATTTAACCAATTCCTTCACTCGCCTTCCTATCTTATCTGTTGGGTCCTTGGAAATTTTACGGTACGTATTCGGGTCCAATAGATCGTCCATCTTCCTGTTGTAGTCCTCCTTGTTCAATATCACCGTTGCATTCCCTTTGTCTGCTGGTAGTACTGTGATATCCTTGTTGTCCTTGATGGTTTTCAGAGAGTACTTCTCTTCTTTGGTAATATTGCTCTTTGGCGGGGTAGCTTTCCTAATTATCCTGGAAACCTCTTGACGAATGTCCTCTGCTTGTACACCTGGAATTTTGTACAATGCGGCTTCTACTTCCGTAATAATTTCCTCCTTGGGTATTCTTATCGGTGCGATTGCAAAGTTCAATCCTTTGCCTAGGACCGACAATTCACCGGTGGAGAGTTGGTGATTAGACATATTTATAACTACTTTGTCCACAGTAGTAGTTTTGGTCACAATCTTCTTAGCCTCTAACCTAACAAACTTCTTCTTGTGAGTTTCGGTTGCTTTCTCAAACTGGAATTCCGCCTTTCTCTATGTGGTGGAATCAAGCTTACCCCAATCTTCGGCTGACAATCTATTTGCTAATTTGAGATGAAGTTTTAGCAATTTATCTGTAGTGTCCTGTAAAGATCTGTACGTGAAATGTACCCTTTCACGTAATAAGGCATTCTCCGTTCTCCTCAAAATCTTCTTGGCGGCAGCGGTGTTGATATGGTGCTTGGTACGCAGGAAAGTAGGGATACCCGGCTAGGCAAGATCCAACAGTCCGCTGTTGCTCAACACTGCCACGAGTCGGGACACACAATGGATTTCGATGACGCGAAGATGTTGGCAAGGGTGGCAAGGGGGCTTACCCGAAGGGGTAAGCTTGATTCCACCACATGGAGAAAGGCGGAATTCCAGTTTGAGAAAGCAACCGAAACTCACAAGAAGAAGTTTGTTAGGTTAGAGGCTAAGAAGATTGTGACCAAAACTACTACTGTGGACAAAGTAGTTATAAATATGTCTAATCACCAACTCTCCACCGGTGAATTGTCGGTCCTAGGCAAAGGATTGAACTTTGCAATCGCACCGATAAGAATACCCAAGGAGGAAATTATTACGGAAGTAGAAGCCGCATTGTACAAAATTCCAGGTGTACAAGCAGAGGACATTCGTCAAGAGGTTTCCAGGATAATTAGGAAAGCTACCCCGCCAAAGAGCAATATTACCAAAGAAGAGAAGTACTCTCTGAAAACCATCAAGGACAACAAGGATATCACAGTACTACCAGCAGACAAAGGGAATGCAACGGTGATATTGAACAAGGAGGACTACAACAGGAAGATGGACGATCTATTGGACCCGAATACGTACCGTAAAATTTCCAAGGACCCAACAGATAAGATAGGAAGGCGAGTGAAGGAATTGGTTAAATCATCATCGATTCCCGTACAGGAACAAAGAAGCGTTTTTGTTCAAGCCCCTAGGGCACCTAGGATCTACGGTTTGCCAAAGATCCACAAGGATAACGTACCTTTAAGACCAATCGTTAGCGCAATAGGCTCCCCAACCTATTTGTTGGAAAAATACTTGGCGAAAACCATCCAACCGTTTATAGGACAAACTACATCTTTTGTCAAGAACTCTGAACATTTTATTCAGATTTTGAAGGAAGTTGTCATTGACCCTCAGGATATACTCGTAAGTTTCGACGTAACATCACTCTTTACGTGTGTTCCGGTTAAGGAGGCAGTCGAAGGCCTCCGGACAACACTTGTCCCCCTAGGTCTACCAACCGATGTTCCGGATCTTGTAGAGTATTGTCTCTCCACCACATGCTTCAAGTGGGCGGGAGCGATGTATGAGCAGGTAGAGGGTGCAGCCATGGGATCGGATCACCTTTGTCACCGGTAATCGCCAATTTCTTCATGGAATTGTTTAAAGAAAAAGCCATTACATCAAGTCCCGTCAAACCCAAGCACTGGGTCAGATATGTCGACGATACCTTTGTGGTTTGGCCACACGGTAGAGATAGACTTACTGAGTTCCTTAACCACCTGAACAATGTTAGTCCTTCCATCAAATTCACGATGGAAATAGAAGAGGACAATCAGCTGCCTTTCTTAGATGTGCTGGTATACAGAACGACAACGGGTAGACTTGGACATACAGTCTACCGTAAGAAGACACATACCGATCGGTACTTGAACGCCAAATCACACCACCACCCCCAACAGAAGAGAAGTGTTATTAACACTTTGTTCAACAGAGCCGAGAAGGTATGCGACTCTAGCACCTTGCACGACGAACGGAAACACTTGGAGTGGGCCCTACGCCAGAATGGATACACCAAGTCTGACATACGGGGTGTCACACAAAGAAAACCGCAAGTCTCAGAGGAACCGCAAGAGTCAAAGGGGTTCGCTTGCTTACCATACGTAAGTGGGGTATCAGAGAGAATCGGTAGAGTACTGAAGAAATCGGGTATCACGGTAAGGTACAGAGCACCAGCTAAGGTAAAGGATCTTTTGCCTAACCCAAAGGATATCACACCACTCCTGAAGAACGAAGGGGTATACAAGATAACATGTGAGTGCGGAACATGCTATGTAGGACAGACAGGACGAAGCATCGAATGTCGAATCAAGGAGCACAGTAGGGACACCCGGCTAGGCAAGATCCAACAGTCCGCTGTTGCTCAACACTGCCACGAGTCGGGACACACAATGGATTTCGATGACGCGAAGATGTTGGCAAGGGTGGGTAATTATCATCGAAGGCTTATTAGAGAAGCCATCGAAATTTACAAACATCCTGACAACATCAATCGCGAGGACGGTACTGACATTAGTAGGGTCTGGAAATCGATCCTAACGCGGTCAGGTGGAAAAACACATGGAGCGGTAGCGCCAGATGTGCGCAGTGAGGTGTAAATACAGGTATATAAGGGAGACTTTCTTGGTAGGTCTTCAGTATTCAATTAGCTTTGAAGAAGCGAGCAACATGGCTCGCGAAACGTCAGCATTAACAAATCTTGACACACGGCATAACCCGGAAGCAGTTTATTTTCTAAATGATTCTGGCCGTGAAGCCTACGTACTTACTATATTATTTTTCACTCTTCTCACTTCTGCCTCTTATTGTGGAATTTTTTACGACACACATGAGACCAAATGCCAATATTACCACCTAAACCAAGCATAATTTTGACGTACTGAGAGAATTTGTTTAAGGCATCATGTGTTTTTGCTTGAAGTAATTATCTACAGGTTCCTAACTAATTTTAAATTTTTATTTTATTCCGACAATATTGGCGGTTTGTATAAACCCCCATAATAAATGTGTCTTTAGTCAAAAATGATAACTATATCTCTCAGTCATTGCAAATATCTAGTCTAACTAATAATAACATTTTCAAATAAAGGTATCGCTGTCCTCATCTCCATGATTTAAAAAAAAATACTGTTTTATGGCAGACCAGTATGATACTATTCTGTGAACTGCCTTGGACACACTCAAACATATTGTTGGGACATTTCTTATCATCTGAACAACATACATATTAAAATAATCAACGAAAGTTCAAAACGTATTTTGTTAACTAATGTATCAATATTGAATGTTGATTTCTGACAAGCAAATTCCTAAATTCCTTTAAATAATACCCGTCTTTTTGAAAGCCATTTTTGATATTAGATTTGTCTCGGTCTATGACCTGATCATCGAGGCAGGACACAATCTTCTCCGTTCGTCGTACAAGTACAGAATTCCTACTTTATTCACTAGACATGTGACAAAATCAAAAAATGCTACAATTGCTATTTTCAAAGATTCTCACATACTGTCAAAAAGTAAAATTAAATTGTTGTGAAGATTGAGGAATAGTGCTTCTTATTTTAAGAAAAATTCTTTCTTTTCAAGGGAAATCGCTGCAAACTGTGATTAGAATAACAATTACTGTATTTTCATAGTTTTTAAAAAATATTTAGGGGTCGCTACAGATTATCAAAAGATCGATGATTACCTTTACCCAGAGAATTTAACTGAAACCCCGTAGCCCGGAGGATGGTCGCCAAACCCGAAGTCTCCGGTCAAAATGACCATGTTGGCAACCCTACCTACACACCCTACACCTTTTTTCTTAGGATCAATACTTAAGGAGATATGGAGATCCTCAACCCATTTACCATGAACGACCCTGCGACAGCCGACTCCGTTTTGAACATCTTTTGATATTTTGCCGATGCACGACTGGGTGTGGGGGCACTGCGGTTGCTGCAAGGCCTGCCGCGTGTGCCTTGGCTCATGTACGAACAGAGCCACCATTGAAGACTAACTAGAAATGTTTCAAAATAAGAAGACGGTACCCCCACCACAACCTCTGCTTTCGACTACATTGGCTAGACACCAAGGCTGTTTTCGTATAAACCCTGTTGGTAACCAAATAGCTATTCAGAGTATTTCCGGAGGTTTGCCACCTGTCACCTGTGAATTTTACAACGTGTTTAGGGGGAACCCAAAAGTCTCCAGCTTGATTTTTGTAAATCGTCAATCTAAATAAGCACAGTATATCTTATAAATACAAATTATTATACGATTATACTAAACATTATATAGGTACCTTCAAAAGGTTTCATACGCAAAATATAAAATTTTCTTGTAAATATAAAATGATATGGTCAAAAACATCTATAAAAATCCACGACACGTCTGCCTGTAGTAATTCAGCAGTATCATTTAGCCCTCGTTTTCAGGGCCCGCATAAAGTTTACGACAAGAACAAGAACAAGTAGATTGCAGTATTCTGATGTCTTTAAGTTGTGGGCTATTGTGTAGCAGTATACTGTTCTCTACGCAGTATTTCAAATTGTCTGTTAAGTTATGATGACATTCACATTACTGTAATGTTAGCGTAATATAATTTTAATAGCTGTCGTTTTATAATCATTTACTTAATTCTTTATGAACTAATATAAACTCTATAAATTACTTAATAAGAAGGAACCAAAGCTGCGCACCAAAACAACGATGCCACGAATGTTGAAGAAATTCCTTTGAGGAAACACGAACGTTGGCATTGGTAGCTCGAGGCTTAAACGTCAATTGCACGTTGTGACGAATGTGTATCGACGTTGGAAAGTGTTTGTAGAATGGTGTAGCTCCTGCTTAATCACTCAACAGGTTGTGGTACCAACAGAATGGTTTCTTTATTTGTAATAAACATTTACATAATTAAGGGTGCTTGAAAATTTTGACCAGATTTGATTTCTCTGGACATTGATCTCTCTGGACAAATTAATGACAATTACCCAGTTTGGCTTATGCAGGCTAAATTTTGGCATCGCCACACACAGGAAAGTGTTCTCTCGAACGAAGAGAGAATTACTTGGAAGAAGTAGTTGGTAGGTTCGTATATACACGAGCGATTATTGACTTCAACCAAGACATTTTAGTTCTTGGAATAATTACTAGATTTAAGAAAGTTGTTACTCTGGTGAAGGATGTAAACAGTCTTCAATGAAGTGCGTATTTTTATTCCCGGTAAATATTTTTAGCTACTTATTGTAAGAATTTTAAAGATTTGGCACAAACACGTTTTCTATTGCTATTAACAAGATGGGTATGTTATATTTACTTACTCGTTCTAACCTGTTGCGTGCCTTACATAAAATTATTCCGTCTTGAAACGTTTATTGTTTCACAAGGCACATCCCCTACGGGTTCTTCGTTGTTGTTTTCGTACTAGGTTTCGCTCCTTTACGGCGCCAGCACTACGCGCGGGCGCGCGAGCCTTGACAAAATCACGATGCGCATATTTATTCCAGAGAAAGGGATTACTTGAAAGAAGTGAGAATCACTTCAGTTAAATAATTGGTGGGCTTTTATTCAGTAAACAATACTTACTTCTATTAAATGTCTTATATTTTCTTGGATCAAGTAACTACGCGCTTGGATGGATTTACTATTACTTCGTTGGAAAATTTTTGGGACAAAAAATTCAATTATTTCTTTCAATACAATATTGGTTCTATTATAAAGAACGAATTTATTTGTCGACAGCATTTATCTGAGAAATTATTTTACTTAGATTGAGTATGTGGCATTTCTTGTATATACCTAACTTTCCACATCCAAGTAAATATGCATTTGAATCTAGTAAATAAATTCATGAAATTATGTTTTCTCGTTCCAAATAATCACTTTTCTGTGTGCGACATAAATGGATGCTCTTCACAAATCCATCTTTATCAATTTGCTTTATTTTCTCTGGAGTTATTTGAAGTGTAAAGTGTACAGAACATTATCTAACAGCTGTAGATATCATCATATATCATCGCCAACAAACATACGCAGAAATGTTTCATCATCTGTCTTTTAATCCCACACAAACTTTTCAGTTCTTTTCAGTCTCTAGAAATAGTCCCAATAAGATTATCAAAACTGATTTACAGTAACGTTCTCATATGCATGCAACCTTGCATAATTATGTTAACTGCGGTAACTTTACTGTACTTATGATCTACGGGCTAGATATAAAGAAATACGAACGAGTTGAGTGTTCATCTTCATAGATCAACGTGACAGATAATTGTAACACGTAAGACAAACTTGCACAAGTAGGCAATATTGAATTATTTATTCGGTATTGTAACACTGTCAATATCGACAACGTTATAAATGCTGTGACCTCATCGGAATGGTTTATTGAAGACACGGAAAGCATCAAGCTATTATTTATTGCTTAGCTCAATTGCAAATATATCTACCATTGGCAAATATTGTTTTCGAATTGCCACTAAAGCTGATTTAATGAAAATTTATGAACATTGATTTTCCCATTCTTATGGATATTAAGTACGTATGTGTAGATTTTTAATCGACTATAGTGCTGTCGTATATTACGTACAACTATAGGCAAAATGACTTCCTGGAATGTTAAAGACAAACATTGACTTAAATGGTTGCCAGTAAATCATCCACGCGTTTATTGGGTAAGAAATACACTTGAAGACGCATTATTGGTTTTAGTATTGCGTGTAGGTGTGCGAGGAAGTTATTTGAATAATCACATGAAACGACGAGGCTCTTCTTAAGCCACCTCTAGGCCAAATGCAACAGTCGGCAACGTTTGCGCGATTTTCTGACCAACTTGTCAGTAGTATTTTTTTATTTAAGTTGTCAATAGAAGTTTTATATTATCTAGTCGGTAAAACGGTTTACCGGTATCTTCTAATACTACTAAATACCTACTACTGAAAATAATTCTTCGGACATACTATAATCAATAATTCAAATATATTGAAATGTGGTGACTGTTGGAAATAGATTGTATATTCATTTTGTTTTCCGTTAACTATAGAGATATAGATATTGTTTATTTTTGACTGTCAATGTAGAAAAAAGTCAATATACAACAGTTTCATTTTTCGGACTCGTATTTATTTCATTGAAGTTGGAGGTGTATAAATTCGAACCGTCGTCGAATACTAGACCGGTGGTTTAGAGTTCGCGACATTTAGTGGCGACCGTGACAGGACACCAAATATTTGATTCAGTTTGCGGCGGGTCGCTCTGGTTTTTTAGCGAACGTATGTAAACCGGACAATGGATATTAAGAAAAAATATCGAGGGCCGATTAGAACTATGTTTACCAGGAATGCACACGATCTGGAGAAGCTATTTGATGCACCGGTTGATATTCATGGTATTAGGGTATCATGGGAGCTGCTGCAGGATAAGTTCGACAAACTCAAGATTTCTGATGCTGAAATATACGGATTACTGCTGGAAAAGGATGTGAGTGAGGAAGACATGTTAGCTGAAATGGAGACTGTAGAGACGTACTGCCATAGATTTGTTACCCTGAAAGCTCGTTATGAACAATTATTTCGAGAAAGTGTTGATTCTTTGGCAGAAAGACAATCAGTAGTATCAGCAGAAGGAAACAGAACAAGTAGGCGTAGATTCAAACTACCCCCCATAGAATTCAAGACTTTTAATGGAAATATAAAGGACTGGTTACCGTTTTGGTCTCAATTTAGAAAGGTACACGATGATCCTGATATCGACTTGAGCGACAAGGTTGAATACTTGATTCAAGCCACTGTGCCGGGAAGTCGGGCCAGGAATTTAGTAGAGAGTTTTCCCGCTACCGGAGAGAATTATCAGAAAATGATCGAATCTTTGCAATCTAGATTTGGACAAGAGGACCTACAAATTGAAGTTTATGTGAGAGAACTTCTTAAATTAGTGGTAAACAATGCTGTCGATGGATCCAAAGTTGAGATATCATCTCTTTATGACAACATAGAAACTCAACTTCGAGCATTGGAAACATTAGGCATAACTTTAGATAAATATGGAGCCATGATTTTTCCACTGATTGAGTCGTGTCTGCCCGAAGATCTGTTACGTGTTTGGCAGCGTTCATCATCGACAATTTCAGAAGTAGCTGGCACGGCTTTGGAGTGTCGATTGAAAAGCCTTATGACTTTTTTGAAGAGTGAAGTAGAGAATGAGCAGCGGACCACATTAGCAGCTGAAGGATTTGGATTGCTTCGTACACGTCATGACAAGATTGCCACTGCCACAGGGTTGATTAACCATGGAGATGACAAATGTGTTTTTTGCGGAAAAAATCACAAAAGTGACAAATGCTTCAAGGCACAAAAAATGTCATTAGAAAAAAAGAAGGAGATTTTAATCGGAATTAGAGCTTGTTTTAGGTGTTTGAAGATTGGACATATCTCCAAAAAATGTAGGGGACGAATGTGTTGTCAAGTATGCGGTCAATCACATGTGGTCTTGATGTGTCCTGATTTACCGAACGAGAAATGCCAAGCAGAAAATCAAAAATCGAGAGAAAATAAGGCGCCGGACGTAAGGGTGAGCGAAACCTTTACTTGCACCAACAGTAGTAATACTCATGTCTTTTTGCAAACACTCAGAGTAAAATTATGCGGTAGCAAGGGTTTGCGTATTGTGAGAGCATTAATTGACACGGGCTCACAGAACATTTACATTTTGAGGTCAACAGCTATAGCTCTAGGATACATGGTCAAAAGAAAGGAAACAATTAAACACTGTTTATTTGGAGGTTTAACTTCTCAGGAGAATCACGAATGTTATGATGTGACGGCAATTAATGCAAATTATAAATGTACTTTTGAGGCTTTGTCGCAGTCTGTGATCTGTACTGAAATAGATCCTGTATTTGATGGTCCATGGATGGATGAATTGAATAGATTCGGAGTTGATGTATCTGATAGATACGGCCCGTCCCAAATTGAAGTGTTAATAGGATCAGATGTTGCTGGAAGATTATATACTGGCAAAAGATACGTTCTGACTTCGGGTATCGTGGCTGTGGAGACGTTGTTGGGATGGACTATAATGGGTAGAATTCCATTAACGACGTCAGCAAGAACCAGCATGACTGCAATCTCGTTATTTGCTAATGACGCTTCGATTGCACAGTTATGGCAGTTGGATGTATTAGGAATTACCGATTCCACCGAACAGAAGTCTCGACAAGAATTGGTTGCATCCGCGGAACATTTTTTCAAGGAAACCGTGAGAGTAATGGATGATGGACGATATGAGGTAAATTTACCTTGGTTGGAGGCGCATCCACCACTGCCTACTCATTTTGCCTTAGCCAAAGGAAGGTTAGATAACACCATACGTAAATTGGAAAACATCGGTCTAATGGAATCATATCACCAGGTATTTCAAGAATGGCTGTCCGAGGAGATTATAGAGAAAGTTATCGAAGAAGACCGAAAAATTGTGGTTCACTACCTGCCACACAGACCTGTGGTGAAGGAAAACAGTGTCACAACAAAGATTAGACCAGTATTCGATGCATCCGCGAAAGAAAAAGGAGGACCATCTTTGAACCAATGTTTAGAAGCTGGTCCAAACTTAATTGAGTTAATACCAAATATGTTGTACAGGTTTAGGAAATACAAATTTGGAGTGACTGCAGACATCCGTAAAGCATTCTTGCAGATTAGTCTTTATGAAGGAGACAGAGATTTTCTTCGGTTTTTATGGAAAGGCCCAGGAGATGAAATGAGAACATATCGACATAAGAGAGTAGTATTTGTTATCACCAGCAGTCCTTTTCTACTGATGGCTACACTGGACTACCACGTTAAGAAGATATTGGATAAGTGTTACTGTGAAAGTTCGCCTTATTCCAAAGAAACGGTATCCAAGTTGTATAGAAGTTTCTATGTGGATAACTGCATAACCAGTATAGCAAACGAAGATTCATTAAACACGTTCATCCAGGAATCGAGTATGATTATGGAAGATGCCAAGTTCGATTTACGAGGGTGGGAGTTTTCTAGACAAGTTCGTGTAGTAAGAGTAACGACTACTAGGGGACAGCTACTCCGGCCCGTGCAGCGCATCTATCCATTGGAATGTGCGGGTCCAATAGAAGATCAACTAGTTGGGGTTGCAGACCATGTTGCAGATAACAACGAGGCTTCACCAAAAGAGACGAACAAAGAAGACGACCACGACGAAGTAGTGCGCGAACGGAAAGGTGCGGGAGTGCACAAAAGCAGAGTAACCGATACGAAAGGTAGTGTTACGCGTAGTGGTCGAATGTACAAGCCTGAGTAATTTTAAATGCTAATTAATTTCAATGTTTAATGTTATTTGTGAGACACGTCTACAATATAGAATGTGTCTCAGGTGGGAGGATGTTGGAAATAGATTGTATATTCATTTTGTTTTCCGTTAACTATAGAGATATAGATATTGTTTATTTTTGACTGTCAATGTAGAAAAAAGTCAATATACAACAGTTTCATTTTTCGGACTCGTATTTATTTCATTGAAGTTGGAGGTGTATAAATTCGAACCGTCGTCGAATACTAGACCGGTGGTTTAGAGTTCGCGACAGTGACTAGTAAGCGATGTTTCAAGGTACTTCTTTTTCAATACAAGAAATTAACATTAGGTATTAACATCATAATATTACTGCCTATAAAAGGGGCTGTTAGGAGCAACTGTCTGTACTCTGTACCTTTTTCTTTATGCCTTTTTTACACTTAAACATGTTCTAAAAATTATGATCTTAATTACCAATTATCACTAGGTATGATGAAAATTTCCGAATGATAGAGATCCGAAGATTTGGACTCAGTAATGAACGAGAATGCAGACGGTAATATCGTTCGTCCGGCAGATTATACACGGTGATTCATTAATGTCGCATTAGGTGATATATCCGTGGTCTTAAGAGCAAGATAAACAATGTTTTATTCAAAAGTTGTTTGACCCATCATTTCCTAAAATAAAATAATCTAATTTCGTTTATTCAGGATGTTGTAGTTAAACTTGGTGGAAATAATATACCTTAGTTTTATTTAATGAAACTCACTGTATATTATAACACATTACGAATACTAAAAAGTTGTCTTGTCAACTGTATCTGGTTGAGCTCCCACAAAGTTAATAATAAGCTATAGATTTACGTATATAGTGCACCCATAGATTTTCGTTTACGGTAAACGATAACAATTTTCACTAACAACCGGTTTATAAATTACGGGCTACATTTTTTATTGAAGTTTTATTGAGGCTATAATCTAATAATGTAGGAGTAATCAAACATCAACCAAACATTTTTGTATATTAAATAAACTTAAGTACCCATATTAACAGAATAGTGAACAATTTTGATATAACAGAACCGCTTTAACGTACCTTAGATAAGATTTTGACATTTAAGAAACGTTTTAATTTAGCTCACTTTGCAAATTAAAAAATGCGCGCAGTACACTGATAAAAATGAGTGCGAATTTACAAATGAAATTTACATTTTTTTCAGTAAACCACCCTATTTGTTGGCCATTTCACCATAGTTTTAAGCAAAAATACTAAATATCATTAAAAATGCAGTTACATTCATTAACTGTACAAACTGCATGTAAATTTGCTAACAAGTTTGTAAATTTCATAATAACAATTTCTTCAACGGAATAAAATTACACATCTATACCTACATTAAAACTACTGTCTGATATGTAAATTTGCCTTCTGCTCGTGCAATTTTCCTTTCTAGATGGTAAAGTTAGAGCAGTTAGAGTTTTATTGAGTGCGATTGTTATATACAACTAATTTAACACTGTTAGTGCCTCTGTGACTTATCCTTTATCGGTGTGGTATGGAATATTTGCTCAATATGGTTCTATAGTATTAAAAGATATAATATTTGTACATTCATCGCTTTGTATATTATGGAGGACTTTGCAAATATATACTACAAAGTGCAGGCAAAAGTTTGCAGTCTTGATATGTATAATTCCACTTTCACTAATCGGATGTTCTTTTTAGGATACAAGTGTTGATGATACTGACATTCTACAAATTCAAGGACTTGTGTGGTGTCCATAGGTAAGATTTCGTTTATTGTTCTTTCTCGTACATTCGGTCTTACAATCAAATTTATTACTAACTTGTATAACACATATCATTTCAATCACCAATATAAAAAATACTTTTCTATAAACACTCATTAATAACTTTACACACACTCTGTACCTTAAAGGAAAGCAGCTGCTGACATTGTTATACCCTGTATATGATAGATGACTCATGTACTTCTTATTTTGATTTCAGGTGACACATTTTGGACTATATTATATGCTGTGGTTGGATTATCCCCAGGCTCTCTTACTCTGGAGACGGTTTAGCTTTTTAAAAATTATTCCAAGTCAGGGTTCAAAAACGAATAAGGATAAAACCAAATCCACTGAAAGGTGATCAAGCTTATTATGAAAATAAATAAGTAAATATTTGTATGCAGTCTAAGTAAGTGTGTGACGTAAGTTTACCATGGTATTTCAACTTAATATTGTTGAAATAATATTTAATTTATATTTAAAATATATATTTCTATCTGTGAAGCAGGTCGATTTATTTTATTATACGATATGTAGATAAGTATAGTCCATGGGTTCCTATTTTATTTCATTTACTTATGATTACATTTTTGTCAAGAACTTCTATTTATTTAATATTAAAAATATGAAATATTTATAAAAAAATATGTAGATATAGGTATATATATATATATTATAAATATGTTTCACATGTTATTTATTGTTAAAATTATAATAAAACCGTACTATTATTTGTGGTTTTTATTTATGATCTCCACATTAATAGGATTTTACTAGTGATTTTACAGTTGACAATACAGGCTTGTCCGAGCAGTCTCAAAACCAGTTTACAAATAGTTCTTTTGTGAGAAACCAGATAATGTTTCATTGGTATTCATAATGGAGTTATCATAGCAATATATGTGGTCCATCACAAAAGTACTGATTGTTAACTGGTTTTGCAGTTGCTTGGACAAATCTGTTTTTTTACCTGTTTACCTGTTTACGGTAAATTTACTGAACGTCAGTAATTTTACTTACAAAAGTATATATAAACCCGTACACATCGGAAACCTCATTTCATATGAGAAGTAAATTTATTAGCTCAAAGTAAAATTACACATGGTATTTTCCCTTCGATTCACGGAGGTTAAAAATGACCGCAGATCCACACGGTAAAATTACCTTTTCAGTTTTATCAGTGTAGTCAGATAGTGTCTAATGTTTTATCATTTAGACATTTCGACGAATTTTTGTACATATTGCGGCTGCAGAAGAAAACGCTCCTTCTGTTTCGACACTCAGTAACTAAACCAAAGATAAATACTTCCTGTCGCTTCCTTTTAAACAGATCAATTTCCTTATTTACTAGTTTTGTAAAATTTGTTGTATTGGCGAATTGGAAATTTCATTTAGCTTGTCTTCAATTTTCTGCTTGATAGCTACATGCAATTTTTCTTTCATTGTCAGGTGTGTCACTTCAGAAGATCTTCAGAAAAGACATCAGAGAGAATTATTTCATAAATTTCGTGCACATCTTGTTTCATATTTAATCTTACAATAAGAAACTATAGCTTTAATAATGACAGATTCAATTTTAAATATATTGTAATTATCCTCCAAATACAACATCGGAATATCTAACTGGGAGCTGCCGCTTAACAAACACCCTGTATTGTTTATTACTTATGGTTAAGGTTACTTGTAAAGTCTACAATATTGTTTTAAAATTTTTTTTTTAATAAAATATCATATTATAGGTTTGTAGGTATCTAATTCAACTCGTTGTAAAAAGTATACAAAAATCTTTTCTTTGTAATTTGTAACTATTTGTGTCAACGATATTTAAAAATAGTCTCATAGTGAATTACTGAAGGTTAGCCAAGTATCTAGAATAGGTTTAGGTAAAACGTCAATTACAAATGGTTTTCTTGTTTAATAAAATTTGAACTGAAATTTGCTCTACTGTAAACTGCTACTAATTATTTAACATTTAACTTTAATAGGCTACGTTCATTGCAGTAGACGATATGCAACAAAATTACTGTAATACCTACCTACTGTATCCACAGGATAGAGATTACTATTTCTCAACACAACGCAATAATCATACCTATATAGATCCGTCCAGTATCTCATTCATATATCACAAAATTTATTAACCTTTGTAGTTGCGGTAATCCAATAAAGTACAATAACAATCATGACATTGTTCTATAATTCCGCATGATATTAGAAAATGAATACGGAGACAATGCAACAAAAAGTGACATCGATGCTAGACTTTGTGGCTCAAGGATGCATCGTGAATTCTTTCATTCGTTACATCCATTATGGACTCAGGTAAAGTATCAAGATTAGGGTATACAAGATTACAATCGCAAACTGTACAAATATTGCACGTAATATCCAGTAATAGCTTATTCAGACGATAAAATAGGCTATTATTATAGGTACTCTCATCGGTGATTTCGACGATGCGTCAAGCGCGGAGATTTAAAATTTGGTATAACGAATCGAGACAGGCTCAGTTAAGTCACCTTTAAGAAAAGTAATTTTATTGGGCGGTAAGCTATAATTAACGTTTGTTTTATGTTCTGGGTACAAATAAATCGAACTACATATCTACATAAAAAAATCGAATGTGTGTTAGATGGAGGTTGTCTTACATAAGACGTTTGTTAACGTTATTGGACTTATATAATTTTTTTAACAATAAGATGCGAAAACAATGGAATGTAAACTTCTATATTAATTATACCCATACTCTTGTGCTCGCGAGATATTGAGAAAAATTGATTGTTAATTAATTCAATTTGTTTATTAACATGGATTAACATGAGCAACATATATTTATTTTTGCTTATTTCTAGATTTATTACTTACCTAGTTTTTCATACTTAATTATTATAATTATTTATTGAATTAAATTTACGGCGTTTTTTATTGATTAGCATGTGCAAGTTATCGTATTCATACCAGCAACATCAAAATAGATAGCACAAGCACCTTGAATGCTGCCCTTCCATTTTCACTTAATTGAGTAATATTAACGACGTATTGTTTGGTCCACATACTGTGGGTCGTCATGCACTCTATATAGGTACAGTGATACATCTACTTATGTCATTTTGAGTATAAAAGAACTATGGCTATAGAAATTATAACTTTCTTGCTTTGTTTGGGCACCTGCGTACACCACTTAAATTGCCATTGCCTCAAACCATTGCATCAAGAAAACTTTTGATAAGCTTTCAGGATTTTGAGTTTTGATTTTGACGTTCCTGGGGCATTGGGTAGAAACAAGTGAACCATTTTGAAAAAAGAAATTTAATCTTACTATTTCATTTTTATTTTAAGAATCTTAATAAAAGAGTTTTATTTCTTATTGTTAATTGCATTCTGCGTACCTAAATGACTTGTAAACTCCATCTCTACCTTTCAGATATAGTTTCTTCTATTTTTGCCCGTAATTTGTTTTAGGGAGTAAAATGGCATTCTGAGTAAAATGTTTTATATAAACTTACATGCTTTTTCAATTCATTAAAAAGTTACGGGCGACAAAAATCCTAACAACACCAAGGAAAATGAAAGAAAAATGCACATGTTAAACACAGCGAAAACGAAGGAAAAAGCAAACAATATCTATTACAATAATAAAAAACAAATTAATAATAAATAATATTTACAATTAACACATTCATTGTTTTCCAAGAGTTTCATTATTTTCCTGATTTTCAATTGCCTTTTATTCAAGCAGTTTATGCTACCCTAGTTATGCTACCATTAAGACAATTAAAAGAGCTCTCAAAATAAATAAGAAAAATAGTGGTTTGCCATAAAAAAATATATTGACGACGTCCTATGTCGATCAAAATGGAAGGTACGAAATTCAATTTGATATGAAATGTGTAAAAAATGGTAAATATACTTAACAAATAAAATGAATTAGTCTGAACATTTATTAAAATATCCGTTTCAATTTCAATGTGTTAGTAACATCCATTTCTTATTTATTTTTATCCAGACGTGATAAAACCATTTCTATTGATCATAACCCAATAGAAATATACCATCATAAGTAAGGGATAAATAAAAAGTGAAATCCGCACAGTATTACTTAAAAACCGCATTTTTGATCGAATCTTTGAAACATACCAAACGATATAGCTGTTCAAGTATACGCTATACACTAAGAATGTTTATACCTTCTACTAATAATAAAAATAATAGGCCCCACCAGCTCAGTTGGTGACAGCGTTGTGCTAACGACGCAAAGGACCCTGGGTCAAATCCAGGTTGTAGCTGTAATTTTTAATTTATTTAAAATTAAAATTTACATCCCGCCTGTACTTATCACCATTTTCTATGCATTTAATTATCTTTTACTAATAATATTGCATAACTTTCTTTCATACGTCAAATTGTGGGTAATTGGGTTAGATAAGGGTTAGCCACCCTTAAACGTTCGGAGTTATGCACGACTGCTATCAATGACGCTATCGATGAAGTCTGTCGATACCTGTATAGTAAAATTGCGTCGACAGCCACGGAAAAATCTTTATAACTTTTACAAATATTATTGCATAACTTTATTTCACACGTCAAAATGTGGGTTTTTATTCACCTCTGGGGCACAATATTAAGAGAACAACCTTATCTCGATCTTTTGTAGGTATATCTTTTCTGGGAAGTTTATACGTGAACGAAACTTTAATTCCAAGAATACATGTTGGGGTTCACGGCTAACTACAACAAAGGGAAGGGAATTACTACATGCAATCCAAAGCTACAGGTGCACCCAATCAACAGATTAGCCAACTTATTAGCCAACTGACACAAACAAGATTTAAGCTCTAATAGATATGTTTTGTAATTAAAAATCTGTCATCCAGCTTCAGTGATATCACCGACGATTTTCATCTTGACTCTGAATTTACACCGATTATCTTAACATTAAGTCAATCGGTTATTAGAAAAGAAAGACCACTCTTACAACTAAGGCTACATAAAAACAATTTGACGTGTGAAAGAAAGTTTTGCAACATTATCTGTAGAAGTTATCAAATATTTATATCATTCACTTGGCGTATTCGGCCCCAATTTCTCATTTTACAGACGCGTTAGGGTAGGTTGTTTTAAAAATAAATAAATATTGCCGTTCCTCAAATTGATAGAACTTAATTAAATTTCATAATACCACTATCAGAAAATATTTGTTGTAGTGAGGTACAAATTCTGGAAAAATGTGTTGTTACGTACTATTGATGGATCACTGTCACAGATTTTCCAATATTGTTCCAATATTGTTTCCAATATTATGTACTTGTCATAAAATAAGTAGTTTTTAAATTAGAACGAAGTTTAAACGATTTTGAAGTTTTTTTTTTATCTTTTGGGTGTATATATTGAAAAATGAGTAACAAAGGAGCACCTTAGTCATTACAAAAGCTCTTAAAAAACGCATATTGCCTTGAAAATTACCTAAGTATCACTCATACTCAAATTCCTCGGGATACCATCACATTCCCATAGTTTTAGTGACAAAGCCGACAAATGGACACATTATTTACTCATCTTCTCCACACTTGTCCAGAAAATAGGTCATAAGCTTTCATTAAGGCCATCCATCGCTAAATAGCAAGCAGCTAAACGTTTAAAACGGTTAGTAATAAATGATCTATTTATTGCAGGCTTTCAAATGAGGACAGCAGCACACAAATAAAATTGGTTTCAGTTCGTAATTCTATTAAGCGGTCGTCCTTACACGATCTAGAAGGTCTTCCCCGGGTACCATTCTTTCTTATGAAAGAGCATATTATAAAATGATTTTGTAAGTAAATCACGTTTGATTTTTTTCCCTAAACGGCGAGGCACATGTGTGCGAACTCCGCAAAACCGATTGTTCGATTATACGTCGAACAGTTGCTCGTGATTTGCGTTATGTCACGTCGCACGTTTTAATTGCTATAATAAAATATTACCCGATGGTGAAATGTTTCAGCCTGAGGTTTAAAATTATAACACAAAATTACAATTTGAGGTACTAGAAATTACTATGTACCTACTCGTCAAGATTAATGAGATCAAGGCACTGCATACGAAAATCTGACGGAGGAATTTGAAAAAATAATGACGTGAGAACTAAGAACTAAGGAGTATTTCTTATAATTAAGAATCTTCTGGGAATTCAATAATTAATTAATTGTATGTTGCTGATAATTGATAACTAATAAAAATGGTATAGGATGGTATAGTCATTTAACCCAGCAAGTTCGGTCTGAAATATGCACACGAGGCCACTGTCAATATTGAACAACATTGTGCAATCCTTTGGAGGCTGTGGTTTAGCTGCCTCAATTTACTATATAATCTATTATTAGATCAATTACCTTAGTAAACAAACATTAAAAGTATTTTATTTAAAAGTTATTCCAAAAACATGTAGATGATTTCATAAAAAACAATCTCTATATACAGGGCCGTCGAGAGAAATGTTCGGGGCCGTGACATGTCGGTGGGCCGGGTCCCCACTCCTCACCAAAAAAAAAATCTGATGTGGCCAGGCATATGACTTTATAATACTATAAACAAAATTAATAGTTTAGCTGCATGAGATTCTATTTGATAGAGATCGGTCGTGTCTGCATTAAAATAAAACTAGTTAGCCAGGATTTGACAGATAAATTGATACTATTGACAGTAGGTATTGTCAAAACATCAGCGTCTGACACTATGATAAAGTAAAAAACGGGTATAAAACATTAAACATTTATGTTAAAAGTTTAGAATAAATTTGCACCAAGTAAAAAAATATTACAACATATTTACACAAATAAATATTTTCAATATTTACTAACTGAACAAACCTTTTAACTTATTTTAAGACTTTTTTAAACATATTTTAAGAATTTGGCGGGCAGTCCATTGGTTTAATATTATAATTCGATCACATACAGTGATACGGAAATTAACCCTCTTTACAATATCAAATGATTTCCTTTCTTTAAATTGTTTCAGCAATACATAATATTATCAATTTTCAAGACCTTGCAGTGGTTGAGGTTGTGTGTGTGTGTGTGCCTTTTATATGTCACATACTTGAAACTTTTCTGATTTTGCCCAATAACAAAAAATGGAAAAAGTCATTTTAAGAAACTTAAAATTTTTAATATTATGTTGTCAAAAATCTCTACAAATTCTTTCTCTTGCTTAAAACTGACAATCAACCAAAAGTTTATTCCACCTTATTATTGCTGAAGAATCAACCCACAAATAAATAAAACAATCATCAAAATCAGATCAGTTGTCAACCTTGAAACCGTGCCATTTGGTTATTACTGTTCTTCTTGTATGTCCTTTAAAAACAGAGATAATGAACTGAATAAAAACAAAAGGTTCAGAAAATATCAGATTAGTGTGTCGTTTCAGTTATTACTAATTGTTATAGCTGGAAAACTCCACATAGTGCTTCAAAGTTCAGGAAAGAATACATAACATCATTCTTACACTTGTATATACTCAAAACTGAAAGTTGAATAAAAACGCTACATCCGTACTGCTTCTGATGCATTAGAATTAGAATTAGCTACCGGAGACTGAAAGAACCATAAAAATCAGATATAATAGTTGGGGGGAAAATCACATTTAAATTTTTAACACATTTTTCATTATTCTCTAATTCTTTTGACCTGTTAGTTCAGAATTACCCCAAGTCTATAATACAAAGTTTCAAAAACATTACAACCCGCAAGTGATATAAAACAGCTTATCAACTTGAATGTGAATGTGTACTGTGTAGTATTCACATTTCACGTTTAACAGAAAACAATGATTTTACGAAGATATTTTAAGAAACATCCGATTTTTAATTATTCTTTTTGATTTTACAAAACTTTGGGGACCGGGGCCATAAAAGTTAGGTATGGCAACAGGGTCAAATCATAATTACTACCTCAAAACTTGAAAAGACCGTAAATTTTTCCATAAATTTGCACATTTGTCAAACCTCATAACTCCGCAGATAGTTGACGAATTATATCAGTAGTTGCAGCAATCGAAAGCCCAGACGTCGCTTTAACTCCCATAGTTATGGCAACTTAAGATTATACTAATTAGCGATGTAAAAAAATTAACGAACTTTGAACGTTTTTACAATCGGATGAGCGTCATTTATTTTCACTCGATCGTGACAACATACAATGTACATCAAACGCTAGAGGAAGGCTGCCCTTACCTACGGTTGTTATGGCAACGAAATTACGTTAATTGGTGATTTAAAAAAACTACCAAGTTTGAACGTTTTTACCGTTATATGGTCGTCCAAACGCAACAGCGCTTCATAAATCAGTTAAATGCCATAACTACCATAGGTAGAAGTGGCTTTCCTCTATCGTTTGATGTACATATTGTCACCATCGGATGAAAAGAAATGAGTTATGCACCGTTTTTTTTTGAAGCGTTGTTCTGATTTGGAGTGTATCCGAAGGTAAAAGCGGTCAAAGATTGTTAATTTTTTTTACATCACTAATTAACGTAATTTCGAATTGCCATAACTACCATAGGCAGGGGTGGCTTTCCTCTATCGTTCGATGTACATATTGTCACCATCGGGGTAATAGAAATGACCTATGCAACTTGATTTACGAAGCGCTGTTCCGTTTGGACGACCATACAACGGTAAAAACGTTCAAACTTTACTAATTTTTGTTTAATCACCAATTAACGTAATTTCGAGTTGCCATAACAACCGTAGCTAGGGGCAGCCTTCCTCTACCGTTTTATGTACATATTGTCACAATCGGGTGAAAAAAAATGACTTATGCAATATTCTTTATGAAGCTCTGTTCTGCTTAGCCGCTCATCCGATTGTAAAAACGTTCAAAGTTCGTTAATTTTTTAAAACACTAATTAGTACAATCTTAAGTTCCCATAACTATATGAGTTGAAGCGGCGTCTGGGCTTTCGATTGCTGCAACTACTGATATAATTCGTCAACCCGGTACTTTGGGGAACGATTACTAGTAAATTTATCTGATAAAAAGGATTGAAATGAGTGCGGTTGCATGAAAAGTCGTAAGTGGACGCCTGGGCTGAACTTTTCAGTGGGTGGCATGATTGGGAACTTTAGACACAGAATTCATATTCAGCGCAAAAGAAATCCGAAAACTCCTTGTGAAATACATGTTTCGTAACTTGACTTGGAGACATATTTACGAAAATGTCTAGTTCTTTCACGTTTCAAATCTTCGCTTTCTATAGTAAGCCTACGATGTAATGTAGGAATATTCAATAAAAATGGTTACTGGTCTGCTGCCTAATGAATTATAACTAGTGTTCATAACCGAAGCTCCTTACAAACTTAATAAATAAGAATGTTCATGTTTTAAATTTAACTTTGTTGTAATGCAATCGTTAGCAAGGGATCGCGGGAAAAAAACTAGCTTAATATTAACTTTCGCACACCTAAAATTATTAATAATTGACCCAATGTACAACCAGTGCCAACGGTTGCTAAATCCGTCACAATAACTTAAAATACTCATACATAACTGTTACAAGATATGAAGACAAGACCACACATCCGCTCGTGAAGACACATTGCGCCACTTGGCCCGATATTATATTTCGCAAATGACGATTATCATGCGAAAAAGTATGCGGCTTATGTGGGTACACTCACGATTTCGGTGAAAAGCGCCCACGCAAACACACTGATCCATTATTTCTTTTGTACGGTCGTTGCGTATATGGAGAAATTCCTTATCGTCTGTAAGGGACTTTTTATGTCGATCGTAGATGCTTATGGAAATTTAAGATTTCAAGTCATTCCGGCTTGCGTAAGTTAAGCGAGGTTATTATCTAATGTGCCGAAGTGTCGATTACAGGAAATGTTTTATAGCGCCTCTTTAATGAGTCTTGTAATAGAAGCAGATTTATTAAGCTCATGTTCGCATACAAGGTATGCGGAGTGTGGAGAATCTACTTTAGTAAAGATTCATTAAAAGCAAAGGTCATTTTAGTATCAAGAGTTTGTTTCAAAGGGATATTTCATTCTTGACTGTAATTATTCTGAAAATTATAGATGTTTTGGAGTGGTAAATCAAATAAGATGCTTTATAACATTATTGTCTTAGTTCATCTTTCTCAATATTATATTTTCCTACATATATTCAGACCACATGGAAAAGTAAGTAAACATTTAATTATTTAAACTATTAGGTATATCTGCGAATGTTGGATACATATCCAGGGTGTACATATACGGTCTATTTTCACAACTCAGGTCAAGTCAACACTGGCTTTACGAACACAGGGATTTTGGCGATCTGCGGGAATTTACCTACCCCGTTTTGCTGCTACTGCTCTAACCAAACCATGGCTCTAGCCTCAACGCCCTGTCAACACAATCACAAGACAAAAATTGTATTACTGTTTTAAACGGCCTTTTTGATATTTTATTTGCCAACTTAGAAACCTAATTGGCAAAAATCATAATAGTCCAATGATTCTAGATTGTCCATATTAAGATCAAATATTTTCGATGTAACTGATATCAATCAGAACCATAGGTTATATGTTTCCCGTAGTAACGTATTAAAATGTTTAGAATCATAGTTAATGGGAAAATTAATAACTAATGAAACATCGAAAACATCGGAACCATCGAACAGTATTGCACCTGGCCGACATTAATTCTTCGTTTTAATTAATTCTAATTAATTCTAGCCATTTTAATATATTTCTATGGGAACTATAAGCTATAAATTGATAAAAGTTACATCAACTGCATTGGACTTAAAATAAACTGTAGATAAAAAATCTATATTGACTGGACTCTAACTTGAAAAGCGCAGAAATGTTCAATTGCAAAAATTTAGAGTGCTAAATTGCATTGTTTCTGATGCATTTGGTAATTACAGCCACAGTTCTAAAATTAAAGGTGTCACACAATATCATGAAATAATATACTATTATACGAATGTACCAATAATATAAAGAAATACTATTTATTTGGTGATTTGCAATATTACTAAGGTGATATATAGGGGAATAAGAATGCCAAACGGTTAAATATGGCCAGAGTTACAGACTGCTGTGGTAATATTTTTTTTATTTCAACGAGGAATCCAGTAGCATTTTGACATCATTAAGGTATTTTATTTTTCTTCTATTTCCAATTATTTATTATTCTTTTTTGTTCTTGTGCAAATAGTGTAACGTCTTTCCCTACCTTATTCATCAATATCTGCAATACTATTACGCTTAGCGAAACACATTATAACACCACGTTAAAGTCGATGAATGTGGGTCACTAAACACTAAAAAAAGTATTTTTTAGAATATTTGCACAAAATTCCTCAAAGACGAAGACGTAATTAAACAGCAGTAATAGGGGATCTTGTTAACATTTCATCGTCTGTTAGTACATTTTAAATGTTGATAATATTGCTTTTTCTTTTGCTTTTGGGGCTTAGATTTTTTTATGTACGTCACTTTACGTAAAGTGAAGTAGTGTTTCAAATAAAGTTATATCAGGGTAAAAGATACATAAAAAATGTATAGAAGAGTTGTTGTGTCGTAGATGATAATTCACTAAAGATTTGCTAAAATCTTTTATTTGTGCATCATAATGGGCTACTTGTACAGCGTGTCCCAAAACAAGCATTTTTTTGTCAATAAAGCCATGTCCGGAAAAGACCCGTTTAGACACTACGCTGAATCAAAAATAAATAGAGGTGAATCATTTATTCCTTGCAAATTGCAAAAACAGTTTAACTAAATATGCCTTAAAAATGGAGTGTGTTGGAAAAATATTTCTCTTTTCGAAAAGATAGGTTACTCACTGAAGCATATGCCCAGGTAACAATTTTTACTTGACTTTAACACGCTATATACCAAAATCACTGATAATTGGAAGAAATATGGCTTGTTTAACACATGTGTTTTAAACCCACGAAAAGGGTGTAAAACTATTGGTGTGGACTAAATAATTTTCAATTCAACATATAATACGTATCTTGAACTTCTAGATCCATCATGAATAAGACTTAAACAACTTACACAATACTGATACAATACAACACTGACACAGTGAACGCTGATAAATATTCTCCAGAACGTATTAAAAAAAATTAATACAATTAATTGACTGAATTGAGACTGGTGCTACGGCCAGCATATCGTTGTTACGCAAAAAGAAATCTTACTGCATGGCTTCAGCTCCAAGAAAAAAGTGTTGAGTGTATTGTCAGTTAAAATTTCTGATTTTACTTATGGCCATTTTAATCATTTCCTCTCAACAAATACTTAAGTGAATGCAAACTAATTGCCTCCGTGACAGTTAATAATTTGCTATAAGAGTTGTTGGTTCCTGTTGATCGAGAACAGTAGAAAGACGACATTAACTGGACGTCAATCGAGTTCTAGTAAGATCCTGTCTAAAAACGAAAATATAGAGAAAATTAACCACATTGAAAAGTCTATAATTGTGTTTATTGGGCCTACGATAAAATTCTTGACAATAGAAAGGAGTCAATTATTGTTCATTATGCACTGGGCCTTAGCCGATTAACAGGAGCTAGAACTTTTTATAGAAAATTAATAAGAATTACTCCTAGAATATTAATAAGCATTAAAAATGCTACAATACTGCTTGAAAATCAGACAGTGTTTTAAAATATAATTTAAAACAATTATTACTTAAACTTATTACAATAGTATATTATTATACAAGTTTTATAAGACGTCAAATTGGCGCACGAGTTGTTTTGGGCACGACGAGCGTAGCGAGGAGTGCCCAAATGGAACGAGTGCGCCAATACGTCTTATAAAACGAGTGTAATATACTATTTTTTCTACTTTGCGTCATTAATTTTATATAAATTTAGAAATTGTGGTTACTATATCGCGCTAAATTAGAATCTAGGGTATTTTGCGGGTACCACGTGGCAGCACTGTAGTAACTGTCAATTTCGTTAAAGATGAGATCGATGAGATGACATCATGACAACATCTAATTGTGAATAATTTTACTCTACTTTAGCCTAGAAGTTTGAATAAATATTCAGCGAGGTCGCAACGATGATCATAATGGAGCTTGGGGCAACACTTTTAATCCTACTGTGATAAATACATGAAACTTAACCTAAAAAGTAAACAACTTTAAAATAGTGGGCCATAAGTATAATAATCAGAATAGAAGTGTTTGGCGGTGACTGATTAGTTACTTCGAAGAACAAGAACTTACTAAATAATTGTTATAACGCTTAACGTTTGATAGCGGTGTCTACCTAATTCCGCTACGTAGCCGTTGCGGCTTATATATTTACCAGCACTTATAATTGAAACCCAATTCTAATTTCGGCAAAGTAGTTTATTAGAATAAATTATACTTAGTAAAATTACATGTGATGGAGGTAACACAAATACGTTGCACACAACCAGAACTAAGACGAAGTCGAAAGCGACGGACAAAAACGAATATGAATTGAACCGAGCATCCAAGCGTCCAAAATATTACCGAAAACTTATACGTTACATAAACTAAGAAATCCTCTACACTTTAAATGTACTATAGCTTTGTACGTGTATGCTGATATGTTGAAATAAATAAAATAAGTTGTAGTTGTTAGGGAAACAATATATAATAATATTGATTGTCAGTCTTATAATATTTTGTCACATGTATGTCATATAAAAATGTTCTTTGATGTATGAGAAGCTGTTTGAATATACTGTAAAATACATTAGAAGAATTTGAGTCTACTCTTCATTAAGAGTACAACAGGTTATGGTTTTATTTTAACCATTTATTGCGCATATACAATCTCGCAGCAGTAATTAAAATCGTTCGTATCTACGACGTAGGTTTGATCTTCGCATAATACCTTATTAAAGTAAATGTGGTCCTTGAATTATATCTGAAAAGGGGATTTGATGTTTAGTTGAAAAGAATGATAACGATCACTTACTAGAGTCGTAAAACATCACCGTAAACGTCATGCTGGCGTATTTTGATGAACACAGCAAAACTAAGAAAGCCCCAATCCTTTGGCCATACTATAGCAGGCTACACCCATGTTTAAATATGTATAGAATATTGATATTTCGCAGTTTATGTGATTGCAAGCGATTAAGAAGATGCAGTGTGTGGTTATGTTGGGTTATGTATTGTACATTTGACATATGGCATTTGATATCACTGTACCAATCAAGCAAAAATGTTACTGTTTTCGGTATTACAATGTGTTAATTGTAACACCGGAAACAGTGTTACAATGTGTGCATTGTGAATGCAAAGTAGAAAAAAAATGTTATAACCATAAAAGCGATGAAAATGTTTCAGGGTGGATGCAATTTGATTTTAACGAACAATATGGGTTATGTTCTCAACATTTTTTTCGCATATTTATGTTTGTTGTGTATAATTTTAGAATAGTAACTAACAAAATCCAATATGAGCTGTCTGTGTCCTAAGGCGGCGCTTCACATTCGGATACTTGGCAAATATTTTACTTTTTTAGTATAGGTTTAGATAGCCGATAATTGGAGAAAACACTAATATGAAACGCGCCCTTTATACTCCTATATTATGGCATTTACAAGTGAGACACGACAAAACTGCTACAAAACAGTTAATAACACAGACTTAATTGGAATATAAAAAAGCATACATTTCGTTTTGATACAATAACCTTAATACTAAATAA
Organism: Aphodius sticticus; assembly: GCA_963966075.1. Classification (NCBI taxonomy): domain Eukaryota; kingdom Metazoa; phylum Arthropoda; class Insecta; order Coleoptera; family Scarabaeidae; genus Aphodius; species Aphodius sticticus. Next base: position 29,029,751 of record OZ014511.1, read on the forward strand.
ATCGGGCCCTCCCCCCGATTTAGTATCTAGATTTGATATTTAGTACTTAGATTTAGTAACGGCGCCCCTGTCTGTATACATGCTGCCCCATAAACCGTTATTTCTATATAAAAAGACAAAATTACTTCATTTCATTGACTATTTAAGTTACTTTGAAGGTGAGCTATTTCATGGAAAGTTTAGTTACACCATAGCCTACGGCAGCTGTGGCGAATTCTACAATGTTCACCATTTTAGAAGACGTACGTATCTCTCCTGGAAGTGGGTAAGTACGTAAGATTCGTGACGAGGTTACCCAAGATCGCCGACAACATTTATTATTTTAGAACGTGTCGCAGAACATGGTTTAAATATGGAGATGCGATTCGATCACGTACTCCAACAATATCGGTCGCATAAGTATACAGTGCAAGAATAACGATCGGTTACCAGAAAACAAAACACGAGCGTTACGAAGTCCGGGCAACGTGGACGCGGAAGTAACAAGTTCAGATGGATCACGACGCTCGCTTTTCAACGTAAAATACAATTTATTCATTATTTTGCGCGCTTGCACTTTTTTCTGTCAGTTCGATTAGTACAATCTTACGATGAGAAGGAGAAGAAGTGTTTATAATATCTCGAACAATGAATCGACATCACCTCGGAAATGCTAAGAAATTGCCGGTGCACGCTGCGCATGAAATTGTATTCCATGCGATAATCCCATGAACCAAACCAGTAAATTAACGGCTAGCTGCATCTTCGATGCTGCTGATGTGTGCCGTACTGACTTTCGATTTAATTACTACACATATTGTTCAGATCCATCTATGTCATTACCGTTTATACATGCATTATATAATTCGATCATTGATATGTTTATATAATGCTTTGTATATGTGCTATATACCTAAAATATCCTCTAAACTAGAGGAAATCTGGTTAGTCGTTTTGTCGGTTCATATTTATTACCATTAAATGAAATTGACAGATTTTAAATGTACATATTGAATCATTTCGTAGTCAACAAATTGTGTGCATTTTTATTTTCAATGAAAGTCAGTAGTTGGTAGTAAATATTTTCATCTGTTTAATTGTACATCGCGTACCAAAATTAACGCACCACTGAACATTTGGCACAATTTCAAACTTAGTTTTCTTTCGAACTGCTGATGCTATTTTGATGATAATACATATACGGGGTGCAATTATCAGGACAAGCTTTTTGTTGGAACGTGTGGGGTGTACCCAACTACAGCCATCTGTATTGAGTGGAATCAAACAGTAGCCAAGCTTTTGTGAATGTTGACTTTTTGGTTTACATTATTACTTCTTTTATAATCGACATATTATAATAACAATATTTACTGGACTGAACACAGGATATGCGTAACATATCTTCTTGCTGGATACTCGCTAGGATAATAAAAAAAAGACAATTTTGGTGGTTGTAGTTACTTTTCTCTTAGAATCCGAAAATAAATCTAAAGTTTTACATTCCTAAGCTCATCTTTTTAAGATCACTTTGCATTTAAAAAGAAAACGTCTCAAAAAAAATCGAGCATTATTTGGCACTGTTCGATACTCTCCCACTGTAAAAAGCGACGTGACAGCATGCCGTAACATAACAAGACTCATGCATATTGTACATCTGAGACCGACGGGGCGGCTGCGATTGAAGAAATTCTCTCCCTGCCGCCCCTAAAAAATCGGCAAGATTGGCAAAGTTTGTCTCCGCCTCGGGACGGGGCTTTCCTCGCGGCTCAGGTTGATGATGTTCCACATCGCTATAATTTCAACAGGTCCTTCTCACATCCCCCATACCAATAACGCAGGGGAAAATACAGTATCTGTCCACATATTTACAGATGTATCAAAATTTCCACATTACTCGAGAGCAGGAGTCTTCTTTCAAGCACCACATAATAATCAGACTACCACTATGACGATTCCTGACTATCTATAGTTCAATCAGAGCTGATAAAAATTTCAGCCCCAACTGTAACCGAAAAAGAAATTATTGGCAAAACCATGCTAATTTCAACGAACCGCAATGGAACAATACAAACGCCGACTGGATCACTCACAACCTAGATACCCATTCCAGAAATTGGAACAGGGAAACTGTTGCCTGGAAAAGCATGCTGCGAGGACACCTTATAGGTATAAGACCTGTGCCAGCGTCACCAAAGCGTTGCTCAAAGCATTATACAACTCACTAACAGAAACATTTCAAAATCTCTCTAGGATAACCTTTTGCAAAAGGAAACCCTTCGAGAACCTTGCCGAAAGACCACCACGTGCTAACCGGAATCTATACAAGGCACTGCAGAATAAAAAAGCGTCTAACCCGCGTCAAACTCCTTGAGGACTCCAAATGCAAAGGATGCGAAATCAAGGAAGAGACGCCAGAGCACCTTTTGTGCGCATGTTATCGCCTTTACGAAGGCTGTAGGATGGCTCGAGACACAGCCTAAAACTGAACGCCCCGCGGGCCGGGCGTCCGTCAGAGCAGCCCACTACTTTTCGCAAAACAATCTGAAATTTTGTACCTAATTTGTACTATTCTGTACCACTAATTTGTACCTCAAAGGATCACCTTTACATCTTTACAACTCTTAGCGTCATCTCAGTCCGCAACTTTAGAGTAAAACCATGTTAGGAGTGTAATTTTCAAATCGATGATTATGCTAATATTTAGTACCCAATTTGTACTATTTTGTACCACCAAGCTCGAAATTTATACCTCAAACCTTCACCGTTAGATAAACGATTCATTTTTTTAGCGTCAATTAAGCCGGCCAATATTTACTTTCTTTAGCAAAGCCATGTAGGAGAGTCATTTGCAAATCGATGATCCTAATATTTAGTACCTAATCTGTACTATTTTGTATCACCTAGCTCCAAATTCGTACTTCAAAGGATCGCCCTTATATCGACGTTTCCAATTGTTTAGAGTCAGTTCAGCCCGCCAGTTTCTCTTTTACTAGGAAAGCCATGTGGGGGATGTTATTTTTAAGTCAATAATTATGCTAATATTTAGTACCAAATCTGTACTATTTTGTACTAGCAAGCTTCAAATTGGTACCTCGAAGGATCACCCTTATATGGGCGTTTCCAATTTATTAGCGTCAGTTCAGCCCACTACTTTATACTTTTATAAGGAAAGCCATGTACAAGGAGTACAATTTTCAAACCTATATGCGACCGCGTTTGACCGCATCTCTAAATTCGCACGAAAGTATTTTTTATTGGCACTTTCATTGGCACTTGATAACAGCTGAACATTTCCTTTGACTTTTTCAATATATCGTTAGTTTTTCGCTAGATAAAGTGGTATATTTATTATAACTTAAAAATTTAGCACAAACAGGTTTCGGGAAAAAAACCCATCGTGAACCTTTTAGCTCCAATGACATAGTTGATAAATATTTTAAAATATGTGTATAATTGTTGTTTTAGAATGTGCAATTATAAAAGAAAAACTAACCGAGGGCCTAAGTCTGTTGCATTGACTATACTGAGTAAGTCCTAAATAAAACCTCTCAGACCTCTCAGACAAATATCGCGTGCTAATGCAACAAGTAATACTTGAAAATATTTATTGATCTATTAAAAAATAATCCTGACCACTTCAGATTTGATTATGGTGTTCCACGACAGATGTTTAATAGAAACTGAGTCATCAACGTCATACGATCCTGAGCATTCAGCATCGTTCGATTATCATCCATCAACTGTTGATTCGCAGGCAAAAAAAAGCAAATTATTTTTTCGTTCAAAGTGGTTCAACCACTGCCTAAGGTCATGCCGCAAAAAAACAATCAATAAAAAACGCCGCAAAACTGGCAAAGGTAGGATCAAATGCTGTGTTTGCAAAAACATGAAAAATGCATTGCAAATAGGGCATACAATATTACTTTGTTTGTAACAATTGTGATTTTGACTGGGTGACTGATTAGAATTATACTGATATGATGTCTGATAAAAGCATTAATTTGAAACAAGAAAATGTTCCTCTCTTATGTTGAGACTCATTGTACTTTTGTAATTTAGATCATAAATAATTAATATTTTATGTGTTGTATTTTCTAGAATGATTTGATAACGATATTGAAAATGTTTCTATATACATGTTATAAAGGTGCTCCCACACGCAGTGCCAATAGGGGCCATCATTGGCCATCGGAGTGCTTCGCGTAGCGGGACCCAACTGTGCCAATGCACATCGCCAATATGTCGACCTTGACCGCTTTATTTCATTCTGTTTTAGCATTGTACGTACTACCGATGAAAAGTTTAGTTATCTATCTATGATTTATCATATATACTGCATTATTTATGTTTGTACGTACTTTAAGGACAATGATGATTTATTATTTGCCCAAATGCCTGATTGCCAAAATGTAAAAACATGAAAACTTTTTTTAATATTTTGTAAATTTATTCACAATAATTATGGTTCTTATAAGCATTATATTAACCTTACAGTTACAATAAATTAACAAGCAATAAAATAATATGCTGAAGACAATATTGAAGTCGTTATAATGGGTGACCCAGGGCATAGGTACCTTTGTTTATTTTTTGTTTTTGACGCCGAAGGAATGAACGTTGTGTTAATAGACAGAAAATGCCAATTTATGGGATGGTTTTGAGGTTAGTATGACTTCCGGGTTTTCCAGAAATGACGTCATCATTAAAATTTTAAAAATGAATTCGCACACAATGGGGAGGCATACGGTATTTAGGTTCTGGGATTGCGGTCAACCTTATTCGCTAGGGTGGGGTGGGAAAGGTGAGGGAGGGGGTTGGAGGAAAGCGGGATATGAATCTACACACGATGGGGAGTCATACGGTATAGGGGTTCAAGGACTGCGGTCAACCCTCTTCCCTACAATCTTGACTACAATCAAACAAAGTTGCATTTATATAATTAACAACAATTAACTATTTATTAATTAACAGTTTATAGATTAGTTTTAAGCGGCAAATTTAAATAATCTGATTTATTTAATGTATTCAACAAAGTTTAAAAACTGTACTGGATGCTTTTCCTTATTTTGATTATCAGAAAAATATCAAAAAGTATATCTGTTACTAAAAATATTGGGTTGATAATAAATATACCTACATAATATACATACACGGAGTTTTAATATCTATAATTAAAACTCCGTGTATGTAAGGGTTCTCAATCTTTCTTTGTATCTTATTGTAAATAATTTCAGTTTTATTATATAAATTATATTTTAAAGCAAAATTATGAATTCATCGATTTGACTGAAATGAAATATTTATATAAAGAAACGATACAAATTAACAGGGTCCTGCATAAAAATATAGACCACTCAGTGTATCAGATCTTATACCATCTTATTCCGCATTTGTTGCTTGAAACATAAAGAAAATAAAAAGGGAGATTTTTTTAATGTCACGTGGCAAATATAAAAAACTAAATAATTTTGTTCCCTGTATTGCTGTATATTTGTATTCCTTAATGTATTTAATATTTTCGAACGTACTGTGAAATAATGACTGAAAAACATGTTTAATATTTAAGGCTCCGTTTTAAAAACATCGCAACTTCCAAACGAAATATTTCGTTGCGATGTTTTTTTTTGCTGGGAGTGGTCTGCCTGGCCCCCACCAACGTCAACCAGGCCACAGTTTTACGATAAGGGGAAGTTGGGGGGTTTAGAGGAAGCAGGCAAAGGCGGAGCATAGTCGACGCGAGTACATTCGAAGGGGAAGTACTCAGCCAGTTTGTCGCCGCGCGTCGGTGCTTTCGCTTTCGCTCAAGTTACAATGTATTAGTGTTCTCACTCATCACGGTCGCATATGCATAGCGGACTGCATACAGCTGGCTGGCGGCCGCCAGGCGGTAAAAGAAAATATATTGATTTAAGTTAGAGAGAGAGCGCTTGCTATTATAATATTTAATCTTTTTAACAGGGTGACATAGGTACATACTGTATAGTAAATTGACAAAAATGTATTACCTAACTCATGATAACTCATCGGTGAATTATGGACTTCAATTTAGAAAGGAATTAATTAAAATCAAGCAATGAGGACCCAATACATCTATAAACATGCTGGATATCGAACGAACGCACGGCAGTGACACACGAAGACAAAAATAAAAAAAATTAATCTGATGCGTTCAGGCACATTACTTTATCATACCATATATAAAATTAATAGTTTAGCTGCATGAGATTCTATTTGATCGAGATCGGCCATGTCTGTATTAAAATAAAACTACTGGAACTAGACGGATATTTTGATTATATTGACAGTAGGTATTGTCAAAACATCAGCGTTTGACACTACCTACTGTCATTAGAATCACAATATCTGACAAATCCTGGCTAACTAGTTTTAATGCAGCGATCTCGATAAAATAGAATTTGCTCATGCAGCTAAACTATTCATTTTACCAAAAAATGCCATAGTCATAAATTGTTCAGAATTTCCTGTACTTTAATTTATTATTTAACTATTTCGACAAATTTCCAGAAATGGCGGCTTATTTGCAAAATCTTTCAAAAATGCTATAAGACTAAACCTCCAGTTTCTTTGGATCCTTTTCAACAGAAAGCTTTTCGGCTCTAAGTTTGGTTATGAAACTTCTAAATATGAAGTTTCGTCCCGATACCTTAGTAGTTTCTCCGGAATCGTCGCCACAAAAAAGGCACACACACATACACAGAATCTTTTTTTTACCTGGGTCAAAAATGTTCAAGGGATCCAAAAAGACATTTCCGCTAAAACCTCAAAAATTTTGTTTGGCACGATTACAATACTTTACATACTACGTATGATAAAGTAAAATCATAGCACATAGTCCAAAGTTCCCCAAACCATTTATATAAATCCCAAATATTTTGTCACCTACTAGTTCGCTATATTTTATAAACGTTCTGGGCGCCATGAATGCAAGATTCATGAATGAAAACAAATTCTGGCATTGGCTATATCCAATTCCCGCTGTAATACTGCCCAATACAGTCGCTGAACTAATATTCATTAGAGCCGACCCAAGTTCGCCACTGCTAATTGTCTCTTCCTGTCCATAAAACCGACATTTTAAATAAAATGTTCATTTGAGTCCTGTTCTGGTCTCTTTGTCTCATTTGTAATTAAATAATTACAATATTGTTGTTTTAGATTATCTATGCAATATTTTAACTTAGGTGGTACGTAGTCGTCTTTTACTAATTCGTCTAAAGGACAGACGCGGATGTCTAGGTATTTTGCCACGACTTCTACCCATTATTAAACAAATGTACCTAACACCTAGCAGGTATAACTACACTAAGTATAATATCATACAGTATATGACTTTTATCGTGTGTTAAATTTGTAAACCGTGCGTATAAATGTGAAATGCGAGAACTCTGTTCTCCCGATTCAATATACGCTACGGTCATAACACTCATAACTTGTGAACAGTCTAATCTAAAAATAGCAGTAGGCGTGGCGTAGTTATAGGCGGTGTTTAAAACTCCTAACGTCTGCTGTCTACACCGGGCCCGTAATATAGGCAAATTACATACATTTCTGGCAATTACGCTTTGTTATCGCAATTATAATGTTTAGATTAAAATTGTACTTAAATAAAAAATCTATTTTTGTATTATGAGTTGGGCTAAATGTTTTATATTTGAAAAAAACCAAAGATGTAGAAGTAAAATTGATTTTTATCTTTAAAAAAATTTTTTTTTCATCCAGCCCAACTCGTTATTTATCTAGGAAGTTACATAACAAAATTTCATAAACTTTGAACAATAAATAACGCTTTTATTTGCAAACGCGTTTTAGGAGAGGTAGAACTGGCTCTTAACAACCTTATTAAACAGTGTCCTCTTTCGAGGGTTCCTTTTTTTAATTCTAAGCAACAATACACTGCTTAAAATAATGGGAGCTGCGGCAACAGCAACGATATCGTCTTCATTGCGCCCAATACCAACGTTGGCCAATGTTGGCGAAGTGAATGCGCGCACTACGCGCAGCGCGTCACATCACCATCGTTGGCGAGACGTTGGCACTGCGTGTAGGAGCTCCTTTAGACATTATTGGATGTTGGTCCTATTTGCCCCGTGGATCTTTCTTTTTCCTCACGTGTGAGGCAAACAGTTGCTTCAATTATGAATTTCCTGAATCAAGGTTATTTCATTAAACGATATTTGTTATATAGCCTAATAACGGTATTTTCGGTTTGTACTTTATACTCCACATACATTCAAAATTATAAGTTCAAATGTCGAAAATGGGCCCTTAAACCCCGCCCAACCCTATTTCTTTTTCACCGCTAAAACTTTAAATCGCAATAAAAAAAATTAAAAATACAACGATTGAAAATTTATTTTATTATTGTAGCTAATACCCAAAAATATCAGTTTTTTTTTTTAATATAACTGAATATGCATTTACATATTATTATTCTCAAAAACAGTATGTATTTAAAAATATTTATTTGAAACTCATTCCCAAAGCTCTTTCGCATGTTTTAAATTAAAAAAATATACAAGATAATTAACATGCAGTGTAAATGTGGGTGTATTACAGGGCGTTAAATACAGTGCTCTCAAATGCTAGTGTTCGTGACTCATGTAAAACATTAATCGCATTACGCAAAACGACCATCATAAATGCCACATTTTGGTTGATAACCAATTAAATACTATAGTGTGCGAACACGCCAGTACAATACCGTTAAAATTTGCAATTTCGCTCGCAATAGGATAATAGCTTTTATGTGCATCGACCACGATGCGAACGTGTTAATGCATAATAATTGTAAAAGATGCCTATAATTGAATGATTATATAGATTGCAATCGGATAGTGTAATTGTTGAAAATATCTAGGACTTATTGTTAATAATCGAATGATTGCCGACCTTTTAGATTCAATGTGCTTTAATATGTGCTCATATGGCTCGATTCATCATAATGACGAAGCAAGTTTAAATCCAAATAACAAATCCAAATCCAAATCCAAATACCCGGCAAGTTTTGCATATTTTTGTAACTACCTCTATGCTTAACCAGCGTTGCCAGATTGCGCTATTGGCAATTTCGCATTATCTCAACATTAGAAATTCTAAATATGTTCACAACAAAATCTTTGCCTGTAAGAATTCAAGAAGAGTCTATGGGTTTGTGCTCTAACCTTACGTTAAAGTCTAGAGACTTCAACGTAAGGTGAGAGCACAAACTTCGCCACAGCTTCAAATAGCAAATACAAAGACTTCAACTTGTGATGAGGACAAACTCCACATATTTTCTAATAGAAATGTGAGTTATTGATGAATCCGATCTTAATCTATTGTACCTATCCATATAATTAATGATTATGTTATCGGTATCATCAGCACTATTTCTAAATGCAATAAAATGGAAAAATAGCGTCGTCGTTAAATGGAACGAGCTGTAAATTTTATGTTGCATATATGTGGGCGAGTTGCATTACGTTACGGTATTTATTTTATTAGCGCATCCATTGTACAACATCACGACCTGTCTTGATTAATTAGACTGCATAATACCTAGATATAGATGCCCGAAGCAGTTAGGTACAACTTAAAAATAAGTGGCAGATTGATCATACAGGGAAGATATGAAGTAAGGCATTTGATCGTTCTCTTTTAATTTACCAGAAAGAAATGAGCAATTTAGGTTCATGTGGCATTAAAATTGATTTATTTTCCGATACTTATAACCCCGTTGAGCAATGTCTTGTATGATTTTCACAAAAGAAATTTTTTGTTTAGGTATTTTGGTAAAATGTTATTGCTCTCATTAGAATTTAAAAGGTCTATCTTTGCCGTTGCCATTCAAAGGAAAATGTTGATATAATGATCTGAATAAGAAGGCGATATTTAGGAAGATAAAATGGAGAAAAAAATTACGAAACCCAGTATTTAGACAACAAATAATAATAATAATAATAATGCAAATAATAAAACACGTGTTTTTTTTCATTTTCAATTAAGGGGTATGAGAAAACGAGGATGATTTGTTGTTTATGAAAGTATGTTCCAATATAATTTTGCTCCAAAAACCAAAGTGGTTGTGAAATTGGTATTTAGATTCCTTCTTTGAAAAATAAAACCACCAATTTTGGTTGTTAGAAAAACACTCCACTATAGCTTAAGTCCATAGAATAACAACCTTAATAGGGAAAGCATTAGAGGTAAGACGTATATTCTCGACAATCTTTCTTCATGTGACATAAACCTTTGAAGAGGTTTGGCAGGAAGGCTTACTACAGTTGTCACTTATGCAGGTGACACGGCTGTAATGATGGTTGTCAACTGTAGAAAAATCTACTAGGAATCCTCAACGAGCCTGCAATCAAACAAATAAATCGGCCAAGTGATGAAAGAACTGAAATTTGTGAACCTTAACTTTACCAACAAAAGAACCGAAAACATACCTCATGTCAAGATAAACGACGCCATAGTTCCATATGCAATCACTGCAAAGTATTATGATATGGCCCTCGATAGAAAGGTAAGGTGGTTTAAACTATGAACAACAGTATATACTGGGCTTTGAGAAGAAAGTTTCAATATTCGGTACAAGATAAACTACGAGTTAACAGCCAAATACTAAAACCGATTTGGTAGTACCTACGGCATTCGTTCACAACTGGTGGGTTGTGCCAAAGAACCAAATATTAAAGGGATTCAGGTTTTCCAAAATACAGTATTAAGGAATACAATTGAAACTTCTTGGTATGTACATAGAGAACAGTAACCTGCACCGCTATGTTGGTGTTCCACACGTCATTCAATAGATAAAAGATTTGATGCCAAGCATTAAGTCCAGTGAATGTGTAAAAGGCGGAGAAAATTGGATATTAGTGTTAGTGCTTCCAGTATAGGACAAAATAAAATATAGGACATCAGTAGATAGCCTATTTCGTAATTAAATACCTAGTTTTAAGAATTAAGTTATGAACTGATGGCTGATCTCATAGATTAGTTTCTATTGAAACTATTAGTTAAACAGTCTTATTAGACAAACATCTTCAGTTTATTAATAAAAAAAACCTGTTTTACCATGCTGTGAAAATCCAAGGCGGTGCAAATTCTGGGTGTTATTCATTATGACAAACCGCATATTTTTTAAAAATTCGAAGATGTAGACGTTTCTTTCATTTATATTTTAAAGCCTGTGCCATATATAGAAAATTGTACAAAAGCGGTTTTTGCATGTAATTATTATTATTACTAATACTGAGTAATAATAATACCGAAGATTTTTGACATTTTCAAGAAAATCTTTTGTTTTTTTCTGGTTATTCCTTGTTCAGCGCCAATCAATCTTCTGATTAATGGAATCTGAATTACTGGCTTTATGAGTATTGTGATAAACAAACTGTTCAAGGATTTTTGCAAATTAAAAATCCAACCCAGTTCTGAATAAAAATATTATACTGCCGATTATAGCATTTAAATTGTTAGGTTTGCTTATTAGCAGGCTTGTAGGATTTTTCCTAGCTGTGGTACAGGATAGTCTGGTACACAGATAGAAATTTTTGTTTAATTCAAATAACTATGCATTGACTCAAAGAAATCTGGTGTTTCAATATAGGCAAAGAAATATTTATTTGCCGATAAAAACGCTTTTGTTTGAAATATTTGTTTGGTAGAAAGAACATTTATTTGTGTCAAACAACTTATGTTTCCAGTTAAAATTTACAATTTGTATATTATAAGGAAGGAGATTTATTTACTTCAAATAATTATGATTGTGTTGAGTGAAAGAATGGTTGAGTGAAAAATAAATGGTTCTTTGATTAAAGAAATTATTAATTTGTTGAAGGAATTAATGTGGAACTATTATAGACAAGAATTTTTCGGAGGGTATAGTAGAGTCGCCACGTGTCACCTCTTTTTTGGGATGTCGGCGTCGCACATCCTCGGCCAGTGGTTGGTCTTCCCAGCCCTACATATAGTCAAGGTTAGGTTAGTAAAGTCACTGTACTCTATGTGACTCTATGTCTATACTGTCGATCACACGGCCTTTATACTGACGGTATGGCCGAAGTACGAGGAGAGACTTTACAGCGCCATCTAACTATACAGTTGGATGAGATATTCACACTAAAAATATATTTATATGAATCAAAATATGAGTTCTATGGCGGATGTAAACCTATTTTTAAGCCAAAGCAAAAATATTACTTTAAACGAAATAAATCTCTCCTTATAGGCTGTTTCTGCAATAATAAGCGAGCCGATGGCAGACATTATCAATGTGTGTTTCAGTAAAGGTATATTTCCAACACGTTTAAAAATTGGAAAGGTGGTACCAGTGTACAAGAATGGGGACCGCAGTGTGCCTTCCAACTACAGACCAATAACCATCTTACCCGTATTTGGGAAAATAATTGAGTCTGTACTAACGGAGCGAATTACTAAGTCTATAAGTAAAATAAACCTTATCAATCCACACCAGCACGGATTCCAAAAAGGGAAAACCACACTGAATGCTCTGGTTGAGCTTGTCCACCTGATTCAGTCAGCGCTTGATGATGGACATCACGGTCTGGCAGCCTTTTATGACCTATCCAAGGCGAAAACTGCAAAGCTATGGCATAAGAGGTACAACATCAAACCTAATCCAGTCCTACCTTACTGATCGACAGCAGATAGTGGAGTGTGAGATAGGGCCCCTGATGTTTATTCTGTACGTCAACGATTTACCGCCCAGTGTCCACACAGGCAATATCATTCAGTATGCTGATGATACAACATACTTCACCAGATGCAAACACAAACAAGAAGGTGAAGACGACGTTGATCGTGCCACAGAAGATCTCAAGACATGGTTTGCAGTACACAAGCTGTCCCTGAATGCCGAGAAAACCGCGACCGTCCACTTCTTCTCAACCAGGAGAGAGAACCTACTAACCAACAATGCAAGGTTCCTGGGAGTCACTGTCGACTCAAGGCTAACATGGCTGCCACATATTGAGAGCCTATCAACAATTCTATCTTCAGCCACCTTTGCAGTGAGGAAAATAACTCAGTGTGTAAACCGAGAAGCAGGACTCATGGCGTACCACTCACTCTTCCACTCCCGTATGGCCTATGGTATCGTGGTGTGGGGCATGTCCAGTCATGCCAAGAAGGTGTTTATTCAGCAGAAGAGGGCAGTTAGAGCCATTGAGGGTGCAGCCTCAACACACCCATGCAGGCCAATCTTCCGGAAGCTGCGAATACTTACTCTGCCATCAGTGGTGATACTACACTCCATCATGGCCCTACGTGAACAGGATCTCACTTTACGTGGGGAGATACATCGCCATAATACGCGAACGAAAGGCCAAATAAAAACTCCGTTTAGTCGCCTAAAACAACGGAAAATAAGTCCATTGCAGCTAGGCTTTATAACAGACTACCACCAGATATCACAAACCAGCCAAGGTCAAAGATGATTATATCCTTAAAGAAATATCTAATAGAAGGGGCATGCTACACCCTGGAGGAACTGTTACATGGATGAATTATACATTATTTATTTATGTGAAGTTGTACTGATAATGACGTAATCTGTAATTTTTTTGAGATTCTAATATACACTCTCTATCTATCTATCTATATATATATATATATATATATAAATTTATATGTTTGATACAAAATTAGATTCCTTTGGTGTAAAAAAAAACATTTTTTTTTAAATCAAAACAAATATATTACTTTAAAGGAAAGTAATTTTTGTTTGTATCGAAATATATTTATTTCACTTAAATAAATATTTCAAATAAATTAATCTCTACAAGCAAATAAACTAGAGTATTAACTGAAGTAAATATTGTTGGCGTCAAAGAAATATGTTTTGACCCAAAAGAATAAATTCAAACGAATATTTTTCTTAAAAACAAGAAATCTTTTCTATCTGTGTATAAATCTTGATTGAAGGACATGCCACATATTGAGGGAATTAACCATTTAACCTTCTTCTATTTCCTTATATGAAGGTAATCCCTTATAACCATTACCAATCATATCGCGAAGAAGTTGTGCTAACAAAACCTGCTGGCCATCTACCGCAGAACAATACCTGTCATAACTTAGCGCCTGAGTGTCTACATAATGTCATGCTTCCGAACAAAGACCACAACCTCCAAGACGCAGGTAATACCACCCACCGGTAATTAAATCCATTAAGCGAGTTTGTTCAGTTGCCGGCAAAAATCAATTCGTCGACCTCATCTCGCATTGTTGCGGCCTGTGGTAATCTCTTGTCCGTTGTGCAACGCCCTTTTGATAATTAGACGACTCATCGGACCTATATCTCGATGAGGCTACCGCACAATTGTTGTTTGCGGTATTTCACGGAATGGATAAGCATTAGTACCAATTTGTAATGGTCTGCCTCGATTGCGCAAATCGATGGTTACACGCGATTAAATCGCAGAACGTGTCAATTATCGCCAAGTTCGCAAGTTGTCTTGTCTCTGCTCAGCGGCTCCTCTTAATTGGCTGTATTATGACGACCGAATAATTTGTGATCGAACGTGAACAAACGTATGCACATCATCTGACGTTATACCGTATCGAACACTTGCGAAATATTATTTATGATTTGTGTATGTACTTTTACATGGTGTTATTTATGTCTTTCTTTTATCCCGGTACTTATGCAGTACTAGGAATATAAACTGTACACACATAAAACTGTTACGGAGACAATTTCCACGCGGTTAGTTGAACACAAAACGGAGTGAATTTTTCTCCGAAAATCAGTTGATTGTAAACTAAAAATTATTGACATACTTAATATCGGAGTTAATTTAGGTACATAGCAGGTAGTTGAAAGTAGTTGATATGCAAAACAGTGAAAATATTCACAGGCGGTTTGAAATCAAAATTAACAACATGCAGGGTATTGAAATAACTGACAAAATGAATAAATATACAATTTAATGTATTGATACGAACTCCGCGTTGGAGTTAATAATTTCCTAAATGATAGGATTTATTCCGCAAAGTGAAAAATTAACTCCTTGGCAACAACAGCATGCCATAATCAGGTCAATTTTGTAACGCAGTTGTTACGTAGCAAGTGGTTAAATTTCTTAGCAACATTGTTAAAATATAAAATAGTATTCTGTAACATAGTTTGCCATCAGTTGAGTGGCGAACTGAGTGACTACGAACTACGTTGCAACCGATAGGGAGGGGACGTGCTGCTAATCACTCTTCAAGTCTTTAACCTTGAAATAAAAACGAACTGTTTGGTTTATGGTGTATGTATCATAAATAAAGCAGTGGTAAATGAAATAGAAGATTTACATGAAAGGTGATTTATTTTGTTTTTACTATTAAATAAGTATGATAGTTATTTTGATTTAATTTATATTTTTATTTTAGAGGTTACCTAACAATTGCCAGAAGGAACTTAAAAAAATAATGTTTTAGTCAAATACAATTCGTCGACTATTAAAAAAAGTTTGTTAAATTTATTAAATGTACATTGGAAAGATTACCACAGTTAAATTAAATGATCATTGTTAAAAAATTAAACTAGTATCCAATAAACGAGAAAACCTTTAAAACTTTTAGAGAACTTTTTGAGAAAATTCAAATGGATCACAAAGTAAACGAAACTTGGTACATTTTCCTGATATCCTAAATATTTGTTTTTGGTATGATCGCAGCCGCTATAAATTCACTAAACTACAAAAATCTAATTTTTTTACATTTTGACCTCAACTTTTTTTCGTGGTAGGAAACTTTAGAGACCGGTTCGTATTCAGCGCAAAAAAAAATTAGCGGAAACGCTTGCGCACTTTCCATTAACAAAATCTACCCCCACCACAGTTACCAATATTTCACCATTTTTAATTTCCTTGTTTAATTCTTTTTACTTTATCATACGCAGTATGTAAAGTATTGTAATCATGCCAAAAAAATTTTTTGAGATTTTAGCGGAAATATGTCTTTTTGGGTCCCCTGAACATTTTTGACCAAGGTACAAAAAAATGTCTGTGTGTGTGTGTGTGTGTGTGTGTGTGTATGTGTGTGTGTGTGTGTACCCGTTTTTGTGGAGACGATTCCGGAGAAACTGCTAATGGTATCAGGACGAAACTTCATATTTAGAAGTTTTATAACCAAACTTAGAGCTGAAAAGCTTTCTGTTGAAAAGGGTCCAAAGGAACTGGTGGTTTACTCATAGCATTTCTCGAAGATTTTGCAAATGAGCCGCTATTTGTGTAATGTCGTCAAAATAGTTAAATAATAAATTAAAGGAGAGGAAATTTTCCATAATTTATGTATATGACATTTTTTGGTAGAATTTATAGTTTAGCCGCATGAGCAAATTCTATTTCATCGAGATCGGGCGTACTGCTTAAAACTAGTAGCCAGGATATGTCAGATTATTTTGATTCTAATGACAGTAGCTAGTGTCAAACGCTAATGTCTTGAAAATGCTACTGTCAATATAGGCTGCGTTCGGATATTGAACACCGTTACACTTTTTACACCCAATAACACGTAAGTGTCATTTGGACGGTGTACCCGCTGTCAACGGAGTACAATATCCGAACGCAGCTTTAATCGAGATATTTGTCTAGTTCTACTAGTTTTATTTTAATGCAGACATAGCCGATCTCGATCAAATAGAATCTCATGCAGCTAAACTATTAATTTTAGATATAGTATGATAAAGTCATGTGCCTGGCCACATCAGATTTTTACTTTATCATACGCAGTATGTAAAGTATTGTAACCATGCCAAAAAAAAATTTTGAGATTTTAGCGGAAATATGTCTTTTTGGGTCCCCTGAACATTTTTGACCAAGGTACAAAAAAATGTCTGTGTGTGTGTGTGTGTGTGTGTGTATGTGTGTGTGTGTGTGTACCCGTTTTTGTGGAGACGATTCCGGAGAAACTACTAAAGGTATCGGGACGAAACTTCATATTTAGAAGTTTCATAACCAAACTTAGAGCTGAAAAGGTTTCTGTTGAAAAGGGTCCAAAGGAACTGGTGGTTTACTCATAGCATTTTTCGAAAATTTTGCAAATGAGCCGCTATTTGTGTAATGTCGTCAAAATAGTTAAATAATAAATTAAGGGAGAGGAAATTTTCTATAATTTATGTATATGACATTTTTTGGTAGAATTTATAGTTTAGCTGCATGAGCAAATTCTATTTCATCGAGATCGGTCGTACTGCTTTAAAACTAGTAGCCAGGATATGTCAGATTTTTTGATTCTAATGACAGTAGCTAGTGTCAAACGCTAATGCTTTAAAAATACTACTGTCAATATAGGCTGCGTTGGGATATTGAACACCGTTACACTTTTTACACCCAATAACACGTAAGTGTCATTTGGACGGTGTACCCGGTGTCAACGGAGTACAATATCCGAACGCAGCTTTAATCGAGATATTTGTCTAGTTCTACTAGTTTTATTTTAATGCAGACATAGCCGATCTCGATCAAATAGAATCTCATGCAGCTAAACTATTAATTTTAGATATAGTATGATAAAGTCATGTGCCTGGCCACATCAGATTTTTACTTTATCATACGCAGTATGTAAAGTATTGTAATCATGCCAAAAAAAAATTTTGAGATTTTAGCGGAAATATGTCTTTTTGGGTCCCCTGAACATTTTTGACCAAGGTACAAAAAAATGTCTGTGTGTGTGTGTGTGTGTGTGTGTGTATGTGTGTGTGTGTGTGTACCCGTTTTTGTGGAGACGATTCCGGAGAAACTACTAAAGGTATCGGGACGAAACTTCATATTTAGAAGTTTCATAACCAAACTTAGAGCTGAAAAGGTTTCTGTTGAAAAGGGTCCAAAGGAACTGGTGGTTTACTCATAGCATTTTTCGAAAATTTTGCAAATGAGCCGCTATTTGTGTAATGTCGTCAAAATAGTTAAATAATAAATTAAGGGAGAGGAAATTTTCTATAATTTATGTATATGACATTTTTTGGTAGAATTTATAGTTTAGCTGCATGAGCAAATTCTATTTCATCGAGATCGGTCGTACTGCTTTAAAAATCTATAAATATCTAACATAATAATAAAAATCTAACAAACAAAACATTGTCTTATTGAAAAAACACGTTTTTGACAATAAGTGATTTTGAGATAGCAAAAAAATATATTCAATAATGAAAATGCAATAACGCAGTTTGTTGTAAAACAAAAGGTTATAGACATAATTGGTATTGAGAATAGACAACTCAAATTTGTTTTTGACGACTTGGCGTGTATACTCCAAACATGTCTACTTTTGGATACGAGCTTTTCGAATCTTTCTATAATATTTGGACTATGTATTTAAAACATAATGGAATGATCAATTCAAGTATCCTCTTAAATTTAATGGTGGTCTTTAATAGTATAAAACAGTATTTTTCCCAAAATAAGTGAATTGTGATTTAAAATGACTCGACTCTACAACGCAATTTTTTTATTTATCTGGTCGCACTCTTACGAAAAAAATCTGATGTGGCCAGGCACATGACTT
The DNA here is from genome assembly GCA_963966075.1 of Aphodius sticticus. NCBI lineage: Eukaryota > Metazoa > Arthropoda > Insecta > Coleoptera > Scarabaeidae > Aphodius > Aphodius sticticus. The sequence goes on from OZ014511.1 coordinate 29,048,249, forward strand.
TATCATACTATATATAAAATTAATAGTTTAGCTGCATGAGATCCTATTTGATCGAGATCGGCTATGTCTGCAATAAAATAAAACTAGTAGAACTAGACAGATATCTCGATTAAAGCTGCGTTCGGATATTGTACTCCGTTGACACTGGGTACACCGTCCAAATGACACTTACGTGTTAGTGGGTGTAAAAAGTGTAACGGTGTTCAATATCCGAACGCAGCCTATATTGACAGTAGTATTTTCAAAACATTAGCGTTTGACACTAGCTACTGTCATTAGAATAAAAAAATGTGGCATATCCTGGCTACTTGTTTTAATGCAGTACGACCGATCTCGATGAAAGAGAATTTGCTCATGCAGCTAAACTATAAATTCTACCAAAAAATTTCATATACATAAATTATAGAGAATTTCCTCTCCTTTAATTTATTATTTAACTATTTTGACGACATTACACAAATAGCGGCTCATTTACAAAATCTTTAAGAAATGCTAAGAGTAAACCACCAGTTCCTTTGGACCCTTTTCAACAGAAAGCTTTTCAGCTCTAAGTTCGGTTATGAAACTTCTAAATATGAAGTTTTGTCCCGATACCTTTAGTAGTTTCTCCGGAATCGTCTCCACAAAAACGGGTACACACACACACACACACACACACACACACACACACATACACAGACATTTTTTTGTACCTTGGTCAAAAATGTTCAGGGGACCCAAAAAGACATATTTCCGCTAAAATCTCAAAATTTTTTTTTGGCATGATTACAATACTTTACATACTGCGTATGATAAAGTAAAAACCGACAGAAAATCCATTGGAGTGGTAGCTCCAGATGTGTGCAGTCACGTTTAAACGAAAAGTAGGCAAATATGAATTTTCACGAACGGTATGACCCGAAAACTAATCTTAAAAATTTTTTAATTATAACTCCAATAACATATTCTATAATTTGTACCTGTAAGAAGTATTAAGATACTATACTGGGAGATGCTAAGCATAATCATCTATAGATTATTAAACGAAAAGGTGGAATAATCATAAGAATTTGCAATACTGATATTTTTCACGGCCATATTAGCAAGTGAATACATTAACAATTTATTCAGGCATTTTCAATCTCGCTGCGCTAATAAGTGTAATAAAGCAACATTAATTGGTTTATGTTTGCACACATTCAATAAATGACCATCACGCAAGCTAACAAAAGCTCTCATTTGCCTTACAAAATAACGAAGCGTGCTTCGCAAATGATTCCCGTAGACCGCCAATGGACTCACAACAGATGCCCCAAATAATGATGCCGTTGTGCGCACAACCATGTTTACTCAATTTTGAATAACGCCATTAAGTCGATTGGTCTTTCAAAATCTCAGATCTTCCATTATACTTTAAATGTTATCGACGACGCGATGGGTCGCGTGCCCACTATCTACCAGCATTATCAACGAAAACGAGTTTTATTGTTCGTTAAACAACGGAACCGATATTATTGTCTACACGTCTCGAGTCTCGAGATACTACCGAGTTTGGCTTATATAAAGAACAAACTAGCTTTTGCCTAGCACCTACACACCAAAGAGAGACAATACATTATGGAGATTTATGTCTGGTAATGATTTTAATTAGCGGTAAGCATGAAAAGGCTACTTATGGTGCAATTAGCAGGCTAATAGTGAAGTGAATAAGCGTTTACATTTCTGAATACTTTTATATTAGTTTTTTAAAACTTGGAATGACGTCTGAACTTGACTATTAACTTATGACTTGCCGATATTGGTCGCGTTCACGAACGGTCAACATATGCAAACGTTGAGTTAAACGTTTGCAACACTTCTGGTGAACGCGCCACCAACTATTAAGCGCGTTTGGTCGACGATGGCCATTTTAGCAAACATAAAGCTAGTTCGTTGTCAATCTCAAACGCTGTTTATTTAGACTGGGCAAGTTTAAATGCGGAAAGTGCTGTCCGCCAATAAATCTGCTATTTCTAAACCATAGAGAAGTAGACTTTCTACTTGACGGCTAGTACTTTTCTATGGTTTAGACATGGCAAGTTTAGTGGCTGACAGCACTTGCCGCCACTAAACTTGTCTAAACAGGGCCATAACAGGACTTTAATGCTTTTGGTGTGCTAGTGTCATGTGTCAGGCCGACAAAAGGCCGCAAATGTAAGACGATTTCGCGTGGCTGAACGGTTCGAGTTGGTTCCTGTCAACGGGTGGAAGTGGTTGACAGTACGGTGCTAAAACATATGTTAATTCGGTTGTCCATCGATCATTTTTGACATATGGGCTCAACTCCGTATCAAAATTGTTAATAAACACAGTTACCGTTAAAGCGTTCGTAAAGTCTCAGGATAAGAGAACTGATCACAAGCGTGGTGTAGAGTGTAGAGAGAAATAAATGTTGATAGATGTCAATCGGGTGATTAAACATGACGTTTGATTTAACGTTTCTTTAACATTTGTTTATTTGTTTAATTCAGGTAAAATCTATAAATCTAGGATACAGTGGAGAGCAATGGCTAGCGCTTCGTCAGGAGCAGTATTTACGTTCATCGTTATCGTCAAAACGAACGTTATGTTCGATCACTCTAGTGACAGCTGTCACAGCCTTCTCTCTCTATCTCACATGATGATCGATGATGATACGCCATCTCTCTCACTGTCCGATTTTTGACGAACGATGTTTATTACAATTTTGATAACAGTAGTTTATAACTAAAAACCTATTCAAAAATGAGAGAGTGACAGAGGAGACAGGTCACATGTCTGGTATTGGAAGAAGCTTGTCATGAGCTTGTCATAGCAAAAATGTTACGAAATGCCCTTATGCATGAAAATTACACTATTCATTTGACTAAACATTCCCTTTGACCACGTTATTTGCAAATCTGTAATAGATATTGCATTCACAACAGTTCTGATGTTGATTCTATCAAATGTAATGTTGCGGTAATGTTGTGAAAGATTACAAGTTTTAGAAAAAAAGGAGGAAAGAAGGTACAATTCAAGGTTCTGAAGATTCTGCTATTTTATTCATAATGGGTTATTTTCATTCTGCGGATAAAAATTATTATATCTGTCTGTACTATATCTGTTCAACTGTTAAAATTAAAACTAGGATACAAGAGCTATAAAGAAAAAACTAAAAAGTCTTGAAATTTCAACACCCTGTAGATCGGCAACGAAGCGTTTGCGGACCTATGTTTATATGAATTTTTAGTCATTAAATAAGCCAAAGAATTACCCCTTTTCGTATTTACATGATATTTAGGAACAACCTGTATACAGGGTCCTGCAACTCAGCTCCCGTCTTCCGTAGCTCAGTTACTAATTAAGCACACAGTTTGACATTTTTCAGGCTTACCCTGTACTTCAGGGTACATTTCAAGAAATTATTTTCGATTATACAGGCTGTCCCAAAAATGTGCAACGCCATGGTAATATATTTTTTTAATTGCATGCTATATATTTGTTTACACAAATATGCCTTTTATGGTTGCCTACATACCACCAAAGTTTTATTGAAATCGGTTGATTGACAGCCTGTATAATTTGGATCAATGACACTTGGTTAAGTGATATTATAAAAGAAATCGGATCTGTTACTCGAGTTCCAAATTTTGTATAATTCCTTGGCTTTTCTATTAGATTTTAATGACACCAATGCCACAAATAGCTTTAGTCTAGCACCTACACACCTAAGAGAGACAATACATTATCGAGATTTATGTCTGGTGATGATTTTAATGAACGGGAAACATGAAAAGGCTACTTAAAATTTATGGTTGCGATTCGTCGGGTAATCGGTCCTATGTTTCGTCTCCTTGCTTATCCGGACTTGGGAAATAGCGGTGTCGAGTGTTTGTTTTACGAGTGCGCCGAGCAACAAACGCATAAATTGCAGGAATAAATTATGCCAGTCCGGAGAGCTTATTGCGCTGATGTTAATTAATGATATTTGTGACGTAAAGAAAAGTTATTAATTGAAATGCGATTAGCGGTAATTGACTGCAGTGCACTTTGGAAATTAAGTGCCTCTTTAATCTTTATTGAAGGATTATTAATTCTCGTTGCGACTGTTCGATTTTAACGATTGTTTATTAACATCAATAATATCAGGACGTACAAATGGATGGTAGTTATAGATATCTGATATCTGTAATTAGATACAGTATAATTAATTGATATATACAGGTTACTTGGTAGCACGATGTTTTTAAAGGGTGGAAAGAGTGACCTTTGAGGATCTTTTTAAACAGATATATTTTAATGCCAGTTTGCACCGTATGTATTAAGCATTACTTAAGTATCGTACTTAAGTCATTGTTTTCATTTGCACCGTCACCAATCCGTCACATTCCGTCACCTGGCCGACAAAAAAAAACGGCGGCTTGGCTTAAATATAGGTAACGGATTGCGTACACGTGATTGGCTCAATGGAGGATGAATTTTGACATTAGTCGAAATAACGTATGACCGCTGTCGTCCAATAAACCTATCAAATGATTTTGGCCATTAATGATTTCCAGGCTATAATTGTATATTATTTGACTAGCACATAACTAAGGATATAAATCGCGAGCAGGAAGTTTATACGCGAGCCGTAGGCGAGCGTGCAAGCATGCGAGTGATTTATATCCGTTGTGTGCGAGTCGAATACGACGTTTTATCTACGACTCACAAATTCCATTTTATATTAAATATTTTAAATGTATTTCTCAATGATGGCAAGGCGAACTGTCACATAACTGTCATCCACGTAGGTTTTGACAGACTGACACTAGCGTTGTATAATGATGACAGTTCGTTCAAATAATGAAGTCATTATTTGAACGAACTGTCATTATTATACAACGCTAGTGTCATTATAATCATTGGCAGTGTATAAAGATGGGGATTATATAGTCATCGATACGTATGCAATGAACTTATTACCCATGCAACGAAGACTATAGTAACTACATAGGGATTGCACTATAGTTACGATAGTCTTCGTTGCATGGGTCGAATTATGTGAGTCGTAACCGTGAAATTTTGTGTATCGCTAAAAAGTGTAGTACTTGTTGCCATTATCAAACTAATTCAAATTGATCGCCAAAATAATCCTGTGAAAAAATACCACTGCAAAGTTGACAATTGACAAATAAACGCCGACTTAAGCTCTACTTAGTTTTAAGGCATTCTTAAAGTTAAGTCTGGGTTAGCAAATACAGTGCAAACGGGCATGAATGTTTAACGGTTAAGTACAGAAATACTTTGTGTACTATACAAACTATAAAGCAAATATGTTTAATAGGGATCATCCAGCATATAAATTTGATGTTATTTATACATGCTTTTTACGCTTTTCAGTCGTATAACTTGAAAACGCCGCACTTAAGCAATATATAGTCATTTTTTTGTGGAGAATTAAGAAATATAGAAATCACAGGCTTTGTGGTCCAATCAATAGACATCTTGCACGTTATTTGTAACATCCAATGAATTTGAATTTTTCCGAAGTGAATAGCATTATTTGTCTAATTTAAATGGGCTATAAGTATAAATCTGGACTGGCCACAGTGACCTATGTCAGCGTCAATAAATTGAGCATATTATACAGGTTGTCCCACGGAACATGATGGACTATGCGCGCCAAAAAAAAAAGTCGTACAGCTAATTGTTACATAATGTTTTTATTAATACTGGCTTGTTTTTATTTGTCAACTTGACAGTTGATGCATATTTCGTACTTAATGTCAGAATATCAGTGTATAATGTATATATTATGAAAAAAACATTAACAAAGCTAAGAAAAATATGTTCACTATATTTGGTTTCATATGTACAGCTTGGCCAGCGACAAGTTGCTTCGACAGCGGTGCGCAGAGCGTAAATATAAGGAGTACGTGACGCGTTCTGCGCAACGCTCTCGATGCAACTACTCGTTGGTCAAGCTCTAGTGTACGACCTTTTTTTTGCGCGCATAGTATGAGGATCCTGCAAACTGTAAGAACTACGATGTCAAACGAAAACTAAAAACTGTTCTAATAAGGGTCCACGTTTACGCAACAGCTCTTAAAGTTTCCGAGATCGCCATGTACATCATGTTATGTGACACACCCTGCATAAGAACTCATTTTTATTCATCACACAATATAGTGCAAGTAAAAATCAAAGTCATTTTTCTAAACGAGTTTTTAATTTTTTTATTAATTGATAAAAATTAAATTGTTATGATTCAATAAAAAAAAACTATACTGAATAAAAAAAATTATTAACTAATTTTTAACCATTTCTCTTTATCGCGCTATAAATTTTGAACGAACAAACTTACGAAGATGCGTGTTACACAGACTAATTTTTTATTTAATAGAGTATCAAAAACTGGACAAATATACAAGATGACTTTGGTCTGCTCGTTACAAACAAACCGCGCGGCACCTACATTAAAACATATTTCTTTCAAATTGGCAGCCAGTTATTATCTAATTTTATTAATTAATTTAATTTTATTACATTTTCTTTCTTGTAATTTTTTTAGAGAACAAGATACTGACCGTGAGTTTTCTATGTATACACTAACCGGATGTTTCAGAAATGACAGCTAATCTTGTAGGACCATATCCGCTAAGGACAGAGAAGCAATTTTCGTGCAAACATGAAAATTTGTCAATTAAGAAAATTAGAAAGATTGGTATGTGCCTAAATCAGAAATGCATTGCGTATTTACAAAAAGTGGAAGTTGATTAAAGTTGTTTTGCATACGAGTCATCTGTCGTATACAATAATATTGCCTTAGGTTAGCCGTTATTTCTGAAACATCCTGTACGTATACTAATATTTAGGATGAATTGGTGTAAATAATCGCAAATTGTCAAATAACCACTAACTAAATGGACTTTGGCCAATACTGTATCCCTGGTGGTCTCTTGAGTGATTTAATTACTGTTGGCCAAAAAGAAATTTAATAACAATAATTATAATAATCCACCCCCTAACGATATTTTATTATCAAAAGTCAAAGCACGTATATTTGTTTCTAAATTTGCATTTAGCAAGAAATTCAGTAGCTACTGGTTTATCAAAAAACCGTGTCAGAGAATGTCGAATTGACGGATTACTATGCACGTAAATCACGTCGTGTTACTATACCGATCGAAAAAATCTAGGAATATTGTATGTTAATAATATCAATTTAAATAAATGGGCGTAGACAAGCGGTCTTAAATTAACATAATTATAGGTTATTAACTCTCATTGAAATTAACGTACGTTACGACTTAAATTATCCGTTATAATAGAAATAATTAAAGACTAGATCGTTTTCGTGGAGATGGTAGTATAAAGTAGAAGTTAATAATCTAGAATATTATTACAAACCATGCTATTTGCTATATAGACATTTCTAGGATGTCGCCATAGTGCGTTACTTAAGAAAGCATAGCAATTCCGAACACAGAGAAAAGGTCTGAATAGAAATTCACTTCTAGTTCCAATAAAACTAATCATACTACGGCATTCCAGGCAGCTTGTATTTTGTGCAAGTGGGTTATGATGAATGATCTGTCTGGTAGTAATTTGAAAAAGACAGTGACGACCAAGTCCACTGCTCTCTAGGAAAGAATACAAATATGATAATACGGAAAAATAAGTTGAAAAGATACCAAAAGCAACCAGCAATCAAATGAGTTTTTAATTGTATTTTCATCTCTCTATAGCTTTGTATCGATAATATACATGATATGGTACAATAAAATGTATCGGAGATGGACATAGAGAAAATATGTAAATGAAAAGATATATGACTGTTTATCCCAAATATAGAGCTCTATTCACTCGATAGAATGACAAGAAATCGTAAACAATACATATCCATACATGGTCATACGATGGCCATTAAATGTAAGATGTAATATACATTACATCATTACAACACATTAAACTTCCTGAAAGAAGATGGATCAATAGTGAGTAATAAAATTTATTTAATTTCGTAAGTATGGTGTGAAACTATAGATGGCGTACTCATTTCAAAACCTACGGATTACTCTGTGATATGTTCTCTTTTACTCCAGCATTAATAAAATTGTTCGAAACCATAGCAATTTTAACAACCACAACAACTCTCTTCTCATGAATTTATATATCATTTGGTGAAGTTTTTATACTTGATCACTGAACTTGGTGATATCTAACAATCAGGGAATTGCATTGTTTTGTCACAAAAAGAAGTAGAATTGCAATGTTAAATTTTTTGTCTTTTATTCATATTTTCGATCAACGATTTTATTTCCAACTTCAGTTCTAGCAGACAGCCTAGCCCTACGATATCGTCCTAAGGAGTTAGTTAAATGCAAATATTGTTGTATACCTACATGTGCTCTTATTTAGCGATGTTCTCGTAATTAAACCGACAGAAAATATGGCGTATAGTTTTTAAATATGTACACACATCATTGAAAGTTGAATTACCAAATCCACATAAGGTCGGTTTCTCGTTCTGTGTTTGTACAGTGAGCGCACAAAGTATGGAATCACTACAAAATCTCCAAAACGGTTTGCAATACAAAAAATCGTTGTAACGTCGATTTTTAATTATCATAAACGCTTTTTTTGTTGAATATGTCGAAGCGATAAGACAAGAACGTGATCCAGTGATAGGGGGCGTCATTTTGAGTAAAAAAGTTTATAACAAGCACATGTCTAATAGGGGCATACCACTTAAAGAATCTGTTGGCAGTTCTATAAAAACACTTTCAAGAAATTCAAATTTCAAGAAAAAAAGTGAAATATTTAATGTTTACTTTGAGACTATTTTAAGCTTTTTAGCGCATATTACTCAGCCACAACAAATTCGAAAAATTTGCCGATATCACCTTTTCAATTGTCTTTTATCGAAATTTGTTTATTTAATGCCATAAAATTTTAACGTTCTTTAGCTAACAAAATCCAGGAATTTACGATGTAAACAACAAATTAAATAAGAATTAGCAATCACCAACAATTAGTAATGAACAATAATTATATTAATAATCGAAAATACCTGACAATAACCTCAAACAATAAGCAATATAGACAACTGTCAAATTCGGAACAGCATTCATCCATAGTTGACTACGCTGACTTTCATCATTTAACCCAATATTCTTTCTATTTCGCTGCTTTAAACGACATTTACATTTACAATTAAATTTTTCAGAAAAATGTTTTCTATCGAATAATAAGGGCGTAAAGCCAATAAAATCACGCTAGAGGGCGCCAGTAATACAATATCGGCCAAAATTGAGTTAATGTTTATTTGACAATGTTCGACTATTTTCACCAATTCATTGCCACCTCGATTAACAAACAAAAAAGTTATTTGTTCGTTGCCTTGGTGATAAAAATTGATGATTCATATGTTTTGTGTTCAGAATGCTATCCTGATTGAAAATATCACACAAATAACTGCTCAAAATAATTAGGTGCACACTCTTTTCGAAACCTGTAACTTTTTAAATAATAGTTCTAGGCAAATCAAATTTGGTATGCTTTAAGGGCATATATTTAACTAAGGAAAATTACAAAAACAATGTTACAAGTCAAAGTTACACTTAAAAATGTAAATTAATAACGCAAAACAAAATGCAAAAATGTCAAGTATGCTTTGAATTCACGTATGAAAGCCTACTAAAGGTGACAAATGAATTCAGTTGTCAATTTTCGTTGCTGTCGCCCTTATTCAGCATGGCCACTCTATTGGACATGTTAGCAGGGACCTTTGAGTTTCTCCTTCTGCTATTCAGCGGAATCGGGTTCGGGAGACTGGCCAATATGTTAGAAGAGCAGGACAACGTCGAAATCGAAAAAGTACTCAAAATCAAGACCGATTTCTTGTCCTTACCTCTCTACGTCAGCGTACTGCCACAGCACGAGACCTCCTAAACGACCCTATACGAGCACATGGAATAGAATTTTCTGATCAAACTGTTAGAAACAGATTAAAAGAAGCGAATTTGAAACCAAGAACACCTGTCCGTGCACCACGTCTTACGCAGCATCACAAAGCAGCGCGAATGATGTTTGCACTGGATCACAGGGATTGACAACTTCGGCACTGGACGCCTGTACTGTTTACAGACGAGTCCAGATTTCGTTTAACTTGTTGCGACGGTCGAGTACGTGTATATAGACGTCCTAGTGACCGCTACGCAGCCGATACTATACAGGAAGTGGATAGATTTTGTCGTGGACCTGTGATGGTTTGGACTGGAATCAGTATAAACAACAAAACTGATCTTGTTCTGGTTCCTGGTAGACTAAATGCCATGAATTACATCGAAAACATCTTGGAGGACCATGTGGCGCCTGCTGCATATGGCGTCGGTCAAAATTTAATCCTAATGCAGGACAATGCAAAGCCACACACCGCCGGCATCACCAGAAGCTTTTTACAAGTACGTGGAATTCAGGTCATGGAATGGCCGGCGTCCTGACCTGAATCCTATTGAACACGTGTGGGATCAGCTTGACCGACGGCGACGTGTTCGTAAGCGCCCTCATCCACCACTAACCATACAGGAACGACACAAGCCCTGATTGAGGAATGGGAAAGCATACACCAAGAATCTCTTCGCAGACTAGTGCGAAGCACGCCACGCAGGTGTGAGGAAGTGATTCGTGCTCGTAGAGGGCAAATACACTGTATTAAACGTCACCAATCCACAGAAAACTCGACTGTCATCGATACTATGACAGTCATTTCCATTTTGTTTTGCGTTATTAATTTGTATTTTTTAGTGTAACTTAGAAGTAACTATTTGCCTAGAACTATTATTTATAAAATCTACTGGTTTCGAAAAAAGTGTTCCCCTAATTTTTTGAGCAGTGTATAATGGTACAATTCAAAATTTCAATGATAACGTCATACTAACCTCAAGATCAAGAGTGTCAGAAAAAATAGCATATTTTGTCTATTAATACTCAAAATGTTATTCGTCTAGTGTGATAAATACAAAACGGGCGTATTTATGGCGTGGGCGACCCGGGTTAACTTTTTTTGTACAGATATTTATGGGGATTAATTTTGCACAGAAACTACATGTGACCGTCTTTCGATGAAATGCGAAAACCGCGAACGTCCACGTTAGGGATGGCTTTTAATGGGTTTATGACCGGGGTAACCCTGTCCAGGTTGTTGGCTTGTATTTTTTTGCACAGTATACTATTAGGACGTAAAAATTGACTAAAATTCCAATTTTCGACTTATCTGGAGACATTTTCATCGAAAACTGCCTATTGCCTGGACTAAATACAGTGCAAGCCGAACCGATTCATCATCAAATTGAAACCACAAAAAAATGTACTAAACACTGTTCACAAAATGTATAATTAAATCCTGATATTAGCCAGAAGTCACGATTAAAATAAAATTTGATCACTAATTGGGGCTCATGACAAGTAGACGACGTATAAGAAGCCTTTTCGGTTACCTTGAACTAACCATGACACTAATTGCGTTGAATTTAACTGTGCTATTACTGGTAATTTGACTTTTGGGCCAGTAAAGCCATATAATTCCGTATTTCTATTAAATCACCGACCGATTTGAGAGGCCACACACAGTACAGGCATTATGCTGGTGGTTTAGGTGATGACGGAGATGGGAAAAAGTCATCTCGAGCTTAAGTAAAACTAAGCGCACTTTGCATCACATCCTTCATCTCGAACGACCTTTGTAATTAACTCCTCTGTACGAGGATTCACCGAGTACGTCGAACGCTATTCACTTCATGGATGTGGCAACAAGTCATTAGCCATTTTTTGTATTGGAGAAAATGATCACAACCGGACGACTGCATTATTAGTGTCGTCTCGAATATACTATTTGCAGCTCAAAATTTAATTAAGTCAGAAATGCCAGGCAAAAAAATAACCGTGATCTGTAATTACGAATGGACTAATATATTATATATCTATCTTGAATTCCTGCCTCGCTGAAGTTTAATTAGATTATTGTTGCAATTTTACACTTATTTTGTAGAAATACCAATTGGTAAAAGAAAACACAGTAGACCGTTGTTGTCCAAATGAGTTTTTAAACTATTTTTTGCAGACTATTTGAACTCAAAATATAAAAAGAGAAAGATCCACCAAGTTATAAATTTTCATTCAGGATGTTGTTAGTAGTCGTTTTAGCCACCAAAAGGTATGATTATATTTTTTAGCTTGTCATAGGTCATAGTTCTCTCAATTGTCTTAACGATGTCGTCTACCGGAAGTGTTTCATAGATTCGGAATCCTAGCGTTAATAGGCTCTGTATAGCTATGACCCTGGGCTGAGCACACACTAAGAAAGACGAGGGGATGGGTGAAGGAAATTATGGAATGGATGCCATTGGATCGACTACGAAGCAGAGGAAGACAAAGAAAACGATGGACACATGAATTAAAAAAGATGGGAGGAATAACATGTACCAGACATGCACAAGATAGAGAAACCTGGCAAGAAATTGGGGCGGCCTGGGCACTACATAGTGCAACCTGAGAATTTTTATTTGTTTTGTTTATCGATTAATTTATGGAAAATGTTTATTTAAATTGATTAAAGAAAAATTGCATATCCATATATTGTTAAATACGATACATATATTCTTTGGGTTAATAAAGGCTATAATAATAATATAGCTATGACATTTTTATGGTGTGTTCTTTAATGTACTATTACACCCTGGAAAGTATAAAAAAAATAATAAAAAAGTAATTGGCGTAATTATTAGTAAACACTGTTTATTTATGAAATTGACTTCTCAAGCTAGAGCATAAAAAATGGAATGGTTTTACTTATGAAGTTAGTTTGAATTATTTATGGGTTTTGCAAGATTTGTAATCTACAATTTAAAAAATATAATTGTTTCCAAGATATCATTGACTGTATCGATTATTCCATGTGTTATGTTTTTTACCGTGGTAAGTTTCCGTTGCAAATAGATTTCTTTTCTATACTATCACAACAACAACTGTGATAGACTATTCAGAATAAAACAGATCGATGAATACTCGGAACTAAAAGTAGTAAAAGCTGAGGTACCCCAGGGTAGTGTCTTGGGACCAATTCTCTATCTACTATATACAAGTGACATACAAGTACTAAAACCGATTTGGTTGTACGGCATCCAGCTTTGTGGTTGCTCAAAAAATCCAATATACAAGGAATCCTGACCCAAAATAAAGAACTAAAGAATGTAGTTAACGTTCCTTGGTACATACGGAACAATGACCTGCATCGTGATTTTGGTGTCCCACAAGTCATCCAAGAGATAAGAAGATTCGCCGCTAAGCATGAATCTCGCCTATCACGTCAACGTAGAGGCCCTGCAGCTACTGGACAACCAGAATCTAGTGAGAAGACTATTACGAACCAAACCCTTCGAACTAGCGATTCAGAGTGTAGTGTTAGTGCTTCTTATTTAGGACAAAGTAAATGTAGGACAGAATTCAGATTTAAGTTGATTGTTAATCTTTTAGATTAGTTTCAATATGTTAAGCATCTTATGCTCATAAAAAAACTCACTAGAATTTTCATTTGTGTGGTACACTTGCTCCTTATTGGTAGCATACATATTTTATAGCCTTACATGAGAAATTTTTTTTAAGGGAAGACAGTAGAATATTGGGGTAATATTGATAAATTTTGTTTGCGAATGGGAAGCGAATAAAAGCTTTTGCTTAATTTAAAACTGCCGCCTTTGAAAAAATACCAATTGATTCAGAAAAATATCCTGAACATCATATCGAAATGTTTACTGAATGTTTGAAGATATCATTATTAAAATTAATTGAAAACTATCAGTGATTATGGGCCAATGCCAATAACATTGATAAGTCCAACTCAATTGTGAATCCCCAAATATCACCAAGCAACTGCATTTTTATGGTTAAAAATCTTTAATTCTTTAAAATATATATTTTTTTATATTTTACATAGGAAACCATCTCAGATATTCGCTTTTAAAGTTTACGCGCTCACTGTAGTGCAATATAATAGAGTTCAAAAATAAAAACATAACATGAAATAAGATGATGAGTAATAGAGTAGTTCTTATACTAGACTGTAAGTCTTGTTAATTATGTTATGTGATAATTTTTATAGTTCTGCTCTTTATTATGATAGATTTCGCTGATTGATGCCTTGAAAAAGGCGAAACCGGTCCGAAGTATATTAAATCATCTTACAATTAAGAGGCTTATTATTTTTTCAACATCCTTTTTCAATAATAGAGTATACACATAAAAGTTAAAATCTGACAATGCCTCCGTAGTATTCAATAAACCAAGCAACCTGGAGGTACTAGAACAGAATAAATCTCCCTTTTTTTGGCCTTACGAATATCAGTGTAATTTTCCCAAGTGTGTTTTTACATTATCACTGTATATTCACACTAACATTTTGCAAGAATTTGGCTGGAATATTACGCCGATGTTAATGTAATGTTAAATAATTTGCCTCGTTTATAGCATTTACTACATACAAAATAATCAACATCAAAAACATTTGAATTTTTATTGGCAAACGGTTTATGTAAAAAATGTCAGAAAGAAGAGTTTTATCTTTAAACCGATGGGAAGAAAGTGTTGATAGTCACTCATGCTTTGGAAAAATGCTTCATGATACCAAACCATTTATTTACTTTTTCGTTAAGTTGTTGGTAACAACATATAAAATATAACGAAAAATAAGAACATTATAAAAAAGCTTTTTGCAATTTCGGTTGATAAACAACAAGGATATCATAGATATATTCTCATGAACCAAACCAACACCTAAATGCAACAATAAAACAAAACTACGTACTGTAGGTAATCTTTCTTAAACTCGTATAGTGTAAACGCAGTTTTATTAGATAACCGGACAATCACATCAGAATAGAGTGAGAGGTCAGGAATGAGAATTTAAGAACGAAACTGTGAAATGTCAACACCAGCTACTTATAACAACAAAACCTAAATCATCCTTTCCATTCCAATTTCGAAACCGCCATTTATTAGTTGAGCAAGACAATAATTGCCTTTATAGAATACATAATGTTGCATTGATATGAATATAAAATCCTCTCGTATAATTTGGCCTAAAATTGTTTAATTGCCCTATATTTCAATGAAGCGAAGTGTGTAAGACCAATCAGCGTAATGATACGTCAATATTGATACGATAATCGTATCTCCTGTATGGTAAATTTCATTGGTTATATTTTGTTGGAGATTACAGGTCAACTACAAAATTAACAGGTAAACACATAATCGTGTCCTAGACGAACTTAATTAGGTGCTGAACTAGGACTCGCAAAGTCGCGAGAAAATAATATGGTAACGTCTAAATATTTGACAGCTGACCATAAGAACGAGAAATCTTCTTAGCTATTATTTAATGCGGTGATTACTGTACCGGGTTATTATAAATGCCTGTATTTCCAGTTTCGAATTTTTATACTTACGCATCAGTAATATTTTTGCATACATATAGGATGATTTATAACCAGAGTTAAACATTGAAACCCCCTCATTCACAGGGGGAATATACATATGCTTGACCTGATCAAGTCAATATTTCCGTTATTATAAGAGATAGAAGAAACCTTTTTTGGAATATGCTTCGTTGATACTTTCGCGATAAAGCAAACATCTGAAATCATATAGCGATTGAAATTATAGCCCATATGAAGAAGCTATTTTCGGATTTACCCATTCTTTTAGTTATTTAATTATGACGTCAACCATTTTTTTATGGCAACCTATGATTATCATTTTTTATTTCGGTATTTTTAATGTGTTTTCAACAGTATAAAATTTTGACATGAATGAAATGAACGAAATAATGCGGGTGTTATTAAAGAAAAATGAGAAAACAAAAAATTTATTTGACTGTCGACGACTGTCAATCGTTGGACGATACATTTTTAAACAGCCTACCCTGTAGCAGCGGGCAATATCTGACACGCTGTGGATGCTTCAGGAGTTATTCACTGACACTTCTGTCGAATTCTTTCAAAAGGTAATCTAAATTGCTAGGTCGAATCAAACTGTAGAAAGCGTAAGTATCTTTCTCCAGTTAAATTATTTTCACCAACAAGTGTTGCCCATACATTAAGCTTCTGTGGATATTGGGCTTCTGCAACCAGTGATGATTTTGACAGTCCCATGTGAATAAAAAGCTTCGTGATCAGAAAATTGGAGAGAGAACATTCGATTGTGAATACAAATTTCCATCATTTGTCTGCAGAATTCTTCTACGTCTTTCATTAGAGTCATGTTCTGAACTTATGAACTTATTTTCTGAAATTAATGAGGATGTTTAAAAGTTTCAGTACCGAAACATGGCTCAAACTATTCTCTATATCGATGTTTCGAAAAGTTGAATGCGGATTATGTTTAATTTCCAGTAAGATATCGAGCTGCACAACTTCGGTTAATTTAGTCTTGGGCGGGAAGATTTTTCACAGTACCATGTTCTAAAAATTTATTTTCTGTTGTACTGACTGTGATTTGCCGATCAGGGAGTCTATTCTCGTCATCTTTTTGAAGCGAATGCGAGACTTCTCGAATGGTTGGGTGAGAGTGTGGATATCGGCGGTTGCCCTGTGTTTGGAACGTATGGGCGTGGCGCGTGCGTTATTGTTCTTCGCGACAAGCAAACCTGCTCATAGATACATTCCAAACAAAGGGCAACCGCTAATATCCCCACACCGTCTCGCCTAACCATTCAAAAAGTGTCGTATTCGCTTCAAAAAGATAACAAGAGTAGACTACCTGGATACTTATTTATAAAATGTGGACATACTTCTTGATGCGTCCTAATTCGATCTATACCCAATCCTCATTAAAACTTCAATTATTTGTTGTTCTATCAGTGATGCCATTTTGTTAACACTATAAACAAAATAAAGTCCGCAAGCTCTATAATTATAAACCGAAAACGCTGCCAAATTGCAATGTTACGCGAAAAAGAAAATACTAATTCCAAGAAATGCCTAACAAAACAAAATTCTAAAAACCAAATTAAAATTTAAAGTAATCCACATCAAAACTAAAAGCAAATCCAAACTGAATCTCATAGGAGATAAGGATTCTCAGAAGAGAAATGAAATTGTAAACAATCTTAGAAGTGAATCGTGTAAAATAATAAACCACTAAAGATCACGTGTTGAACTTTGCTGCCAAAATACAAATTGAGAGAAAAGCGACTATATCTCAAACCCACTCACCAGTCAAAAGGTGCATATCCATATCAACCTCGGGGCAATATACCTAAAAATCCCAAGGTGGAAACTTGGGACCATCTTCAAGTAGTGGTCACTCATCTTCACTACTAAAACTTTAAGGCCGTTGATTTGTGTTTATATAGATTAAGGTTATATCCTACCAAAATAAAAAATATAGGTTGCCATTAGTAAAAAACGTCATAACTTTGCCAATAAAAAAATAATGGAAAAACAAGTATAGGTAAACTGTACACTATATTTGTATATCTCAATCTGATATTCTGAATTATGTCTAGTGTTTGAGAAAATCAGTGCCAAAAATATACAAAGCGCACTTTTTGGCATTAGGTTTTCCCAAAATCTAGTGCAAGTTCACAACTTCTGTCTTCAGATTTTACGGGAAAGTGCATACCAGAAGCGGTTGTGATTTGTTCGATACTGATTGTTACTGGACAGAGTAGTTAGTAATTTGTTTTCAATTGTTGTATTTTTGACAAATTTTGTAATTGAAAATCTGCCGTTGTTTTGACATGTATTGGAATCGTGTAGAAAAAAAATTTGAAATTTTAGCGAAATTATTTCCTTTTGGGTCCCCTGAACATTTTTGACTAAGGTACAAAAAAAGTCTGTGTGTGTGTTTGTGTAACCGTTTTTTTTGTGGCGACGATTGCGGAGAAACTACTAAAGGTATCGGGACGAAAGTTCATATTTATAAGTTTCATGACCAAGAATTTTTTTTCAGAATTTTGCGAATGAGCCGCTATTTCTGTAATTTCAGATTAGTTAAATAATAAATAAAAGTAGAGGAAATTTTGTATAATTTATGGCAAGGATATTTTTTGGTAAAATTAATAGTTTAGCTGTATGAGCAAATGGTATTTTATTGAGATCGGTCGTGTCTGCATTAATATAAAACTAGCCAGGACTTGACAGATATTTTCATTCTAATGACAGTCGGTAGTGTCAAACGCTGATGTTTTGAAAATATCTACTGTCAATAGAATCAAGAGGCTAACTAGTTGTATTTTAATGCTGTCACGACCGATCTATATCAAATAGAATCTCATGCAGCTAAACTATTAACTTTATATATAGTATGATGAAGTTATGTGCCCGGCCACATCAGATTTTCGTGAGAAAATCTGTCAAAAAACCTATGCTTAAATACAGGGAACAAGTTTTGTGACTTGATATTACTGTTCTTGTTCTATAATGAGATAATGCCATAAATCAAGCAAGAAAAATTCTCAGATAAGGTTGGGCTGCTGCTAGATTTTATAGATTCTACATACCAGCTAGAGTCGCTGCTGCTTCTATTAAAGCACTGCACATTTCAGAAAACAATCTTACCTCGTTCTCATTCTTGTTTAATATATGCTGTAAACTGAAACAGTATCAAAATATCTTTCACAATATGGTCAACCAAAATCGGTTTGACAGAAAATTGACTTTGACTTATAACCTGACTTGTAACTTATAACATAAATAATATAATATTACATATTATATGTAAAAAATGCAGGTATTAATTCAAGAATGCACAGCATACATACATAACACAACCCTAATTTGGAAAAACTGTCGGTCAGTTACCCAGAAACGTGAAATGCATATTAGAATCAGCCTTTGATTAGCAAATCCCCAAGAACCGAACTGCAGACGTCGCGCATGCGCGGCCAAACAACCCTCAAATACCCACAAAATACTCACTAAATATCAGGTCAAATCTGCCTAAATCATAATAAACACCATCTCAACTGTATATATAATGTAATGCACCACATTTAAATCGGTAATAACGACTTACCTTTTGTGTAGAGAAAATTCCGACAGCGCCAAGCATTTCGAAATCTTGCACAAGCACAAAGCGTTTTATCACTATATCGCGACCAGAATTCACTTTGGAAACGTTAACTGATTTTTAATGTATTTGGTTGTACATCGTTTAATTTTGTTAGGTAAAAGTCTGCGAACGCTGACCGACAAGATTCGACGCGTACCATAAAAAACGGCACATCGGTACTGAAAATACAAACTTGTGGAGGGGTATTGCTAGGACAGGAGGTGCGCTTTTTGAAATTTGAATCGTTGCATTTTAAAGATTGTTCTATATGGAAAGTTGCATGATTTATTTTGACTGAATTTATTTTGGAAAATGGAAAACTTTTCTTACAGATATGCACATAAATACGTTGTTACTCTTGTTACTATTTTCAGATGTATAATATGAAAACGCTAACTCGTTGCTTAAATGATGTGTAGAAATTTTTGTAGGGATTGTTACACACATGGCGTTACTACTTAAATAATACATGAGCCTCAAATATGAAAATATTATAATAATACACAGGTACACCTTTATAATGATACTTATGTATGTTTCTACAGTTTCCCCAAATTGTATTTTACCTGAACTGATAAAACAAGAATGAATCACAGGTGTTTGAAAGGCGGGCATAGAAGATAAACAAAGCAAAATACAATGAATGAAGTATTGAATAACTGTTAAGCTACCGTGTGGAATTTCCCAAAACTCTATTTTTAATGGTGTTACAAATAAGATTTCGTTAATAAGATAATAGCAATCCTGCTTTTCTGTGTTCGTAATTTTGTTTGAAAAAAAAGTTTTGAATTGTAAAATTAACTTTCACAGGAACTGCTTTACATGAACATTTTTTTTTTAAAGTAAATTTTATTTCGTTTCATATGCATACAACAGGTTACGATACAATATAATTATAAACAATAACATGATACTGCACCACCTCGTCTGCACACGATGCTGTTCCTCTGCTCGATTCAAGATTGGTCACGTCGCCGCACCGTCTCGAATCAATGGTATTGAGGGCATTTAATTTCTTGTTGCTGGCCTATTTTTTTTTCTTATAGGGTGTTGGAGATTATTCGGTTTTTTATTTTATTTTTAAATGTATTATAGGATAATTTTTTTATGTTATTGTCTAGTTTGTTGTATTTGTTTATTGTATCCGTTAGTAGTTGTTCAGTTGCTATTCTAGTTCTAAATCTGTGAGTTCTCAGTGACGAGTTGTTTCTTGTTCTATGATTGTGTATGGTGTTTGTTTTCCGTTAGTGTTATGTTGATTTTTATCATGTTATTATGTATTTTGTATAAGAGGAGAATGTTGTTTAGCAGCTTTCTTTCTCTTACGTTGATTTCTTTGCTTTGTTGTAAGACGTCTATTGTTGGAGTTCTCCTATCCCACTTGTACATAATTTTTATTATTTTGTTCTGTTGGCGTTGTAGTCTATTTAGATTGTGATCTGTTGTATTCCCCCATATGCCAATCAGATAGTTGATGTTTGATATGAATAGCGCGTTGTATATGTTCTTCTTTGACTTCAAGTCTACGTATTTATTTATTTTGTTCATTGCCGCAATTACTCTAGCATTTTTTGTTATTATTTTATTTATGTGTTCGTCCCATTTCATGTTGTTTTGTATTATCAATACTAGATATGTTATGCTGTTAACTTCTGAGATTTCCGTATTTTTTATATATATCTTCATTTTTGCTTCTTTCCTATTGTTGAATATCAGATAGTGTGTCTTTAACTCGTTTATTGTCAATAGGTTTCTGCTGCACCAGTCAGTTAATTTCTGCATGTCCTCGTTGATGTCTTGTTGTTGTGTTTCATGGCTATGGTTGTGATATATGAAGGCTATATCGTCAGCGTAGATGAAAATGTTACCTTTCAGTTGTATGTTCTTTATATCGTTGGTGTATAATATATACATTAGTGGTGGGAGGTTTCCGCCTTGTAGTATTCCATATTCGGAGGCTAGTGGATCACTTCGAGTATTTTCAACTTCTGTTATCTGCGGTCTGTCGTTTAGGAAGGTCTTTATTATTTGTAGTAGTTTATTTTGAATTCCTGTTTTTTTGAGTTTTTCTACAAGTTTGGTCTTTGATATGGTATCAAACGCCTTCTTCATATCGATGAATACTCCTGTAACATGTTTTTTCGCATCTATACCCCTGTGTATGCAGTTGACAAGATCGTAGGCAGCGGACAGTGTACCGCATTTTGCTTGAAAAGCATACTGCTGTTGGTACAGCATCTTGTGGCTGTTAACGTGCTCTTCGATTCTCTGTTTCAGTACCGTTTCAAGGATTTTGTCAAATACGGATAGCAAAGCTATCGGTCTATAGTTTTCTGGGTTTTGTTTATCTCCTTTCTTATATATTGGTTTTACAATACTTAGCTTGAGGTATTCTGGGTATAAGCCGCTGTGTAGTACTTCATTAGTTAGGCGTGTAATTATTGGTACGAGAGTATCTTTGTTTGCTTTTATGGTTTCGTTTCTTATGTTGTCGTGTCCCGGAGATTTGTTGTTTTTTTAGCGTGTGTATAATATTGCGGATTTCATCGGAGTTTGTGTCGTTTAAGGTTAATTTTGACAGCTGTGGGTCTCGTCCGTTTAATTCGTTGTCTGTTTGATGTTGATGTCTTTTGATCGCTTCCGCAAGTTTGTTGCCTATGGTTGTAAAGTAGGTGTTGATTGTGTCTGCTATTTCTTTTTTGTTCGATGTCAATGTGTTATCGTCTTTTCGTATTTGTGTCAATTGGGTATTTTTATTCTTAGCGTTATTTATCATTTTGTTGAGCGTTTTCCATGTTTTCTGAGGGTTGCCGGCACACTTGTCTACTGTTGTCTTGTAATACTTCTCCTTTGTAGATTGCATTAGATAGTTGGTGGTAGTTTTTAGTTGTTTGTATCTTTGTTGCAGGATTGTGTTGTTGGGGTTGATCTTGAGTCGTTTGTATGTTCTATTTCTAAGTTTAATCTGATTTATTATGTTATTGTTGATCCATGGGCACTCGTGTCTTCTTTTGGTTTTGGTAGTTGTTTGGTTTGCACGTATTATATTTTCTATGGTTTTGGAAAGATCTTTAAAATCTTTAAATTGTTGTTGACGTTCCGCTAAGTTTTTGATTTCGATCTTTATGTTTTTCTAATTTGTTTTTTTTTTCAAAGTATTCGTATTTCTTTTCTTTTGTTAGGGTTGTTTTGAGGGTTGTTGTAATTGGGAGATGATCAGATATCTCCATTGCTTGTACTGTGGTTTCTTTTATTTGGTTTGGGATGTTGGTAATGACATGGTCAAGAATCGTGTGGTTGCCGTTACTATTGATTCGTGTGTACTGATTTTTGTTGATTTTGTTTTTTATGCTGAATCCGGCTTCGGTTAATGTTGTTCTATATTCTTTTATTGTGTTTGTTTTACCTAGTAAATTGAGATTCATGTCTCCTAGTATTATGTGCGGTCTATTTTTTAAGAAAATGTTGTTCTTTAGTATTTCCTTGTATGTTGAGAATGGGATATGTGGTGGTTTGTATATCAGTGTAATTGTTGTTTTTGAGTCTGTTAGTAGTATCGTCAGTGTTTCTACTCCTGCAAATGTTTTCTGCGTTGTGGTTGTATAGTCTATATTTGTATTTATGTACATGGCTATTCCTCCGCCTTTTACGGTCCTGGAATGGTAAATTTCATTCAATTATTTGGTTTTCCGCTTAATCCGCACTCTGGTGTGGTTAGTATGCCCGTCGCTATTTTTGCTTTTATTATGTTGTTTTTTATCTCCTCTGTTTTTAGTTTGACTACTATGGGACTGTTATCGTTCGCTCGTTCTTTAGATGTACTGAGATTATTTGGTTGGCATCAATGGTTTGGTCCAGCTTGCTAATTATTTTTTGCGCTACTTCTACAATATTATCTTTATGGTGATATTTCTCTACTCCTGCGATCAATATGCTTGTCTTTATTTCGCTCCTTTCCCTTTTCTCGATAATACTTTCCAGTATTATCATTCTATTCTCCAATTCCTTATGTTCTTCGTTTTTAACCTTTAGCAGCTTTTTGAGTTCTTTGATCTCTTTTTGTTGCTCATTGACATCATTGGAGAGGATCTCCATGGTTTTTGTTAACTCCTTTATTGCTTTCATAAGATCCTCATTAGTGCACTCTCTCCGCCCATCGTCGCTGTCACTCACGTCTTCTGTACCTTTTGATTTCGTGGTCTTTTTTCCGGATCTTACATACAAGGTATACAAGGTTGCATACAAGGTATTTGGAAGAATTTGTAAAAAAATAATAGTTTTAACGCTTTCGACCCAAAGATGATATATAGGAATGAAGAATTGGTCTACATAAGTGTTAAATTGAGTAATCACCTAAGAGGAATCACTCGAGCTAAGTAGAAGTAGTAAGTCCTACAAAACAACACTACATGGAACCATTTGTACTGAGCGTAAGTTTGTATCAATTCTCACATAATTTGATGTATAATACATCAAATTATGGATAACAACACGTGTCTTCCTCATTTGCTCAAACACGCAGTGATATTTATTACATCGATATTAATGGAAAAATTAAATCATTTCAAGAACCTGAAGAAATAATAGTTTGAAGAGACTGAATGCAAAAATGTCAGTATTTGAGACAACAAAAAATGACCAAAAAAAGAAGAAATGAAGATATAAATGCTCTGAGAACAATAAAACAAAATTGAGTAGCCACTTGAAGATTTTTTGTATTTATTATATTATATATTTAATTTTGTATCCAGAATATGAAATATAATTAGTTTTTTTATTAGAAATTTAAAAAAAAATTGATGAGCCCTGTATCTTCGGTGCAAAGCGACTTCGCAAAAATCATCAAAAGACAAAATATTCTTAGAATAGTCCAGGGAAAAACTAATAGAATTTTGATCGGCAAAAAGCGTTTAAAGGAATAAAGAAAGGAAATGTTTGTTTTGGTCTGATTTTCACGTGGTATATGGAGTTTAAAAATTACCAAGCAATAAGGTGCGTTAGTAGTACCGATTAGAAACAGAAATATATTTGCAGGATAGCAGAGATTCCATCAGCGCCATCTATGCAAAACAGTAATTCAGGACGTGCATACAAATAAATTAAAATAAAAATTAATTATTAGCAATCCAAACTGGGTAAACTTTCCTTCTTAGGAATAGTGTTATTGTAAACGTATTTCAGAAATGTGTATTGTGTATCCCACTTGCATATTGTTGGTTTCCTCATACCCCCATCCCATTCTTACCCAATCACACACAAAATTTCAACTGAAGTGCATGTATACTATACAGCTTAATTGTGTGACAATGATTAGTACAATCTGGCTATCTTCGGTAAGTGAATCGTGAGAGCATCTTACCACCACTTGCCAAACTCCCGACTAAATACAAATTGTACGCTGAACACATTAATCGTCGTTTCGTCACATCAGCGTAGGGTCCCATCACAACCATCCGAACACTAACTAATTTATAATAGCGCATATTGGCTAATGGCCTGCTAGGTATTCAATTGATGGTCCAACCTGTAAACAAACGTTATGGTTATGCTTTCTGTGCGTTTGCCGCAAAAATGCCGACAGGTAAACTTCTACTGATTTGCAGAAGATTGAGTTAACCGGCTCGAAAAGACGTGTTGAAAGCATATTGCAACGCTATTATTATCTGTAGATTGCTGAGGTGATTATTTGCTATAGCTAAAGTGTAAAATGATAAATTTTTAACGGTATTCTCAACAGCTTCACTATCGGAAAGTTTATGAAGAAAAGAACGGAAACTTGTAATAATGCGATGTTTCTCACGGCCACATATGACCGAATTGTTTCTTTTAACAATTTTGCTACCAATTGAAACCTGAGACCTACGAAATTCTTTTAAATAAAGATCTCTCCAAGCTTATACATACATATCCTTTATTATTAACATCAAGCATGGAACAGGTGGAATATTTTATTAATCAAAACCAATTGATTGGTCGATAATTATTGTGATTAGAAAATTTCTAATTATTTACGTTATAATGTCTGTCCAACAATTAAGTACGGGTTTTCATACTTTTCAGGTTATATGTCTGACAAAATATCCACGTAGTGTAATAATATTCACTTATCTACACTATTAATGACTACGACGCATAATAAACATGGTAGGTAATTTTATAAAACACTTTTTTCTACTTAATGAATGCATTCATTATCATGGCAATTTATGATAAGTAATACTAACCATTCCCCACACACATGGCAAGCATTGCATTACTGGCTCCTCATACCCCGCGAGTCGTGAGAAATATTTCATTTCTCACGGCTTTAGAACCAATCACAGCTTTAGATTTTCATTTCCATCGTGTTTTGAAAGGCTGCTTATAGCGACGTTGTCATGGAGTTGACAACATCGCTAAGTAACGAGCGCTACAAACAACTTTTATCTGTCAAAGATATTTTCCGCGAATACGTCCGTACAGTAATAACTGTAATTTATAAATAATTATTATAAAAATAATGTACTCTCTTGACGAACAAGGGGACATTTGTACACCACCAGATATAATAGAAGCCGCGCAAGTAAACACATTGAAAAAATTGAGAAGAAATATGGACAAACCGCTTATTTTAAGGCGATTTCGCGTGGCTAAACGGTTCGATTTGGTTCCGGTTGGCGGTTGGATGTGGTTGACAGAACGGTTCTAAATCGTCATCATTTTTGAAAAGTCAGTAACCGCTCGACGGAAAATGATCCGGTTCGATTCATAGGTTAGGTGCCCCACTTACTGTTAAATATGACAGTAATGACATACGCAGTGGTCTACCGCGCATTCCGCCAACGACATACCTATCCATTTTACCAGCATTTTACAACTTATAACCTAAAAATGACAACCCAAACGAACCGATATTTCAAACCGTCTTGCCAGGCAGGTTCAAGATTTTGACGGACCGAATCGAACCAACTGCAACCGTTACGTCATCAATCGCCATGTGAAAATGGTTGGTTCAAATCGGTAGTCGAACCGCAACCGAACCATTCCACGCGAAATCGCCTTGCAATATACAACATTTCTGATCACACCTCGTATAAGGTCTTACCTTGTGTCAAACTGCAAAATTCAACCTAAAAAAATAAAATTTGTATAAATACGAATTTTTTCTGCCTTTTGCAGGAATTATCTGGAAGTATAATGATAACATTAAATAGCAATTTAAGACGCATACTTTGAGCGCAATACTGGTTGCTTTAATTGCATTTTGTTACTTTGTTTTTAATTTATCTGAAGTTGGTAATGAAAGCATGGTACAATTAAAAAACTATATTCCGACCCGTCTACCGCAGTTGGCCCGACTATACCCGACTACAATAGTCGTAGAAAAAGTATAGTACGTATTCCATTCGCAAGTAATAGCAATTACTCAGTCGAAACTTTATTCTCGTGAGTAATTGTTTACATTACTTGCTCATAGAATAATATACTATTTTCTTCTGAAGAACTATCTCGGAAAGCGCCAACTTTTGGCTCCATGTTTATTGGGTTTTTAATCATTTAAACTGCCATTGCCGCAGCGCACTGGTACACACAGAAAAGTGATTATTTGGAACGAGAAAACATAATTACTTGAATTTATTTACTAGATTCAAATGCATATTTACTTGGATGTGGAAAGTTAGGTATATACAAGAAATGCCACATACTCAATATAAGTAAAATAATTTCTCAGATAAATGCTGTCAACAAATAAATTCTTTCGTTATAAGAACCAATATTGTATTGAAAGAAGTAATTGAATTTTTCGTCCCAAAAATGTTAATTTCTCCAACGAAGTAATAGTAAATCCATCCAAGAAAATATGAGACATTTAATATAAGTAAGTATTGTTTACTGAATAAAAACTCACCAATTATTTAACTGAAGTGATTCTCACTTCTTTCAAGTAATCCCTTTCTCTGGAATAAATATGCGCACCGTCATTTTGTCAAAGGTCGCGCGCCCGCGCGTGGTGCTGGCGCCGTAAAGGAGCCTAACCTAGTACGAAAACAACAACGAAGTACCCGTAGGGGATGTACCTTGTGATTAGTGTACAATAAATGTTTCAACACGGAATAGTTTGATGTAACGCACGCAACAGTTTAGAACGAGTAAGTAAATATAACATACCTATCTTGTTAATTAGCAATAGAAAACGTATTTGTGCCAAATCTTTAAAATTCTTTCATTAAGTAGCTAAAAATATTTACCGGGAATAAAAATATACTCTTCATTGAAGACGGTTTACTTACTTCACCAGAGTAACCACTTTCTTAAATCTAGTAATTATTCCAAGAAATAAAATTTTTTGGTTGAAGTCAATAATCTCTTGCGTATATACGAACCCACCAACTACTTCAGCCAAGTAATTCTCTCTTCGTTCGAGAGATCACTTTTCTGTGTGTACACAGGGTGTTACATTCCGAGTCCTAATAATGTACAGGGAAAATTTAACGAGCAATATATCACTATACTCTTATGGAAACTTAAATAAAACGCTGACTCGTCTATATCTGTCTGATTGTTCAGGTTCCCTAGCGCAGAGGGTTGACCGTAGCCCAGCAACGATTATACCGTATGTCTCCCCATTATGTGCTGGGGTGAGGGGAGATTAGGATGTGTGAGTAAGTGGATGTGTGATCAGTAAGGGGGGGGGGGTAACCTGTTCCGAGGAACTGTAACAAAAACATCACAACCTGTTCCGAAAAACAATAAATCTGTAGTAAAAAGTTATCCGTTTTCGATATATTAGGTTCTTCAGAAGGAAAAAGTTTTTTATATAAATACCTACGTTGTTTTTTATGGAATATTTCCATAAATATCGCTAACAAAAATATTCAAACAATATCGAAATGAAACTAAATAAATCATACTAATTGGATTAGCCATGTGAGAGTTGGTTTGAAAAATTCTTAATTATTGTAACTCAGATTTTCTGTCCAACTACTTAAGGCTACTTAAGACTACTTAAGTCATAAGGCGGCGGAATCCACAATTGGACCAAAGAAATCATAAATATCGGTTAAGCAGTTCCAGTTCCATACGTGTCATTTATAAAACAGAAGAATTTAAAGTTGGAGACACAAAATGGAAAAAACGAAGAATGAAGTTATCAATCATCTCGCAACTTTTCCCCGGTGTAATAAGATCATCCACTAGCGACTAAGAAGAAACAAGGCAAAAAAAAATATCCTTTAGAGCCTGTCGACATATTGTGTAATCTTACAACTATATAGGTCATTATAGCCATACATTTTTCATCATCGTTAACAGACTATTGAAAGCATGATACGCCATGATAGCTATAAACCACAGCAATTTGTATTCAAGATATATCATCGCTGCTATTTCAATATATCACAAGTGCATTTCGTTTGCGTTCGTCATTTTTTTCTACGAAATCAACATGCACATTCGCCATCTATGGCATCGGTGAGAAACGTAGATAATCAGTCACGCTTGTTTTGCTAGATTCCACAGCGTACTGTACCAATTTCATTTCATCCCCGTGTTCATCTGCATCGACCCGAGATGAGCAGCACAATATGGGAATACACTTTCACTTCTGGCTCGAATTAAACTAGAGAGGAGACGAGAAGAAGGTCGATACGTTATGTTATGACTAACAATGCGACTGTTACGAATAAAAACAGATTATACGGTAGGTGTACGACGGCGGTATGCGCAGAAAAAGGTGTATGAGGCGGTGCGCTTCGTTCGTGTACCGTTGACAGGTCATAAGTTAAGGAGAGAGCTTCTTAACGCTTGTAATTGTTAGATAATTGCATAAAATTAAGCAGGTCGAAAAGGTTCCCCTTTTGAATTCGATTCCGCATGTGTGTGTCTATTCAGGTACTCGGCTCTAATTGATATAGGTATGGTTAAGGCTCCGTTTTAAAAACATCGCAACTTCCAAACGAAATATTTCGTTGCGATGTTTTTTTTTGCTGGGAGTGGTCTGCCTGGCCCCCACCAACGTCAACCAGGCCACAGTTTTTTGATAAGGGGAAGTTGGGGGGTTTAGAGGAAGCAGGCAAAGGCGGAGCATAGTCGACGCGAGTACATTCGAAGGGGAAGTACTCAGCCAGTTTGTCGCCGTGAGTCGGCGCTTTCGCTTTCGCTCAAGTTACAATGTATTAGTGTTCTCACTCATCACTGCATCCCGGACTGCATACAGCTGGCTGGCGGCCGCCAGGCGGTAAAAGAAAATATATTGATTTAAGTTAACTCATGATAACTCATCGGTGAATTATGGACTTCAATTTAGAAAGGAATTAATTAAAATCGAGCAATGCAATGAGGACCCAATACATCTATAAACATGCTGGATATCGAACGAACGCACGGCAGTGACACGAAGACAAAAATAAAAAAAATTAATCTGATGCGTTTAGGCACATTACTTTATCATACCATATATAAAATTAATAGTTTAGCTGCATGAGATTCTATTTGATCGAGATCGGCCATGTCTGCATTAAAATAAAACTACTGGAACTAGACGGATATTTTGATTATATTGACAGTAGGTATTGTCAAAACACCAGCGTTTGACACTACCTACTGTCATTAGAATCACAATATCTGACAAATGCTGGCTAACTAGTTTTAATGCAGCGATCTCGATAAAATAGAATTTGCTCATGCAGCTAAACTATTCATTTTACCAAAAAATGCCATAGTCATAAATTGTTCAGAATTTCCTGTACTTTAATTTATTATTTAACTATTTCGACAAATTTCCAGAAATGGCGGCTTATTTGCAAAATCTTTCAAAAATGCTATAAGACTAAACCTCCAGTTCCTTTGGATCCTTTTCAACAGAAAGCTTTTCAGCTCTAAGTTTGGTTATGAAACTTCTAAATATGAAGTTTTGTCCCGATACCTTAGTAGTTTCTCCGGAATCGTCGCCACAAAAAAAACACACACACATACACAGAATTTTTTTTTTACCTGGGTCAAAAATGTTCAAGGGATCCAAAAAGACATTTCCGTTAAAACCTCAAAAATTTTGTTTGGCACGATTACAATACTGTACATACTACGTATGATAAAGTACAATCATAGTACATAGTCTAAAGTTCCCCAAACCATTTATATAAATCCCAAATATTTTGTCACCTACAAGTTCGCTATATTTTATAAACGTTTTGGGCGCCATGAATGCAAGATTCATGAACGAAAACAAATTCTGGCATTGGCTATATCCAATTCCCGCTGTAATACTGCCCAATACAGTCGCTGAACTAATATCCATTAGAGCCGACCCAAGTTCGTCACTGCTAATTGTCTCTTCCTGTCCACAAAACCGACATTTTAAATAAAATGTTCATTTGAGTCCTGTTCTGGTCTCTTTGTCTCATTTGTAATTAAATAATTACAATATTGTTCTTTTAGATTATCTATACATATATTTTAACTTAGGTGGTACGTAGTCGTCTTTTACTAATTCGTCTAGAGGATAGACGCGGATGTTTAGGTATTTTGCCACGACTTCTACCCATTATTAAACAAATGTACCTAACACCTAGCAGGTATAACTACACTAAGTATAATATAATACAGTATATCATATATGACTTTTATCGTGTGTTAAATTTGTAAACCGTGCGTATAAATGTGAAATGCGAGAACTCGGTTCTCCCGATTCAAGTACGCTACGGTCATAACTTGTGAAAACTAATCTAAAAATAGCAGTAGGCGTGGCGTAGTTATAGGCGGTGTTTAAAACTCCTAACGTCTGCTGTCTACACCGGGCTCGTAATATAGGCAAATTACATACATTTCTGGCAATTACGCTTTGTTATCGCAATTATAATGTTTAGATTAAAATTGTACTTAAATAAAAAATCTATTTTTGTATCATGAGTTGGGCTAAATGTTTTATATTTGAAAAAACCAAAGATGTAGAAGTAAAATTGATTTTTATCTTTAAAAAAATTTTTTTTTCATCCAGCCCAACTCGTTGTTTATCTAAGAAGTTATATAAAAAATTTCATAAACTTTGAACAATAAATAACGCTTTTATTTGCAAACGCGTTTTAGGAGAGGTAGAACTGGGTCTTAATATAATTGAATTTAATGTGAAATGATTTCCTGAGGTTGTTATGCTACTTCAGTGCGCCATCATTTTGATAATCACCATAGAAATATAAATGCAAATACATTACCTGTAGATGTAAAATAAAATTCTCTGCAAGCCCGATGGTTAGCACCATGAATAGGGTTGCCATCCGTCCCGATATATCGGGACTGTCACCGTTATTGGCCTAGTTGTCCCGACGCGACGTCCCGATAAAGTCGTGTAAAGTCCCGACGCGTTTGGTAGTTATTTTATTTGTATACTATATTTTTTCGTAATTTTAATCGACATCTGTGAAAACTTTTATCATGTCATAGCGGTAAATCCTTATTTTTTGACAAACCAGGAATTATATGGATACTTACTTAATAATTATTATTATTTTTTTCTACTCCTATTGATGAATGCATTCATTCTTCACATCTCACTGCAACAGTGTGTGACAACACTGTTATACCTTTTTAAGTTTTTTCAATATATTTCTAATTTGTTCAGAAATGTATCACAAATTATACATGCCTCTGGGATATGAAAATAAATGAAGAAAAACGAAAAAGAAATTATACCTAAATTAAACATTACATATAAAGTTTCACAAAAAAAACTTTTGAATTTTTACAACACGGAAATGCTACAAAACAATTTACAAACTGTGCGGTTTACATTTTATTATAAGAAATTGCCACAGTACGATCTAAACCGCGCTAGAGTAGTATTTATTAATTATTTTTTTTCTAGGATATCATAAAAAAAATATTTAAAGGGTTTTAACAATTCTGAACATCTATGAACAGTTAGCAATATAAAATCCCTAATATTATTTCTTATTTTTTTCCCATTTATTTTGTTATTGCAGGTTGCTTTGCATTTAAAGAGGGCTTTTTGTACTGACCGTTGTGTGTTCCATTTAGGAAAGTAATGGATTTGGAAATTGAAGAAACACACTCTTACGTGGATGTAAACCATGTGTCAACAAACTGTAGATTAGGCTGGGCTTTTTTGGCCCAAACATGTTTTTGACCTTTTTAAAATGTTATATGACCTAACTAACAGTTACAGCATTTATTTCATAATTTAAAATAATATTTAGGGGTTACTAGCGGTTGTCAAAATTATTTTTATTTTTTTTTAAATAGAAACAATATTTGTCTGTATTTTTATGTGTACCTATTCAATTTAATAAGTTTGCATACAATATTAATAAAAAATATAACAAATTACAACCGGTTCTGGTATTTTTTTGTCATAGAAACTGGATCAGGTCAGAAAACATAAATTGTGAATTGACTCCAGTTATTGGGAAAACGAAATCCCAAAGAAACCTCTTTTGAACATCTTCGCACTGATTTTCCCAAAAACTGGACATAATTTAGAATGTCGTAATTCATACTAAAATTCTACGGAAAGACTCATCCTGTATATTCTTATTTTATATCGTATTTTTTTTATTTTTACAATTTTGTGACCAATATTTTTATTTATATTAACTAAGGTTGCATAAGTAGGTATATTAGTTCTAAAAACATTATTGTGAATTTAAAAAATAATTATCCCTACCGTTTTATTATATTAAAGAAATTTTCAAAGAATATTCCAAGAAAGAACAAGAATGTTGTGTTACAAAAAAGTTTTTTCGATGCGATTTTGATTAGGAATTATTGCGTGTATTATTGCTCCTTAAATTTTTCTTATATCTCTTATAATAATGTTAATGTTAGCTTAGACAAGTAAAATCACACTATGTATTTTCCCGGTCACTAATGTCCCGACAGTGTTGCCATAAAATATGGCAACCCTAACCATGAAAGACATAACCCAGAACAAAGTTTTTTAAATAAGAAAAAGTATTTTAATTTAATTTTGATTTTCTGGATTTTTTTGAGCATCGATCATGTTTTGTGATGAAAGCTCAATAGCTCAATATAAAACTTAAGTTATTACTTTAACAGAAAAAAATAATCAAATGACTTTTGAGTCTAGATATCTAAATATTTCACATATTTTCAAGTACGCTCTTAATTTGTCAAAAATACAATATTTTAAGCTACGTTGTCCTGCCTCCTGGGCAACAATGAACAAAATCTAAGAAGTGATAACTGATTCTAGTATGCATTTTGTCTGTAGAATCTGAATCCGAAGGCAGAAATATTAACGGGAGCCTAGTTTTTGTGGAGAGCAGTGCTAAAATACAGTAAATAGAACCCAAAAATGGATTTTTTTTCTCAAAAACTAGACAAAATTTTTAATTTCTACTTTCCTATTCAGATTGTATGAAAAACAGCATGCCAGAAACAGTTTTCACTTGCACGATTTTGTTATTTGTTGATCAGGATAATAACAGCTAAGATTTTATTGTGTTTTTAACGAATTAAATATTTGGAAATGTGCGAAATACTCTGATGTCTACACCCAAAGTTAATGGGTTATTTTTTAGATTATGCTATGTTAATTTATTGCGGTAAAAGAAAAAACTTTTTGTTTAATATTATTAACATGTTAACAAACTCATTCTCAATTTTGAGCCCTTTGGGACACGTGTTAATATGTTTGTTCGATCTCAAATTTCACAGTAAATAAGTATGTTGGATATATAACAGAACAAAGTAGATAAGTATTTAGGTAGGGACCACCCTACATTGGTTTGATTCAATTCGGTAGGATCGAATAGTCCTAGTCATACCTCAATGAGAAACATACAAACTGCCATTTAAATTATGTATAATATTGGCAATTTGCATTTTGTTTGAATTTGCAAATTTAAAAAACATGCTCAGATTTACAGCATACTTAATGCACAGCAATAAAGGCAATTTGGAGTTATTATCAACATTAATGCAACAGTAACACAAATGTTATTTAAAAATTAGTAAGAAAATTATCTTCAGCCGTGCTGAAGTTAAAATACCCCCCACCGTAAAATTTCATTTACCTTATTTATTTGTTGTGCGTAGACTTTCTCCTTTAACCAACCCCGGTAGAAAAAAAAGACTTAAATCCGGAGACCAGGAAGGTCATTAAATTGTACCACACAGCCGATCCATCTGTGTGGATAAGCTTGTTGCAAATAATTTTTGAAAGCTACTGTGCTGGACAGCCGTCTTGAACGGCCAAATAATTGGCCCCTTTGAATTACCAGAAAATCTAAACGGGGAAATTTATCGCAGTCTTTTAGCAAATGAACAACCAAATCTTTTAGAAGATGTACTATTGCACATACGCAGGTTAATGTGGCTCCAGAATTGTTTTCCATCAAATTTAAAATTTATTGAAACAATTTAACAATGAGTTCATTTTGCAATTATGTATTTTACAATTTTAAAAACTACCTACATTGAATAGGCAATCTTTTAAAATAACTAGCCACGTTATTCAGATAATTTTAGTTTAGATAGAACGACTCAGTTAGTTAAAGTTAGCTAAAAAGAAAAAATAAATTATGCACCGGACAAAATATGTTTATTATTAGTATTCAACCCAAACAAATCTATCGAAAATGCCTAGCCACTTTGATTAACGAATAATGAGCATAATTTAGATGCGTTCCTAATTGAATATATGGTTATATTGTTTATGTAAATGAATTTAAAGCGAGCTTGAGTGATGAGCGATTATTGGTGCGCGTCAACCTTGCAATGGGTTGCTAACGTGTTTTATCAGTGCGAATGTGTTTTGATTTCCTCGTTCAAACTTTTTAAGCAAATTTTGCAGGGAAATGTGTATTGAGACCTGTGCTTAAACTCTCATAATTCTGAAACGATTAAACAAAAAAAAAACTAATAGATTGCATAGTTCTCCTTAATCATTTCTATATTGCATATTTGACAATTAGGGTTGCCAGATTTTACTAATACAAATATGACATTACTAGTAAAAATATGTGAGATCGTGAAAAAAATATTATGATCTATATTATAAACAATTATGGTTCTTGCGTATTGTTTTTTAGTTATTTCAAGGTATGGAAACATGACAAAATATCGAAAACAGTTTGTTATATACAAAAGTACTTGGACACGTCGATTTTTAACTATCAAAACTCATATATTTTTTGATTATGGTATATCTGTTAATTTTGTTCATGGTAGCATACCAAGTTTATAACCTTACATCAGAAAATTTTCGAAAAAACGATTTTCGGTTGATTTTTAGCACTCAATACGAATCCGGACTAGTTTCATATCACGTCACGTTTTTGTTGTTGCACTACTTAAAGAATCGCTGTAAATAATACTTATAAACAAAGGATTTTCGTTGAAAGTACAACGTTTAATAAACTTAATAACATTCTTTAAATTCCATGTCATATTTGTTGTTTTAATAATGTTCAATAATGTGCTTTTCAAGTATTTATTTTTTATTTTTTTCT
This sequence comes from Aphodius sticticus, assembly GCA_963966075.1. Classification (NCBI taxonomy): domain Eukaryota; kingdom Metazoa; phylum Arthropoda; class Insecta; order Coleoptera; family Scarabaeidae; genus Aphodius; species Aphodius sticticus. Next base: position 29,083,786 of record OZ014511.1, read on the forward strand.
GATTTTATTTTTTTAGCAATTTCCTATTTAACATCAGATGTTCTTCTAAACTTTAATAATAAAAATAATAATAATTACATTATTTTTAATTATTTAATAAAGAATTAAAGATTTTAATTTCTAAAATTTCGAAATAATCCATTGTAAAAGTGTTATGTTTTCAATTTTAGTTTTTTCTTTATTTTCCAGTAAATGTTTATTAAAAGTGGAAGTATTGTTCATTCAATCATTTTATTAAATTTCGTCCTGCTACTTTTCTTCTAAAAAAATTAACTTTGTCCTTTTTATTATTTAGTAAACTTAAAATTGTTATTGTGCGATCGTAGAAGTCATTATGTTGAATTTACGTAGCACGTTTTTAATGTGTTTATGTATTGTCGGGTGAAACGGAATAGAAATATATAACTATAGGTAATGTACCGTTACGACATTAAAGTCGACACTGAGCAGGTACCGAAAATGGGTAAATAATGGAATTATTATTGCTATTACATTGTATAATCACCAGGAAGTGCCTGGTTCACAGGTACAGTGATATTCGGTACTAGCAATGTATAATATGTAATTGCTATTAAATGATGATATTTTAGTTCTGTTTAAAGGACATTTGATCCAATTACAGTACCACTAAGAATACACAGGGTGTCTCACGGAAGTGGTATATTAGAAGTTTCTCATGTTCTCCTATTTCTGAAAACTTGAAATTTAGGAATTAGAATTTACTCAAACTGAGCTCTTCAGCTAAAATATTCTCAAGTTTACTGTCTCCTCCGTTCACCGGAAGTCGGTATCAACTTTGTTATTTTAAATGGAATTATATAATTTTTATTTTATCTTTGGTTTCTACGTATCAAAATACATCATTATTGATAAGGTTTCCCTATACCTAAATATCACCATTTCTGAGTTTTTTTTATTTTACTAATTTTTTGGCGATTTTCGCGGTTACGTTTAAAATTGAATATCTCGGTTATTATCGAAACTAGAAGTTATATGATAGTCCAAAACTAGAAACATAACCAAATAAGTCGATGTTTAGTTCATTATGATATCTGATGCAGGGTTTGAATTTTCAAACGTAAAAAACTTTTTTTCAAATGGAGCATCCTGTATACCGATACGCCATTCGATAGGAAATCTTATTCCCTATCTGTCAATGTTAGGGTTCCCTATATCTTTAATAGTTTTTGAGATATTGTCGGTATAAAAGAATGCAAACTAAATACAAAACGATTTATTCTTCATTTATAGGTGTAACAACTTTGGAAAAGCAGGAAAACAGAAAAATATTGAAACGGTTTGTTAAAGCAAAAATAACATATTTGGGATATCTAACTTAAATTAAAACTTAATTATTTTGTTCGAAATGCTGCCCGCTCTGCTCCAAACACTGTAAAACTCGTCGCTGTACTTCTGTCATCGTCGCTCTTCGGATTTCTTGTCGCTGAAGTCCATTAATGGCGGCTACTAATCTGTTTGTCAATTCTTCTCTAGTATTAACTGGTGTGGAATAGACCTGACTTTTTACATGACCCCAGAAATAAAAGTCTAATTTCCGAACCACCTATCGTCAAACATTTGATTAAGTTGAATGGGTACCACATTCGAAGAATGTGCCGGTGCACAATCCATTTGATAATAGCAGTCGCGTAAAATATTGAGGGGAAGATTTTCGCAAAAATTGTTCACACATCCTCGCAAAATTTTTAAATATCTATCACTATTTAAATTTTCGTTGTAAGTTTCGTATCTAATTTCGTCCCCATTATTAAAGCAAAAACATTAAACTAAACTAACATTAAACTAAAATTGTGTTGAAAATTATTAAAAATGATGTTGTGAAAGGTTATCGATAATGAAATACTTTATCTGCCAAAATCTCAAAAACTATTAAAGATAGATATAGGGAATCCTAATATTGATTGATAGGGAATAAGATTTCCTATCGAATGGCGTATCGGTATACAAATTCAATTATCGTGTTATAAATTTTGAACACCCTGTCTAAGATATCATGATGAACTAAACGTCTTATTTGGTTATGTTTCTAGTTTTGGACCACCAATCATGAAACTTCTAGTTTCAATAATAACCGAGATATTCAATTTGAAATGTAACCGCGAAAATCACGAAAAAATTAGTAAAATCAAAAAAACTCAAAAATGGTGATATTTAGGTATATGGAAACCTTATCAAAAATAATGTATTTTGAAACCAAAAATAAAATAAAAATTATATGATTCCATTTAAAATAACAAAGTTAATACCGACTTCCGGTGACCGGACGTGACAGTTAACTTGAGAATACTTTAGCTGAATAGCTCAGATCGAGTAAATTCTAATACCAAAATTTCAAGTTTCCAGAAATAGTAGAACATGAGAAACTTCTAAAGTGCCCGTTCCGTGAGACATCCTGTATATAATATATATATAATCCTTGTATCCTATTTTATCCTCGTACACAATCGTACTAATTTATCCAAACTGATCTTCATCAACTTTTGACAATTGCCTTCCTATGCAGCAGCTTCTTGAGGATGCTACTAGGCCGACGAGTCCGGACTCGTCCGCCGATCACGTACAAGTAACCACGTTTTTCGTGTGCATGATTTCTGCATGAAATGTTTAAGCGTCGATGTATATTTGAAGTGTTTGTCTCTTTGTACATGGAGTCTCCGTTGCATTGTACTCTCCTTTTACCTTTATGTTGACCACATGGCTAATGACACTGGTGCAGCTTTTTTTGACACATTCACTGATGATGCCTTTAATTGAGAGGGCGAAACCGGTCTGAATTGAATAAACTGCAAGTTGCAAAAAAGTGGTGTTTTAACTTTATTAATATATAATAAACTAATTTCGTCAAAATTCGAAATTGATCGTTTTACAAAGAAACGTCGGCGATCTTAATTGCGTATAGGCAATTTGGAAACTGGCTCTACACCGATGGCTTCTTGAGGTTATACGATATGTTGAAGAGCACGTAGGGGATCGAAAGGGTCTGTACCAAACAAACGCCAAAAGCTGTGATGGTCACCTGCTGAGCTCGAATGAATCGTGGTCTCTAATACAATATCTTGGAGTTGTTCTTTGCTTATGGTTGGCAAACAGATTTCCAAATCAATCCAACCAAAATCACCTAATATATTATTTAAATATAAAAACCATAGATTATGCTTCAGCTTGACAAGTGGGGAGGACGCAGGAGGACGTCTGTGCTATTTTCCAGGTCGTTAAGGAAACTGGTATACAAATTTAATATTTTGACTGTATGGAGATTGTGCAATTTGTAATAACAAAAAAAAAGATACGAACAGAGGGTTCATATAAACGCAAGGGACATTTTTCATACCGGCTAATTTGGAACAAAATAAATATCTTTTTTGGAATACTACCTATGTGCAATAGCGACTATGTTTCTAATTTTGTTTTCATGCAACATAAGACATTATTTACCCATGTTTAAATTTAAAAAATCTGATGTGGCCAGGCACATGACTTTATCATACTATATATAAAATTAATAGTTTAGCTGCATGAGATTCTATTTGATCGAGATCGGCTATGTCTGCATTAAAATAAAACTAGTAGAACTAGACAAATATCTCGATTAAAGCTGCGTTCGGATATTGTACTCCGTTGACAGCGGGTACACCGTCCAAATGACACTTACGTGTTATTGGGTGTAAAAAGTGTAACGGTGTTCAATATCCGAACGCAGCCTATATTGACAGTAGCATTTTCAAGACATTAGCGTTTGACACTAGCTACTGTCATTAGAATCAAAATAATCTGACATATCCTGGCTACTAGTTTTAAAGCAGTACGCCCGATCTCGATGAAATAGAATTTGCTCATGCGGCTAAACTATAAATTCTACCAAAAAATGTCATATACATAAATTATAGAAAATTTCCTCTCCTTTAATTTATTATTTAGCTATTTTGACGACATTACACAAATAGCGGCTCATTTGCAAAATCTTCGAAAAATGCTATGAGTAAACCACCAGTTCCTTTGGACCCTTTTCAACAGAAAGCTTTTCAGCTCTAAGTTTGGTTATAAAACTTCTAAATATGAAGTTTCGTCCCGATACCATTAGTAGTTTCTCCGGAATCGTCTCCACAAAAACGGGTACACACACACACACATACACACACACACACACACAGACATTTTTTTGTGCCTTGGTCAAAAATGTTCAGGGGACCCAAAAAGACATATTTCCGCCAAAATCTCAAAAAAATTTTTTGGCATGATTACAATACTTTACATACTGCGTATGATAAAGTAAAAAATATTCTGAGATTTGTTAACTTCTTAAAATACACAGATCTTTAAATTTGTATTTCTTATTTAATTATAATTTTTATTTACAATACAATATTACTATAACAAGCAAGAATTCCAAAATAAAAGTATAAAATATACTGAGTGTTTCAGAAATAACGGCAAATCTTGAAAGAGCATATCTGCACGGACACAGAAGCAAGGACACAGAAGCAATTGTGGTCAAATAACGTATAGTCTATTTCAAACTTTTAAGTACCAACGAAATTTTATTGAAGAAATTGTCTAAGGCGTGCCCTGTGGAATAGACGATCGCGCATGACTGAAATACGGTTGCAAACGTACTTTCGAACATTTATCAATTGAAAATTTAAAAGTATTAGTACGTACATAATCCAGAAATGTGATGAGGATTTACATTGTGATTGCAAAGCGATATCAGTCGAAGAGAACAAACCGACTTAACACAGCAACTGCGCGTCGCGGCCGACCAAAGTTATGTCGCATTCCATACAATCCATCTGTCTCTGGTACTCCACAAATCACTCCACAAACATGCCCACATTAAGATTCCACAATCCAAAAGATTCCTATTGTTGATTAGCCAACAAACCACGATTGTACGTACAATATGAACGAATGTAGGTCATTGTCACTTTGAGTGAGAAAGGCCGGAGTGGAGGGAGACCGATATGTTTGGGTTGATTTGTCACCAGTTGCAAAACAACTGTAGTGGAGTGTTGTCGATTTTCTTCGCTGAATAGGGACACACTCCGTCCTTCTTTATTAATTTTCTCAAGAATGCGTTGAGTTAGACCATACGCTATTCGACAAAATATGCTTATTACGTCCTTAGGCATATGCTCCTTCAAGGTTAGCCGTTATTTCTAAATCACCCTGTATGTATAACATCAGGGGAAGATATGATGTACTGAAAGGTACAGAAATAGGAAAGGTAAGAATTTGCTAAACAATTGCTGTTCAAAAACTTGCAAAAACTTGTGGCGCCAATTTTTTGGAAAATATTCATTTCTTTTATAATCGGTGATTTTTAAAAGATGTACTTTTTTGCATAAATTTAATATTATGTGATATCAAATTTGCCGATATGTAAGTCGATAATCCGTTGATTTTTACGAACTTTGAGATTTTCTGATTTACCTGTAGCGCCTGAAGAACCGTCACAAATTGGGAGGAAAGTCCCGAAACTAGTCCCTCTTTTTGAAAATTTGACTGCAATGCCGAATTAAGTTACTCTCAAACCAGAGCGGATGTCCTGAATGACTAAGAAAAGGCATAGGCTAATCTTAATCGCATTTGTGCTATGCTATGATACCTCACACGACCTACCTGCCTTTAGTAAAGTTGTTACCATCTTCCAATTGTTTTCAACTCAAAATTTTGCTCCCTTTAAAACTTGAAGAACTTTTAGGAGAATCTCACTCTGAGGTGTTCCTAGTATGCGGTTTTCTAATGACTATTATTATTATTATTACAGGAAAACTTTTCTTGCAATTAATTATACATATTAGGTATTTTTAACCAAAAACACACACGTACATAAATTCAAACTTATCAAGTAACGAGTTCAATGGGCTATTGTGTAAAATAATTCCTAGAATGTCTACTACGGACTACGTAATGCTTTTACTTGTGAACCAATCATGTAATGTGAACCGGCCTTTGAGCGTGCTCCGCAGGGCCACTTTTTGTGATAGTCGAGGACGTTGCGAAGAAGATGCTCTCGGTACTCTCACCCCTCCAAAAGAAGACGATTTCAGCAAAATAGGAACAATGCTCCCCACTAGCGTCACGCGGACGCCGTCATTGTTGGTACAAATGCAAGATCAATGGTGGTGGATGACCGTATCTCAGTATCTAGATTTTTCGGGGGTTGCTCACTATATATACCGAAAGTGATTCAAGATAAAGTCAGTCCTCAGCCTGACTACAAATTAGTAAACACCACTAGTAGATTTTAGTAGGTCAGTCAATTTTAACGTACGTTGGTATAAGACGAAAAGATAGTTTTTGAATTAAAAGTTTAATATATTTTATTGGTTTATTTAAACACCAGTGATTAAGATTTGATTATTTTGATATTATAATTGGTTTTAATTTTTCAGGAATTTCCAACACTACATTATGAATTGGATACCTTTATTTATTGGTGAGTATATTTAAGCTTTTCTTTTGCCTTTTTTTATTTAAGCTTTTTTTATTGTCAAATTCAGAATACGCTGAATTCCGAACAAAATTGTGCAATTTTTGTTTTAACGGTAAATAAACTTTTAGTGGGAAATATATAGTTTTCTTGTAAATACAAGCAGTTCCACGAGTTCTAATGAACCCGCAATAGATCTAAATGAGTGCAAAATGTCTTTTATTTCCTAAATGATCATAAAGTGACATTTTACATCTTAGATACCGGGACGAAAACAGCTTCTTTTTGCGCCCTAGGGCAACAAAGATTCCTTTTGCGCCCTAGGCCATAAAGGATTGCCATGGGTATATGTCAAATATATCAAATGTGTCATTCAAATTGTAAATTTTAAATCGTCAATGTCAATTATTGGCGAATAAATTATAAGTTTGACAATTAATTGTCTGTATTGTCACTCATCAATGTCAATTATTGGCGATTTAGGTTATAAGTTTCACAATTAATTGTCTGTATTGTCAATCAACTCCTAATTGTTTTTATTGTTGTTCAACTCCGTAGATACGCATGTCAGTTGATAACGTCAAAATATTTATTAATATTATTCAAACGGAGGAATAAAATCATTCTAGGACATAAAATTTTGTATGTACTTCGGGCATTACTTGATGTTTATACCCTCGGGCGACTTAAAAAGCTCTCGGGCCTGTCGGCCCTCGCGCTTTTTAAACTGCCACCCTCGGCCGTAAACATCCGTCTAATGCCCTTGGTGCATAAATAACTATTTTATTTCTATTGGGCGCTAAATAATAATAAGTCTATTTTCATGATCCAATGGATAGTAATGATCTTCTGCTGGATAGATTAGAAATCGGGGTGATATGTGAAATTTCAAATACGGGATAAACCAGAAATAATTACCATATTTCAAGGGTATTTGAGGTTGGACATAAAAAAAAACGTTTTATAGGGTGAAACTATCTTAAATTCCTTATTTTACCTATGTTTGAGAAACTGTCGCTCAAGGGTCCCCAACATATTTGTTCGCTAAAGCACATTCTAGCATAATGGCAAAAAAAAATGGTAGAAACATGTTTTTCAAACGAAAATTATTTATAGTTGGATATTTCTAAATACCGATACTTGTGTGCTGGTCTTTTAAGACCAAGAATAGAACTAAGAATAGAAATATTTCCCCATTTCGTATATTTCAAGTAAAAGTACAAGGAAATCCTTTTGAGGTTTCTAGGATATTGCGTTTAGCTGACATTATTTTGCAAAAATTCCCAAAATTACGGTTCTTCACATTTTGGCCTCACTTATTTTCAACAACTTTCCGCGAGAGGAGTTTTAATCCTGATTCGTATTTAGGGCATGTAATTCCATCCAAAACGCATTTTTATAGTCCATTCAGATAATTTATGTTCCCCAAGGATATTTTACAATTGTTAAAATTGTACAATAGTTTTCAATTGTCCTTTGCTCGAAAACTTCGAAAATTTTAAAAAAGCCATAAAATATGTCTAGCTACTATCATTATGATAATTAAAAGATCTACCCTAATTAGTAAGAAACGTATACGGTTGTCTAAAATAAAGTAAACTACAACAGAAATGTATATTTTGGTTATAAAAAATCGACGTGTTCAAAGATTTTTTAAAATGACCGTCGTTTCAGGAATTTGCTATGTCTAACGTATTTCTTTGACACGTAAGGATTGTTAAAATAGGCTCAGTTTTAGCAAACTGCTGGCTCAGTTCTGGCAAACTGCTAAAATCTGTTTTCCAATTGTTCTTAAAACATTTGCAGCTAGGTTGGTGACGAATGAAATCAATTGACAATTGAAATCACTTATTATATTCTTCACTTTTTAAAATGAAACCCGGTTTAGCTTTAAATGAGTTTGCAGAGCCCGGAAAACATTGTAGCTATATGTTTATATTTCCTCTGGAACTCCAAGTAAAACTATTTCAGAGAAAACGAGTAGACAGAAAAGAAAAATTTTAAAGTTTCAGGTACTTTCAAAAGTATTTTCTTTATTTTACTTGATTGAAGTAAGTGAACAACATATGACACCTACACCCTACTGCCTTTTTAAACGGATATTATCCGGAGAACATTCTCGATGGATGAAACAGTGGAATAAGTACAGTGGAATAAAGATATCAAATTATCCCTTGTAGTGATACTAGCATCTAGAATCAATTACAGATCCACGAATCCAATATGAACAGTAGGTCTTTGTGTGCTCTTTTGTCAAAAAAAAATGTTATAGCGAAATTTATCGAATAAAGGTTGACAAAACATCTTGGGAAATAATTAATGTGTCTAGCAATTAAAATGTGTGTGGCGGAATTGAACCATTTTTCAAGAGATCTATATATAGTTTTTCATATTAGTGATGACAGTGTTTTGCGCGATCTTCGTAAATAACAAGAAAATTGCCAAAAATGCTTATTTTGGTACACCTTACAACACTAATTAGTGTCATTCGCCGTAACTATGGTCCGCGGCCTTAGATAATATTACATAACAAGTGAGCATTGATCATTTTCCTAGCTAGCAAATATAATTTCCTGCATAGGCAGTCGTTAAATACTTCCTATGAAATTAAATTAAATTTTATATCCATGCTGTAAAAAAATCAGAAAACCAACCTTATCTCATCACACAATTTACAGAAAAACTAAATACATGGATTTTGATAATATAAAGTATCTTATAATATTATGCCATAACAATTTTTACAACATCGTATGCCATACGATGGTAATAATCAACAGGCGCATATCATCTATACGTAGCTATCGAAATTGGCTATTTTGCGCAAATCGCGGATAATACTATCTCAACTATGTTTCATACCATTTTATTTTACCGTAGCTCAAGATGTGTACATAAGTGATGTTGTATAACGATGCCGCTTTATAACCGCACAAATCAAAGAGATAGATCTCTATGGACTCTAACGATTAGTTAACATGACATACAGCCTTTATTATCATACAATAGCAGTGATAATCCAATAAAAAAGATATATCAGCGTATCATTATGCAATAATAGTTCCTTTTCGCAAATACCAACCAACGCAACGGTATATCAATATCTTTTAATGGGAGTTATAATAATTTTCTTTAATTTTCTTTTTAAGTTTGTCAATCCCTATTCTCGAAAAAATGTATTCGAAAATTTAGTTTTGTAGACCTACACTAAAAACTTTTTTAAATGTTACTACAAAAATTAAGAAAATATTGATAACAAACGGTGCTCAAGGAGCACAAATTGCGAACTATCAAATGATTTCAGGTGTACGTTTGTGTGCCTGTATGATACCAAAGTGGGCATAGAAAGCATATTTGCAATTTTCTGCATGTAATCAGAAGGCTACAAGAAATTAAATGATTTGATCTTACCATTCAATAAGATGTAACTGTTGGCGTTGACTTATAATCTGACATATTCTCACAATTTATTAAATTTTCAGGGGATATATTAACAATTATCCATTAATTGTTGTTAGGGGAGTATATTGGATATTAACAAAATAATAATAATAATTTTTAAGCGTACGTCTAATGTCAATTTATTATCAACACGTACATTTACAACCTTTCATTAAATACGAGCTTCCATACGCGCATTCCACAAGTAACCATAAACCTTAGAATTGATAAAAACATTAATCTTTTGAATGCCCAATAAATGAATACTAACGGTTATACTAATGCTAGAACTTCTTGTCCACCAGTAAATCCATAAATTAATAAAAACGCGTCTCGAGACCAACGAAATAATTATATAATTGTCGGCAGCGCCGAAAGTGTAACGTTCTTGTGTGTACCATTTCCCATATGCAAGACAATGGATTCTCCACACTCTGGTTTTGTTCGTGAATTTGACGATCACGATCTCAGGATTACATAAAACCGAGAATCCACAATTAAAGTTATCACAAATGTGTAACCCGGGTACATCATCATTACTACACGTTATTAACGATACAAGTAATTATGAGAACACGCAGTCACCCGACCTTTTTAACTCATCATTTGTTTATGTAAGGTTTATGTATGAAAATCGTTAATAATCTTCTTCTATCTTCCAGCGCTTCTTATAGCGGGCACTGGCACTTTGGTAAGTCATCGGTAAAGAATGAAATAAAACAAATCATTGACTCTTATTTTAAAATAGGCTCAAAATGGATATAAATATGATAAGCCGGAGAAGCCATTTAGCGGAGGTCCTCAGCAAGACCAAGGACAAGGTTTTCCAGGTCCTGGACAAAAGCCTGAAGATTCTTTCCCTGGTGGACAAGCTCCCGGATTCCCTGGTGCCAGACCGGGAGTAGGCCGACCGGGTCAAGGTCCGCAAGTGCCAGCACAAGGGCCACAGGGTGGTTTTCCAGGCTCTCAACCTCCTAGCAAACCATCTGGATTGTATGGTACACCAACTCAAGGGCCACAACAAGGAGGATTCCCTCAACAACCTAGTAGACCGCAAGGATTCCCAGGCTCCCAAGGACCATCAGGAGGCACTCAAGGACCATCCGGAGGTTACCCAGGTGGTCGTCCAGCGGAAGATCAAGGTTACGGTGGCCAGTCTGGTACACAAGGAGGCTTCCCAGGAGCGCAAACAGCCAGTGAGGGCTATCCAGGTGGGCAAGGCCAGCAAGGGCCAGGTTTCCCAGGCACTACAGGACAACAAGGCTATCCTAGCGAGAGTCCTTCCGGACAACCAGGTGCTCCAGGACAACAAGGCTATCCTAGTGGACGTCCTTCCGGACAACCAGGCGCAGGATTTCCTGGACCTTCAGGACAACCAGGTGCTCCAGGCCAACAAGGCTATCCTAGTGGACGTCCTTCTGGACAACCAGGCACAGGATTCCCAGGACCTTCAGGACAACCAGGTGTTCCAGGCCAACAAGGCTATCCTAGTGGACGGCCTTCTGGACAACCAAGCGCAGGATTCCCAGGCCCATCAGGACAACCAGGCGCTCCCGGACAACAAGGCTATCCTAGTGGCCGCCCTTCTGGACAACCAGTAACAGGATTCCCAGGACCCTCAGGACAAGCAGGCGCTCCCGGACAACAAGGCTACCCTAGTGGCCGCCCTTCTGGACAACCAGGTGCAGGATTCCCAGGACACTCAGGACAACAAGGCGCTCCCGGACAACAAGGCTATCCTAGTGGACGTCCTTCTGGACAACCCGGTTTTCCAGGTGCTGGAGGACAACAAGGTTACCCAAGTGGCCCACAAGGTTCTCAACAAGGAGGTTATCCTTCAGGTCCACAAGGACCTGGAGCTCCCGGTGGTCAACAAGGTCCAGGATTTCCTGGCGGTCAACAACCAAGTGGACCTTTCCCTGGGCAACCAGGAGTAAGTGGACCTTCAGGACAATTCCCTGGTGCTCAAGGACCCTTCCCGGGAGGTGAAGGTCCAGGAGGAGCATTCCCAGGTCAATTTGACGAGGGCAAATATGAGGAAGGTGATTACTCAGCGATCCCCGGCGAACCCGATAAGGATTACCCAATTTACACGGAGATTTTTGAAACCTCATTCAGATGTGATGCTCAGGAGTATCCGGGTTATTATGCCGATGTTGATGCAAGGTGTCAAATCTTCCATGTTTGCGCCAATAACAAAACGTACGACTTCCTCTGCCCCAACGGAACAATCTTCCATCAGGAATACCTAGTTTGCGTTTGGTGGAATCAATTTGATTGTAACTCTGCTCCTTCACTATATGGAATTAATGCTAACATCTACGATTACTCAATAAGTGGAGCCCAAGGTCCATTTGCCGGTCAATTTGGTGACGGCGTTCAAGGTCCAGGTGGACAGGGTGAATATCCTGGACAACAAGGAGGACCATCCGGTGGGTACCCAGGTCAGGCCCCATCTGGACCATCAGGAGGATATCCAGGTCAGGCACCAACAGGACCATCGGGAGGATACCCCGGACAAGCACCATCAGGTCCAAAGGGACAAGCTCCAGGAGGACCATCAACTGGATACCCAGGACAAGCTCCAGGAGGACCATCAGGAGGATATCCAGGTCAGCAACGCCCAACAGGCCCATCTGGACCAGCTTCTGGTGGTTATCCAGGACAAGGGCCATCTCAAGGAAAACCTAGTGAAGGATATCCAGGAGGAAGACCTCAAGGACCAACTCTGCCATCAGGTCCATCAGGGCCACAAGGATCTACAGGACCTCAAGGACCAAGCGGTGGATATCCAAGTGGGCCACGACAACCAGGTTTCCCTGGTAAGCCAGAGGGTGATCAAGGATACCCAGGTCCTGGACAGCAAGGTGGTCAACAACCCACTCCATCCTTCCCTGGTGGACAGGCAACACCAGGTCAACAAGGACAAGGTTATCCAGGTGGTCAACGACCAACTCCATCCTTCCCTGGTGGTCAAGGAGCACCAGGTCAACAAGGACAAGGTTACCCAGGCGGCGAACGCCCAACTCCATCCTTCTCTGGAGGACAGGGAGCACCAGGTCAACAAGGTTATCCAGGTGGCCAAAGACCCCAGCCATCATTTCCCAGTGGTCCGGCATCAACAGGACAGCAAAGACCTCAACAAGATTATCCGGGAGGTCAGAGGCCTTCCCCACCTGGTGAACAAGGAAGGCCACAAGCACCAACAAGAGAGTACCTGCCGCCAGTAAATGGTTAAATAAATAAGTATATAATTTAGTAATCTATTATAAAATGCGCTTAGTCTACGATTTTGTACATATTTTAAAGTGATAATGCAATAATTAAGAAATCTGAGTACCTACCTATGTTAAATAATATAGTTTTATATGAAGTTTTAAATAGAATATTATATATGTAAGTGCTAGAAATATTGTACAACTCTGTAATGATGACGCTGCCAGTCGGTAAGATTTTACGAAATAAACAGTAAAATGCATTATTGAAGTTTCATTTGAATAATTTAAGTAATACGGTTGTCATACATTGCATAACGCATGTTAAGAAGAAAAACCCGACATTGTTCTTTTCTTCGTAACACCGAAGACGAATGATGGCAAGGTCGTATGCATATACTCATCATTGAATGGTGAGAACTGTAATATTATAATTACGGAGTCATTTGGCAAAGTAAAATACGACTATGCTTTCAAAATAACTAAGTGTTTAACGCAACCACGCAATGCTCAAAGTTATCAAGGTAATGTATGAAATAGGCATAACTTGGGTCAGACAAAATTGAAAAAGGTGGATGGACAATTATTTATTTTCAATATCTTGATAGAGTACAAAGTTCTGCATTTACGAGAAGACTTCTTGAAAATTAACATTCAAAATCTATTCATCTGACATATCTTGGTAAATATTGTTTCTATAGCCACTGTATATGCGGCTGTCCTTACATCTAACCCCAATTCATACAATTCCAGGCGATTCATGATGTTCTGAAATAAAATTGCATTAAAAAAAAAATAGAATCTTGTCATTTGCGTTACTTACATCATAGGCCGTCTTCATCATACTGTCTATTGCCAATCTGAGATTCTCCGCATCCATCACAAACAAATTATCCGAGTTAGCACTGGTTATTGCTAAATTGGCTACTCTGGAATTTTAATTGAAAATTTATTTTAACTTGTAATACACCGCGAAGCAGTTATAAAAAAACATTATGAACACTTCAAAGTTCTTTGTATTCAAAACCTCGTGTAAGTAGGTAACATTTGATATCCGGCTGGTGAACCAAATTGCAAGTAAGATTCAAATATACAGGGTGTTTCACTACACAAATACACCCACATTAAGATTCCACCATCCAAATGATTTTTATTGTTGATAAACCAACAAACAGCTGACCACGCTTGTGTACGTGCATATCAACCTGGCGAATGTCTGTCATTGTCCCGCTCAGCGAGAAAGGCCGGAGTGGAGGGAGACCGATATGTTCCCGGCGGCGTTGATTTGTCACCAGTTGCAACACAACTGTAGTGGAGTGTTGTCGATTTTCTTTTGCTGATCAGGGACGGACTACGTTTATTAATTTTCTCAAGAGTGCGTTAAGTTAGACTATACGTTATTTGACAAGACATGCTTATTACGTCCTTGGGCAAATGCTCTTTCAAAAGAAATCAAACAGGATCACAAGACTAAAAAGACAGTAGGTGTACAATTTTATGACATAGTCTTTCCAATAATTCTCGTTATAAGGGGACCCTATTCAAAATATTATATGATCAAAAACACAATGGGATTATTATTTTTACAATATTGAATACAAGTTTTATCATACAAAAATTGGCGCACAAGTTGTTTTGGGCACGACGAGCGTAGCGAGGAGTGCCCAAATGGAACTAGTGCGCCAATTCGTCTTATAAAACGAGTGTTATAATACTATCTTTCTACTTTGTGACATTAATTTTATATAAATTTCGAAAATTGCGATTGTCATCTTACAATCTAGCGTACTTTTATATTCAACAGTTGGTACTTGTAGTAAAATTCATAAATGCGATTGACGCGAGCCAATAGCGATTGAGATGTCAGCCTTGTTTGGCACTTGACGTCAATGTAATCAATCTTGGAAAATTAAAAGTTACTAAAAGTTTGTGATCTAGTGCTTTCATAACGACACCGAGAGCGGTTTCGTTATGGGTTTATAACGAACGCAAAGTAGAAAATAGTATATTATAATACAAGTTTTATAAGACAAAAATTGGCGCACGAGTTGTTTTGGGCACGACGAGCGTAGCGAGGAGTGCCCAAATGGAACGAGTGCGCCAATACGTCTTATAAAACGAGTGTTATATACTATTTTTTCTACTTTGCGGCATTAATTTCACATAAATTTCGAAAATTGCAGTTGACATCTTACAGAGAGTAGTTTTATAGTCAACAGTTGCTTGTTGTGGTAAAATTCGCAAACACAATTGACGCGAGCCAATAGCGATTGAGATGTCAGCCTTATTTGACAGTTGACGTCAATATCATCAATCTTGGAAAACTAAAAGTTACTAAAAGTTTCTGATCTAGTGTTTCTATAACGACACCGAAAGCGGTTTCGTTATGGCTTCATAACTAACGCAAAGTAGAAAAAAATATTTGCCGATTGCTAACCATTATTAAAAAAAAAATAATTTTGTACTTGTACTACAATAAATTTGCATTTTATTAGGTAGTAGAGACCTTAACCAAGAAGCTTTTTAATGTAGATAGATAATTGTACAAATTTCCAATTATTTATCTCTATTATCTCTTTTGATAACTGCTTTTTCTTAGCAGTGTTATTTTTTTAAAATAGATCTAAATCTATCTGTTTTAAGGCAGAAATTGAGAAGTCAGTCAAATTACTACAAAAGCATAATTTTCTCAAAATAATTAATAGATTTTTATCTCTTAAGATTCTACGGAAAAGCATACCAAGATTACTTGTTACTTATTATGTGTCAGTATCAAAAAAGTACAAAGACAATTTATTTTTTTACTTGGACTGCTGATAGCAACCCCAAAATATTTGTAACTTTAGAAAAAATGGTGCAATTGTGATTCTGACGTAACATTATGAAAAGATGAGATTGAACGAAATCAATATTTTTAAAAATGATCATCCTAATACATATGCCAGCCCGTTATAATATACGAGCATATCATCACAATAAGCAAAACAGTTCTTAATAATAATACTTAATACTTAAATAATACTTAAATTATTAAAATAGATATAATGCTTTGGTATGTAAGCATCAAATTTTTAATACTAGCTAAATCACTTTGTATAATTACTGATTATTAGAATTGAATTTCTACTGCCTCTATAGCTCAACTGGGAGAGGTTCTGACCGGAAATTAGAGAGTTCCTGGTTCAAATCCAAGCGGAGGTAGTTTTTCAACAAATTATGCTCAATATTTAGTTTACGATTGTAATCTCGTTTACCTAGAAACTTCATCAAATTTAAACGTATCCGTATATGTCCACAAATAATATCCCCTCATATTTGCATAGTCCTGTGTACTGACATGCAATTGGGTTCGCCAACCAGACACCTATATGAGTTATTTAACCCAGTCTTAGAATACAAAGAGATTCAAAATATCAGTGACTAAAAATGTGAGTTTATTCATCTTTATCTTCTAGAGTCTAGACTATAACTTAACAGCGACGATGGTAGAGATAATGCTTATTGATTACCTACCTGCTTATTAGAATATTTAATGGAGAATCGTTAATATTCTTTATGTACTCCAAATAGGAGGCAATCGATGCTCCAGCTCCAGCAAAAATGTCCGGAAGTACCAATCTCTTCCGAGTTGTCAGGACTTTATAGGCAGATGGTGTCATTGAGGAGTACGCTGCTTCGATAATGATTTTTGCTTTCACCCTATCTGCGACGTGACATTGCAGGCTGCGATGGGTTGCCGCCAGTATTAGTATGTCACACGGTTCAGTATAGATCTGATCACTGTGGGCTGGTTTGGTGTACTTGTTGAACTCGAGGATAGAGCCAGTTTCGTTCTTATAGTCAATAAGTTCCTGAAAAGTAGACAATTATTAGCGGCTATGTTTGAGTTTATAGATGATCTTATGTTATGTTATGTTATGTTCCCGCATGGGTCGTTAGCTTTTCTGGTTTTCGAATTACATCAACCAGGTAGTATTGATTGTAATTTCCCTATGTAGTTATAAAGGCAATGATGCTTCGAGGAGGAGTTCTACCAGTTCTACTCTGCCTACACCTATGTAGTAGCGTCAAAATTTGCTACTTTGGACACCGTGGGGCTATTTGGTCACGTTGCCCGAGATTTTATTATTATTTTATTAATATAAGGTTACAGTGTCTTTTGTTACAGGTTTGCAGTAACCAAAAATGATAAGAACGTATAAGCCTACGTGTAGGTCGGCGCAAACCGCGCGGAATCGACCGTTGAGTGAGCCATCAGGTGTCAGTACAAAACTATGTAGTGAGCAAGCAAAGCTTGGAAACATGACGAAATATCGGAAACGGTTTGTTATTTACAAAAATTCTAGGACACGTCGGTTTTTAATTATCAAAACACACATATTTATAACATATTCAATTTTCCTTTTTCAATAGCTTTTACTTATGACGTCATCGACATTTTGGTAATTGCAACCCCGTCTTTTTCTTGTTGATTATAATAGATCTGTTAATTTTCTTATTAGCATACAAATTTTATGACTGTACATTTTCCAGAGAAAGACAATTGAAAATTAGGGAATGTTGATAACTTTTGTTCGTGAATAAAACGCGAATAGGCGTTTCGGGTAGATTTCTTAGCATCGAATTCCAATCCGGGCTTGAAAGTTTCATATCACGTCATGTCTTTGTTGGTTCTATTATTGAAGCGTCCGCACACTACTTGTACTTTATAGTATCGCTGTAAATGATAAAAGAAAATATCAAAAATATTTGTGAACAAACTTTCAGGACTTGGGGTAAAAGTACAAAGTTTAAGGTTTCCTATGAGACCCTTTTGAGGTTTCTAGGACATTGGGCTCAACTTTTTCACATTTTCATCCAACTATTTTGAAAACCTTACGCGAGTCCGTATTCGTATTCAAGGCAACTGATTCTATCCAAACATTTTCATATTCAATTCTGAACAAACTTATCTATATGTTGCAATTTTCAGTTAGTTAATTTTCAGTTCCTAGAGTTATCAATATGTTGCAATTTTCAGTTGAGGCTTTCTTAAACAGATCTTATGTAAGGCTATAAACTGTTTCTTCTAACATTAAGACAATTAAAATCTTTGCCAAAAGCATTAAGAAAAATATGGGGTTGTTATTTTTTCTAAAATAGTTGAAGATGTTATAAGCAAGAAACAATTTGTTTTTGTATATTGATAGTTACGAGTTGTAAATTAACAAAGCCTTTCAGAGATGTTCTCATGTTTCCTTACTTTACGCGCGTATTGTATGTTGTAGAAATAGGGAAGACGAAGAAATAGTATGTTTTTGGATGCTCTACAAATATGTGAACGGAAAAATGTGGGGTCCATCCAATTAACCCAAATTAAGAGATCGATTCAGTTACAGTCTTTCCTTGTTTCCAATGTTGAAAAAATTTGAGCCAACATTTTTAACTACTTCACAATGTCTATAAAATCGTTTGATGATTTAGTGTTATTAATTCAAGGAGATATTAGCGTAATGAAACTGAAAGGACGATCGCTAGCCAGGTAGAAAAACCGTCCATAACCGTCCATAACATACCGGTAGTTTATTTATATTATATTATAATATACATATTATAAAATTATCATTATGATTATACACTATGTCCCGGATTGACTTACAAAGATTAAAATTAAATAATTCATGTTGATTTTTCAAAAACATTTCTGTTTATAAAATTAGTTGGAAATGTTAAAACTCCCAAATCGTTTCAGTGTTTTCTTCTAAGTAATAAATTTAATTAGTAATTCCGTACAGAATGTAAATAATACTGTGTACAGATTTCAGACCACACAAAATGCGCGCCTTGCCTAAACACGCACATAGTAATATGTACTGTTCGTTTCAGTTAAGTTGAGCGGTCTGGGGTGGGGCATTAATTCGCGGTGGCGTTAAATCCACCGGCGCGCCGTATAATTTTGTGATGGGTACCGGTAAAAGTCAATTATAAACAGACAAAATCTATGGTTCTCGAATTATGTCAATACTCTATTGTTAAATAGAAATCTAAAACATTTAAAAACAGTATTTGCAGATTTATAGTACAGAAAAAAATATATAAATGTCAAATTCAAAATGACAGTTTGATGTTAAATAAATAAAAATACATACTCAACACAACATTTGTTATTAAAAACGAATACGTATGTGACCAGAAACGGACAAACCGCCGTAGTAATAACAAAAAACGATTTTGACGGAATCAGGTAGCTCTTCCTATTGGCAAACCGATGCAGACAAAATCAAAAAATTATTTTTTATCACTAGGGCGGTTTCTCCGATTCAGGTCGCATATTATAACAATAACAGAAAATATATACCAACAATACAATTGCTTAAATGATTAACAAAACTTATTTTCAATATAACTCTTCACGGGACTTCAAGGTCGGAGTCCTGCAAAGAATCTTGGTAGGAAGAGGATGTCTAAAACGGTTCATCTCAATACTTCGACAACATTATCTTTTTCCCAGTATACATTTTCAATACCAATCACATGTTTCACGTACCCCTTCCACTTATCAGGCGTAATTGTGACAGTGGCATGCTGAGTTAGATCTTTTAAGGCTGTTATAGATAACTCGCCAGTCGTGTTATGGTCCCGAATATAACGCTTTACGTCCGCCCAGGCAAGTTCAATCGGATTTAATTCACACATGGCGGTAATCGTAGAGAGAGAGAGAGAACGTGCCCTTCATTTCTTATAATCTCATCAATTTTATAGTGTTTTTCGCTATCCTGACTGGTCCCCATGCGAATTTATTTTGGCCATCAATTCAGTCTTCCTTAAGGATAGATCGTGAGGAACATGCATCTTTTGCAACCATGAATTCATGAACCCAAACCCCACATTTGATATAATTTCACGGGTATAGCTACGGAGAATTTGACCCCGTTTTCTTGGCATTATTACCGCCGTGCCGCTACTGTGGTGAGTGACAGTTCTCGATGATTTATTTTGACGTATGTCAAAATAAATCACAATTGCCCAATAAAGCTAAGCATATAACATCTCGGCATAGTCATACATTCGAACTTGTATGAATAATTGCACGTTCACTAGCAGGAGTGAGCGGAATCGTTTGTACTCTTTCTATCATTGTTCTAAGATGTATAGAAAAAAGTGCCGCTTCATAGTATAGGTGGACAATGTTACATTCCTTAAGGAGGATTCACAGTGCATCCGACATCCGATATACGAATCGGACAAATTGCTTCGTACGTTTGAAAACTAGTTCACAGTACATACGAATTGTCGGACGTTTTAGTAATAAATTTAGTAAATTTGTGGTAGTCCAGTTGGTAGCGCCGTACAGTTGTATTAGCAAGCGTCACCGTAAAACGTCAAAAGCCAAACTGAAGCAAAAGCCGTCAAACTGATTCTATTCGTTCTATTCTAACCTCGTTTTGGAGCGAAGCGCACGTGTTTAGAATTTGTTGTTGAGTTTTTAAAAGTGAGCAAGGCGTAAAGGGATTATGGATGAAAATTCAAACATTCTCAAATAATTAAAATGATTTTCGGGGTCATTCAGCCGCATTTCTTGTATTAGGTTATGGTATGCTCCCTGCGTTCTCCTTTTTTTTAAAAATATCTCGTACCCAATACCGCTGGGTTTGTAACACTTTATTTCTATTAGTTCTTGCGCGGATTCGAAGCAAAAGCGATAACAAGAGAATATTATTCGTCTGCCGTCGATAATTATCCATAATTGGATCTACGAATCGAATGTTCAATAAACGTAAACGTCAAAACAATTATTGAGTGAGGTTAGGTGATCTCGTATCACGTGACTCCGACATCGGAAAAAGTTCAAATAAATTTAACTCTGTCCGACGTCGGATGAAATTGAGTTCTTGTCGTACTAATACGCATATTTACGCGCGCAAATCATTTCAAATGATCCAGCCAATAGGAACGTTTTCGTATCGTCGGATATCGGACGTCGGATGGGCTGTGCATTCGCCTTTAGACCGCTCAACTTATCTGACACGAACAGTAGAACTGGAGTCGGACGGAAACCGCCCGCAGCGAGGTTTCGACGGACGGTCGGCGGAAACCGCTCGGATGGTTCCGCCAACCACGTGCATCTAAACACGTCCACTTGCCATAACGTATCTCGCTGCCGCGCGGAATGCGCGCGGTTTCCGTTGATCTAAACGTAGGCTAAAAGAACCACTAGGGCTGTGCTGTGGCCAAAGCTTATCGGGACTACAACGAAGGATAAATGTTGAAAGCGTTGGAGGCTGTTAAATCTGAAATACAAAAAAAACGAGCGGCCAGTGTCTACCAAGTACCTCACAGTCTCTTGTCAGAAGAGTATTTGGAAAGCATATGAGATGTTAAAAGTGAAATCAAATTATGATGAATTCAATATTACGGACCATCCTGGAGCTAAAAAGGTCTTCCTACCCAGTAAATTGAGGCGCCTTGACAGGGTTCAGGAGCATTCACGAGTCTCTGTTAGCATTATGATATGTGGCAACGCGAATGATGATTTGCTCCCACCAATGATTGTGTATAAGGCTATTTATATGACAACTGGGCATAGGATGCTCCACATAGTACGATATACGCCAACGGTGTCAGTGGATGGTTCGACATGCATTTATTTGAAATGTGGTTCTTCGAATCCTTATTACCGCACATTTAACCACTCCGACTTGTGATGAAATTGTTGTTGCAGGAGACATTCTAGCCAGCCATTTCTCTCCAAAAGTCATCCAAGCGTGCAAAGAGAAGAATATTTACATGGTTCCATTTCCACCTAATACAACTCACCTCATGCAACTACTGGATGTAGGCGTATTTGTACCAATGAATAAGAAATAGAGCGAGATTTTGGACGAATGGAGAAGGGAGCCAACATCTAAAGTCCGGCTATATAGTACTATCGGATTGCCCGCACTAAGCCCAGATGAAATTCGAATACACATTACTTGTGAGCTTGGTTTAGCATAGTTTGCTTGAACTCATCCAAGAACATCGCGTATCAGGCGAGAAGAAAAATCAAAGACCTGGAACTGATGCCTCCAGTACAGTGGAACTAGAACCAACCAAGGTTGCTTAATTTGCAACATCGGTTTGTTCCTTTCTGACGTAGATAAGCCATCTACATTGGTTAACCAGAGCCCTTCTACATTCGCTGCTTTTTCTTCAAGCAGCTTCCGCAGAGGACAAACAAAACATCAAGGAAACAGAACAACTGTACCCGTGGAATTTCTTGCTTAAACTGGAAGCAATACAGAGTCAACATAGATTGGATTCAATGCGTCAAATGTCGTTGATGGATTAGTGGTGCACGCAATAAAAATGGTAAGGATCCGTACTTTAAATGCGAGCAATGCGAAAATTCGGAGTAATGAACAATTTGATGAGCGTTTTCAATAAAATAAAAAAACACAATTTTTTTATTGGACTATGGCTGGATTTTCTTAAATTTCACTTAGGTCGGTATAATGCATATTTTTTCATCCCTGTATGAGTTTAACTTATCGAGATATGTTCAAAAATGTGTCCAAGTAGCCCCGTTTGACGAACCGTTCTATTGCGGAGTAATGCTACGGAGTTACATAGTATATAATCCCGTTTCGGGTGCTTCATCGCAGAATCTACAGGTATCAGCATTTGTCTGATCCATTTTATATAGGTAGTGTCTGAGGAGACAGTGCCCTATGAGGATATATGATGATGAATGATGTTGCGTTAATTTCTTTCGTACGTATATTTTATAATCAGAAAAACAATATCATGCCCTTGATTTTGACGGAAATACACATACACTAGGGAAAATATGTTTTCCAGTAAACGCTAGTAAAGCATGCCAGTTTGGAAAAAAAATCATAAAAGACATGGTGGGCATTTATATAGAATCCTTTTCGTTCTGAAGAACATATCTACGATCGTCCAAACTTTCGAGTACAGGTTTTTTATCATAAAATATTATGCCACTTAGAATGGGCGTACATTTTAGGAACGTGGATGGTGATTCCTGTATAACATGTACCTGTAATACTATAAAGTGTTCGTTGAAACTTGTTGTTGGCGTGTTTCAGTCGTATAACGCCAAAAAGATCAATCAACCGTGCTAATCTTCTCTACCGTCAGATCAATAGGAAGCAAGATTAATGTCACACAAAACACGATTTTGACCATCTTTCAAAATCGACTTAAATAGTATATTATTATACAAGTTTTATAAGACGTCAAATTGGCGCACGAGTTGTTTTGGGCACGACGAGCGTAGCGAGGAGCGCCCAAATGGAACGAGTGCGCCAATATGTCTTATAAAACGAGTGTAATATACTATTTTTTCTACTTTGCGTCATTAATGTTATATAAATTTAGAAATTGTGGTTACTATATCGCGCTAAATTAGAATCTAGGGTATTTTGCGGGTACCACGTGGCAGCACTGTAGTAACTGTCAATTTCGTTAAAGATGAGATCGATGAGATAACATCATGCCAAATTCTAATTGTGAATAATTTTACTCTACTTTAGCCTACAAGTTTGAATAAATATTCAGCGAGGTCGCAACGATGATCATAATGGAGCATGGGGCAACACTTTTAACCCTACTGTGATAAATACATGAAACTTAACCTAAAAAGTAAACAACTTTAAAATAGTGGGCCATAAGTATAATAATCAGAATAGAAGTGTTTGGCGGTGACTGATTAGTTACTTCGAAGAACAAGAACTTACTAAATAATTGTTATAACGCTTAACGTTTGATAGCGGTGTCTACCTAATTCCGCTACGTAGCCGTTGCGGCTTATATATTTACAAGCACTTATAATTGAAACCCAATTCTAATTTCGGCAAAGTAGTTTATTAGAATAAATTATACTTAGTAAAATTACATGTGATGGAGATAATACAAATACGTTGCACACAACCAGAACTAAGACGAAGTCGAAAGCGACGGACAAAAACGAATATGAATTTAACCGAGCATCCAAGCGTCCAAAATATTACCGAAAACTTAAACGTTACATAAACTAAGAAATCCTCTACACTTTAAATGTACTATAGCTTTGTACGTGTATGCTGATATGTTGAAATAAATAAAATAAGTTGTAGTTGTTAGGGAAACAATATATAATAATATTGATTGTCAGTCTTATAATATTTTGTCATATGTATGTCATATAAAAATGTTCTTTGATGTATGAGAAGCTGTTTGAATATACTGTAAAATACATTAGAAGAATTTGAGTCTGCTCTTCATTAAAAGTACAACAGGTTATGGTTTTATTTTAACCATTTATTGCGCATATACAATCTTGCAGCAGTAATTAAAATCGTTCGTATCTACGATGTAGGTTTGATCTTCGCATAATACCTTATTAAAGTAAATGTGGTCCTTGAATTATATCTGAAAAGGGGATTTGATGTTTAGTTGAAAAGAATGATAACGATCACTTACTAGAGTCGTAAAACATCACCGTAAACGTCATGCTGGCGTATTTTGATGAACACAGCAAAACTAAGAAAGCCCCAATCCTTTGGCCATACTATAGCAGGCTACACCCATGTTTAAATATGTATAGAATATTGATATTTCGCAGTTTATGTGATTGCAAGCGATTAAGAAGATGCAGTGTGTGGTTATGTATTGTACATTTGACATATGGCATTGATATCACTGTGTACCAATCAGACAAAAATGTTACTGTTTTCGGTATTACAATGTGTTAATTGTAACACCGAAAACAGTGTTACAATGTGTGCATTGTGAATGCAAAGTAGAAAAACAATTTTACTAAACTATTAGAATATACATGACTCTTTGATTAAATCCAGGAAGTCTATTACACACTCTAGCCGATTCGCAATCTTTCAACATGAGACCCTTTCAACACACACGATACAATGAATAGCAAATAATTAATACGCACAGAGGCCGATTACGATTAATCCGATGAGGAGACAGAACAACAGATTGCCCAACTTACTGCAAATACGTAATCGAGATAGAACAACACGGACTAGATAATACATCATATTTTGCTAACAATGGCTAGAGAATCACCCGCACGCTGTTACAATAATTTTCACTAAAAACTTATGTAAGGTGAGAAATATATACACATAATAAATCTCAATAATCCATAATGTTCAAAATATAAAATCACATTGTTTGCAGAAAAAACTGGGCCACCAAAAATTTAAAAATTCTTGAACCCTAAGAAGATCATTAAAATTGTTAGAGATCCTGATCAAGAACCATAATTACTCCACAGGATGTCTCAAACTTAAACCTCCAAAACGTCTTTTAGTTTTCCCAATTTAACATGCTTTAACACTTTTTTCAAATCTTCAAAGGCGTGTTACTACAACTTTTTACATAGTATTGGCAAAATTATCAAACGCCGTTACATATTTCAAATAATAGTAATAATAATAGCAACAATAATACTTCATAAAATCAAACAATTTGTTTGTGTTTATTTGTGTCTTTATTATTGTTTATATTATTGTATGCTTTAATAAATTTAAAATATTGCCCAAGTTTTAGCCAAGAAATCAAATCAAAGTAGAAAAATGTGCATATCACATACCCTGGAGCGTGATACTTTCATATGTATGTATGGTATTTTTCACGACAAGTGGCAGTAAGCCGCTGACATAACGCGCAAACGTTCCTATAGGCATTGACGTGTGTTAGAATGAAATAGCAATCTTCTTTATTTCATTCTAACACATGTCAATGCGTAGGAACGTTTGCGCGTTATGTCAGCGGCGTACTGCCACTTGTGAATAAACTCATGGAGGAAACTCTATACAGGTTGTCTCACGGAACTGGTAGATTAGAAGATTCTTATGTTCTACTATTTCTGGAAACTTGAAATTTTGGAATTAGAATTTACTCGATCTGAGCTCTTCAGCTAAAATATTCTCAAGTTAACTGTCACGTCCGGTCACCGGAAATCAGTATCAACTTTGTTGTTTTAAATAGAATGATATACTTTTTATTTTATTTTTGGTTTCTACATATCAAAATACATCATTTTTGATAAGGTTTCCCTATGCGTAAATATCACCAGTTTTTACTTTTTTTGATTTTACTAATTCTTTGGTGATTTTCACGGTTACGTTTAAAATTGAATATCTCGGTTTCATGATTGGTGGTCCAAAACTAGAAATGTAACCAAATAAGACGATGTTTAGTTCATCATGACATTTTATACAGGGTGTTCAAAATTTACAACACAATAATTGAATTTTCAAACGTAAAAAACTCAATTTTTTCAAATGGAACATCCTGTATGCCGATACGCCATTCGATAGGAAATCTTATTCTCTATCAATCAATAGTAGGGTTCCCTAGATCTATCTTTGATAGTTTTTGAGATGTCACTTTTTCTTTAAATCCATTTTGAATACTCCTGGGTTGTATATGGAGGCCTTCATATTTTGGCAGAGAAGGTATTTCATTATCGTTAGCCTTTCACAACATCATATTCATAAATTGGCATTTCTAACTGCAGCATTTAAATAATAAAATGTATTTGAATACCGATATTTTCATACTTTTTATGTCATTTTTGGCACATTTGCAGTGATCAGGATTTATCGTGTACGCCCGATGGTGGTCGCTGCTAATGCACTGCTACATTTATTTTAATAGATCTTTACATTGGACAGATGTTTGTTTGTTTGTACTGTTGTGGCGGTGACCACCAAGCTCACCAGATTTAACACCATTAGACTTTTATTTCAGGGGTCATGTGAAAGTTAGGTCTATTCCCCACCAGTTAATACTCGAGAAGAATTGACAAACACAGTAGGTAGTAGCCGCCATTAATGGACAACGAAGAGTTTTAAAATGTTTGAAGCAGAACGGTATTTTTCAACAATATTTTTCTGTTTTCCTGCTGTTAGAAAGTCGTTACATTCTCTATAAATGAAGAATAAATCGTTTCGTATTTAGTTTGCATTCTTCTATACTGACAATAACTCGAAGACTATTTAAGATAGATATAGGGAACCCTAATATTGATTGATAGAGAATAAGATTTCCTATCGAATGGCGTATCGGTATACAAGGTGTTCACTTGGAAAACAATGAGTTTTTTTACGTTTGAAAATTCAATTATTGTGTTGTAAATTTTGAACACTGTATAAGATATCATGATGAACTAAATATCGTCTTATTTGGTTATGTTTCTAGTTTTGGACCACCAATCATGAAACCTCTAGTTTCAATAATAACCGAGATATTTAATTTTGAACGTAACCGCGAAAGTCACCAAAAAATTAGTAAAATCAAAAAAACTGAAAAAATGGTGATATTTACGTATAGGTAAACCTTATCAAAAATGATGTATTTTGATATGTAGAAACCAAAAATAAAATAAAAAGTATATCATTCCGTAAAATAACAAAGTTGATACCTACTTCCGGTGACCGGACGTGACAGTTAACTTGAGAATATTTTAGCTGAAGAGCTCAGATCGAGTAAATCCTAATTCCAAAATTTCAAGTTTCCAGAAATGGTAGCACATGAGAAATTTCTAATGTACCAGTTCCGTGAGACACCTGTATAGGATATTTTCAAAATTAAATAAAATAACATTTAATTTTTGAAGATTCAATTCTTTTATATTATTAATTGCAAACATTTAAGTCCGTTAACTAAAACCTTGGACTCAAGAAATTTTACGTAATCCCGACAAAAAGTAATAGGAAGAAAGGAAAATACCTTAATAGGGACTCCATCTTCCATATAGATGGCGGAATCGTGCTCTTTTACTCCAACACACATAGCACCGGCCTCCAAAAGCATTTCGGACAACTGAGATCCTATATTTCCTAATCCCTGCAACACAATATAGCAATAATTATTTATTAATAACGATCAGAACAAAACAATCGTTGTTATATTTTCAATCAAACCACGGCAAACTGTTAGCGATGTTGTCGTTTCTTTACACGAAGTCCTTACTTGTATTATAAAGGTTTTGTCCTTTAAAGTACCTTCCCATTCGATCTTCTCAGTGATTTTTTCATTAGCCATAAACAGATTCAATGCACAAATTATGCCATAAGGTAAGGCTTTGTCGTACATCTCAATGCCACCTTTTTCAACAGGCTTTCCCACAGCACAAGCCAATCCCAGCGAGTCGTCTGTAGTTACAAAAATATAAAGAATATCAAAATTTAGGTTATTAAATATCATTTTAATAAGACTCAAACTTAAAAAAAAGTTAATTTGCGCCAATTTGCGCCTTACCACTTTGAATCAATATTATTCAATTCGTCGATTCTATCGACACAAATCATCGCAATATACATAATGTACCCGGAGCCCGCAATTACAATATTGTGCAACTTGTCAGCATTAGAGCGCCCAGAATTGCATTTCCGTGCTTGCATAGGTCCGCGATGCTCCAGCCATTTCTGAATATTATTAACATTGGTCAGCGTATCGCGCCGCGTTTTGCGGTTTCAATTGCACGACATCTCCAATTCTCACGCATAAGCTATTATCATAGGAAGCGCACTCCGTGTTTAAATATTGCTCAAATTTCGTGTTGTGCAAATAAATACCTCAACGTACATGGTTAGAGGACGTTCTGCAATTCGAATGGGTTAGTGTCGAGGATTTAGAAAACTCTTGGAGACTATAGACAAGGGTTGCCGACACAGAATTCAAAATAGATTTCAAAAATTGCATAAGTTGTATCGGATGGTATTGTAACCATCGGTATATTAGACATATTAGACAAAAATAGCGGTAAACTTTGTTAAAATTCCAATCCAGCTGGATTTTTCTATACGCCGTTGTTTTTGTATTAGAAATAATTGCAAAAACTCCCCATCGATATAGTGTCTGCGTAGCGAGTTATTCACGGTAAAAGATGACCGAATTGCTTTCTATTAAGCAATGAACTAAAAAAAAATGTCTACACATCATTTAACTACGAGATGTCGGTATCAAGTCATAAATATGAAATATCATGTAAGAGTAACAACGTGTTTATGTGCTGGGAGCTCCATTCCGCGTAACAAGTATTTGAAAACATGATTGAGCATCATATTTTATAATAACAAAAACACTTGCGTTTAGTTAAAACTTGACAATTTCCGAGATATGTCCTTCAGAAGGTTAAGAAGTGTTTTATGTAATAACCACCGTGTTTTCTAGCAGAAATGCAACAGATCCAACTATGTATTCAAATGTACGCTAGTAGAGGATACCTACTAGTTAAAAAAAAAACATAAAAACAAGGGAGGTATTTATAAAACACTTTTTTCTTCTGAAGAAAACTAAAACATGCTAAAACATGTAGGTAAATGTCCATTAAGTTTTTAATTATTAACATAATATTTATAGTAAAAAAATTATTACAACTTCAAAATATGTGTACAGTTTAAACAAAGCTGAATTATTAATGACAAGGGTGGTGCGGTATATTACTGACTAGTAATTTAAGATTTGGTGGAAATGAGATCCGGTTCTACTTCCAATCGATTTCAGTATTTATTTTTAAGAAAAACCAATGTTGAGGAACCTGCTTCACAATTATAGGTCCTGACGAACGGCATTAGAAATTGTATCGCATTTTCTGCTATAACTGGGTATTCCTGGCGATAAGTTATCCAAAAATTCATCGATGGTATTTTGTCGATTACGTCTTTTAGTGCTGTATCATAGGACAGTTGAGTTATAAAATCAATTCTGAATCTTGCAATTCAGTCTTAGATCCTGTGTCCACTGTAAAAGGTTTTCTAATCCACGCTTTGTTGCTGTGGATAGGGGAAAATATTCCTTCAAACGTGTCTCCATTCCTCTCAGATGTTCGTTGATTGTAGCTGAAATCTCATCCGGTATGGAACTCATATTATACACCTCTTTTAACTCTGTTAACTTTATAAAAGTTTTGGAACTTGCATCTACACAACGGTACCAGAAATTAAGGTTTTCTTTATTGCGGCTTCTACCTTCTCTTGTACTTTACATACAGTTACATTATTACCTTGTAATGTCAGATTTAAGTTATTTAAAAAATCAAAAATGTCATAAAGATAGGCCAGCTTTATTAACCAACTATCCTGAAATCTGTCTTTGAATTTAAATATAACATCTCTAGGCGTTGGAGAATGCTGATCAAGGAACAATAAAACTTCGTTTCTTACTTCAAAATGCTTTTTTAAAACATTCCCACCGCACTTGGCTGTGTAAGATGTTCAGATTCACTCCCCATTTCTTGGCACAATACAGAGAATATTCTTGGGCTCAGAGAACGAGATTTTATATACCTAGTTTATAAATTTTAGCAATCTAGCATAGTTTCATTTAAATCAAATGGCATTTATTTCACTGCTAAAGCTTCTCGGTGTATGCTGTGCTCCATCACTACTCAGTCCCACACACTTTCTTTTCGATACCATTTTTTTTTTAAATATAAATATCAATCACATTAAACATTTCTTCAGCTGTTGTTCTCGTCAAAGATTTGCAAAAGAGCAATTCTTCGTGAGTTGTATTCTCAAAATCGTATCTCACAAAACACGCGTGGTATGCTTAAAAATAATGTTTACTTTTACTTTAAGTATGAAGTTTACTTCATAGTATTTTGTGGAGTATAATCTATTATATAAAGTAAATACTTCAATGGGTAGGTTTTACTTATGTTAGACAAATAAACTAGTAGTAAATGCTAGGACATAATATTTCCAGGAAAAAAATGTGAATTTCGGAATTTCCCCGCACTCTGCTGTCATGTACGCTTCCTGGCCACGATGCATCCACAGACGTGAAAATTCCTTTAGAATTCCATGCAGCCACATTAATGCTACAAAATCCTTTACGGTTGAAATATTCGTCCTCATGAACTTTTGGTTTCATTATTCTGATATGGGTACAATCTATCGCCAATATTGCTCAAGGTATCATCCAACCCTCTTTAGCTCATTCAATTTCTCGGGCATTTTGAGGAAAAGAAATCCAAACATTTTTCTTCCACACTATTTCTTGTGAAACTTCTCTAATTATTTTTTGAAACGGTGGTTTAATGGACCCCAACATCTACACTAATACCTTGTTGAAACCCAGAATCACCTAGAATTCTTAAAAATATCTCTATATTCGTTACATTTGACAAAGCTGCTCCTCTCGTCTCAATAAGAATTCCTAAGAACTCGTCAGCCATCGATTCAACATTTTTTGCATTGAAGCTAGGTGAACAGTGGCTTATACTATAAAGTTAGCTAACATAATTGACTTAACGAAATATTTGTCTATACAATTCCTCCCCATGCGTTGTCCGTTCACATATTTCCCTCCTTTTCCTATGAAAATTCATAAAAACAGCCATTTGTAACACTTTTTCAATCGAAGTAATGCGAAGTTGCTCGATGAGTAGCTTCTTAAAAACTACACAAAATACTCCCAGATGGAGTAAATACTAGACAACATTAGTAATTACTCTAGTATTGACTTCTATATACCGAAGTATATAAAGCAAAGTATGAAGTAATTGCTCCTAGTAGTTACTTCAGTCTTACTTCAAGAATAATGTAGAGTAAATGCTATAATTTTTAGTATTTACTTGAAGTAAAAGCTACACCATAAAGCATTCACTTGAAGTAAAAGTAAATACTTTTTTTAATCATACCACTCTAGCTCGGCATTGTTGGATATGTCTGTACTCTCATCAACATGCAAGGAAAAATATCTACACTCTTTTAAGTGGCATATTACAGTTTCTTCAATATTATCTGCCATATTCATGATCCTACGCATCACGTTGTTATTTGATAACGCCAACATATTTATTTGGTTCTCCTGCTTTTTATCACATATTCGAGATCCTAATATTTTCATTGCTGGACTATCAATTTTTCGGCGCTTGTGTGAGGATAACCAGTTTCAGAAAATAATTTTGATATTTTATAATTAGCAATTACCATATTTCCAGACTGATGGCCCAGAGTAAAATTCAAGGAACTAGGTATAGACATTTTTTAAAGAATTAAAATATTTAAGGATTTCCTAATACCGCTTACTGTCGTCTACTCCATAGTGTTTGCAATGGTTTTGGTTGCGGAAAGATTTGCCCCAGCATATAAATACGTTGTTTCTCTTACGTGCTTTTGACATTTTTTTCAAGACCTATACCTTGAAAATGCCAACTCGTACGTAATCAGTGTGGATATACAGGGTGTCTCACGCAACTGGTACATTAGAAATTTCTCATGTTCTACTATTTCTAGAAACTTGAAATTTTGGAATTAGAATTTACGCGATCTGAGCTCTTTAGATAAAATATTCTCAAGTTAACTGTCACGTCCGGTCACCGGAAGTTGATATCAACTCTGTTATTTTAAATGGAATGATATAATTTTAATTTTATTTTTGGTTTCTACGTATGAAAATACAGCATTTTTAATAAGATTTCCCTATACCTAAATATCACCATTTTTGAGTTTTTTTGCTTTTACTAATTTTTTGATGATTTTCGCGGTTACGTTAAAATTTGAATATTTCGGTTATTATTGAAACTAGGAGTTTCATGATTGGTGGTCCAAAACTAGACACATTACCAAATAAGACGATGTTTTGCTCATCATGATATCTTATACAGGGTGTTCAAAATTTACAGCTCAATAACTGAATTTTCAAACGTAAAAATCTCATTTTTTTCAAATGGAACACCCTGTATACAGATACGTCATTCGATAGGAAATCATATTCCCTATCAATCAATATTAGGGTTCCCTATATCTATCTTTAATAGTTTTTGAGATATTGTCCCTTTTTCTTTGAATCCATTTTGAATACTCCCATTTAATAATGGGGATGAAATTAGATACGAAATTTACAACGAAAATTTAAATAGTGATAGATATTTAGAAATTTTGCGTGGATGTGTGAACAATTTTTGCGAGACTCTTCCCCTCAATATTTTACGCGACTGCTTTTATCAAATGAACGGTGCATCGGCACATTCTTCGCATGTGGTATCCATTCAACACTATCAGATGTTTGACGATATGTGGTTCGGAAATAGAGGACCCTGGCGGTGGCCATCAAGCTCACTAGATTTAACACCATTAGACTTTTATTTCTGGGGTCATGTGAAAAGTCTATCGAATGGCGTATCGGTATGCAGGGTGTTACGTTTGAAAAAAAATAGTTTTTTTACGTTTGAAAACTCAATTATTGTATTGTAAATTCTGAACACCCTGTATAAGATATCATGATGAACTAAACATCGACTTATTTGGTTATGTTTCTAGTTTTGGACCATTAATCATGAAACTTTCAATAATAACCGAGATATTCAATTTTAAACGTAACCGCGAAAATCACCAAAAAATTAGTAAAATCAAAAAAACTCAAAAATGGTGATATTTAGGTATAGGGAAACATCATCAAAAATGATGTATTTTGATACGTAGAAACCAAAAATAAAATAAAAATTATATTATTCCATTTAAAATAACAAAGCTGATACCGACTTCCGGTGACCGGACGTGATAGTTAACTTGAGAATATTTTAACTGAAGAGCACAGATCGAGTAAATTCTAGTTCCAGAATTTGAAGTTTCCAGAAATAGTAGAACATGTAAAACTTCTAATGTACCAGTTCCGTGAGACACCCTGTAGACAATTTTTGTAGAGAATTAATAGATCAAGAATTTCCTTATAATGCTCATTGTTGTTTTAGTCCAGTCAATGGGTCGGAAAAAACGGGTTAGAAATGCAAATGAACCGAGAAGGCTAAAGTTTTGATATGACGTGGGGGCGGGGGGGACTAGAAAAGCTTAACTTCAAATTGTCGACCAAGATTGGCTATGTGCATTTTCCGCCATCTTGAAAAAAGGGTTGCATTCAGTTTTTTTACCATAACTCGGTTTTCCGTTGAGATACGATAATTTTGAATGAATACTTTTTTCTTGCTTGTTCACACTCTACAGAGTAGGTCCTATACATTTTTTATCTATTGTTCATGGTTATTGAAATATCGATCGTATAAGTATGGAGATGACATTCTTATAAACGAAACACCAGGACGTGATTGTGTAGTTTGTTTTCGGAATACTGGCTTTAAAATACTTTCGGAGAAATGGTATGAAGAAAAAAAAGGACTCTCGTGAAGAAAGGCGAAGAGTTATTCGCGAAGCTGTTGCAATAATCCGCGAGGACATTAGAGGTGGCGTTTACGTTAAAAATAATTATCCCCCATCGGATGCATTCGTAAAAGATTTCGAAGCCGCTGTTCCTGAATCTTTGCAAGTTTTTCTTGCCACGACCATCACAAAAGATAAACGCGGTGCATTGGAGCAGTAGAAAAAAAATGTACAGCGATAGCTCACTCCATAATAATATGCAACAACATCGCCAGAGTCGACATTCTATTCAAGGACGACGACGACGATGATAATGATGTTTTGACCATCCCAGTATCTTTCCCTGCGGTTCTAAAGTCTCCACAACTCGAAGAGTTAACCGAGAAAGAACTTCTTCAGCCAGGCCCATCGAAACGACGAAAAATATAAATTTATTTTGTAGCCCTATACTTAATTCCCCGAACAACCTTTCATCCGTTTTGACGTGTGCATACAACCGTGCGAGCGGCTAAATCGAAACGGGGCACTGACTTACCGACTTTGCGGCGCGCTAGAGATCGTAATTTTGGTCCAAGCGAAAAAATAAAAAAAAAACAAATTATAGGTCTGCACATGCTCTAAAAGTTTCATAATAGACATTTTTCGATATCTATCGCGAGAAAAGAGAAAATAGGAAAAACAAATTTCACTACCTTAATTTTCTCTTCGACCGATATCTCAATATCGATGAACGATAGGTAAAAAATGTAAAAGACCTTAATTATAGAGTAAAAAAATCAACAAAAAAGTATTCATTCAAAATTATCGTATCTCAACGGAGAACTAAGTTATTGTAAAAGAACTAAATTTAACCCATTTTTCAAGATGGCGGAAAATGCACATAGGAAATCTTGGTCGACAATTTGAAGTTAAGCTTTCCTAGCCCCCCCGTCATAGCAAAAATTTAGCCTTCTCGGTTCATTTGCATTTCCAAATGTATATAATGACTGGACTATTTGATCAATAAAAATTAGGGTGTTGTTAAAAAGGCAATTTGGTGATCTTTGACCGTAAATACCTCGCGCCGCAGCCGCGATAATCGAAATAGATAAATCCAGCTGAGTTGGATTTTTTCCGAAGCAAAATCCTAATTTAGAAAATAAACTGCTTCCGGGTTATGCCGTGTGCCAAGATTTGTTAATGCTGACGTTTCGCGAGCCATGTTGCTCGCTTCTTCAAAGCTAATTGAATACTCAGTATAAATAGTAATAACTCAGTAATACTCAGTATTCAATTAGCTTTGAAGAAGCGAGCAACATGGCTCGCGAAACGTCAGCATTAACAAATCTTGACACACGGCATAACCCGGAAGCAGTTTATTTTCTAAATGATTCTGGCCGTGAAAGCCTACGTACTTACAAAATCCTAATATTACTGGGCTATAACGTATGACAAAGTATAAGAATTTTATTATTTATAATTATTTTGTTGCTAAATTCATTTCCAGATGGCTTTACCTATGCTAGCTCTGAAGTGAGATGCTTAAAATCTACACACACATACATGTTAAACAATAATGGACCTACCCAAACACGCATTTTATTAATTATACGAATTAATCGAATATTTAGATTTCTAGAGTCTGTTACCAGCAACTTCTATATTTCTTTATCTTTACTTTATTTGGTATTATTAATTACCAAATATGTATGTACATTTAATCTGTATTTAAATAATAAAGAATTTATTTATTATTTATTTAAAAATCATGCCTTGCTACTTAGAAAATATAAAAATATAGCCGGCTTACTGTTGGACGTACCTTTTTACAGCGCTCAAATTGTTCCAAATTGTTTATTTTGAAGTTTAACTACTTTTAGGGCTAATTTTAATGAACTTAAACATAATTTATTATGAAACAATCGATCTTTCTTATCGCATGATTATAACAATGATAATGCATAACATACCAACTTTCAAAAATTCTTCAGCAATCCACTCCATTTCCCTCGAACTGCAGTAAAGATCAGGTTCCAATATATCCACCTGACAACCTAGAAATACACCAACATCCCATCACCATTATATTTTACGTCGAACAATTTCCAAATAAATACCCAGGAATCCACGTCTTGCTAACTCCCTGCCATAAGACACGATAATATTCTTCAGGTCATCTGGCTGATAGGAATGCCCACAAAGTTTTAGACCCCCATGAGCTCCAGCCATGTCAATCCCAAAGCATGCATGCTTGTACGTGGAAAGAATAGAAAACGCGCGAATGTGATCCTTCTTCAAATCGGTACACATTCTCATACCTTCAAAAGATAGAAAACATTTTTGCTGAAGCTATTATGTTACTGTACCTACCTCCGAGGCAGGGAGTGTCATATAAATTCAATGCATGCATAGCTCTATATCCGGTCACAACTTCATATAGTCCGTCGGTCTTCTTAACAGGGAATGATATGTCAATAACTCCATTGCAAGGTTCGAGCATTTCAATAACATTCAAAACTTTAGTTCGAGCTTGATTGCTATCATAACCCGAGGTATTGGATTCCACTAGTTGGACAATGTTCCGGAAGCACGTCTCGTATGCTTTATGGATGTACCAGTTGGTGTAGTCGAAGAGTGAAGCATTCGCCAAGAAGAAGGCATTTCGGAACTTCTCTGGTACTGAGTAAAATGATCTGACAAACTTCGCGTTGGTGGGGCTATTTAACTTTAGCAGAGAATTTAACTTCGACATGGTTGGAAATGTGAGGGGTACTCTTAGTAACAGGAAATAAAAATGACATTAGATGTCAAACGTTAATTTTGCTGTCGTTCATGTGTCGTTCCATTGTTTGTTTTAAAGAAGTGTTGCGGTGCATACTTAAATAAATAATGACGCAGGATTCCACTGTTATGGGGTGACAGAGGGTTGAATAATATTTACAATTGTACTATTTTCCGAAGCATTAAAATAATAATGATAAAGCACGAAGACAAACAGTATTGTGTGTAAGTACTTGATGTTGATAACAATTACCGCAAATTATTTTTGCTTCATAAATTTTGTTGTATTACACACAAGGACAAACTATTCTACACTTACGAATTAAAGAATTAGTTATTTCTCTCACATTTAAACTTTTAAAATCAAAATTTTTAAGTCAATTTTTTTCTCGAGGCTGTAATCCCTTTTTTGGTGACTTTATTCCCTTATACATAATACAATTTCTCAGAAATGACGTAACATATCTATTGATTCAAGTTTCATATACAGGCGGTCCCACGCTAGAAACAAAATACATTAATGGCCTTAAGAGTAAATGTTAGTCACCGGCCTCAAAAGTTCGACGAAACTGAGGCGCGAGAGGAGGGAACAACACTCCGCAGAAAATGCAAGCAACGCACGCACTGATTAATTAGGGGAACGGCACCGGCGGTATCCTTCTTTTGAGGCAAAGATCAAAGGGGCCGTGCGGTGTCGACTGGCGCCGAACCGTTTCCTAATAATTTTGTGTATGTGACTATCGCATGTTCTGAAATGCTTTTCTTGTATATTTTAAATGCAAATACAATTCCACAAAACAATACAGTGATACAAATTAATTAATTGCTTTATTGAACTATTCGCTATTATTGGTGGCTGTAATGATACCACATATAAATGAATTTGAATATTTTAGTCATTATACATTTCAGTAGGTACATATTTACTTACGTTTTCTATTTCCATTCCAATACTTTTGTTTTAATAAATAGATGGAACAATGATACTTTTATTGAATAAAGAATTACTATACAAAATCCGAAGTATTCTTATAAGTAAATGCTAAAAGTTTACAAGAAAAAACATATTTTGGGTATATGTTTTCTAGAAAAATGATATTTATTTATTTTATTGTATTATTTTTATATAAATTCGATTGCGCATACAGTAAACTCTCCTATAACGCGGTTCCTACAACGCGAATTTCTACCAACTCGATCAAAATTTTGCGACTACATCTTCATATAACGCGATTATCGTACAATGCGCATGCGTCTAAATTTGCGATCCTCAAATTCCTATAACGCGTTTTCATAAAACGCGTAATATTAAACCGCGTTGTAGGAGAGTGTACTGCGTACATACGTTGTGCAATTTAAATTTTACTCTTCAAATATGTTGAAGTATCTTGTGAATAAAGCCTGATTTAGTCAATCGGATGTCAGATTTGGGTTCAGCGCATAAAAATACTTTGGAAATGATGTACCGCAAGCAATCAATCAATAATGTGTAGTTGTTTTTGTCACATTTACATACTTACTACATGACATGACGTATTAGGCGCAAGAGTTTCGGTTAACGGATGTGTAACACCTTTATAAACGTTTTTTGCCATATATGGTAATCCGGCACGCTTACACCTATAAGAGAGTATTGCCCAAATTAACTAGCGAAGTTAATTAGCGAAGAATTACACTACACGTATAATATCTACATGTTGTACAACAAGTCGAACTAAACCCAACCATCCTACATAGATTGCGATTGCCCTGAATGCATTGCCAAGCGACAAGTGTTTGGTATTAAGATTATTTTCTAAATCTAAATTCCAATATATTTGAAATTCTATGACGAAAAATAAATGACTGATTAAAAATTAAATTACTTTTATGTCCTTATTAATAATTTATTTAACTCCTATTAATTATTTAGTAGTTGTAACATTGTAAGTAGGTATTGCGGTTGTTGATTATTCTTCGTTCCGTGTGTCGTGCGGGGACTGCACTATAAATCCTCGCGGGAACATGCGCTCCTAATTTATAACTCTCTCTTTGCTGTCTTCGTAGAGCCCATCTGTCCATCAGGACGGCAAAAAATTATTTCTCGTATTCGGTTTCTAGCCTATTTTGGTCGAAATTCAACAATTCATGTTGCTCACATACACTTCCGCAAGAACATGCTGTCCTAATTTATAAGCGAGTGGCTGCTATCTACGTAGCACCAGCACGGTAAAATTTATTTTTCGTATGGCTTTCGTTTGCCGGGCGCGGCGCCCCTACACCTCCCGTGTCAACATGCGATCAATATTTTTGTTAGGCCGAAATTGCTCAATATTTGTGATTCCCCTGGCTGACGTATTCATGCTGCTGCTTCAGACTGTACCATTTGAATTTGATTGGTCGAAGAAAATGATGTGGTGTTTATCCAACAGATGGCTGCACCGTACGACGATAAAATATGTTATTCTCGTCTCATTCACATGTTCAAAAAACCAAAGGTTAAATCATTACAACATTCATATTTTGTTGTCAGTTTTTTACACAAGTTCATGAAGGCTCAATACAAAATGTTGTAATATTGCTTTTTTGATATTTGGTTCTGATTTGGAAAAAAAAAATAACAAAAATTACCAATTATTGGCTTCTTTAGCAAGGGTAAAAAACAAAACAACAACGCAAATGAAAAAAAAGTGGTATTCGTACCCGGTGTAATACACCTTTATCTATAATTTAATGTATTACACGTGAGTATTAACACACAATTAAGCTCAGTATGTTTGGTTTTATGTAGTGTTGTTTTGTAGTACGCTACTACCTCTAGTGATTCCTCTTAAGAAGTCAACATACACGTTTCTTCTATATGTAAAAGTTGTAGAAAATCATTCGCTCTACAGTTATATATTTTCAGGTAGGTATATGATTGCAGTTTTTTTATGAAGATTTTTATCCCAATTGTTTTGACGTCAACTTGTGTTGGCGTCAAAACAACTTTTACTGAGGTATTGTGAAACAAATGTCAAAAACGTGCATTTTTCAAGAAAATTCTTGGGCAACTAACAAATATAAAAACAAAAGAACTCATTTTGGATAGTAAAATTATCGCAACATTTGATAATTATTATTAATTTGCAATTCTAATATGACTTATCCCGTATAACTGAGCAGGACGCATTCTTGCATACGTCATTATCGATAACACTGATTTCTTTGATTTCGTGGTCCGACATACGGGGTGTCACACAAAGAAGGCCGCAAGTCATACAGGAACCGCAAGAGTCGAAGGGGTTCGCTTGCTTACCATACGTAAGTGGGGTATCAGAAAGCACCAGCTAAGGTAAAGGATCTTTTGCCTAAACCAAGGGATATCAGTAGAGAGCGGCCGTGAAAGTCCCTTATTCTTTCCATGAGCGTACACTCTGTTTTAAAGAGAGGGTCTCATCTAATTCCGTTTGCCAGCGCAATGGGAATGGTACGCCACTCTAGGAGCTACAGTCGCCTATTGGCGTTTTGTACCCGCTGGTCGCGCTAAACATATCCAATCCCCACTTGGGCGATTAGCCCGGCTTGAAGTGACTGGAACCGCCGCTCTCTGGAACCTGGATATCACATCACTCCTGAAGAACGAAGGGGTATACAAGACCCCTTCTTGCCCGAGTAGGCTAGATTCAAAACCGCTGTACCAACATCAATCGTGAGAACGGCACTGACATTAGTAGGGTGTGGAAATCGATCCAAACAAGGTCCGGTGGAAAAACACATGGGAGCGGTAGCTCCAGATGTGTGCAGTGAGGTATAAATTTAGGTATATAAGGGAAAGTACTTTGGTGGGTCTTCAGTATTCAGTTTGCTCTGAAGAAGCGAGCAACATGGTTCGCGAAACGTCAGCATTTACGAATCTTGACACATGGCATAACCCGGAAGCAATTTATTTTCTAAAGTGGTTATTTTTTAGATTATCAAGTGTGGGAAACACCCTGCCTCATAAATAAAGGTCTCATGCCAATCAGGAACCGTATTCGCGTCCTTTGGTTTAACCAAGGTCACACGTTGTCCGTTTTTCAGCAAACCAGTAGAAATAAAGAAAAAGAGCCAAACAGAAAGAAAGAAAGAAGAGACCTTGATTGTGTGATAAGTCAGGATTTCGCGCGTAAGTTTGAATGGGAATTGTAGTTTAGCCTTGGACGGAAGCGGTTGTTTTGAAGGGTTCAAAATATTACCGTGAGGGGGTGGAATGGCGCGTACGACTTTCGAAGGGACCGAGAAACCTTCCTTCTTATTTTAGCCATCATGAAGTAAAGACGGGTAGTAAGAGCGCCAGCTCTTGTAAACTGTGTGTTGTATCGTGCTTCTCCAAACCGTTTTAATGCGTAAGTTGTCTAGTAGACTTTTAATGATTTATATTGGTTTATTTTTTATAAAAAATTCTCGCGCTCGAGTTTCCTGATGTATGCTGATGATACAAAAATATTCTGCAAGATTGATTCACTCCAGGACTGTTATGAATTTCAGAGCGATCTCGAAAGACTACACGACTATTTTAGCGACAATAAGCTAGTCCTAAATTATGACAAATGCAACAAGATCACATTTGCCAGGAGTCGATACACGTTCGACTTTGTTTACAGTCTTGGAGATAACACAATATCGTCCGTCAGCAGCATCAGGGATCTCGGCGTTGTTATCGACAATAAGCTCGCGTTTAATTCCCATATCAGGTATTGTACTCAGAAGGCTTTCCGCGCGTTTGGGTTTGTGATTAGAGTTTCTTCATGTTTCTCCAACGTAACGACCATCAACACATTATATAATTCTTACGTTAATAGTGTCTTGAGCTTCGCGTCAGTAGTCTGGAGTCCGCAGTACGAGATTTACATTGACCAGGTCGAGTCCATTCAGAAACGTTATGTTGGTTATCTTAGTAGGAAGTTTCATCTGCCTGCTTGCTCTTATGAACAGCGTTGCCTTGTATTTGGTCTTATACCACTATGGAGACGCCGGCGTGTTCAGGATAGCGCATTTTTATATAAAATTCTTAACGGCCACCTTGACACGCCCGATGTCCTAAAATCATTTATGTTCAATGCTCCCACCCACCCGTCTCGTGCCTCTAACCTCCTGCGCCCGCCTTTGTATCACACCAACTCCTTTCAGAATTCCCCTGTCAATCGTCTATCTGTATCATATAACCGTTACCATAATTCCATAGACCCATTTAATAATTCCTTGTTCTCGTTTAAGCGTAAGCTGAAAAAGATTTCCACATCCCCGTAGCACCTTATATCCTTGCGATGTGTTTGTTAAAACTTCGCAATTTGTAGAATATTGTTACTTTTTCTTTATTTTAAGTCTGCGCTAGCACGTATGTTGTTTCTTTTTTACTGTATTTGTATTGATTGTATGTGTGTACTTCTCTGGGCTTTGCCTGTTTGTACACCGAACAAGAAATAAATAAATATTGTCGACCATCTCTGCCAAAAGAATATTATCATTGTTTTAGAATTAATATTCACATTTTCATGTAAGCAGTTCTGCATTGTTATATATACATATATTTTTGTTAATAGATTTTAATGTGGTTTTATGTGGCTATATTCATTTTAGAATAATATAAACCTGTCCCTTTTAGTGATTTAAGCATTTAGCCTTGCAAAGATTGAGTAATAATTAGTGACTTCAAACTTCTCTAACAAAGTCTTAGAGAAAGAACTCAAGTTTTAAGCCTCCGTAAGAGTGAGATAATTAATTCACGCTACCGTAAGATTAATTAAGATTGAGTTGTTTAAGTTAGTTAGGGTTGAACTGCAGTTATATTAAAAGTGGCGGACCAAGCGTCGCTTGTGCGACTCGCCGCCTTCAACATGTGGTGTTAAGGTTAGGTAGTTGGGCAAAGCCCTAACAGGGCCCCCCCTTCAGTTTAGAGTTGATTAAAGTATAATAAATATTTAGAAGGGGTCCCCGCCCCATGACAATTGTAGCCAACGCCACAAATGCGCGCGAAAGCTATTTGGGCTACCAGTTGAAGTCGATGTTGCGACAAAAATAGGTTGCTGAGCAACAGAGCCTGCAAAGTCTTGTAATATGTCTTCTCACCATCATCTCACACAGCCTGGTCAAAACCATTTATAATTGTTCTCAATACCCAATTTTTTTTATTTGCGGTAAAATCGCTGTTAAAATGAGAAATGTATGTTGCAAACAGTTGAACACCTTAAATTCGCAACAATTGAACCAATTGGCTTCTATTTTTAAGTAAATTGTAAATTGGTCTCTTACATATATAATTATAAGTTTTCTAAAGTCAGAAATACACATGCAAATATCATCCTAACAGCAAGCTAGAAATTTTGCCATGAAGCTGGCGCCAACTGTGGTCTGGACGCACCTTTAATGGTAAATATTTGTTATCGTTATTGTTGTCAAATCTGACAAAACAAAATTTAAATATTTGCATTGTGTTGTCAAAATTAAACCTACCTAATGACTGATAGAGAGCACCTTCCTTTCTATATCCATGCAATTTTCCATGAATGAACACAATTATTTATATAATACACAATTGCTTTCACTCAACTATGAATTCCTAAATTTAATAAAGAACATTATAATATCAAAACACCAAACAGTTCTTCAATATTTTATATATTTTTAAAACAATATCAGATATCTTAATCTCATGATACACATAAGGACGTTTAAAATTGATGATAATGAATTAATAAAAACAATTCAAGTAAATACTGTTAAAATGAAGGCGTAATATAATGCATCATCGAAAAAAGAATAGTAATAATCAATTATCTTTGCGGTAATAAGATTTAGAAGGTGAGGCCAGCCTCATTGTATGTGGTGAAGATCTTTTCGATGGAGTTAATGTAAGCTGCCGTTCTCAAGTCCAAGCCCAAGTTGAATTTCATGGCAGTCTTCATGATAGCCTTAGCTGACCTCTCCATCGTGTAATCAAGGCCAGAGTGTACAATGTCCTTCTCAGAAGCACCATGGATCTTCTTCTGGAAAGCTTCAGATGGTGTCACCGGAATGCGACCACCAACGCGTCCAAATCTACGTTCCAAAGATTCTTGTACGGATTCTGTAAGAAGTCTTGTATTAGAACAAAGTTTTAAACAAGAAATTAGTTTACTAGGTTTAAGGAAAGACATAGTAAAATTTTCAGAAAAATAATAAACTCTAAAATATGCTCACGCTGAACGTTTACAATCGCAAAATTGTTTTGGAATAAAATGGGGTATTCTTTTATGTTGTTCTAGATTCTGGCAACTTTGTTTTACCGAAACAAACATTTCAAAATATTGTCAAACATTTTTGAAAACATACTCTTTTTTTGGCAGCGCCGTGTTAACACAAAACTGCGCCCGGGGCGAGAACTGAGCGAACACGCCC
Organism: Aphodius sticticus; assembly: GCA_963966075.1. NCBI lineage: Eukaryota > Metazoa > Arthropoda > Insecta > Coleoptera > Scarabaeidae > Aphodius > Aphodius sticticus. The sequence continues at coordinate 29,128,134 of OZ014511.1, forward strand.
CCAACTCCCCATTTTTGCCAAAATAACTTAAATTGCTAATTAAAAAATTGCTGTCAAAGTAATCAATAAAAAAATCAATGCAAAGTCCGAATAAAGAATAAATAACATATTGAAACAGGTAGTACATATGCTTACATACGCATCCTATCGAAAAAAATAAAACATCTTTCTACATATTAAGATAACATAAATGAATAAAAAGAAGATGTTACTTAATGAAAATAACAATAACCTATGTATATTGGGTACATTCTAGTGTAACATTTTCAAAAATGAATGTTTTTTATTGCATATTTTGATTGCACAACATTTAAAGATTACACTGTAAAAATGTCAGAAAGAAATTCAAAAAATTAACGAAGCAGATTATTTCTCGATTATCGGAACCTCTTTTAACCACCTCTAATACGTACATCTTTCAATATTTTTCAGAAATTCTTTTCTGTAGTATATCCTGCCTTCATTTCTCATTTCTCCTTCTTTAAAATGACGTACATCTATTGTGATAAGCTTAATAGTTTTGGAGATATATCGATAAACATATGAGAGGACAAGATTAAAAGTTTGGGAATGTCACTACACGTCAACAATTAAGCGCAGTTTTCACGAAACCTTGTTGTGTTGGGCGGTTGACACGATTTCGCTAAAACTAACGGGCCCATTTAAAAAATTTTTGCGTCATTGTATTCGCAGATTGACTTGCTATCGCGCAAACTAGGTTTATTAAAAAATATTGGGAATTGTGGTATTGGCAGGGCCTTTTAGAAAAAAGATATAAAAATGCAAAAAATGATTTTCTTTTCAAATAAAGTTGGATAAAACACTTAATTTTTGATGAACCGGCTTATTCTAGTTTGCGCGATAGCGAGTCGATCCACGAATGCACGAATCCGCCAATCGTTCCGTTAGAGCCTTTTCAGACGGGGCACGGCGTCCGTACGGTTTTGCCCGTCCATGGGTCGAAGTGTATGAGATTAAATGGAACCTTACACACGTAACGACGCACAGTGGGCAATTTGGACCTTTTAGCCGGACAAAAGTCATTAAATTGTTTTGACAAAATAACTAGTCCAGGGTGATTAGGGAACAATACTGTCGGGAAATTTCAAAAATTACTTGTTTACTACAACCCTACTTAATGTTCTGAGTAAACAAAGTCGGGGTGTAAATATTCGGTTCCTAATAGAATTTACCCAGTACGATTTGTGCGCTCAATCAATCAATATTAACTTTTCGTAGATCTGTGAAGTGATTATTTCAAAAATGGATTCATTTAGTACAGGTATGTATACATTATTTTATAATAGTTACTTGGTGTGAATTTGTTCTTTTAATATATTATTACCGCTTTAAATTGTTCTCTATTTGTGTACTCTGAGTGATTTCTATTTACTTGTGTCGACATTTAGTTAGTAACCACCAGAAGCTTACAAGGGTTTGTTTAATGTAACATGTAGAGAAATTAACGTAGTTATTCAGGATGTTAAGCTTTTTTTGCGTATTTTTGCGCAACTATTAAAAATATTTAATTTTCAGAGGTAAGTCACACAATAACAAGAAGGGAATATTTTGATGTGTGGCGACAACATGGCAAGAACATTAGTAAATAGTTACCGAGAATCACCCTGTAAATCAAAAGGTTTCTTATCCAAAGAATGCTTACTAATGTTAAAAGAAAGTGACCACCCCCCTACACCCCAGTTAATTAGCAGAGATGATTTTGTTAATATTAGTGATAATGAAATTTATACTGTTGAGGATTCTTCTGAATTAGAATCTGAATCTGACTCCGATTCCAGTCAGTAATTTTTGTATTATTAGGTTAGTGTAGTTTTAAGTTAGGTATTATTGTTTATTTTTATGTGATTACTATCTAATAATAATACTACAATAGTATATTATAATACAAGTTTTATTTAAGACAAAAATTGGCGCACGAGTTGTTTTGGGCACGACGAGCGTAGCGAGGAGTGCTCAAATGAAACGAGTGCGCCAAATACGTCTTATAAAACGAGTGTTATATACTATTTTTTCTACTTTGCGACATTAATTTTACAGAAATTTCGAAAATTGCGGTTGTCATCTTACAAGTTAGGGTAATTTTATTTTCAACAGTTGGGTGTTGTGGTAAAATTTATAAATACGATTGAGGCGAGCCAATAGCGATTGAGGTGTCAGCCTTATTTGACACTTGACGTCAATATCATAAATCTTGGAAAACGAAAAGTTACCAAAAGTTTGTGATCTAGTGTTTTCATAACGACACCGAAAGCGGTTTCGTTATGAGTTTATAACGAACGCAAAGTAGAAAAATATAATATGAAGGTGTATAGCGGTGTCAATATATAAATAAATATGTAAATAAAAAAAGGTTGTTCAAATGTATACTTGGGTTTCTGTTACATTTATAATAATTCCTGGTTTTATTTCTTTAGATTTGTTGTCATATTTTTTTGGGTATTTAAAGATCATATTATTACATTTAAGTACTAAGTTTCTAAATTTTAAACCCCCTTAAATAATTACTCCCTTACTTATAAGATTTTTTTCAGTATTTTTTATTTATTTGCATCTATAATATTATTATAATGGCAAGGTTTCAGAATTTTATAACAAAATTTATTTTTCAACCCCCTCAAAAATATCCCCCTTAGTTTTTATAATTTTTTCAGTATTTTTTGTTTATTTGCAGCTACAATATTATTATATAAGTAAGGTTTCAGAATTTTAAAACCAAATTTACACCCTTAAAAACAACCCCCATAAGGATTAGATTTTTTTTACTATTTTTAGTGTGTTCTCACATATGATATTATATTCACACGGTTTCAGAATTTGGACACGAAATTTATTTTTTAACACCCTTAAAAACAACCCCCGTGAAGATTAGATTTTTTTTCACTATTTTCCGATGATCTAACGATTACTTTACATTCATTAATGAAGAAAAATAATTTTGTCCCGCTAAAAGATCCAAATAACCCACTGTGCGACGGCGGCGACGCACGGCGACGGCACGGTACGTGTGTAAGGTTCCATTTAATTTCATACACTTCGACCCGTGGACGGGCAAAACCGTACGCACGCCGTGCACCAGTCTGAAAAGGCTCTTACACACGTACCGTGCCGTGCCGTTTGAAATCCGTGTGTGTGAAAAGCTACAACGCGGCCGTGGACGGTCGAAACCTCACGGACGCCGTGCCCCGTCTAAAAAGGCTCTTAGTTTTTGCGAAATCGTGTCAACCGCCCACCGAAACAAGGTTGCGAGAAACCTGCGCTTAAATTTATTGTAGACGTGTACCGACATTCCCAAACTTTTAATCTTGTCCACTCATATTTTTATCGATATCACCAAAAATATTAAGCATATCACAACAATAAAATTGATACATTTTGGGGGAAATGTGGGTATACTACAGAAAAGAATTTCTGAAAAATATTGAAAGATGTACGTATTGGAGGTGGTTAAAACAGGTGCTAATAACCGAGATATAATCGTCTTCGGCGGGCCGCTCGACTTTTGCAAGACCTTTCAGCTAATGCAGCAGTTACCGGTATACTAAGAAATATTCTATATGCAGTTTCCATGTTCTTATAATTGGCAGTTAACTCAAATTGATGAATTAATTGGAGGATTTCTAAATGTTCCATTAATTCATTTAGTTTTCATTTAGAGACCGAAATAATATTTTGCACTTAGAATTTCACACAAAAAATCTTGCCCGTTTAAATCAGTTCAATATTTGTTTGTACGGTTCAGAGTATGCTTTTTAATAGTATCTTCATCTTGTGAAATAATGTTCGAAACACTAAGAAAATCAAAATCTTGTGAAATCTGACGAAGTTTTTCAAACCTCCATGTAAGTTGCTCAATTATTGTGCCAATAGCCTCCATATATTATATTAAACGAAATTTTTCTGATTCGTTTAAATCGGTATCCATGGATTCATAGTCAAATTGTTTACAAATTTTACGTCTCTTTACTTATATTTAATGTTATTTTGAATTATTAAATTTGTTTTAATAATTTCTTCAGTATGTATTTTTTAAAACACGTTTTATAAATTTCCTTCCTCCTTTCTGGGTAGGATTATGGCGCCCCTGAAAAATAACTCATAATAATTCAACATACCTAACAAGTGGAAGTTGGAGTCTCTCTCGTACTTGAAGGTCAATCTACCATAGGAGACGTGGTTCAAGTTTTTCAACCATTCGAAGAAGGATACAGTTACACCACCAGCGTTGATGTATAAATCTGGAATGACCAAGATATTCTTCTCAATAAGGATTTGGTCGGCGGCAGGTGTGGTTGGTCCATTGGCAGCCTCAGCAATGATCTTAATAGTGATAAATTCAAATTTAAAATTCTTGTATTGTGGGCAAAATTTTGATTCTCACCTTAGCTCTAATCCTGCCGGCGTTATCCTTGTGGATTACTTTCTCAACGGCAGCTGGGACCAGGATGTCGCATTCTTCGTACAATAAGCCATCGCCTTCGTAAGCTTTAGCTCCGGGATATCCTACAATTGTTCCATTGGCTACTTTGTATTCTTCCAAGTCCTGGAAATAATAGGATAATGCTTAGATTCTCCTAGTGAGCTGCTCATTTAAATATTTTTGGGAGTACATACTTGAGATAAGGTTACAATATCAGGTCAAGGAAGGTCAAGGAAGGTATCCAAGGATAACTGGAGGTAACCAAGGAGTTTCTGAAAGGCAAAAGAGATCGTTGAAAGGACGATCTAAAGAAGTGTTTCTTTTCAGTCAGGATTAAATTTACACGTTCAATAACCTAATCATTTAAGAAATGGTGAATTGGCTGTAGTTTTCTCAAAAAAACAGTTTTAAAGGTGCAACAAAAACGCGTTTTTGGTACATTTGACCATATGCTATATGCAAAACAGTAACGTTATGTAGTAGATGTTTATATATAGGATAAAATAAAACTTTGAACTTCTTGAACCTTCTTCTTTAAGACCATATAGCGAGAAATCAGATGGCATAACTTTGAACTTTGATTTCGATAGTATTTTTGCCAGAATACCGAATCTGGGCACAGAAATATCGATTTGGCTCTTTTTTCACGAAAAACAGTGTTAAAGGTGGAAAAACGTATTTTTTTGCTATTTTTTCGCACATGCAAAACAATAACGTTATTGTGTAGATGTAGATATAGACGTAGATACTGTTTTTCACTAAAATTAGAGCAATCCACAATTTCTTTTTTTCAGATTCGGACTCCAAGGGAAAAATCCTACCGAAATCAGTTGTCATTTGCCAAAATTTTTATTCCGCCAATGCAATTAATCAATAAAGGAACAAGCAGTGTGGTCCGTCCGGTGCTGCAATTGGCGCGCACACCTATAAAAAGTGGTGTAAAATGTTCAAAGTTTATGGCATATGATTTCTAGCTATATTGTCTTAAACGAGAACGTTCAAAGTTTTATTTGGTTCTACATATATACATCTACTACTTACATAACGTTATTGTTTTGCATGCACATAAAAGTAGCAAAAAACCTTAAACACTTCTTCGCGAAAACCAGAGCCAAATCACTATTTCTGTGTTCAGATCCGGATTTCTGTTAAAAAAATCCTATTGAGTCATTTTTCCGTCAACTTTTTACTTGGGCTGTACAATGTATAAATAAAGGACGACAGAGCGCTCCTATAAAAAAGTGGTGTAAAATGTTCAAAGTATATGCCATCACGCCCATCAGGGACCCTATTCTCGTCATCTTTGGAAGGAGTGGGGATATCAGCGGTTTCCCTCTGGAACGTATCTATGAGCAAATATGCTTGTTGCTAACAACAATAACTCACGCGCCACGCCCATACCAACGTATCTATGGCAAGTTTGCTTGTTGCTAAGAACAATAGCGCACGCGCCACGCCCATACGTTCCAAACACATGGCAACCGCCGATATCCCCACTCTCACCTAACCATTCGAACAGACTAACTTTCGCTTCAAAAAGATGACGAGAATAGGGTCCCAGATCTCGCTATATGGTCTTAAGGGTGCCGAAACGGGTGGGATCCGCACCCGCTAATTGGGTAAACGTACTTCGTACCGATCTTTTAATTTTGCTTTTAAATTTGAGATTTTTTGCACTCAAAGGGTATTAATTGACTGTAGCTACAGCATACGAACAGGACAACGATAACTAAAAAGATAATACCGAAAATTGGTCAGAATTGAACAATAGACAATAACTTACAATTTTCTTTTTGGATTTATAAATCCTTGCTTCATACAATGCATAGTAAAATCACCTATCTATAATACATGCAGTAAAATATCCAAGAAATGATTGTAGTTAGACGATCGGTACGAAGCAGCAAAAACGACGATTTTTGTGCTTTTGAACGGAGAGGTATGTATTCTCTTTTTAGTTATCGTTGTCCTGTTCGTATGCTGTAGCTACATTCAATTAATACCGTTTGACCGCAAAAAATCTCAAATTTAAAAGCAAAACTAAAAGATTGGTACGATTTACGAAGTACGTTTAGCAAATTTGCTCAACTTTCTAGGGTGCGAAACGCACCCGTTTCGGCACCCTTAAAGGAGAAGGTTTAAAGTTTGATTTGATCCCACAGTGTTGCCAGATGGCACGACTTGTCGCGAATTGTGCTACTTTTTAGCGAAATGCGCGCCAACAGTTTCTAGGAAGTCGCGCTGCGACTGTTCCGCGATTTATCTGGAACTTTCATGCTACTTTGGGTTATAAAAGCCTATTTTAAAAAACAAGTTGTATTTGTCTCGGTTGCTTGGCTGCGAAGGTGAATTTAGAAAGTTTACTTGAGTTTCCGTTGGCAACAGTTGTCAGTCATTGCGCATGGTAACATGGTGGCAACTGTTGCGCGCGAAAAATTTGTCGCGGCAAAGAAGTGATTTGTTGGTTATGTCATGTTTATCTTATTTGTCATTTTCTGAACTTCCCCTACAGGCAATTCTAATAAAATATCGGATATTTAAATACAACATCGAAATTTATTAAATGTTCCTTGGGCAGAGATTTTTTAAGAAACTCCTCTGGATTCGCATACATTCTGGAAAAAAGTGATAAAAAATGCTGCAGGAGAACCAAGTTTTCAGAACTATCGGAATTTGCTTTTACTTTACTAAGTTCACAGTTTTTTTTTCATCCAATGCAGTAGTAGAACGATGCTTTTCAATAATGAACATTGTTAAAAATAGATTTCGAAATAAAATGAACTTAGACTTATTAAACGCAATAGTGACAATAATAACATATTTTTGGGTAAATAACGTCTGCTGCAAAACATTTGAACCTTGAAGTGAAAAGTTAAAAGTCAATTCAAGCATGTATGCAAAAAATGAAGAAACTGATAAAGAGATTGATGAAATTATTGAATTATATGAAAATTATTATTTTGTATCTTACTTTGTATCTCTTGAAGCAATAAATCAATGTCTACATTAGTTTCTTAATTTTCTTCTGTTCTGTTTAAAAAAACATTTATATTAGTATTAGAATAAAAATATATATATTTGATTATTATTTAATTTAATTAAATAATAATATTTGTATTAATATTATCATATTAATATTAATGTTATTATAAATAAAGGAATGTATACATTACTGTGTCGTCTTTGTCTTTTGTGTACATTATTGAGTCACAAATCCGAATTTGTGAAGACATTTGCTATTTGACTTTAAAATATACATTAAGCTTGTTTCAAACTGCGAGTCATACAAGCAAACCCTTTAGTACTGTAGACCTGGTTCCTATATATTAGTTTTCGTGATATTAAAAAAAAACCTCTGTAAAGATTTTGGTAGTTCGCAACTTTTGCGCGAAATTTTCAGTCACACATGCGCCATCACAAAATATCATCTGGTAACACTGATGCCACATAAAAACATCTACTAAATAACGTTACTGTTTTACATGTGTTCAAAAGTAACCAAAAACGCGTTTTTTGCACCTTTAACACTGTTTTTCGAAAAACCTAGAGCCAGTTCACCATTGCTGTGTTCAGATTCTGATTCCTGGGAAAAAATCCTATCCCAATCAGTTGTATTTGTTAGGCAATTTGTTTTGCTGTCCAGTGTTCTCTTCCAAATTTGTTTATATGTTCACAAAGTGTCTACTTACTTTGGGGTCGATGCCTTCTGGATTGAAGATGGAGCCGTCGTGTTCAATGATGCCTATGCAGGTGGCGCCAGCCCTGTGGAGGTACCTCATGGTGTGGAGACCGACATTACCGAAACCTTGGATGATGACAGTTTTGCCGCCCCAACCGGGAGTCGTGCCGATCATGCTCATGTAGTTCGCTTCGTTGATGAAGTTCTCGAGACCGTGGAAAACGCCGCGTCCGGTAGCGGAGACGCGACCGTGGATACCACCCTGGTTGATTGGCTTGCCGGTTACGCACGCGTGTCCGTTGATGTCATTGTAACCGATTGTCTTGGCGTATGTGTCGGCGATCCAGGACATCTCACGTTCTCCGGTACCCATGTCTGGGGCAGGTACGTCAATGCCAGGTCCTGAAAGAAAAGAATAAATAATGAGTACATTTTAGGTTTGTTTGTGTGTTCTGTACTTTGATATGTGTAGTAGCGGATCCAGCCAGATGCGAACGATATAAAAAAACTCTATTGATACGACCATGTGATGGATGCAGACAAAATAGTTTGTGCAACCCTGGGCAGAAGAAACTAACGAGTCATGGCCACTAGGAAGAACACCAAACAGATGAATATGGAGGGTATGCAATAAGAGATAGTACCGTTAAAGATAGCATGACAAAAAACTCTATTTTACCAGTGACAACCAGAAGAGACGTCTTTAGATAGAAAGTGGGCTCAAAGACGATGACAACGAGATCAGGGACCCTATTCTCGTCATCTTTTTGAAGCGAAAGCGAGTCGTTTCGGATGGTGAGGTGGAAGGAGTGGGGATATCAGCGGCTTCCCTCTGGAACGTATCTATGAGCAAATTTGCTTGTCGCTAACAACAATAACTCACGCGCCACGCCCATACGAACGTATCTATGGCAAGTTTGCTTGTTGCTAAGAACAATAACGCACGGGCCACGCCCATACGTTCCAAACACATGGCAACCGCCGATATCCCCACTCTCACCTAACCATTCGAAAAGACTCACTGTCCCTTCAAAAAGATGACGAGAATATGGTCCCAGTACTGGAAAGCTACGAGAGGTCAATACCCAGATAGGACCGGTACCATTGATAATGCTATTACAAGAAAATTCAAGGAAACGCAAGACATAACTGAAGCGGTGGCTAGACTCTTCTGTGGCACCAAGACCGTAAAAAAAGCCAAACAAGAATCAATTCAAAGGTGAGATGAGATAGGAGGAAAAGTTGACTAGATCGGATTCAAAATCAAACCTTTTGGGTAACCCTCAACGATGAAAAACTCAGTTGGAAGAGTGGGGTGATGCCAAGAAGTTCAGAAACTGGAAACTGCCGCACAAAATAGACCAGAATGGCGAAGGAAGCTACTGGTGGCCTACATAAGATTACAATAGCAACTTTTATGGTAAACCTTCTGTGGGAAACAGTAGCACAGGTAATAGTGTGTTAATGCTCACACAGGGCGATATAATATATTTGTCGATAAAGTGAATCTAACCTAAAGTTATTTTAGCGACTTGGAAGGATGATCCAGTTTAATCCAAAGTGACATAATACATAAGTTTTTAGATTACCATATGAGTTAAAACCAATCAGATTGTTACCCTGGAAAATTTAAGTACCAAGTGATTGTGTATGTTGTTGATGTGAACTTTAATATGGCCGGGTAGTCTGAGGATGAGACTTGATTTTATAGTAAATATTTATAAATGGAAATTTGGAAGTTTTCGGTTTTGGCAATGACTAGGAACATACTTGGCAAAGCCTTCTTGATTGATTACGTATTTGGTTACATCGCCACGTAGACGTGATGGTCATGATATGTAAAATTTCCTTTAAATGTTTGTTTCAGTGTCATCCGGCGAAATCGCTTATTGGCAGCTTATCGACATATGTGACCCCGTACGAGAGAATCGCCCTAACTGCCACCTCTCGTTTCGATAGTATTGACTTCTGTTTGAAGGCCCATAAGTCTAAAACTACCGCACAGAAAAAAATGAAATCAAGTATGTTTTATTCCTGAATCATTTCTACACAGTTGTATGACTGTGAAAATTGTTTTCCTCTGGGTGTAAACATGAGCGCGAGAGAAGTCTTTCCGATTTATTTTCTCTTTCTTCTGTTTTTGTTCAGGTTGCATTTAGAGTCTCTTCTATAGATTGGCGTTTTTGATTTCTTCAGTTTTTATGTAATAAAGACTGCAAACAAGATTTTGATGGAAACCGATATCTCAGGAACGAATGTTGGCAGAACAACGTAGTTATCATGCAAATAATCCTTATTAACTGCGATACATATCCCTTGAATTTAATAGCATTCCTACTTTTTGTTAATTTTGAAGACCGAAATAAACATGCACAATGTTTTGCGCAGTTCGGCCTCCCTCGCTTGTGCGTTTTGGTGCGAGGCAGTCGAACGAGATGCAAAGTTTTTACGCGATCAGTGAATCCGTTTGAATCCGTGTTTGTAAAATATTGTTGGGTATAATTAATTGTACATCTAAATTCATTATTTATATTTAGCTCGCACTACTATTCAAAATTCCGAAATTAAATTGTGCTGATCGTATCGTACTAATAGTAATTAATCTCCACTGTCCAAGCTACTTTCCATTTACCATTACGATTGACGTAGTGCGCGCTGCACGAAATTTATATCATTCATATTAAATCGTTTTAAAAATTATTTAAAAATATAATGCAATTCTTTTCTACAGTCGGATTAAATAAAATATGACGATTGATTACGTGCATATCTCGATATCGTTACTGAGATATCTGCTTCCATGAAAATCTTGTAGGTAATCTTTATTACACAAAAACTGAAGAAAACAAAAACGCCAATCTATAGAAGAGGCTCTAAATGTAACCTGAAAAAAAAATGTGAATTTTGTGGCAAGCGGTTTACGAGGGAAAAAATGGAAAGACGAACATTAATTTAAAAGAGTTAAAATGGGGGCCTTTTCTCATTTCTCTCGCGCTCGTAATTACACCGAGAGGCAAAAAATTTTGAGTTTCAGGAGTATGATACATTTCTTTTATTTCATTTTTTTCTGTTCAGTAGCTAAGGCCTCTCGTCCACTGGAAGAGACTACGCGCGACTACAGGATCACGCTACTACGTCCGTAGTAGCGCAACTGATCCCAATACAAATATTACAACGGAACCGCGTCCATTGCAAGCTACCTTGAGCAGCCGACTTTACGCGACAATGAGAGACAACAGGCGAGAAGCGACAGTTCCCGCTCAATTGGGATTTATCGCTTGTAGTCGCTTGACACATTACGGTTCGTGCTGCAAATTGACATTATGGATATAGATAATGAGCAATTAATTAGTGCGGTTTGTGAAAAGCCATCACTATGGAATATGACGGACAAACAGTACCATTCTCGCGATATTCAACGTAAACTATGGGCAAAAGTTGCAAAAGAAATCGTTGTAAATGGAGATATCCGCCAACACAGTTCGGCAGTAGGGCATTGTGTTTTGTTGGCGATATGTCAGCAGCAAATTTTCGATCGGTTGTTTCGTAAGCGCGTCGAAAGCATCAAAATAGGCTACAATAAGGGCTACAATTTGCCAAAAACAATGTAATAATTTGATTTGACTACTTCACTTAACTACAGATAAATGTAACATCTAGTAGGAAACTAGAATATTTGCGCCACGTGCACCAGTACCGCCAACAACTGATAGAGCTGCCATCATTGCGCACGCGACCAATAGAAGAATAAGAATAAATTTAACACCCTTTTTTATTTGATAATAAAGTCATAAAGTCTCTTGAAAACAAAATTAATCTGCCTAGAGTCACAACTTAAACGTTCCGTAAGTATTATTGTTTCGAAATTCGACATTTTGGAGATTGATGGCTTTATGCATTCAATATGTAGTGAATAGTTTAAGGGCGCATGCAATAATAATCTGGGGACTTTTTCTTAATTGTCATGCAGGTGATGGAATTCTCCCATTGACTCTCTTTTAGCTAGTATTGGATTTACCCAATACCGTTTTTTTCTTTTACGAGTTTGCATTAATCGAACCGTAAGATTTACTTCAAAAAGTAAAGTAAATCCTTTGCATTCATATTAATAGTTTATAATACCTGCAGATCAACTACGGTAACACACTTTTCAAAACTCTTTCGTTTTGAAAAGTGTGTGACCTAAACACTACAGCGCTCTGACTGAGGTGACAGTCGTGCAAAGTTCCCTTACAGTGGACGACCCCGGAGTGCATAGTCGCACAACTCATAGTCGGCTGTAGTCGCGTAATCATGTAGTCACGCGTATAGTCTCTTCCAGTGGACGAGATGCCTTAGAGTTATGCGCATTCAAAGACAAGTCAATCATGTCGAAGCGAGAGATGGCAGTTAGGGCGATTCTCTCGTGCGCGGTCAGATATACATGCTTTATTTCTTGGGTATATGACGTCATAGAAGCTAACGAAAACGATTGGCATAACATAAGCCTGCCTGTTTTGATTCCCCGATTGTAACGAAATAAAAACTGAAGCGGGACTAAACTCTTCAGTGACGTCAAGATCATAAAAAGTAAAAACGAACAAATGCATCTTTTATGGTACAACTTCTGTGGGAAGCAGAAGCAGAGATAGACCGCGCTCCAGGTGGAAGAGCGAACTCGAAGCTAATGCCAACAAGATTAGAAACTGAAAATCTGCCTCACAAAATTGATCAGAATGTCGAAGGAAACTACGGATGGCCAATGCCCACACAGGGATTGATATTGATAATGATGATAATTTCACAAGACCGAAGAAGATGGAGGAAGCAATGTAATAAAAACTAAAACGGCGGCTAGATTTTTCTGTGGAACCTAGAACGTATAAAAAGTCAAAAAGGTATCAATTATATCCTATGAGAGAGTTTCCTGGGAAAGACGGCATATGACTCGATAATCCAAAATATTGGCCAAGGAAGCTACGGGAGGTTAATGCCCATACACGATAGGTCTGTTTTACTATTGATTATGATACCGCAAGATAGTAGATTGGAGGAAGAAATGTAAGAAATAAGTGAAAATGAGACTGGACAGAATTAACCAATAAGTTAGTCAAGGAGAGTACATGGGACGCAAACACAAAGAAAGAACCAAAAGGACCGATCAAGACAAAAACTAGGAAGAAGAAGTCAAAAGTGCAGTGGAAAGAAGAAATACATAGAGTAAAGTAAACCACCTACATATTATATTGTTAGAGCAATACATATAGCAATACAATATTGTTAAATTTTAATACATTATGTAAACCCATTACCTATACTATGCCTCCATAAAAACTAAATGAGTTGACTAAAAAATGGTCAATTTACATATATCGTTCGCGATCATCAAGCAAACAAGTTGTTTTCCAGTGCAACCGCTTTAAGTCGGATTGTGGTTTGTGGTAGCTCACGTGCAGGAAACACGTGACATACGTCACGGTGTATATTTAGCACCATCATCCATTTTGGCGCTAATTACAGTTAGGTCGACAAATATTGTATCTGCCGCGTGTTCTATATATAAACAATATTGGATTAGCAACAACAATCTGATAAGTATAACGTATTTACGACCTTGAACTATTGTAACACGATGATGTTTAAAGTGAAAAAAACAGGAGGTGTGTGAACGGTTTATAAAAAAATTAAGGCGTGGTCGCTGACGTTGTTGTCACATAATGGTGTGACACCAATGATTTAAAATAGACTCTCACTCTCACTTGTATTAAGCTACGATATTTTTGGCTCTTTGGATGGTGGATTTACAACATTTTATTCGAATATTATGTATTTACTAAATGTACTAACAGAGTTATTTTTGAAACGTGTTAATCCGAATAATTAGCATTTACCGAAGTGTGTTAGTCCTAACAATTTGATCCTAAGGATTGAAAATTAACGCTCAAAACAGCAAATTGTCTATTTTTACTACTACATACATCAGGAATATTGGGTAATTAATTGGGTATTAAAATCCTGGCAGAAACTATGAATGTCGATATCTGGAAATCCAAAAGGCGGACAAAACTAATAGGACAGCCAATAGGTGGCTTACAAAAGGCAGGACAGAGCTAATGCTTCACAGTTTTGTTGACTTTGGGAGCCTAATGAGAAACGTAAAATTTCTAACCACGTAAGTGGTGTGAAATTTTATGGTCCATAACTTAGAACACGATACTTTTGTTATAAATGCAACGGAAACGAGATATTCCTTAAAGGCCTGTTCTGGTTGCCATTTTTCTCAAGATTGAGGATTACAGGAGCTTGTCAGGGTGCGCAAATTTAAGGTTTTCATTAGAGACCCAACACAGAACAAACAAAACAAAAAACACAAAGTTCCATTTGGTACAAAATGATATGGGGGAAAAATGATGTGATAATGTCAAGTTAAGCATTTCCGGCCAAACTATGATAATTGGGTTAATTAGTGACTGAAATTGCGTAGTTCAGTGCCCTCATAACATATCTGCAGAGGCGGATTTCCCATAAGGAACGTTAGGCACGTGCCTAGGGGCGCGCAAAGGAAAAGGGCGCAATCGCAAGTATTCCCGAACATCAAAAAAGGCCGACATAGTTAGCGACGCTGGTAGCAGTGCATCTAGCAGTGCTGGTAGCGGCGCTGATAGCGGAGCGTTTGAATCAGGGATGTTACATTACGTAATTTCATTTTTCGTAAATTACCGTTGAAATTAAAATTATTAATTACAAATATTAAATTACCCCGTAAATAAAATTTAAAAATAGTAAATTACTTTGGCTTAAATTAACGAGTAATTAAAAATTCAAAATGGTTAATTACGCGGTTTAAATTACCGGGTAATTGTAATTAAAAATTCAAAATGTTAAATTAAACCGGCGTTAATACCGATCAATGTAGGTTATGAATGCCACTTATGTTAATAAAAATTTTTGGTAAGTAAAAGTCATTATTTTGTAGATAACTAGCAATCTGACTAAGGATGTTAAATTTCCGTAATTAATTTTTTTAGTAAATTACCGCTGAAATTAAACATATTACTTTCAAATTTAAATTACCACGTAATTAAAAATTGCAATTGTTAAATTATATTTTCTTAAATTACCAGGGAATGTAACAAAAAATTGGATACAGCCTTATAAGTCAATTATATTGTAGATAACCACCAATCGCTAATGCTTTTCCTGATTTAATAATAGTAATACATTATTAAAATGAAAGCACGGACTACAATAAAAATACTTTTTACATCAGCTATTTATAAAATGGACAGTCTACAGCATAATTATAGTATAAAATACTATAATTTATTACCGACTCACAAAACGACAACGCTCGGTTTTACAAACAACGATCACATTTTATCCGGACAACTAGAATATTTCTTTAAATCATGAATTTGATAGTAGGTAGATGGCTTCTGATTTAAAATGTGCAGTATTGGCTCCGCTGAATTAAGTAATTAAAAATCCGAAAACTACCATTAATTATGATAATTTATTTAGTAATTTACCCAATAAATTACGCTCTTACATCCCTAAGTGAGTACCTCCCAGGTAAAGCACAAACAGTGCGCTTCTCGACTGCTCAGGAGTGGTGGGGTACATTCACGCAAGTACTGATGGAAAGTTTTTGAAATTAAGTTATAAATTTCGGTAAGTTAACAACTGTAATTAAAATTTCTGTAAATTACTTTTAAATTACCAACGGTAATTTAAACTGACGATAAATTACCATCCGTAATTTAAGCCGTAAATTGCAGTAATCAAAAGTCGGTAAATTACCATTAATTACGGTAAATTACGGTAAATTACCAAATTAATTTGGTAATTTACGGGGTAAAATACGCTTTTACATCCTTGGTTTATACACAGGTGCTTATAGCAATGAGCGCGGTCTTCGAGCGGTGCTGCTAGCGGTGCTGATTCCGCGGACTGTGTGTTTATTGCCATAAGCACCTGTGTATTCAAACGCTGCGCTACCACCGACGCTACCAGCACTTAGAAGCACTGCTATCAGCGTCGCTAACTGTGTGTCCGTGCAGCGTGTGGCGACAAAACTTAAAAGAATAATTTGCCGGCGAATAATAATTAATAACATTTTTATGATTTTTTTACTGAGATTAAGCCTTGGTCCTTTCTTTTTATGTACACCAAATTTTATAAGAATTCATCCAAAAGTTACAAAGTTAAAGAATTTTGTCCCCAAAAGGTTATTTTTGTACGGCACGGGCACTGACAATACGCGTATGCAAATAATAGCAAAGAAATGAGTGAAAAGAAAAATGGTGATGGTGATGAACTTAAAAAAATAGCGGAAGAAAAACAAGCGCGAGAATATAAATTTTTTTAACAATTCGATAAACCTGACAGCTTTTTTTGTGGGAATTTTCTATTTGCATAATTTAAGGTCTTGGGAGGGGCGCTCGGACAAATAGTGCCTAAGGGCGCCTCGGCCCTTAAATCCGCCACTGCATATCTGAATAGTTTTCCTCTCATTTCTCATTTATATAAGAAAATATTTGCTTTCTTAATAACTGGGTAGGCCTAACCCTATTTGAACTGTAGTGCTTGACATGCGGCCTTGTTATGAAAATATAAGATATTCAAGGCAGTCTGCCAAGTACTTCCGGCCTAATAGAGCTAGTTAGTTAAGTCACATATATTCTACTATAGTTCCGAAAAAGGCATTCAAATTTTGTATGGGTAGTGTTGTACCATCTTTTTAAACATAGTTTTATCTTTTGACAGGATTAGGTTAACTTTAGTTCAGAAAATGTTCGAGTAAGGCCATTTGCACACGCACCGGCAAAACCGGATCCGATTCCGGCTCCGGCCGCCGGATGCAATGTTTTTAAATGAAAGATGGCACACACAGCCGGTTTACCGAACCGGCAAATTCGTATCTGATTACATTGCATCCGGCGCCGCAGCCGGAATCAGAACCGGTTTTGCCGGTGCGTGTGCAAACGGCCTAAAAGATAATTAAATATAATATAATATAATATAATGTTTCAGAAATAATGGTTAACCTTGAATGCCCAAGGACGTAACAAATGTTTTGTCTAACTCATTCTCGAGTCCAACCCTATTCAGCGCAAGAGAATCGTCTACATCTCATCACAGTTGCGCTGCAGCTGGTGTCAAAACAACACCGCCGGGAAAATTTCTACTCTGGAGTTTCTCGCTTACAGTGACATGGACCTACATTCAGTTCATATCGTAGTCAGTTGTTCGTTGGTTTATCTACAATAAGAATTAGAACGGCGTTAAATCACTTTGCATCACAATTCTTGTAAATCTGCATCACATCGCAATCGTCTCTCGGTCGTGCGCGATCGGGTATTCACCAGGGCAGGCTTTAGAGGATTTCTTTAATACAATTTTGTTGCTTCTCTGTATTTGGCGGATATGCGCCTTCAAGGTTAGTAGTTATTTCTGACACATCCTGTATTTTTTTCCGCTGAACATGGATCCGAGCTCAAAAGTTTCCTGTCAGGTAAGGTTTTATAAAAAGATGTCAAATATGTTGTCATAATGTTGTATTTTTTTGTAAATTCTTAGCGGCTGAACGGCAATCATAAAAGTTTGTTTAGAGCATTGACGGATTAGACTGGATTATAATCCATAAGCCAGGGCTATCAGCCGCTATCAATTCAAAAAAATATGCACAATTTATGACCTTTTAAACTCAACTATATCGACAAGTTTGGGTCCGGCGTCGTGTTCAGCGGAAAGAAATTTATGGAAAACGCCTGTACATTTTCCATTCATAAAAGTCACATTCCCAGTGTTATCAATATTTTACAATGTTCACTTGTATTTTTCTCGAATAAGTTCTTATTTAGAAATAAATCTTAAAACCCAAACACAAAAAAATTAGGATTGGCCTATCCCAAGGATCTGGATTTGGAGTGTGACATTTATCAATTTCTCTCTTTGCTCGACAATTTTTATTTCTGGCATCCATGTTTTTTTGTCGCTTTACAGCTGAAGTCAAAATATTGCCGAAAGATATGGAATTCGCAATATTAGATTGAGATATTTACTTACATAAATAAGCAGTTAGTTATAACGTGCAGCATTAAATAAATAATACACAAAGTTACACAAAGAATAATGCCTTTTCAAATAAAGTAATTCCTTTCTAACCAGATTTAAAAATAGTGCAGCTGATCTGGCGGAGACTGCCAAGAATTCCTCGTCTCAACAACAACCGTAGCCATAATTTGGCCCGCCCCATTCCGTGACCGATTCGAATTCAATTCATACGTGTATTATTACTGTGAATATTGGCTACGTACCGATGAAACCCTTCTTCGCCAGTTCGAGTGCGAAACGTCTGGTGATCTTCTCCAATTCGTGGTCGGAATATTCCTTCGGGTTGATCTTGATACCTGCCTTGGCGCCGCCGAATGGTACATCGACACAGGCGCACTTAAAGGTCATCAGCGCGGACAAAGCTTTGACCTCATCTCTGGACACGTCCATCGAGTATCTGATACCTAAAAATGAAAGAGATAATGATATATTATGCTCTGTACAACTTTTGTTTTGTGCTAATATTGTATAAGATCATAAAGAGAGGGCAATAATTTGGTTGGTTTGCATTCAAACTATACATCTTGAAAGCTTTGAAGCTTTCTTGAATATAATAAAAACACTCAAATCAATTTTATCGACACAGTAATATGATTTTCAGTCATTACTTTCTGGCATGAATGCTAGTAAAGATTATTAGTTTTGGAAAAACTCCCATGTTGATGCCTTTCAGCCGTATTAGCAAAGAACCTGTACGAAAAAAATGCATAGATGTTTAAAGTAGCAATCGTATCCACCTTTCTCTCTCGTTAAGAAGATATTAACAAAAAACATTTCAAAAGATAGGCAAAATCATGTATCATATTATCCTGCTTTTTATTAGTTTGACGACAATGAAGGTTAGATTGTAATTTATAGATCTACAATAAACTTCTGTGCACGAGTAATCGTTTTTTACGTTAAACGGCTGAAAAACGTCGACAAACAGTAGCATTACACTGAGGAAGAAATTTCTTTGTCAGTAAGAAATTTTATATAAGTCAATTATACATGACTGTTGAATATCAGCAAAGAAACTTTAATTTGAGTAAACATTTTTTGTTAGTTATATCAAAGCAGCAATTTGATTGATACCGCAAAATATTTATTTGTTAGTAACATATATTGTTGTAGGCCAAAGAAATATTATATTGTAAGTAAACTGAGTAAACTGCACACAAAGAAACGTTGTCTAAATTCAAAGGAACCTTTTTAAACCCAAAACAACAGTTGTTTTATATATATATATATATATATATATATATATATATATATACGCAAGAATATATTTCGCCATCGAGGAAAACCGTTGGTTTGACCCGTTATCTAACTTTAAGATTGTACAATAAATTTTAAATGGATACTATACTTATTTGACTTTGGAATTTGTTCTTTTAAATCAAAAGGTTAGGATTAAACATTTTCCTTCTTTTAAATATGAACATGTTATTATGAAAGCAGGCAATAATATTTTACATGGAATGCAATTAACGCATCCAAAGAAGAATAGTGCCATTTTCCCACTAGAGGAACCCGGTATCCCTTGTTAGTCTCTTTCCATCAATATTAGACTGTTGGACATTTCTACGTCAGGTGCAGTGACGTCATCATTGATGCTGCATAGACATGTATGCGGTCATATGCACTCTAGATCTAGGAGACCCCTCTCACATCGTTTTCTTAAAGCAAATATTTAGGTTGTTTTATATTAAAGAAATATTGTTATTATTACAAGTACAATAGAGCGTCGATAATCCGAACTAATTGGGACCGAAGGTGGTTCGGATTATCAAATGGTTCGGATTATCAAAAATTGCAGCTAAATAGAAGAAAATACGAGTATTGGATACAAGATATAAAGCAAAAGCAATATGTCTTTAAACAAAATACGACAAAAATTGCCTTTTACTCGGTTACTCAGTGATTTAATTTTTTATTATTTGATTTTTGGGCGTTCGGGTTACCGAGGTTCGGATTATCGACGCTCTACTGTATGTGTCTTAAAACAAACAAATTATGTTAAGAATGTCATTTTCTTAACATTAGACAACAATTTATCTGTGTGTGAGCGGCGACTCAATATTTCCGTACTTTTGAATTGTTAATGTATTAGCTTTAAATAAACAAATATTCTTTGTTGTTACCAAATCACCAAAAAATGTGTTTATTTGAATCAAAATATGTAAGAAACTGAAATATTTCTTATAAACAAAAATCTATTTCCGTTAATAAAATATCTGCTGAGGGCCAATATATTTATTAAGAAATGGTTTCTTTGATTCAACACTGTTTTTTCTCTCTGTGAACGAACACATTACTACATATTATATAAGGAATCAAATTCTCTTCTCTAAAACGTAGAGGGTCATGTTAAATGGCATCATATTTGATGATTAAATAAAGGCAATAAGCGGTTTTTGATATATGTTCTTCAGAAGAAAAAAGTGTTTTGAGTATATAAATATCACCCTTGTTTTTGTATGGGATTTTCCCAAAACTATTATCCTTTACTAGCGTACATTTGAATACAGAGCTACAGAAGTTTCTTGGATTTCCGCTAAAAACAAGGTGCGTATTACATGATACACTTCTTAAACTTCTGATAGACAACTCGGAAAACGTCATGTTTTAACTGAATATAATTATTTTTATCAATATAAAGTAAGATGCTCTAGCATGTTTTCAGCGAAAGCGTTTATCCAGCACATAAATACGTTGTTACTCTCACTTGCTTTTGACGTTTCTCAGACGTATAACTTGAAAATGCTAACTCGTACTTACAACTATATCTGGACATTTATTTGTGAACAAACATAAGATCGCAACGCAGAGTTATTTCACGTTATTTGTAATTTTCCAACAAAATATGTATACAAAAATCCACCTGGGTTTAAAATTTTCCGGAGTAAAATACAAACTATGTTTTTTTGGGGACTCTAATAGTATCTTATTCAATAGGTAAGTATAACAATTTACAGAAATTTCTGTATTATGAAACTAGTATATTAATGACAACCGATAGAAACTAGTATATCTGACCAGATATAATTAAGTAACTTATTAAAAAAATACGTAGTACATATGGAAAATAACAACCAACAATAAAGACTTGATAGGATCTATAGGTCATCAAAAGATCATCAAACACGATCAGTATATTTTCTGAACGCTATCAAAGGACTATTTTATATAACGAATGTGTGTCACTGATGCCAACAACGTGAACTATTTTCGTGTGTGTACCTGTGTCGCGTGACCCATTATTTTCCGTTTACATTGCCAGCCGGTTAACAGCTTATGAATCTTATGATGGAAATATACATGTAGACAGGTAGTTGACCCAACGCTTTTGGAAATATTTCCAATTAAGTTATTACGTATACAATGGAAAATACAATGGAAAAGACGTCAAAATCTTCCCAATTAATTGACGACGATCACTTTACATTCGATTCAATTTATAGAACGTTTTAATTTAATATTTTCGATTCCTTTATTACACTATTCCACAAACTGAACATCTGACCAATATGAGTGGTACATTTTTATACATGTCGCGATAAGACAAAATCTACAAATCGGGATGGTAACAAACTTCACAAACTTAATAAACTTCAAATCGTCAAAATTTTACCTAAATCAGGTATTCAACAAAGTTCAGGAAAGCTAAATGAAGTATCCACTAATCCTCCATAATCGCAATTGAAAATATTTATATACCTATAAGTTTCGTAAACAACTATTATCAGATTAGTATTATTGCGACAGGCTGACAATGGAAGGTCAAAGTTACAAACATATAATAATAGTGTCCTTTACTCGCCGATTCGCTTTTAAAAATAGATTATTTGATTTTAACTATCCTTGTAAATTATGCCGATAAAAAGTTGGAGGTTCTATGCATCAAGCATGTATCATAGTTTAGAACAGAGTAATGATTATAAATTATTAAATTAAATATTGAATACTGGAGGTAAATAAGTTGAGAAAAGTATAGTGGTAGGCACTCTATAACAATAATATACCGTATGTCCGAAAATTAAAAAATAAAGAGATTATTTTTTTAGTTAATTATAGAAATTTTTAGTAGTTGTATTTTGAACCCAACTATTCCCAAACTATTCGGTGAAGTGTCGACGCTTGCCCCCGCCTTGAAGTAAAAAAAAACCCTACTGTCATTTTACATACTATAGTATAGTAGATTGTGTAGCAAGGAAACAATTTTCTATCGAGGCTGGGCACTTTTCAAGGCCCGGAATTATTTTTTTTGCATTTTTATCCTAATGGACTATACCGATTACAATCATCACCAATGTCAGTTTCATTAGATTGTTTATCTCCAGATTTCGTCGCGAAAGAGTCACAGAATAAATTGTGCCCAGTTTACGGTTTTGTACTGTAGTCCAAAATGACCATGTTTGGGCTTTCATTTAATCATACTTATTAGGTTTCATTATTTGGCACTTTTTTGCACTGCTGAGTTGTGTATCTCAAATATACTGGGTGTTAAAAATAATTGTAAAATATAGGTAAAGTATACTGAATAGTCACACCTTACACCGTTTAGGTGTTAGGAAAGTAGGTAGTGTGAAGTATCACATAATAGCTACATATTTCAAAACCAAATAATTTGTATGTGAAACTTTATTTGTTTAACGTCCTTAAAAAGAATTAAAGATAACCCAAATTGGCAAAAATTGGTACCAAAATTAAAACCAAAAATTCCTAAAAGTACCAAAAATTTCCTATACAGCTTATACATATATAAAACAATTATTTATCAATTAGTTGACTTAGTATTCGCGTTTCAAGTGTTTATGTATAATAGTAATAATAACAATTTTGTATTTCGTTGTCGATGATCGTTCTCACAGAATTTTCAAATTTGTCGTTTTTTTATCTATATTTAGAATAATTGGTTCACGTTAATGCGGATAAAGTTTAAAATAATATTGTCGCCTTTTTAGTGAATTTATAGAATTGAATTATCAATTGTGTTCATTTTAAGCCTGTATTTTTGGTTTTCAGTCTCTATTGTCTACAACTGAGTGAATTCCAACTACTATTGCGTTCGCATCGTTTAATAATTCTCTGTAAGAATTGTTGGCTCGTGTTTATCGAAAGCTGTAGAAAGACGACAATATTAGTTGGCTACCACTCGAATTATTAGAGATTTAAACCCGAAAATACAGACAATATGGACAACATAAAAAGTCTATAATCGTATTTATTGAAAGGTGATAATTGTTCATTATACATTAGGCCTTGCTCGATGAACACAGACTGGAAATTCTTATAGGAAATTAACAATACTTACTTCAGCATATTAATAAGTAGGTAATAAAAATTCTACAATATTGGTTGACAATCGACAAAATGAAATTTTAGGATAAAAGTGCGATGATTCTGAAAAATATAGGTATAATTACAAACAATCCTCAATAAAAATTATTAATTACACATTAATAAACGATAGAAAGGCAGCTATAGGTAAGTTATCGAGCATACAGGGGTCACAACCGTGGCTAATAACATAAAATAATGTGTAAAAAAAATGACAACCATAAAAGCAACGGAGATTTTTCAGGGTGAATGCAATTTAAGGTTAAAGAACAATATGGGCTTTATTTTTATATATTTTTTTATGCTCAATATATTCCTGTAAATGTTCCAATTCATAAGAATATAAATCTGGATCAGATGCTTAATATGCGCAATGTCACTATCAATAAATTGAGACTAAAGTATATACTTACTCAGTTTTATCCTTTGTTTTATTATTAGTAGAAATTTTAAATAAAGTTTCCAATAAATACAAAATTATAATCATTGAAAACAAAATTCACATACCATTATTTAAAAAATACGCGAATAGGGAATTATTATGATTATCATTATTATTATTATTATCATATTAATTTTATCAAAATTTTTCTACAGCAATTTACTATTTTCTATTGATTTTATGTCAAAAAAATACCGTTTTACTAAAATGCCATTTGCATACCAAATTTATTTTTCTACTTTGCGTTCCTTATAAACTCATAACGAAACCGCTTTCGGTGTCGTTATGAAAACACTAGATCACAAACTTTTAGTAATTTTTAGTTTTCCAAGACTGATGACAATGACACCAAGTGTCAAATAAGGGTGACATCTCAGTCGCTATTGGCTTGCGTCCATCGTATTTGTGAATTTTACCACAAGTATCAACTTTTGAAAATAAAATTACGCTAGATTGTAAGATGACAAACTCAATTTTCGAAATTTATTTAAAATTAATGTCGCAAAGTAGAGAAAATAGTATATAACACTCGTTTTATAAGACGTATTGACGCACTCGTTTCATTTGGGCACTCCTCGCTACGCTCGTCGTGCTCAAAACAACTCATCCGACAATTTTTGTCTTATAAAACTTGTATTATAATATACTATTTCGTTTTGTTTTTATTTATTTTACAGCAATTGACTATTGATTTTATGTCTAAAAAAATATCACGTTTAATAAATAATTTTGTCGAATAATTTTGATAAGACTAGGGAACATTGATTTAATTTTTGTGCTGAACACAAATCAGGAAGAAGTAAATTTATATGAAGTACGGTTTGCAAAGCTTACGTAATATAAGTTGTTCTATGAACATTCTGGGACACTGGGCTCCTCCGTTAAATTTCGCCTTATTTCATTTTTTAACATTCAACAATTATGAACTTTTAATGCATTGCGTTGTTTATGGACCAAGAAATGAATACTTATAGAAAACGAACAATTAATTACTACACAAATGTGGGATTCCCACTGCGCAATTTAGAATTCCCACTGCACATTTTGTGTCCAGCTACACTAGAATAATGGCTGGCGTAAGCAAAACTATAGATTAAATACAAAATTAAGGATACAACCCACTGTGATATTGCCGGTTGAAGTAACACTATAATATAAAAGGAAACTATAACGAAGCGATCAGTTGCTTACGACAAAGAAACTAAATCCTGCAAATGGATTTAGTCGAGTATGCCATTTAAAAAGTACCGACTCTTCGGCGATTGGTACTTACTTTACAAAAACGTTCACTTTTTTACGTTCGATGTAAAGGTACCCGCAATAGTGTACTCGTCGTAAAATACGTGTAAATCTCCTTGGTGAACGAACAAACAATAGTTGCGGGCGATTGGTTGCCTTCGATTAATCCCTTCGTATTAGTTTATCTCGCTCTCTATTAGTTATTTTTAAATGGCATAATCGCCTACAACCCATCCCGGGATTAGTTGCTTGGTCGTGAGCAACTGATCGCATCGTTTTAGTTTCCTTGTTCGCCACAAAGTTTTAGTGCGGATGCTTCAATGTAAATCAAAGCATTTTATGGTCGTCGCGTCCAGAGGCTCAGTGCACATGTGGAGTATAACGTCACGCCAAAAATTAATTGGACTCAGTTGGTTTGAGATTTAAGTGTGTAATTATGAATTGTGGTTATTATTGCTAATTGCAGATATCCTTGGTTGACCATAAGTACTCACTACTCATACTTCTCTACATGGAGATATAATCTCAGTTAACTGCAGGTAAAGCGCATTTTTATGGTACTCTTTAACTAACAAGAAATTTAACAATTTCTTTATCGATGATATCGATGTGTCACACTATGTTTGGCCACCCATTTTCTATACAAAATAATTATTCTTTTGAAATGAATCAACAGGGTTTGTGTGAACCAAAATTACGACTTTTCCTTTTAAATTTCAAATTTTAATAAGTATATATACTTTGCTTTTTCCGTGGGCATTCATGGCCTGTAGAGCTATACCTATTTTGTTTTAGAGTAACAGACATTTTAGCTTGTTCTTTTCTGTTTTCCTTGTTAACCTTTCCGGTTCTATACTTAACATATTATAACATAATAGTTAGTAAACAACATACCGGGTTACCCACGGCATAGGTACTCCCGTTTAATTTTTTTTGTTTATAAAGCTGGACGAATAAAATTTGGGAAAGTGTTAATAGACAAAAAAATGCCATTCTTTGGGATACTCTTGAGGCTACTATGACTTCCTGTTTTTCCGCAATCATGACAGGATGACATTCTGAACACAAAAACATATCGATCGTCAATTTTTATCACCAAGGCAACGCAAAAATAACTTTTTTGTGTATTAATCTAGGTGGCTATGAATTGGTGAAAATAGTTGAAAATTGTCAAATAGACACTAACTAAATCGACTTTGGTAGACATTGTATTACTGGCGCCCTCTAGCGTGACTTAATTGGTTTTTGGCCAGTGAGTCATTTGTTTCACGGGTACCCAATGGCACTGATTATTCGATAGATAACATCTGCCCGATTACAATGATACCAAATACTTCATATTTTGTTGAAATTCTTAGGCCGTCTGCAAATGGGGCAACTCAAAATAAACTGTAGTACCGTGGATACCAGGAGACTGCGCAACTAGGCTACCGGCATGTATATTTCAATGACTCAACGCACACGGCGCAACCCGAGTACCGGCGACTGGGAGACCGCGCGATTCGAGTTTTAGAGACCTGACATGTTGGGTCGCGCGTTGCCCAGTCTCTTCGTGACGCGCTTATATTTTATATTGACAGCTGACAGCACTGAACATGGAGCAGCAGTTGAACTTAAAATCTGCGTATTTCGCAGAAAAGTATAATTGTGCTGAACAATTATAAAGAAAAGCGCTACACAACAAAATATGTAACGGGCAAAGCTTGGAGTGATGTGGGAAAAGAAGTCAATGTGCTTAATATCCGTTCCTCAGCACCCACGCATTCCGTCATGTTGGTACATTCTTTATGTAGGCCAGGGGAAAAAATCGCACCAATTCTAAATAACTCTGATTCGACATACGATAGAAGCTTAAAAAATAACTATATGAAATATTGAGTTCTTTTGCTGCAATGAATAATCGGTGTGAATTTCTTTTGATATATGGGAGGACCCAGAATCTTCTTTTTATTCAATTTCTTCTGCGACGATAATAGTAGTATAGTAACAAATCCTCATCACTGAAATCATTATTATCCACTATGTTGGACAATGATTACATCCAAGAATGTACTGATTTAAGGGCAGAGACGAGTAAACTGATTTGGATCGCAACTGTGTGACTATAGACCGTGTGCGGACAAGGCGCAACTTGAGTACCCCAGTCGCCCAGTCTCCTGGTACCCACGCTACTACAGTTTCTTTTCGGTTGCCCCATGTGCAGACGGCCTTAGCGTACAAATGTTGGTAGAAGCAAGGAAACCGAAAAAAAATATTGACCTAATGATCAAAGTCAGTGTACAAGTCAAAGTCACTCAATGGACTGCCCGAAGGAAGTACCCTGATTATTCGAGGAAAAATATTTTTCCGTCACAATGATGCCAAATGCTTGATATTTTGCCGATAATCGTAGCGTGAAACTGACGTTTAAGGGTACTTCCTTCGAGTACTCCATTGAGTGACTGACTTGTACGCTGACTTTGATCATTAGATCAATATTTTTTTCGATTTCCTTGCTTCTAACAATATTTGTACGCTATGAGTTTCAACAAAATAGGAAGTATTTGGTATCATTGTAATCAGAAAGATGTTTGCTTTCGAATAATCGGGGTGTGGCCATTGGGTACCCGTGAAAAAAATGAGCCAGTTGCCAAAAACCAATTACATCACGCTAGGCGGCGCCAGTAAAGCAATGTCGGCCAAAATCGATTTAGTTAGTGTTTATTTGACAATTTTCGACTATTTTCACCAATTCATAGCCACGTAGATTAATACAGAAAAGATTTATATTTGCGTTGCCTTGGTGATAAAAATTGACGATCGATATGTTTTTGTGTTCAAAATATCATCCTGATTGAAAATATCACAGAAAGAATATAGAGTCATTTAAAATTTTAATGATGACGTCATTTCCGGAAAAGCCGGAAGTCTTATTAACCTCAAGAGTATCCCAAATAATGGCATTTTTTTGTGTATTCCCAAATTTTTTTCGTCCAGCTTTATAAACAAAAAAAAATAAACGGGAGTACCTATGGCGTGGGTCACACGGTATAGTCAACAAACTGTATACGACTTTACTATTATGTACAAAACCAAGATGAATATTTATGGCCTTTATCTACTCTGCCTCTTTAAACATGGACCGCACGATGAACCACAAACTGGTCGTATAGAATCCACGTGTTTGTCTATTTGCGTCTTGGAATTTTACTTAACAATAAGTTTAACGAAAGCATAGCAAGCTAAATATTATCGCAAAAAGTAAAAATGCAAACGCGTCATTTGACGTTTAGTGCTTACGAACACTATGGGCAACACAAATCATACAGAGTGACACATTTATAACAAATTGTAAAAGTTGTTCGTTACAAAACCTATGTAATGTTAAGTGATTCAAATATGTATATATCGTAATTTTGTGGAGCTTCTTCAAAACGCGTTAATAAATGTGTATTACAAGTTATATGATCAATAATAATCTAATAATAATTTATGTTGTCTGACATGTTGTCATTATATTACATGCATGTGGCCAAAGCTGCACATTACACCGTTTATAGAGAATGGATTTGTTGTTGTTGCTTTAAATAAGCCACATTTAAAACAAATGAAGTCATAGATTTGAAGATAAGTACGTACTAAAAATACGCACTCCTATTGTATAACAAGCAAACTCCATGCATCTAAATATACCAGTCAGCCTACAGCTAACTAAGTCTTAAATTAACTACTTTGACTTGACTGAGCGGTCAATGTATAACCTAGTACACAACCCAACAACTTTTACTATTCCAAACACCTGTTCGCTAAAATGCTAATTTATAACAAACAATTTTGGAATATTTAATACGTTTTTAGCAACAGGTTGCTGAGGTCATACATAAATAGATTTTTATTTTGCACTTCGCCTACTTCAGTCGAATTTCATCATGGTTCAAATAATAATTATGATCGCTATCGATGTTTTATAGCTTGTTACCATGGTATGATTCGATAATATTACCGACATGTGCCGTACAGTTATCAATGAGATACTTAAATTGGCCTTGAAGACGCCTTATCTAAAGACTATTGCTATTTGCATTGATTTTTGATTAATCCGGCTAATAGATTGAGTATTTACAATATAATTTAATAGTACGCTTGACGTGATTTATGAGCAGTTAATTAATAACATTTCAATTTGTTACTACAATTCAATTTACTAGAATATTTCAATTTGTAACGATAAAACTATATATCGTATTACAAATATTTGTTGTACTTCAGTATAACCATTTAAATTGTATTTTCTGCTACCTTTTTGAGCTGATGCGATATCAGCTCATTTATGGCATTTTTTATCTTGTCATCAAACTAGGACACTTGATGATTAATAACGAATGAAGTTATATACAGGGTGAGTATTAATCGAGCCACATTGATATATCTCGACAAGGAAGCGCTGCAGAAGAAATGTTTGAAATAAAATCTGTTCCAAAGGAAGGACGAAGGGAAACAAGTGTTTTTAACTTTTGATATTATTTGGTATTTTCAAGGTCAAGTGACGGCCAGTAAGATATTCTCAAATGGGAAGCTAGCTTTTCGAAGGGAATTCGATTTAAAAAAAAACTATTTTTGTCTTCAAGAATTTCTCTTTATCGTTCTCGATTCATGTTGTGATCCATTTGAGATTCTTTGGGTTCAACTGGTATACATTTGCAAAATTTTTTTTTGCATTTTGGGGTTTCTAAACAATGCGAACGCAGGCGAAAAGCAAACAGAAATCAATTCTGTATCTTTTCACAATACACTTGTCAATAACATGTTGCACTAGCAAGTTCTGCGTGATCTCTACCGAGGCCAAGGTTACTACTATTACTACAAAATCGGGAAAATAAATAATGTAGTAACCACGATCTTTGCAATGATTCGTGCAACTAAAAATAGTGTTTTGCCTATTAAATAAACATCGAGAAAAGATAAACAGGATCCAATAAACTGTATTGATAGATTTATTAACTGAAAATTGGACGACCCAACTTGGGAACAGAAGCTGCACAGCTTTCTTTTGTCATAAGTGGCTAATTCGGTTTTAGCTTATTCTACCCATATTGTATGATATTGCATGGTGTGTGGTTAGATAACACAACTGATAAAATAATGTATCGCTTGATTATTGTTTGTTTCAATTACGAAATTGATTTCGATAACGTATTCAAGTGCTACCAGTTGCAACCACTAGAAAAACAAACTAACGCACTTATGTCTAGATATGGTTTTCATTGCAAACATACAATGTATGTTTTTACTTTATCATACGCAGTATGATAGAGTATTGTAACGTGCAAAAAAAAATGAGATTTTAGCGGAAATGTGTCTTCTTGGGTCCCCTGAACATATTTTACCAAGGTACAAAAAATGTCTGTGTGTGTGTGTGTGTGTATGTGTGTAGCCGTTTTTCGTGGCGACGATTCCGGAGAAACTACTAAAGGTATCGGGACGAAACTTTATATTTAGAAGTTTCATGACCAAACTTAGAGCTGAAAAGCTTTCTGTTGAAAAGGGTCCAAAGGAACTAGAGGTTTAGTCTTAGCATCTTTTAAAGATTTTTGCAAATAAGCAGCCATTTCTGGAATTTCGTCGAAATAGTTAAATAATAAATTAAAGTAGAGGAAATTCTGAATAATTTATGACTATGAAATTTTTTGGTACAATCAATAGTTTAGCGGCATGAGCAAATTCTATTTCATCGAGATCGGTCGTACTGCATTTAAACTAGTAGCCAGGATATATCAGATGTTTTTATTCCAATGACAATAGGTAGTGTCAAACGCTAATGTTTTGACAATACTTACTGTTAATATAAGCTGCGTTCGGATATTTTACACCGATTTTACACCCAAGAACACGTAAGTGTTATTTGGACGGTGTACCCGGTGTCGCAGCTTTAATCGCCATATCTGTCTAATTCTACTAGTTTTATTTTAATACAGACACAGCCGATCTCAACCAAATAGAATCTCATGCAGCTAAACTATTAATTTTATATATAGTATGATAAAGTCATGTGCCTGGCCACATCAGATTTTTTATTCTTACAAGGTAACCTAGCTAGTGAGTTTGACGTCATTTTTATATTGTGAATCTCTTATGTGGACCACTAGCGTAGTGGTATTTCTGTCTGCAACAAACAATGGTTATGGTCAGATCAGATCAGCAGATCTGATACATAGATCTTTTCGATGGTCCTACATGATGGACCTACGAAAAACCTTCTCATGAAAAAAATCTCCTGGTCCTTTGGCAGTATATGCCTTCTTCTATATCGTCTTTTCGCTTCCTTACTACTTTCATCCAATTGCTTACGCCACTCTCTCGCATTCTGTGCTAGTCCTTCTTCCCATGTCTTTCTGGGCCATCCTCAAGGTCTACTTACATCTAGTGCTGATAAACGTCCGACACTTTTTGTTAAATACGATCTTTGAGCAGTTAACTATTAACTGTGATTATAACAGTCAAAATAGTATGGAACCATTCAATTTCCCTGTTTAACTCCTCTTTTGACAGTTATCCGGGCATAGTGATTTGGATCAATCTTACAGTTTGCTGGTATCCTAAATTCATACAGGGTCATATCTTCGGTGAAAATGGATGCTGAATTATGCTGCGCTTGCCTTCCCATTCCTTGCTAAGTATCTGTTTCAACAGAAATAGCTGATTGACATTTGCACATAAAGTGTTTTGCAGTCTATTCAGTGTGGATTCCAGTATGCAATCTGATATTGTTTCTGGTTAATTAAATGGTACTACGTTGTGGTCTCTTGGCAAGGGACACAAAGGGTTTTCTTTGGGATGGTACACTTGGTGCTTTAGTTTGGTTGGTTTAGCATTTATTGCCCGGTAGTTCATATTCTTTTTGTACAGGCCTTCTACTTCGTCTAGTGACGGTTTTTCGTCATCCGTCTGGTTCTTCGTTATTTCGTTGAGAGATTTATCTATATCTAGCTCTGTACTCTCCCAGATCCTCCTCGAAATATTCCTTTGAGATGTGTTTACTCTCTTCTCAATCACTGATATTTTGTTCGTCTTTATTACATATTACATAATGTGGTTGATGATTAGTTTCTATCTCTCAGTTTCTATGTTTATAGTTACACGCATCCCTAGTTATGTCCTGGTCCGTTTTCAGGAAGTTGTCATACTCAAACTGTCTCCTGTATGTTTTGTTTGTCTCCTCTTGTGCTTTTTTGTGATTTAACAGTCAACTTTCCAAAATTTTTAAAGAAATTTCTTAAAGTGACCACGGTTTGGTTTCAAACAAGCTTCTGCACGGTGCGCCCAATTTGCGCATCCCTAATTGATCCTGTGTAAATAATTCTGTAGGAGCAAATTTTGCACACGCGTTTCGCGATACACCCGAAGTAAGTTTTCACGTAGTGTTCGGTGCACTGTCCAGTGAGAAAACATTTGCTCTACGGCATTCACCATATGATTATCCCGTGGACGGCCGCTTTTTCCATGGTTAGGCAAAAAAACTCGAGCAGGACTATCCCTTAATCGCTGGATCACGCCAACAAAAGTCCGATTATCGATACGCCGGTGTCGAAGTAGCATAGTCTTCGTGCGGCCGCTGCATGTTGCCTACTTTCACCGTAAATAGACAACGTTGTCCACGTACTCACTTGCAAAATAATCAACATCAGCTGATCTTGCGGAGTAGGTCAAGGTACTACTAGTCTTCCTAAAACCGTCCGGAGTCAAATTCTGCATTTTCAACAATGAATTACTCACAACTGGTGCCAGATAGAGAAAAAAGCATTTGAATTTTTTACTCCATTTATCAATATCTATAACCCCTCTCTTGTTGCTTCAAACAACTGTACCACAATTACAACTACCATCAAACCACTCTTCCTATCTTCATTTCCTCTGCATTCTTACTGTGTCCTCCTTTGAATCCAGAAATGTTATGAAACACTTCAGTCATAAGAACCTTTACAATTAAAAATTCAATTATTTCTAGTTGGGATATTTAAAAACATACTTGTGCAAAGTACAAACTTGAATTCTTCTAATCATAACATGCTCCAAATTGGTCGCAACAAAATTGAAGAAAATGGATCAGTCTCCCGCTGACAGACTACAAAACCCCTCTACAAAACAGACAGGCGATAAACAGGGAAGATACAATGGATCACTTCGAGCTGCTCTTCGCAGTTGTAAGATATAACTGTTACAAAACCACTAACCAAACCTCAGAACTTTTAGCAGCGCTTGGAATATAGTTGTGCCATATTAGATCTTGCAGACGCAGGCTTGTCGATAAGTTTTTGGCAAAAGAAAGTTCGTGCACCAACGGCAAACGATATGGAGGTATATTAGATACGTAATTATTTTCTTATGACGGTAGTTACAGGGTTCAAGAAAATTGTGCTACTGTCTATATTTCCAAAGCCACAATGGAACAGTTTGTTGTTTTAATAATCGGATAGTTTGTAAAAATGGAGACGTGAGATGGTTCCAAATATCCTGAGATCTCCCTTCTTCTTTGTGGATATTTAAAAGAAAATGTCGACGTCAATTAATAAGTCTCGATCCTTTGGAACAACTGAAGAAAAATATTCGAAGGAAGATCTTCGCGAAATCTCGAGAACCATTAAATAAAGTATTAAAAGATGATTTTAAAGTCATTTCGTTGGCATTTGATAAATTATGTCTTTCATCAAGGCTCAATGCTAAGGGCAGGCTTCACACACTCCAATTTTGTCAAATGGCTGGAATTCCATACCCAGTAAGATAAATTAAAGTGGATTAATTAATAAATAATTAATGTTAATGAATCGTGAAGAAATTTTTGCGCCACTCTTTCCACAAATATTTTCTTTCTTAACCTTCATACAAACTTTCGATACTTTTGACTAGATTCAACTAATCATATTACTGAAAATAATGATTATCTTTTGACCTTGCATCAATAATTTACAATACAATAGCTATAACACTAGATAGAAATGTTATATTATATGAAAATACATTATGAATATTATTTATTGAGATAAATGTTTAAATAGTTTATCTACAAATTAAAATTCCAAGAAGGAAATGAGATAACAGTACTTTATGTGCTTAAAATGATATCATTTCAAATATGTTTTTCCAAACACAGATCATATCATATGTATTAGGTATGTATGTATTACTTTTCCATTATCATTTACTTATTTAAACCCATTATTCCCATATTAAAATTCCAAATATTATACAACTTGTACTATTTTTCAGATAAAAGTAAAAAATTGCTTTTGGTACGTATTGGTCAACTAGTAACAATAAGTCCTTGTGAAAGGCAAATATTCAAACAACAATTCTATTAATTTAAATTATGACGACCTAGAAAATGAGTGTTAATTCAACTAGTAATATACTCAAAATAACGTGCACTATACAATTATCGAGTTATAGGTACTTTACAAACAATTAGTATGTATGTGCATCACACTTGTTCAAATAGACAATTGTCTAAACTTATTATCACCATTCAAAATAAAAAATTTCAAGAAAATGCAGGTAACTCTAGATTTAAAAAAATACAGAGTTAAAAAACCATCATCATTTTTCTTCTTAGTGGGCTTTAAACTTACCTCCTTTGCATGGTGTTCTGTGCTGGCTGTGTTGGGCCCTGTATCCTTTGATCATTTCATATTCTCCACCATCTCTCCTGATGGGGAAGGCAATTTCAAGGACATGGTCACATTGTTCCATGACAGTCAAGATGCCTTTGACTTTGGCCTTACGTTGGGCCAAATCCAATCTCTGTCCCTTCCTGTACTTCAAATCCTCCACCAATTTATCTTCGACGATGATGCAAGCCTTATGGAAGAAGTACTCGACCATGTCAAAGAATTTCGGACTAGGATGCGTCGGCATGTCCTTCAAATGCTCGGGAATTTGATGATCGGCATAACCGCGATTTTGCATCGCGGCTGGCATGACTTTGAACAAGGCATCGCCGTACACTTTTGCCTGTGGAACGGCCCTTGAAATCGACTTTAGGTGGAACATGGTGGTTACCTTTCGTCTTCAACCGGCTAATATCGATTCTGTTAAGAACTGCACAAACACCTGCCCCGTTCAGGACCCACTAACCGAATGACCGTTGGATCGATGAACAAACGAACTCGATCAAGGAGGCTCGTACTTATACGTTACAGATACGTCACCCTTTTTTTCAGTATGGTGTGAATCCCATTACGTAATTACAGCTGATAATTAAAATACACTGCCACGGTAGCGGTGCCTATCTTATCGACGGAACGTCAGTTGAATTTCAATACTAGATGCCGCCACCCACCATCTATGGACTGACTGTAGCGTGAGCTGTAAACTTCCCGTATTTGTGGTGTATTAAATAATAATTAGAAACTCATTACAAAACATTGCTTTATTGAACAACACGGCACATAAAGTAATTCGTTAATAATTATAGTTTAAATCAACATATAAACCTTAAATAATGAAACACGAATCTCTATCATACTAACGTCCATAGCAGGATCACATAATTGACAACTCGTCATTTTGACACAAACGTCAAAATATTAACATATGTTGTTGTCAGTTAAAGGCATAATTTAAACACAAAATACTACTTATTTGGGGTTAATTGTACCTGAATTAATATTAAAATGGCCGACTGGGAGGAAATTAAACGATTGGCGGCTGATTTTCAAAAAGTGCAACTAAGTTCGAGTGCTCAAAGGTAGTCAATAATAATATGCAAGATGATTTTGCTATAATTAAATGACATTGTTATAGATTATCGGAAAGAAACTGTATTGAGATTGTAACATGGCTATTGCAGAGGAAAATGATCGATTTGATATTTACGAGCGATGGCAAAGAGTACATGACCCCAACGCAGTTGGTTGACGATATTCGTGGAGAACTGTACATGAACGGAGGTAGAGTTAATCTAACCGAGCTTGCTAAAGTAATCGGTGTTGATTACAATCACATTACTTCGCATATAAATGACGTATTGAAAGGGCATAAAGATATTCATTACGTTTTGGGTCAGCTGATTGATTTCACGTATATCTCAAAGATTGCTGGTGAAATTAATGAAAAACTCCAACAGCAGGGTCAAATCAATGTCAGCGATTTAACTATACAATATGACTTGCCAGCTGAATTCTTGCAGCAACAAGTGCTGGAGAGAAATTTAGGGAAATTAGTATTCGGAAGACAAGATAAGAGCGATTCAAAAGTCTTCTTTACTGAATCGTTTGTTGCTAGAACTAAGGCTAAAATCAGGGGTGCTTTAGTTGGTTTGACTAAACCTATTCCCGTTCACACGATTTTGAGCCACTTGGAAATACCGGAACGATTGTTTTTCTCGTTGTTTGACGGTTCGTGCAAGTATGGGACTTTGACAAGTCGAATTTCCGGAGCACAGTATATACCCAACGTATATACAAGATCACAGGTGAGTTTATATAAATCAAAAATACTATAATAAAAAATATATATTTTTTAAAAAATGCTTAGTTTAATCTATTATTAGATGGTAAACATAAGTTTATTCAATCACAAGTAAGAGAGTTTATAGTCCCAAATTTATTACTGAAAGTAATAAATATAACACTCAAAAGAAAATACTATTTCGGTGTAATACTTGGAAGTCTTTGTAATAGGATCAAAAGCAGCTTTTTATTAGACATAGCTCATCAGTAATAAGATCTACTAAATGAATTCATCAGTAAGATCTACTAATTGAATTTGTTAACTTTTACTAAACTCTTTACTTTTAGTATTGGCATTTTTCACATTCAACACAAGTCAAATTAAACGGAAAATTAAAATCCAACCCAAAAAACAATAATAAAATGTTTATTACTAGGAAAATTTGCAACTTGGAAAATCTCTTTATTATCCATTTCTTCAAACATTTTATCAGCGATGAGATCATATCAACCTAGGACACTCATGGCGGTACCTTTGATGTCGGTGTTCCTAATTTTAAAAAAGTAGTAGGCCAGTAAAAGTAGTTCAGCCGTGATTTAAAAGTGTCCGCTAGATGGCGCTAATGTTGAAGGGGCAAATTTATATATGTCCAAACTGACACTGACACTTTCATACTGACAGGAAAGTGTAAAGGCCTTTGCCACCGTGGTATTAAGATTAAAGGTATGATCAATTTTTGGACGAATTGACGACCGCTACTGCGCAGGTGATATATAGACAACCAACATTGTATATGTCAAACTTAGGGGTTATGCCACTAACAATTTATAGAATATAACAGACAAATGTACTTGTATAAAAAGAAAACTTTCAAGCATTTGCATTATGTGCGCAGAAATAAGCATAAATAAACAAAAATTGGTTTGGTACTTGTTATGTTTACGTTATTAGGGGTTATGCCACTAACAATTTATAAAATATTACAGACAAATTTACTTGTATAAAAAGAAAACTTTCAAGCAATTGCATTATGTACGTAGAAATAAGCATAAATAAACAAAAATTGAATTGGTACTAGTTATGTTTACGTTATTATTCTTCAACCATGCAGCGCCGCCCAGCGGATATTAACGTAACGAAGATTTTCGCAGATTCTCATCCCCACTCCACATGAGTATGAGCATACCTCTAATAATAATACCACGTTTGCCACTGTCCATCACTACCTCAAACTTAACTTGTTTATATCTCATTCGATCTCATTACTGATTTTATTGTTGACAAAAGTTGGTGGGTGGTCTAAAAAAGAATATGCAGCTATTAGAGTTTAAAATGTATGGATCATAGGTATTTAGGTATATCATATCTGTAATGTTTGCTATAGCATCTGTCATTTATATCAATATATTGTCATTGTTGTAAGCATGACAGAAAAATCTCAATACATGCTGACTACATTTCCTCTGATTTCCTCCATATATTCATTCACAAATGGTAAAACAGATATAATTATTTTAGTTTGTTCAAATAAATTTGCTTGACATACATTATTACCAGAAAAAGATGATTACCAATATTAATATATAGCCAGAAATTGTATTTAAAACATCTAATCCATTTATACCATTATTATGCATTTAATAGCATCTTTGCGTAGAAAGTTCATTTAAGTTTTAGCATCAAAATCAATCATAACAATACTTAGGCGTTGGCCTGCAATTTGCAATATCTATTTATCTTAAATCTCACACAATCCATTGATTTCATCCTTTTCTGTTGCAATTTGTCTGTTTGTACATTTCCTTTATTTCATTTTTTCAGTATAATCTATCTATTCTTACAGACGGAGTCCATAAGAAGCTTCTACAAAGACAATGGGTACTTAGAATACGATATGCTAACCAAATTGGGCATATCCGATCAGAAAACCTATCTAAAGAAATTCCTAGGCAATGAGGATGTCAAGCATCTCAACTCCTGCGTGATATCAAAACGCATTATCGACCAGATTGAGGCAGACATTGAAGAATGTATAAACAGCAAATCTTTTGTGGAAGTGTGCACATTAAATCTACCACCAGTCTTCGATGAAGATGACATCCAAACTCTCCTAGATACCATCCTCAAGGCACAGACACTCAAGGAAATTGTACTCATAGACACAGTAATCCTAAGCAAAGCTTTCGTTGACTCTCTATCATCAGATTGCGAGAAAGTTGTGGAAGTCAATGCAAGACTTGTTGTGGAAAGTGGAGCTTATCAGCAGTACAACACAGATTTGCAAGTGTCTTCTTCTAGGGGCCATAAGGCTGATGATGGTGATGATGTGAAAGTTGATAAGAGGGAAGAAAGGAGGAAAAAAGCTGCTGGAGGAAAAAGTGGTGGGGGAACACAAGGTAGAGAAACAAAAACAAAGTCCACTAAGAAACATACGAGAGGAAAAGCTACAGCTGTTGAAGAAGCTGAGGACATTCCAGAGAAAAAAAAGAAGTTGCTGGAAGTTGTCTCCATGGCCGATATAATTGGTTTAATTTCTGGACAACTCCATAACGACTTAAAAGATCTCATGGAACCTTTAGCCGAATATCTTTACCCAATCCTCAATAGGAAAGGAATGGAATTAGCCGCCGATATCTACAAAACAACTGTCTCTGACCGTACTGCTACCAGAAGAGAAACGCATAACGAGCTCCAGAATAAACTGAACGCTTTAATTGGTGACGTTAGATTATTCGAAAAAGGTATTAAACTATTCTCTCCAGACGTGCAAACGCAGTTAATTAAATATTTACTGAAAACGTTATGCACGGATATCGCAATGGAGCTTCTAAAATATATTGCCATGGAGGAAAATCTAAGTATACTCCCCGATTCTTGCACCAATGACCAGAGGTCAAAGTATGCCAACGATCTTCCTGAAGGTTACAAATCTGCGATGGCTACTCTGGTGAAGACCTTGTCGGGGCCAAGTGTGGAAGAATTTTTGAACAACGTCGATGATGCTTTGACCCCTTGCAGTATGATCTTGAAGAAAATCGATAAAAAGAAAGATAGGGTGATTGTTTTGAATCACAAGCATAATTTATTGGAGCAGTTGGGAACAATGGATGACCCGGCTCTTGTGCTACATTTGGCTTCACTTGTTCTGTTCGTGTCCGCCACGCAGAATATGGTTCATGCTAGTGGTCGCCATGTTGCTTCCATTTTGTCCTTCCTAAAGCAATATTTAACCCAGGAACAATCTGAGCAACTTACTTCATATCATGGTATGTGTATCTTCATAACCGCAGTTTTGAGGTAACCTGCTTGTATATTTTGTGTTTTAGATTTGGTTACTGTTGTGCTGCATGGTGGTTCTGAAAGTGAGACAGCAAAAGAGCAGTTGATGGAAAAAATGGCCAAAATAAAAGCAATAGCTAATGAATTCAAGAAATCTGGGACGTCTGAGAAAAATTAATGTTGATGTTTGATGTATATAGAGCTAAGTTAATTCCTAGATGTTTTTATTGAAATAAATATAAATATTATGAGCAGGTCATATGATATTTTAATGGAACCATTGGTGTTCCTGTGCTGATAAAATACATAATAGCATTAATAATTTATGAATTATGCCATATTATGAATTATTATAATATTATTGTTGTCTTTCAAACTATCAGATTCTGATTGTAAAGAAAACAGTTTCTAAGATATTCAATGGTTTGCTAAAAAAATTGCAATTGCAGGCGTTTGCTAAAAACTATGTAAATACAGTAGAACTCCAATTATCCGGACCTCGATTATCCGGATTAGAGAAATTTTAAAATTCTTTTAACTAAAACATTATTTTGTTTAATAGATTTTAGGTTAGAATACCAAAAAATATTAACAACAAAAAGTTCTATGTACAGTATAAAAGCGACTATAGCTGATTTGTAACGATGGATTCCTGAAACGCCGCGATGTATCCGTGCGCAGTTATAAGTATAACACATATACTTTACATATACCCTTACTTGTATATACCGGATGGTCGTTTTAACTTGAGACTCCTAAATATCTCTACGTTGTACCATGAGTAGACATGACAGTCGTCGCTTTGAGCTTTGGAGCGCATCCCATGCAGTGGCAACGGTTGTAACTACCGCAGACGCCACAAACTTCCATCGTCAATAACTTTTGATAGATGCATCGTACGAAAAAAATGTTCAGACAAAAGATTCTTCTTATTTAGCGCAAAATCATAATTTGATA
Organism: Aphodius sticticus; assembly: GCA_963966075.1. Lineage (NCBI taxonomy): Eukaryota > Metazoa > Arthropoda > Insecta > Coleoptera > Scarabaeidae > Aphodius > Aphodius sticticus. The sequence goes on from OZ014511.1 coordinate 29,169,009, forward strand.
AAAAATTTGGGTATTCCCATTCAAAAAAATGAAGCTAACCTCATTTTCACCGATTGTAGCGCTATCTGCAATGAAACTGATATCGCCATCTCATTTCTCCTTTTGCGCCCTACAAGTTTATTTAAGACATTTTTAAAACGACCACCCGGTATAAGCGCACATATTAGCTGTATTCGCTGAGCACGTTCGGAACGTGTTCGGGACGTAATTTATATTGGACCAGATCGACCAGATGTTTTGTGTGATAATGGTAGAGAAATCATAGCGAGACATCGGATTGGTCAAATATAAAAGAGTACCTGAACTAGTTCGGGATTCGCTCAGCGAACAAAGCTATTATCAGATTTCCGTAGTCTACTTAAGCTTTTGTTGTGATCTGTAGTGCCGATTTGAAATTCTTTACTCATTAAATTGTAGAGTGATGGCACCAAAAAGAAAACGTCTTGTTTTAACCGCGAAGGAGAAAATGATAATCGTTGATGGTCTAGCAAAAGGTGAATGCGCGAAAAAGTTTGCCGATGAGTATGGTATCGGAGTTTTAACGATTTTAAACATAAAAGAAAAGGCTGATTCGTTAAAAAATGTATTTCAAAATTGAAAATGAAGATGGAAATTCATGTAGAAAATCTATGAAATTGTGGTAGGGCGGACACCCTTCTCAATATTTACTATTATACTTTAATCAACTCTAAACTGAAGGGGGGTAACTCGCCTCAAGCGACGCTTGGTCCGCCATTTTCAACCACAGGTACTAACTGATTTAAACAAACTAATCTTACGGTAGCGTGAATTAATTATCTCTCTTACGGAGGCATCAAAGAGTTCTTTCTCTGAGACTATGCCCAAGAAAACCACAATAAAATCTATTAACAAAAATATATACAACAATGCAGAACTGCTTACATGGAATTTGAATACGTTAATCCTAAACAAAAATCTTCTTTGGCAGAGATGGACAAGTCAGCAAGTACAGACAACAAATAAATACCTTAATATTTCGGTGAGCACAAGAAACACGAGACAGCACAGTTTCTATAACTTGGCCCCCATTGGGGCCCTACGCTTGGGCGCGCGTTTTGACGCACGACCGTCTACCTTCAAAGCCCGATGCTAAAGAGGCTGTTTGCTTGTCTCTTTACCAGTTCCTCAAGCTTTTCGCGCCAAAAGCTTGCGTGGTAACCCTGACGCGACTGCAGCGCCACTCCGAGCGTCTATTAAATACCAACTCAACACAAAACATGGATGTTTGAATTCAAACATCCATCCAAACCCGCGCGCAAAACCTCGACTTATCACATGCCTTCCACGTTAAGATAAATAATTATTTGACCAATTATTTATCCCTAAACAAAACTAAATAAACAAATTGCTGACTGTACCATCTCCCCTTACAAAACAATTCTCTTAATTGCTAATTACAATGTTGACATGCAAATTTTTCTTCTTGTACATTTTTTTTTATTTCCTGAAATAAAAACACAGATATGACCCAATAAAACCCCAAAAGAATTCGGCCTTGGTCCAGAAGTCCGGCGGTGTTGATTTGACTTCGGTTCTCCAAACCAAGCGAATGTCCTCATTCCCGGGCCATTGGTCATATGAAACAAAAGAAAAACAACATTGAAGCAGTATCATAGCAGTCCGATTACATCATAACTTACATTATCTTTTATCCATCTTCAAATACAGCCGCAATCGTGAAATGACTCGCCTCCACATCTCGCCTCGTTTTTTCTCCGTCCATCTTCCCTCCTAGCGTCATCGGCGGTCCTTTAATCTCCAGCGACGTCCAACGTTCCTCGAAAGCTATCGTATACCTCGTAGATGACCTACACGACGTGTGGATGTTGTCCAGCGACACTTAGGCCCTGGTGAAAACATCCCTTTGCGTTGTCCGTGTAGTCATTTTTCTTCTAACACCATCGACGTACAAAGTACAGGAATTCTGTCAACTGTCACTTTGTAGTTTTTTGACCCTACGTCTCTCTGGACGCTTTTTTCGGTCACACCATTTTTTGAAGCGCACTGGGCTTCGCTTGCTGTAGATTACAACCCTTTGTAAATCTACCGGCACTAATTTCGACGTACAAAGTGCAGTATATTTGCCTGCAAATTTGTAATTTTTCCTTGCCCCTTTTGCGACACGCGCGGGCTGCGTTTTCCATCACTAGACGATTTTCGATTCCGGGAACGGGACGACGGCACGCTTCTCATGTAGACCTCACCGCATGACCTCGGGAATTCCTGGATGGGCCAAACTACCTGCGCTCGTGGGGGTCTTCAATACACGTCCGCGTGGCCGGATATAGGGAACATCTGCCTCTTCGGAATAGCTGCTTATACCTACTTGGTCGTTGAATTTCCCTTACAAAACAATACTCTGCAACTTCCCTTAATAACTGCTTTATTTTAGCTTAAAAATACAGTTGCGAGTATACCCCTTAATTTTAATTAATTATTAATTAATTACCGCGTGTGTGTGTTTCGTGCTTCTCCGCTCAGAGCCACCATTTTCAAAAATGCTTACATAAAAACTCAACTTGTTTCAATCTTTCAATTCAATTCAATTTCCTCAAAATTTAGCAAACAAAGTACTCAGGCTTTGTTTCTATCCTATCCTTACTTTCACTAAATCGACCTGTGACGGTTCGATTTTTTTCTGTTTATTGTTTACTGTTTACTGTTGCCATCTCTACCTGCCATCCTTCTTTTACTCAATAAAAAAAAATTCCTCAGAATTCAATTTCAAACTACCTGTTCTGCATGTCGCCATAAATCATAACTCAAGCCCTATCTAACACAATCTGGTTCAAACTTTCTCCAACGAACGGTCTCGAGAATTAAGACATTTCTTTCAAAAACAATTCCAACACTCACAAGAAATTATACTGCAAATATTTAATTATTATGCTGCCACCAGCAGTACATTTCCTACTCAAATTCACGACTATATATCGACATTTATCACACAAAATGTCCACTTCTAAAGCGCAAACAAAATTCTTGGAATGCCACGCGCAATATCCACAAGGACGCCTAAGCTAGCCCTTACACCACTTTCTCTAAAGGGTCGTTTGCCTAACTTTGCTTTTAACCATAGTCTACAATGCATTCTTTAAAATGCGTCACCCAATTTTCTTCTAAAATTCACAAACAAATCTAACTAGAGTGCTTTCTTCATAATCTACTCAAATAATCACTTGAAATGTCTTAAATTATCCCAACCGCTAGCCAACAAAAATGTGGTAGGGCGGACACCCTTCTCAATATTTACTATTATACTTTAATCAACTCTAAACTGAAGGGGGGTAACTCGCCTCAAGCGACGCTTGGTCCGCCATTTTCAACCACAGGTACTAACTGATTTAAACAAACTAATCTTACGGTAGCGTGAATTAATTATCTCTCTTACGGAGGCATCAAAGAGTTCTTTCTCTGAGACTTTGTCAGAGACGTTTGAACTCACTAATTATTAATCACCATATGCAGGGCTAAATACTTTACTATAAAAGGGACAGGTTTATATTATTCTAAAATGAATATGCCCAAGAAAACCACAATAAAATCTATTAACAAAAATATATACAACAATGCAGAACTGCTTACATGGAATTTGAATACGTTAATCCTAAACAAAAAATATTCTTTGGCAGAGATGGACAAGTCAGCAAGTACAGACAACAAATAAATACCTTAATATTTCGGTGAGCACAAGAAACACGAGACAGCACAGTTTCTATAACTTGGCCCCCATTGGGGCCCTACGCTTGGGCGCGCGTTTTGACGCACGACCGTCTACCTTCAAAGCCCGATGCTAAAGAGGCTGTTTGCTTGTCTCTTTACCAGTTCCTCAAGCTTTTCGCGCCAAAAGCTTGCGTGGTAACCCTGACGCGACTGCAGCGCCACTCCGAGCGTCTATTAAATACCAACTCAACACAAAACATGGATGTTTGAATTCAAACATCCATCCAAACCCGCGCGCAAAACCTCGACTTATCACAAAATGGCCTGTAAATGAAAAGTTGAGCATGCGGTTTACACTTGGTTTGTACAAAACCGTTCTCGATGCTAGCCGTAGTTTCAGAAAAGGCATTATTGTTTAATAAAAAAAAATAGGAGGGGATTTGTAATTTCAGGCAAGATCAGGTTGGCTTAGAAAATTTAAAGAAAGACATGGTATTTGTGAACTCGAAATTCACGGCGAAAAATGTCTTCCGGCAAGCATTCCGCAGATACGTTAGTTTCAGTATTTACAACAATGTTTTCAGGACAATTAGATAAAGATTTTATCTTCAATGCGGATGGAACTGGTTTGTACTGGAAAGCCCTGCCTAGAAGACCACTGGTTAAAACAAATCTTACTTCACCTGGGTATAAGAGCAATGATTGTCCCACAATGAAAAATCCAGTTATCCGGATTTTTGATTATCCGGATCGGGTCTGGTCCCAATTAATCCGGATAATTGGAGTTCTACTGTACTAACTTTTTGCAGATTTTGTGTTCTGTAGAGAATTCAAAATTCTGGTAGTATGAGTAATATTGATAACGTGGATGGGAAATGGGTTATTTGGAAATGTTTTATAATTCACTACAAAGATATGCTGTCTGTTCAACACTTATAGATAGGCCAAACAACCTTTAAATAAGATATTTTTCTATCTATATAATGGAAATATGGACCACTGCAACATCGATCCATCCTGTATATCGTTATGTGTAAACGAATATTTTTGCAATATGATTTTCAGTTGATATTGAAACAGACATTTTGTCGAAAGAGTTGAAATTTTTAAAAATGTTAATTTAAACCAGGGCTCAGTAAAAACATTTGATTCCGACTCAAGATAACTTTCGTAGATCGACTTCGGCAAAATTGAATATCTTATTGTGTGTAAAAAAATAATACAGTTGTCTCAATTTTTCCCCGAAATTGTTTTAAAAAGTAAATCTGTCATTCTGAGTAAAACGTTTTATATGGACCCCCACTTGTGTTTCCAAATCCTTAAGTTACAGCCATAAAAATAAATCATATTAAAATATTTAACTGATTTTTGTAAAGTCAAAGTTTCAATTGTACTTTTATACAGCTGTAACTTTTTAATGAAAATTGAAAAAACAAAAAGTCCATATGTATATGAAACTTTTACTTAGTACCACAAGAAAAAAACAAACTTAATAAATGAATTTGCTAGTCCAGCAAGTTTTATTTATAAATACATTAATCATAAAAAATGTAAAAAAAATAATATAAATTCTGTATTTTGATTATGTTTATATAGGATAGGAGTTGGTACATTTTTCCAACGCCACCCTGTTTCAATATTTAAATTGTCTGAATTTCACCTAGCAACTTTGTTTTTTCATTGGGGTCTACATTTTTTTTGCAAAAAATGCAACAATATGACTTTCTAGTTTCTTTCACAAGTGGCAGTAAGCCGCTGACATAACGCGCAAACGTTCCTATACGCATTGACGTGTGTTAGAATGAAATAGCAATCTTCTTTATTTCATTCTAACACATGTCAATGCGTAGGAACGTTTGCGCATTATGTCAGCGGCTTACTGCCACTTGTCGTGAAATAAACTCTACAAGAAAATACAGGGTCATTATAAATGATTGTAGTCGAAGTAAGCCGTGCCCATGTTAGTAAATTTTTGCCGCTATACCCAAACAATTGTCAAACTTGAAATAGGTTATGCAACCAATTTAACTTTTACGTGTAGAACAGTTGTATTCCATTAAATAGAGCGGCAACCAGAAATATTTACATTTTATATTATGGCCTACTTCGACTACAATCATTTATAATGACCCCGTAGAAACAAACTGAATTTGTGTAGAACTGCAATTTTTCGGTACCTACATCTGAAAACGGAAACCATTTGTTTTTGTGAATACCTCTATATATTTTTCTGCAACAGCAAGACAAGATGTACTCAAAAATTTAACTTGTTTCTATTTTTTAGTGATAGGTACTTAGGAAATAGTAAAACAATAATCTCCTCATAGACCTATAGCTACAGACCTGGTATCGCACTAAACGTGTTAAGAATAACAAGAGTGATAAAAAGAAGCTAATATATACACAAATATTTCTTTATTCTGATACAATAAGCTAATCTATACATAGACATTTATTTAAAATATTAAAAACTCAAGCATGATGAAGTATCAAATAAAAACTACTCATAAATCATCTAGATTGACAGATTCAACCCTAGGAGTTATTTCATCCACCTGCTTCTTAGCATCCGAATTTTTCTGCATTATAGTTCCGAGCCTTGTCCACTTTAAAGGCTCAGCTTTCTTCATACTGATTTCAACTTTACTCTGACGCATATTCACCGTACATTGACTAACATCAATAATCTAAAAATAAAAAACAAACAAATTTGCATTTATTGTTTATATATAAAAAAATTAGATATGTTTACCCCAAATAATTCTACATCCAACTCGAAGAAAGCACCATTATTTTTGGGAAAGGCTATATTAGCGCATAATCTTACTGGATTCACTTTGACTAAACTAGTAGTAGGGCAGTATAATTTGGCATAAATAGACACAATCACGTGCGTGCCAGTTTGATGAAAATCCCATCGGCACTGCTGAATATTAGAATCTTCTCTTTTGTACCATACATGACGGCCAAGCTCACAACCAACTTGATTGAGAAAGGCGTTAAAATCTGTAGTCTTTTTCTGACAACAGGACCAATACTTCATTCCTTCATGGAAAATAGGACAACCTGGATGATAAGTACATATCGAATCATCCGTATGAGGACCTTCGTAAGTGACAGTGCAACCACCATTCTTACAACTAGTTCCGATTTTTGTAAAGTCTAAAGTGTCATCTTGACCTACTTCGACGTAGTCTTTATAAGATTGGCGTACGTCCTCCGTAAATAAGTTTTTAAGAATAGTCATTTCCGTACTAAACGGAGGCCTTTTTAAGCTTGTCTGTATCGGTGGCCTTACTATTATATCACCATCAGGTACCGATTGTTGAGGCTTTTCAGGTTCGACAGGTTTAACGTTTGAGTGTTTGGACATTGTACAGCCTTTAATATTTAGAAATTCGGTAAAGTCTGTGCATTTTTTGTTGCAACAGGACCAGCCTTTGTAGGCATCGTGAAAGAATGGATCCCCAGGATGGTGCTGGCAGGAATCTAAGATAAAGGGTTAGAATAAAAAAATATTCTAGAATGGACATAACCTTACCATCAGCGTTTTTGTCCGATTCATACTTCTGGCCACAACCACGATTATAGCACTGCAATAGTTCGCTTGGCATCTTTATTTGATGTTTATCAAATAATTTTATTTCAATTTGTTTTATTTTATTGGCAAAAACGACAGAGTTCGACAACGTTGACAGATAATGCACCCACTAGAATATGATACATTACATTACGGATACATTCACTAGAATCTAGATTTTGGTTTGGTCAAAGATTCTACAATCTGTTCGGTCAGTGTTGCCACGATGGCTAAGCAATAATAATATGTAGTTGTTTTATCACGATTGCCACCATAAAATAAACATATGAAAAATAAAAGGAAATTAAAATACGATTAGTACTTAGCTTGATATTTGACACTATCATCGACGATAACTTTAGAAATGTTTGATCACTTTGTAATTTTTTGACGTATTATTTATCTCTATTCGGGAATTTCTGATTTTATTTTTTTTCTCAGTATTTTGGAGTTTTATACATTCTCTTTCGATAATGGAATGAATCCAAGAACCTATTCCATTTCTATGAAAAAATAGAGGCGATGAACACGATTCTCGGACACAAATACGTTTCCATATTTTTGACTAAGTCAATTTTATGTCAATATTTTCGATATTAAAAATTCATCATTACGGACCGTAATGATGAAATAATCAATGTATCCCGCCTGTATATCTTCATTTTCACTATTGATTAATGTAATATTGTTGTCTTTCTGTCGTTTATTAATGTTCTCTGAAGAATTTGAATTACAGACGATGAACACGATTTTCAAACAAGAATACACACCTTTATTTTATTTAAAATGATTTACTTTTTTCTAGTTCGTGGAGATACACTTTAAGATTCTTATAATAAAACAGCTAAATCAAATTAGAATACTCTCTTTACTAAATATCCACGCGTATACGAGATCAGTGCCATAATTTGGCGGGGTAATGTAACTCAATATGAGAAACAAAACATAATAAAATGTTTAAACATTTTCTAGTTCCATACTTACTACTTGTAAAATTATCCATTTTGATCACACAAAGACAAAATAACAGAGAAACCCGGTACGAAACCGATCAACCAGGAACGCAAACGAAATTCAAGCAAGCGGAATTACACGTAAAACCAACCGGCTCAGCTGATTGCGGAGTCAACTACTAGTCGTAAAGTATCGAACATGACAAAACCCGACACGGGCAACCAGGAACGACGCAAACACGAGACGCAAACAAGGCTCGCTCAGCTGATCGCGGAGTAAGTAGGTCAACCACTTACTAGGTCTTCCTAGCAGGGGCGCCGTTACATATGGGCAAGGGCGGGCGCTTGCCCCCCCCCCCTGGATTTCGAACCCAACTACCGCCACGCGAAAAACGAAAAAGAAGACCGAAACAGATCTGATCGATAAATCGGTGATTGTCATATTAGATGAATCTTTTGATAATCGATCAGGTTGATGTTTTTGATCAGATCGATCTCGCAAATGTCAAACCGAATTGTAAGCTATGTATTTATTGGACAGACAGGTTGGTCGCCACCCGGCTTGTGTGTAAAATATTTTCGCGGCTAGGCTTGAAAGATATTAACTAAACGTCTAGGGGGCAATTAGCATCTTTCGTGTCCCCAAAAAAGATGCAAAAATGACATTATCATATAGTGAAGGATGAAAAAAAAATACTTGATAAATGATGGCTATCCGGTTATTATCGGCTATTGTCTCCAATGTCAGTTTTATTAGATATTGCGATATTGCCCTCTCATAACAGTCGCGAAAGAGCCACAAGATGACAAAATACGGTATCTAAATTTTGCGCTGTAGTCCAAAATGAGTATTGTTGTATGCACTTTTATTTGATCGTACTTACACTGGGTATTAAACTAATAAGCGTAGAATATATAGGTAAGGTATAATAGTCAACTTTTGATAGTAGACCAACTTTTGATAACGAACTCATGTCCAGGTAGACGCCGTTTAGGAACTGCAGAGAGCCGGAATATTGTACCAACTTTATAAATTGCTGTAGTAAAGTAGGTTGTATGAAGTAACATAGAATAACTATTTTAAAATCAAATAATTTAAAAAGATTTAACCTATTATTGGCCAAAGTTGATAATAAAATTACAAAACTTCGGTTAATGAAACGGGAGTTTCAAAAACGTTAAATAATAATTAATTTCAGGCAAAAGTTACTTGGTATTAAAAGGGCCATCCTATGATACATGACAATAGATTCTCTATGCTGTTTGTAATATTGGCACCATTTTCTGACTATCTCCAGCGTTGACACAATACATTTCCGTACATGAGTTCGTTTAAAAGTTACTTAGTAGTTGACCTACTATTGTCGCCTTACAAGTGTTCAAGTATAACAGTAAAACAAAAAAATATTATTTCGTCGTCGATTATCCTTAACACAGAATTTTCAAATTAATCCAATTTTCTCTGCATTTAGTCATTATTTCTCGTTAACGGAGAAAATTTGAAAATAATATTGTTGCCTTTTTATTGTTTATCAATTTGTTGTTAAGATAATTGTATCAGATGCTCGATGACCACGAGCTAAAAATTATTATAGGAAATTAACATTTCTCCTAGCGTATTAAAAAGTAATAAAAAGGCTACAATATTGCTTGAAAATCATACAAAATCTTAAATTCTAGAATAAGTGTTCAAGGATTTAGAAACAATATAAGTTTACAAACAATTATTAATTAAAAATATTAATCCCACATTAATAAACGATAGAGAGGCGGCAAAATGACTTGAAATTGAATGAATATCAGTGTTGTCGAGCATACAGGGATCACGACCATGGATGGCTATTAACACACAAAAATGTGAACAAAAGCATTTCACTACCTTAAAGCGATAGAGATTTTTCAGAGTGTATGCAAAATAACACAAGACGAAAATGCTGCAAAATAGTTAATGACATAGTCCTTAATATTACGTCACCATTGAACACAAAAAAAAATATTGCCCCCCCCCCTGGAACTTTTTCAAACGGCGCCCATGCTTCCTAGTAATATACTAATGCTTCCTAGTAGGAAGACTAGTACTTCTTAAAAACGTGAAGCGTCATATTCTGCATTTTCAATAATTATTTACACAAAACTGGTGATAGATGGAGAAAAAGAGTATTTCGTGGGCTTAAAGGTAAAAGTCACTAACTAACATTTTGTTATATTTTCTTGAAACGCGAATTAATTGTAGTCAAATGCTTCTAAATGCGCATCTTGTACAAGGAGGCGATCAATAAGTGTTCTAAGTACTCGAAAATGCATTAATTATCCAGAAAATATCATTATATTTGTTGGTAATACATCTTAAAGTCAGATTTTCGTAATTATTTTAGATGTTAGTTAGTGACTTTTACCTTTAACCCGACGATTTGATCTTTTTACTCCAATTACAAAGATATAACCCTCAGAAATTGCACTCATTTTGTATACACCGTGTAGACGTAAGAATGAGGATACGTTTCTTGAAACAAAAATGTACGCCTTTTGAAGGCTTTGCAAGCTACAAACCACTAGTATTAACTGGAATCCAACAGTGTAATCAAAATAATAAACTGTCTTAACTTGTAAGAAATATTTTGTTACTTCCTATCTGCTTTGAGCAGTGTAGGTGATAAGAGTGATGGCGAAAGTATATATAGCGATAAGATGTATGAAGTTTTCTTATTCTTCACTTAATTACCTTTTAAACGAAGTATTGATGAACATACTGTATAAATCATTTCTTAATTTAATGATGCGAGTTCTTTATTTAATGATTGTTTCATAGTAATAATAAGACAAATGACAGGTTTACAAAATTTATAAAAACATCAACTTGATAGTTCTTTCATGTCGGCTCTTGTATTAGAATCAATCATTTATGAACTAAATATTGAAGGAAAATGGTTGCTGAGTTGATAGCCACTCGGATAAATGAGGTTTATGATGAGTTTTCAATGATTGGCCTATATCGAAAACATTCATATACCAATAATAATAATCCACTAGATTTCTTTTCATATTTAACCTGTTAACATGAGTCTAAAGAAACCTATGAGTATCAAACCAAAATTTTGTAGTTTGAGGCATTTGAAACCATTGTATTATTTGTGCAATGTCGTTGGGCAATTGCATCCCAACGCATTCAAAGAAGAGTTTCTTGCGTCGAATGTTTATAAATGCTACAGCGGCTTAATCGCTTTACTGATTTCAATATGGTACATCATCGCAATAACTGAAGAACCAAGCAATGCACAGTTTATGAAAACAACATCAAAAACAATGGATATTATGACACAAACGGTGTTTACTATAGCGGCGATTCATAGTATTTATAGCAACATATTTCAAAACTCAAAGAAAATACACACTGTTATCAAGAAGATGAATCAGGTGGATGCTTATTTGAATAAATTGAAGAAATCATTCATTATCAAAAGAACAGGTTATTATTTCTGGATGGTGGTTGAGCACATCATCTTATTTGCTTTACTTGGTTTTGATATCTATTGGTTTGAAACTGGAGGATTGATGTACCTGGACCACACTTATATCGAACAAGTATTGCTTTATCAAACATTCGTTACATATTTGATAATATCAAACTTCTTTGTTGAGTTGAAAAATAGATTTAAATCGACTAATTTATGTCTGCTGCATATTAAATCAAGCAAAACATTTGATCCATTGGATGCTGGTGATGATATTGCATCTCTGACTATTGTTTATGGCTTATTGACGGAGATTGTTGACTTGTTTAACGATATTTTTGGATGGCAAATTTTATTAATGTTTATCTATACCTTGCTGGTGTTACTTCGACCATTGAATATTATTGCAATTTTCATTCCGCGATTGTCTGAAATTCAAGATAGAAACTTTAGCATCGCCGCATTTCTGGTTGTCATCATAGATTACACCTTGTTTATTATTGTGAGTACTGATTTTGACTTTGAATTAAAAGTAATATGCAGTGGCGGACTGGGTCCAAAAATATTGGTTGCCAGGAAGCTAAGGGGCCCACCATTTTTTTGTTTATGCTGTCGGTATATATATATACAGGTGTCCCACTTTTTTCCCCGAAAATTATTTTTAGAAAGCAAATGTTGTTCTGAATACATTTTTCAGCCGTTTGAACACACCCACTACACATTACAACCATTGAAAGTAAATAAATTTAAATAAACATATTTAAAACAGAATCAACATAAATTGATAAAGTAAATGAACAAAAAAAATTATATGAAGCTTTTTATTAATTTTGTTTTCTATAAAACAAATATCATTTTGAGTAAAAAGTATCATATGGACTTATTGGTTTACTCAATTGCTTAAGATTTTGGCGCCGGTTAAAATACGGTTTTATTAATAACTCAAACGGTTGTAACTTTGTCATAAATTGAAAAAATAATAAGTCCATATGAAACGTTTTACTCATTATCTCATTTACTATACGGAAGAAAAATTGCGGAAAAAAAATGAAAAATGAAAGAGTTACAAAGGAAAACTTACAAAAATGTTATGAAATAGAATGTTAAAAATCTGAAATAGAACGAATAAATAAAATATATAAGATCGATAAATCAGCTTTCCTAAAATGTCTAACTCGGTGGTCCATCGTCAACAGCTAAAAAGTTATTAAGCATCTAATGTGACTTTTGTAACTTACACAATATGCACAATATTCATAAATTAATATTAAATGTCCAGATTGTTCGACGAAATTCAACAATCTCTCAATTAGAATAATTCTTCTTTTCATGCAGCAGATCAGCTTTTGTAATAGCATTCTGCAATTTTATTTATACAAACGTATAATTTGTGATATTTATTTTCTTCAAAGAATTAGTAATTTATATATCAATCTAAAATTGTTTAAATAATATTTATCAATGACATTAAACTGTTCATGGTGGTCCAACGCTTTGACAAACTAGATCGCCTGATTTAATCGAGTTTGATTTGTTACTCTGTAGACATATTGAGGAAAAAATTTATGGGAATATTACAACTACTATAGCGAACATAAAGAATAGTAGGAGGCGTCAAAATATTTTTGTGGAAACCATGGAAAATGTAATATTTCCACCGAGAATGTAAAGCAAGACTGAAGCGCATTGACCTGACAGGGTTGATTTGTGCACTCTTGACAATCGTACTGAAATAATAATTATTTATTCAGTTTACAAATTATCCATTTATTTAATTATTTATTCTTATGACAGTACAGAAATGTTAATATTTCTGAAGAACACCACATTGCTACCAAAGCACACTGCAAAACTGGCGATTTAGCTGGCTAAGGCGTTAGTTAGACCACTACAACCAACCCAAGGATCCATTAAAATTCTTTAAATAGTTTAGAACATTACGTAAAATTTTAAATAAGTTTCGACTGGTACTAATAAAACTAATTCTTGGATGATCATAAATTGTTCGTTTGTGTAACTCATAGTAGCAGTTTGCAATGACTAAATGTTGCTGCAGAAGAATCATTACATTTGTGCGATTGCTGAATTTCGTCGTGGCAACTAGATACGTTACCTATATTAATTTATGAAATATTTTTTGTATGCATATAAATGTTAAATTTATTTATTCGCTTAATAACTTTTTAGCTGTTGACGATAGACCTACCGAGTTAGATATTTTAGGAAAGTTGATTTATCGATCTTTCGAAGTCAAGATATACAGGCTGTTCTATTTAAAATTCTTGTCATTTGACATTTAGCAAATCTCCAGTTATTCCGGATAAGTCATATTAGAATTTATTTAGCAAATGTAAAGTTATTTAGCAAAAAAATAATAACTGTAAAAAAAATGCTATGCTTTTATTATCCAAAATGAGTTCTTTTATTTCTTTATTCTTGTTAGTTACCTTAGAATAATTTTTTGAAAATGCTCATCTTTGACAATCCTTTCACAATATCTCAGAAACAGTTGGTAATACCCTAAAAGTCCTGAAGTCAAAAAATTAGGCTAAAAATCTTCATCAAAAATTGCAATAATATACCTAGTGATCCATTTAAACAAACATAAGTTTGTTGGTACGTTGTTATGGGACAGCCTGTAAACATGAAAATATTTTCTGGCTGTAAGGCGAATGATTATCTATAAGTTGTACTATTATCTATAACATAACACCCTGTACATCAATTATATATCTTCGAAAGTGGAAAAGGTATATTACTTTTTATATCATTGAGCACACAAAAATGCACAACTTTGTTTCTAATTTTTTTTTGTATTTTTTTTTAATTTACATATTTTATTCTATAAATAAATTTAATTTATTTTTTAGTGCATGAATAAAAGAACATTCTGTATAAGTGATTCATTTTTGTACCCAAGTAAAATTTTATTTATTTGATTTATTTTGGTCCCTTTCATATGTTCAGCAAATATTTCACAATGTTTTCCTGTATATCAATTATCCGATTTAAGTTTTAATTTTGTACATCATAGCATTGACTTTTTTATTTTTAATTTGTCTTGGTAAAAACTACCACGTCATGCCATAACAATACTGTTCTTTGTGACGTATTAGTATTTCAATTTCGGATGAATAATATTTTTGCCAGAACCCGGTTAACCAAATTTAAAAAAAAACTTGTTTTCTATGAAAGATAAACGTCCAGTAAAAAGTTTCAAGTTCAAATAGTAATACATTTTAACAAGTTCTCTTAACAAGGGCCTTTTGGAGAATTTTTATTGTTTCCCAAAGTGGGTTTCTTAAAACTCACCATGCAATTTTCTTATTGGGTTCTTATTTATTGCCAAACATAAAAATAAATTCTTAAGGCGGTCCCGTGCGTGTTTTCAGTATAAATAAATATATTATTAATATTTTCAACATATTGTCTTAAGGGGGGGCCACTTAAGGGGGTGCCCACTTGCCATCGGGCAACCTGGCACCACCTGGCCAGTCCGCCACTGGTAATATGTACTATTGTGAATGGTAAAGTACGTAATACCTACCTGCTGCATACAAAAAGCAGGCACAAGCAATTACCTTGTTGTTAATAATCCGATTTATGTGAATTTAAAAGGAAACGTAATAACTTATTTTAAAGTAAATTGGTGGATTTGTTGAAGTTGAATCCCCCTTGCCACCATATATTTTGACAGATGTATTTTCTTTTCAAAAAGACAATTAAACTGAAAACTTTTGAAAAATTTGATGTGCTAGAAACTTCAAAATGGCCAATATTCACGTTCCACAGAGTTATCATTATTTTGCTATTTTCAATTATCAGCAATACCAACTGGTATGTTTTGATTATGAAACAGTTAATAACCACAGTCGTCAAACGTCGTCAACATTTGCAATTTAGTTAAGGTATATTTTTCAGAATTCAACGGTCTTTTATCTAATTTTAATTCACGTATTTTTTAGGCGTGTTTGATAGATTTATTTGCTCTGGACACGAATATTGACAAAAGTTTCAACAATCGCGACATGTTTTTGGCGTTTGTTCTGTTTGGACGCAAGGAACACCACTTTATTATAAACACTATCAATGCTTCAAAGACACTTTTGAAAAGGGTTTCATTTTGAAGATTCTAGGGAGTTGTGTTGATCCACTAGAAATCCGCCTAAAGACACATATTTTGATATTTTACCCGACGTATTTCGAAAGCTTTAGATAGTATTTTTTAGTTCAGATCAATCACAAACCCCAATGCCCTATCCATTTACACTATCCACGTTTCTCAAAGTTAGGAATATTTTATAATTTTAATTGACATATTCCCGAAAATTTAACAAGGATCAATATGAAATCTAGAAGCCTTCTTGATGTAGGGTGAGATATTATTTATTAGAAATTAAATGCACCATAAGTACTTAAAAAACAAGAAAACACAAAATTAAAATATAGTTAGGTTTCATTCTTAGTCATTCGCGATATGAATCACTCAAAATTTAAAATATAATATATTTTGTCAAAAAAAAGTGTTTATATTTAAAACAAACAGATATAAATGATTTTCATATCTACCACTTTGTATTCATAATAAATCTACCGAAAACAATTATGCACTATCAATTCACATAATCCATGTTCCTCAGCGTCACTTAACATAATTATTATTTTCAACTGATTTTCTAGAAAATTTTTTGTTGAAAGGCAAAACCATTTGAGCATGGTTGTCTACAGAAAAAAAGGTCCCCTGCTAAATTTGCATGACAAGAAATATATCGTTCTATTAAAAAGAAGACATATTGCCGCACTATTTCTATTTGGTCTTATAAAACTATATTACTAGCCACGACTGTGACCCTGTTTACTAGACCCTATTTACTATCGCAGTATTTTCGGATTGGATGGATTTCAACTAATTTTCCCGCCTTAATAATTTATTTCAGAATCAATTAACTCGTATCCTAGAATTTAAGATATTGTCTGTTTTTTCAATCAAAATTGGTTGTTGGTTGTTTATTAATATGCTAAGGGTTTTTCTTGTTAGTTTGTTATAAGAATTTCTGGCTTATGTTTCACCAATGGCTGATATTCCATGACAAGTTATGACAACGCGGCTTTAAAAAAATATTTAGCAAACATTTGGTTTGATTGTTATTCTTTTTGCTGTAGGCAAACTTCATTGTTATAGCAAGATTCTCCCATCACATCTACAAAGAAGAACAAGAAACTGCTTCTATATGCTATCGGATTCTTCACGATGCCAAGGGAAAACAGATACAAAACAATAAAAACTATATAACAGAAAAGATTGAATTCTTGGCACAAGAGTCAACTCTGAGATGTCCACAAATATCAGCTGCTGGATTCTTTAATGTTGACTACACTATGATTTTCTTATTATTTACATCTCTGACTACATACATTGTGGTTCTGATACAATTTAATTTGTAATTTAAATTATTGTTAATGTACCTTTATAACTGTTATGTTTAGAGTGTATAAAAATGTATTTTGTTTGGTAAGGTTGTGTGAATAGATTGATTGAAATCCATAAAGTTGTTTTTTTTTCTGCAGTTGTTCTACATAATTTTGACATTTTGATGGTGATGGGGGGGGGTGGGATTAATATCCATACTGTTTTCTGAAGATACAGCATGAAAATAAATAACCAATAATGTATGACCACGGAATTGAATGTTTGGCATGGAAGATTTTCACATTTAAAACCATTATTTCGCACAAAATGTAAAAGATACTCCACATTTCATATATCATTGCGTAGGCCTTAGAGTGTTTCAAAATTTTAAAGGTTAGAACCAACAAAGTGGCCTCCAATTGCAAAAATATATATATATTTTTATACTAGAGTAGAGTTTTTGCCTAAATATCTTCTCCACGGTTCTATAAATGCCATATGTAGGTAACTGACTTTTTAATTCTTCTGCGTTAACTACTGCAGTCATAAACACACTCTGAAGCCGCCAGGAAAATATTTCTGAATAGTAACTTAGATATTATATAGATATGTTAACTTAGACCTACGACGTAACTCTTATTTATTTTTCAGTAATGCTGGCCATTCCTGCATAAATAAATATGTTTGTTTGCTAGTTATGTGCGCACAAAACTTTCAAGTTTTCTTTAAAGTACTGCATGCTTTCTCAGAAACAAAGCACGCTTTCCTATGAATAGTGAGGAATACACGTTCATTCACTCAAATTCAAAATTAGTCTGGGGATAGGTTTAGTTATCACATCTTGAATTTACGTTGAAATCCTCAAGTCCACGGATGCACAGTAGTTAAATTATAGACAGTACAAAAGATTTAAATTATAGACACTATTGTGTCGAAAAGGAAATGTTGAAACAATAATGTATGATTTTGACCAACAATTCTGCCAAAATTGATGTTCTTTTACGATAATGCTTTTGCTAAAGTTTTAGAGATTTGGTGACCCACAGAAATTTGCCTTTTCATATTTCCTTCATGTCACTGAATCTGTATTTTCTTGTCCATTTTGTGGTAAAAATTATTTAGATGTGCGAACTACAATTGTTTTGTGTGGAAGTATAGGCAGTCGCTTTTAAAAACTGAAAGTGGATCTTTTTAAAAGATTCAAATCTAAGATCAATCCAAATCCACTAGTAGCTTTCTTGTAGGTAATTTATAAGATTTTTTTATCATTTCTATAGTAAACGCTTAGATAAAAAAAACTATAATAGATTACCTAACAAATTGGCAATTTAGGAGTTAATTTAGTAAAAGCATCAACTTGATACCTACCGAATATTCTTTCGTTGAAAGACGGTTTAAATAATTAATACACCAAATAGCTGTAGTACAGCACTTATACTGCTGTACCTATAGCTATTTGGGTTGTAGTGAACCTCCAAAAATCACAATCATGAAGTTTGGTGATACTAAATACAGCAACAGATCAAATAAAGACCATTTTTGGCTAACATACTTTGTTGGTTGTTTGCTAGGTGTACGTCCATGGTTTGACGACAATAAAGCAAATAAATGCAAAATATTTCACAAAATTTACAGTTTCCTCATATTTTCTACTTTCTTATTCATAACTAGTTTTCAAACTTACCAAAGAATAGTAAGTAAATTTCATAGAAGACACTTGAATTTCGTCATTGACATAATGTCATCTACATCTATGTGTATAGTCAATCTATACTCAGTTTTTACATTGAATACATGGGATTTACAGAATCATATACTTTTCTTGAAAAAGTTTCAGTGTATCGACGTCATCATCAACAAACATGTTATACGATACAATAGAAGCAGTAGATCGTACCAAGTATGGGTAATTTTAGTGGACATCTTACTACCTCTAGCGACATTTACGGTTTATATGTATATTGCATCATCTTTGGGTTGGGGTATTTCCCTTGAAACAATACAAAGATATCATATTTTATTTCTCGTGATATTGATTCGAAGATATATTTATCAATTGAGTGGGAGAGTTGAGACAATGCAAAGAATTATTTCCTTCAACGCAGAGCGAGTCAAACTGGGTTATAGCAGTACTTATAGCATATCGAAGTGTATCCAGGATATCATCAAATGTCATGTTCATCTAACTGATCAAGTAATCTTATTTAATAAAATATTCGGATGGATTTTATTCGTCATTACAATAAACGTGATCTCCAGTTACGTATTGTTCATTAACAACGGTTTAATGTTTATGTTTTACATGAATAATAGAAGTCTAGTCTTAACTGTAGTATCTTGGGCAACGTTAGTTTTGGTGAGTAGATAATTATATTAAAGGTGGTAGGATACTACTTTTATTTTACAGTCAATGGTAATACAATTGTCTTCAGCAGCAGCGCTTATGTACAAAAGAGCAAAATCCATTGGCAATGCTTGTTACGACTTTCACCACTCATTACGATATTCTGGGAAAATTAGGCGTTGTACAGAACTGGAGGAAAGTTTGAGAATGCTAACCTCTAGAACATTGTTGATGACGCCGTATTTATCAGCATCTGGATTCTTTAATGTCGACTACAAGTGGCTTTTTGTTATAGTGAACATTATTTCGATGTATGTTATCGTGGTGTTGCAATTTTTTGATATGCATATGCGTCATTAGAAGTGAGTGGGCCCGTGTGCGAGCAGACGCAATGTCCCCGTCTTCGCTTTAAGGCGGCTACACACGTAACTGCAAACTTGACAAGCGTGCATGATCAATCTTTTTGCACAAGCACGTAAAATTTCCCTTCGACACCACACGATACAAGCTTTGATACAATGCTTTAACAATCGCCAGAAAGAGTGGTTGGACGATGAACTTCTCTGAGTCTCTTGATCTCCCAAAAAGTCAAAGAACCACAGTGGAGGCTCATATATTTCATATCTACCTATCCCAGAGTGGAGAGATGCATCGTTTTTTTCTTTTCTCTTCTATGATTAGTCCTGAACGCATTTATCTTCTTAACCACTGCATCTTTATCAATTAATCTATATTTACTTAATAAGATCTTAGATGCTGCATCCTACTTCGCCCTATCATGATAGCGGTGACTTAATTCGCCAAAGAGCGGCTGATTTTGCTATGCGCGAATAAACTCTTCCAATAATTTTCGGTTGACCTTCTTCCGATCGCTAGACATAGACATGATGATACTTGTAGAGCTCACCCACGACTGATACATGTTTGTGCAAGTCCATGGTACACAGTACACACGTTCCGTTTCACTTGCGCAAGCGCTACTTGTACAAGCTTGCATGATTTAAATTCATCATCAAGCGGCTTGTACAGTTAAAATGCTTTCGCAAAATTATCCTACAGACGCTACAGCATACTTGTGCAAAGTGATTGATCATGCATGCTTGTCAAGTTTGCAGTTAGGTGTGTAGCCATCTTTAGACATCGGTCAAAAGATTAGTCTTATACAGGCTTTACACCAGGCATGTGCAAGCTACGGCCCGCGGCCCGTTTTAAACGTTTATACAAAAATTTATATGGGACCGGTCACCCCCCTTGGGCCATGGGCCCGTGTGCGCCGCAACCCCTGCACCCCTGCTAGTTGTTGATGTGTGCACATACTATAAAATTTTTAATATGTTTGCGAGAGGAACAGCGGGGATCCGACCTTGAAACCGGGTTTCTAAATCTCTTACCAAGAGAAGTTAACGGCGAAACTTCGTAACCTAATAAAATTAAAAGCGGCATAAGCGTCACCAAATTCCATGTTTTAAAGAAGAAGAAGTCGATGACATAAAATGTAAACATAGTGGTAAACATAACCCACAGATAAATAACCTAATTAAATTAATTATTATAGTACGATTTCCTGCACGGTTTGCTAACAATGCATCGTTGTTAAAGTTATTATGTATGCACATTAGGAAAAAAATTCTTCGATCTCGTAAATTTATTATACAATCAGCAAATACTTCATCAAAGAAGAAGTCGATGCGATGAAATGTAAATGTCGTGGTAAATATATCCCACAGATTCATAACCTAATTAATTATAGTACGATTTCCTGCACGGGTTGCTTTTGAATTCATCGTTAAAGTTATTATACGAATCAGCAAATAATTCATTAACTATTGGTGTATATGAGACTTACATGCATGGAGTTATATATTAACAATTTACTGTGTCTTATAGCTTATACGTATATAAAGTCGGCATAGTGGTCTAATGTAACTCCATTAACACACTTGACGTGCATTTATTTGTTACCTTACTCCACATAAACTACAAACAATGCAATCGGTAAATATTTCCAAGAAGAGTGACGTAGGAGTGATTTTGAGCAATCTCGATGTCCCAACTTTGTTTATACAAGTTGGCGTAAATGTTATAACCCTATTTTCTTAGCTAATAATTCTGGTTTTAATCAAAGAGCGGAATTTAATCTACAAACAAAAACTAGTTATGACGAACAACGAACATAAATATAAACCGTTGATTATGTATACATATAATACATATTCAAAGTATAAACCTAAGAATTAATGTATTCAAAGTATAAACCTAAGAAATAAACAATAAAAAAGTAACCGCTTCTAACAATACATAAATAAATACCACTCGTCTTACATATGGACGATTGCAGGTAGATAAAATCCGCTGTCTCATTATAACCAAATTTATTATCTAAGAAAATAGGACGATGACCTAACAAGTTAAAAAAGAATAGATAAAATAGCAGCCCGTGCATGAAATCGTACTATAATGAATTAGGTTATGTCTGATGTTTACATTTCAATTCATAGACTTCTTCTTCTTTAAAAACAGGGAATTTGGTGGTACTTATGGTGCTTTTAATTTTATTAGGTTACCAACTTTCGCCGCTAACTTCTCTTGGTAAGAGTTTTAGGAACCCCGTTTCAAGGTCGGATCTCCGCTATTGCAACACCTGTGACACTATTGGCCGAGTGGACGACGACAGTGATTTGTCCAGGCGCGGAATCTGTTAAGATCGCCACGAGGTGGCGCTGTTTCTTTGAAGTTCCCTAGTTAGTAAGTTTCCTAGTTACCTGTAGCGTATCGACTAAAGCTGTTGCTGTTCGTAAATTGGTGGAACCAAGTAGTGTACTTTGTAGTGAAATTAAGCCGCGTTTTCTTTCGTTGTACTTGTACTGATGGAATTGAATAAAAGTAACATATTACAAAACTGACAGAAATAACGAAATCGATCACGGCGCTTTTTCGTACCGCTACCTCATCCCATAGTATGCACGGGGCCAATACCGAGCGTCGGTTTAAATTCGGAATATGGCCTATGTATAGGGTGACCAGACGGTCGCATTTACGGCACATGTTCCGTTTTCAATAATTTTGCCCCATTGTCCCGACAAGAGTTGTACAGTCTGTTCCCTGATTGAGCCACTTAGAAAAGCAAATTATTATAGGATTTAAAAAAATATATATGTATATTTAGAAAATACCGGCATTTGTATTGAATCTAGAAATGATTGTAATAGCAGAACTATGTAGTGTCATTGGCGCATACCAGTGTTAGGCCTTTATGAATGGTTAGATGACGACCATTTCGTGAAGAGCAAATGATGATATGATGGATCGGAAGACAGATACTACCCAAACCTTACGAAAATAGATAGAAACTGAAGATTTTATGTTATAGCTCAAGTATTATTGTATGTTTTTTAATAACGTTTAACGTTTAATAACGTGACGTAGCTCTTAATGGGGGACGGCTCTAGGTCAGGATGGAGATGTAAATAAATAAAAGTCGCAGTGTTGTTTACATTGTTCGTGTATTGCTGACCATGCAGAATTCCAATACTACCGCTGATATCTAAAATACAATAGTCGCGCTACACTACTAGTAGGTGCTACAAACTACTGATCCCGTTCCCATCCTTTGCCGTGGCTTTTATATTGAATTTGGCAAGACGTCATGACCTGTTTTGAGCCCCCAAAAATCCTGAGTTAGGATTTTTGGTTGCACACGGCCTTTGATATAAATCATAGTTAATTTGCACGCTTGCCACAAAGGAATGTCTTTGTTCCGATATGAAAAGTCTGACGTCTGCATTTCTGGACAAGCAACTGTCTGCAGGATGGGTTGGATGACCTGACCTCAATTGTACAATGCAATTAAACTATACTTCGTAACAACCCTCCTCGCAAACAATTGCTCGACCCAGAGCAATGAAAAGAAATTGTACAGCCACGGAGCGGGATAGGAAAGAACGCACCACTTATAACTTTATTTGCCTAACATAAGAAATAACAATACAAAAAAAAAACACCCATAGAAAAAAGTTCAATGTCGTCGTGCCAGTATCGTATGCGATTTGCCCCGTTCTCATCCGTCTCCGTCTGGTTCTTGGGTCCTCCTGCTAACCTTTTTCTTCTAGGATTGCGATGGTCATCTACGTGAGAGATACCATTACGGTCGGCTTTGACCGTGTACCCAGATTCGTGTTTCAGAATCATCTCCTGTTGCCTCTCAGAATTCTCCTAATTCTTCTTCTCCTTCTACTTCTACTTGGACTAGTCGGGACCCCTTGTCCCGTGCGAGGTGGTTTGGTAGAATTTATAGGACCGTTCCTCTCTAGTCGATTTGTTTGTTTTTTCTCAGACTGGTCGAGACATCCCTTGTCCCGTGCGGGGTGGTTCGGTAGAATCCGTAGCGCCAAATCCCCTCCAGTCTACATCGCCAGCTTCCTCTGGCGGTATAGGCAACCCTAAAACTCGCATATAACTCAATTATGCCGGTATGGTACCCCGTTTCGTCATGTGTCGACTGCTTCTTGTAGATGACCACCATCCGTGTATTTCTGTCTTCGTGATCCCGGACCAGCCAGCTGCATCCATCGAAGTGAGAACGGGCAAATGCATATTCTTCCTTACAGTGATGGCATCAACCTTCAACAATTAAACTATACAAATAAACACACTAGGTACTAACTTATTTCTAAGACGAAGAGTTGAACGTTGTTTGACTCTAACGCTATCCATCCATGCGGTTGTTAGTAGCTGTCCTTGGAACGGCATATTTCTCATTGGGGGAGTGAGAAATTTTACAAAACCTCCCTGCAGATTGACCGCCAACCCAATTCGTCTTGTCTCCGAGTCGCTTCAGCCATGCTTCTTCTTCGTCGCGCTGGATTTTCTCAGATGTTTCCACCCTGACTAAAATGAGCCGTTCCCAATCTTCCTTGGGACCATTTTGCGCCTCCACCATGTTACGTAGCTCTTAATGGGGGACGGCTCTAGGTCAGGATGGAGATGTAAATAAATAAAAGTCGCGGTGTTGTTTACATTGTTCGTGTATTGCCGACCATGCAGAATTTCAATACTACCGCTGATATCTAAAATACAATAGTCGTGCTACACTACTAGTAGGTGCTGCAAACTACTGATCCCGTTCCCATCCTTTGCCGTGGCTTTTATATTGAATTTGGCAAGACGTCATGACCTGTTTTGAGCCCCCAAAAATCCTGAGTTAGGATTTTTGGTTGCACACGGCCTTTGATATAAATCATAGTTAATTTGCAAGCTTGCCACAAAGAAATGTCTTTGTTCCGATATGAAAAGTTGACGTCTGCATTTCTGGACAAGCAACTGTCTGCAGGATGGGTTGGATGTCCTGACCTCAATTGTACAATGCAATTAAACTATACTTCGTAACAATTTTATAATGTAATGTTGTATATTAGTCTAATTATTCCGTAATTTTCAATTAAAAAATAAACGCTCATTTTAAGTTTTACTACATTTTGGTGTTGTTGGGGTAATAAATAGATCATACAACTTTCTTAAAACAATAGACCTTATTTATAATTAATGTTCAATTATCTAACAAAAAACAACGAACAAACAATTTTTTTATTAAAAATTTCGGCAGTTATCGTGTACACAGACAGACTGACATTTGGGCCAAACTCAATATACCCCTCGCTGCAGTAAATGTGGGGGGTATAAAAAAAAGTATAGATCAGGTATTACACTCGAAGAACCAAAATAGTGTTTTCTTGTGTAAGTTTGAGACATCCAGTAAATAAGGACCTTGCCCAGGATCTCAAGTACTCTGTTACAAATTTATTCATCTATTCTCATCACTTTGTTTTTTGATTCATGCAATCTAAATTTTTGTATAAGAAACACAGTTTCAGGTAAACATTTGCAATATCTGTGCTGCCACAAAACTGCTGAAACTGTGGTTTGCTCTGTAGCCCAGATAGTATGCCACACCTATCAACATCCAATTTTTATTCCAATTTTAACGCTTGTACATGCGATGCCAGATCGACTGCGTGTCGTTATATCAACAAGAGATAAATTACTACTCTCAATTAACTGACATTATAGCAAGGTCCAATTGCATTAAAAATGCAAAATTTTACTTGAAGTTCACGAGGTATCTCTGCAAAAATTCAGCTACTGTATGAACGAACAATGTGAATGGACGGGGCGTTGTAACAAGCGTTGTACAGTATTTGTAGGTGATAGTACGATCAGAATTTATTAAATAGTATTTTAGATTTACCGCCGAAAATATCTAAGAGTTACGAAGTGTTCAATCATTTTGTTTGTTTCTTAATATGAAGAACAAAGTAACGACTTGTTTCAGGATTTCTGTAACTGTTTTTTTCTGGGCTTTCATGGTAAAGTGTCAATATTCGTAACAAATGTTGTTTGGCAAAAATCCACACTGATTTTTATGTACAGATGGGATATTTAAAACAAAGGAACTCTTAAAAATACGTCCTGATTGATACACAGCTGGTAAGATCAAACTTACTTACAAGTTTCCCTCAGTATCCTAACTACATACATATCAAAAAATATAGTGTTATTAATGTTATCGAAACCTTGTCGACCAGTTATATTCAATTTCTGAGGAGGTGTCTGGATTGAGAAAGAAAGCATTCGTTTAGATAGATAATAACCGCGACATTTTTCCTGAATCGAAAAACATTAGAGATACTTTTATACCACACCCTCATTATTTTCTTATTAACATTTCGCCATTTCTAGAGCCGAAAAAAATGCCCTTGTCATAAATACTATAAAAGGTTTTATAATAAATTGGTAATTAAGTAAAAGCAGGAGTCAATTTGGACCACCCGTTATTTTGATTACATGGAAATTAATGTTTTACAGATCTTTTATGTACTCACTTTTTCCTAGAAAAACGGTAGTACTAAGTAAAGAATATAACATTTATTACGTTGAAATTCCCAAATTCATGATGAAGTTTAGTGATACTAAATACAGCAACAGATCCAATAAAGCCCATTTTTGGCTAACATACTTTATTGGTTGTTTGATGGGTGTGCGTCCATGGTTTGATGATAACAAAGCAACTAACTGGAAAATATTTCATAGAATATACAGTTTCTTCATATTTTCTACATTCCTGTTAATAAATATTTTCCAGACATATGAAAGAATGGGAATGATACTTACTAGAAGATATTTTGAAATCGTCATTGACACAATGTCATGTTCATCGATGTCTATAGTCAATCTATATGCAATTCTTACGTTGAATACATGGAATTTAGATAATTATATGCTTTTCTTGAAACGTTTTCAAAATATAGACGTCGTTATCAACAAATATGTTATAAGACACAATAGGAAAAGTATATCGTACCAAGCATGGATAACTTTTATCGATTTCTTAATACCTCTAGCAGCATGTGCGATTCTGGTGTACGTTGCAAGCCTTTTCAGTTGGGCTATTTCCCTAGAAACAATGCAAAGATTTTATATTTTGTTTCTGGTTATATTGATTAGAAGATATATTTATCATTTAAGTTGGCGATTTGAGATAATGCGAAAGGTTGTTTCCTTCAATGCAGAGCGAGTCAAACTTGGTTTTACGAGTGCCTATATCATGTCAAACTGCATCAAAGATATCATCAAATGTCATGTTACTCTAACTGATCAAGTAAACCTACTTAATAAAGTATTCGGATGGATTTTATTCCTCATTACAATAAACGTAATAACTAGTTACGTATTGTTCATTAATAACGCTTTAGTGTTCATCTTTTATATGAATGATAGCATTCTACTGTTAACTGTAGTATCTTTGGCTACGTTAGCTTTGGTGAGTAGTTAATTTTATGAAGGGTGGCAGGAATTACTTTTATTTTACAGGCAATGGTAATACAATTGTCATCAGCAGCATCTCTTATGTACAAAAGGGTGAAGTCCATTGGCAATGCTTGTTATGACTTCCACCATTCATTACGATATTCTGGGAAATATAACCGTTGCGAAGAACTCGAGGAAAATTTGAGAATTCTTATCTCTAGAACACTGTTGATGACGCCGTATTTATCAGCATCTGGTTTCTTTAATGTCGATTATGAATGGCTTTTTGTTATTGTAAATATGATTTCGATGTATGTTATTGTGGTGTTGCAATTCTTTGATATGCGCATGATATCTGATGAGATATTTAATATATTTGACAAGCATTGAAAATAGCTATAACAATGCTACAGTAAATGTATAATAAACTGTTTTTTTAAGTGACATATGCCATCCAGAAAATATTTTTGAAATAATTTTTTTTTTAATTTTGCTCTAATTTTGTCAGATACCACTATTAGGCTTAGCGAGTTTGATAAACTGTAAGCAGTAAATGATTGATTTCCGGGTGGAAACCGCGTTGGTGACTTTGAACCAGTCGACGTTTCGCACTCTGTTGCAAGAGGCATCTTCAGGACTAAGTATGAAACCAGGTGCTAAGATCATCTAAGATCATCTAAGATCATCATCATATTTTTATCTTCATAGCACTTGGTTTCATACTTAGTCCTGAAGATGCCTCTTGCAACAAAGTGAGAAACGTCGGCTGCTTCAAAGTTATCAACGAGGTTTCCGCCCGGAAATCAATTTATCATTGACTCAGACCGCGGAAGTCTACAATCTTGATGTAAGCAGTAACCACCAAACAAACATGTCGTATGTTTTATGCAATGGGTAATAAATAAATACAATTTGAAGATACATTATTTATTTTTGTACACCAGTAAATTTTAATGAAACCTTGAAATGTGTTCTTTTTGTCTTAAATATCAACGTCACCTAATAAGAAGGTGTGTTTTTACTTTATCATACGTAGTTATGATAAAGCATTGTAATCGTGCCAAAAAGAAATTTTGAGATTTTAAGGAAATATGTCCTATTGGGTCCCCTGAACATTTTTGACCAAGGTACAAAAAAGTATGTATGTGTGTGTGTGTGTGTGTGTGTGTGTGTGTGTGTGTGTGTGTGTGTGTGTGTGTATGTGTGTGTGTGTGTGTGTGTGTGTGTGTGTGTGTGTGTGTGTATGTGTGTGTGTGTGTGTGTGTATATGTGTGTACCCGTTTTTGTGGCACGATTCCGGAGAAACTACTAAAGGTATCGAGATGAAACTTCATATTTAGAAGTTTCATGACCAAACTTCGAGCTGAAAAGCTTTTTGTTCAAAAGGGTCCAAAGGAACAGAATGTTTACTCTAAGCATTTTTCAAGGATTTTGCAAATGAGCCGTCATTTCTGTTATTACGTCAAAATAGTTAAATAATAAATTAAAGTATAGGAAATTTTGTATAAATTATGTCTATGAAATTTTAATAGTTTTTGATAGTTAATAAAAAGAATAATAGTTTACCTGCAGGAGCAAATTCTATTTGATCGAGATCAGTCGTGTCTGCATTCATATAAAACTAGTTAGCCAGGATTTGACAAATATTTCCATTCTAATGACAGTAGGTAGTGTCAAACGCTGATGGTTTTGACAATACTTACTGTCAATAGAATCAAAATATCTGTCAAATCCTGGCTAACTAGTTATACTTTAATGCAGACACGACCGATCTCGATGTATAGAATCTCATACACCTAAACTACTATAGCGTTTTCGACTTACTGCACTTTCTCTGCACTAGCTTGCCCCGGGGTAGTTTTGCGTATTCAGGTGCCAGTCAGCGAGTGCGGCATGTTCGACTTACGACCAAAGTTGCCCTCAGTGCGCACTCAGGTCAATTTTCTTGCATTGAATTCGGGAGTCGGTGCAGTCAGGTGCAGTGTCAGTGCAATATGGCAGACTGTCAATAAACGATGACAAATTGCGACCAAATGCAACTGTTCCGGCTTATGGAATTATTATTTTCAGAAAACATGAAAAAACCTGCCGCGAGTAAAAAATTTTGACATTTTATTTGACGAGTATGATGAATCTGAGGTTATTATAATACCAGAACCATTCGGCTTACCAACAGCACGAAAAAACTGCACATCCCACTGGCATGGTGCCGGGTCGCACTGTGAGCGTGCATCAAGCAGATAAGTCGAGCACGCTAATATATTTATGTATAGTATGATAAAGCCATGTTACGGCCACAGATTCTATAGAAGCTACAGACTCTATAGAAGCTAATTATTTGGGCAGAACTGCATAGGTAACATATTTGATAATTTGAAACGTTACAGAGATTAATAGCGTTTCTATTTGGGAAAACTGGGGTGCACGATTTCGAGTGCTTTTGTGCAGTTGTTCACGAGGGTAGTGCATGCCCAAGTGCACACGCATCGAAGCATGTGAATGGCGCATGATTCAGAACCTAACCTAAAAAGTTATAGCGGAAAATTGACGTTAGCATCGCTTTGTATAGATTTGGAAGCGATTGAGATTGATATTCATCGGATTCTTTTATAATGGAAACTCCTGTTCACATTGTGCAGTATAAAATCAACGGCACAGATTACTTTTTACAATTTCCCGAAACGGAAACGAAATTAATACAGCTTTTATCAGGGTAGAATGGTGAGGTCTTAAATCCAGAAATAATTTCATTGGCAGTATCCCTACCTACGCGAAAAGCCTTTTTAAACTGTAATAAAAAATTGTATGACGTTTTTATTATTTGCAATGTATTATACATTTCACATTATATCTGTATACTGTATACTTACGTCACTATCCGAATAATGATGGACCACTTTACCTATATAATCGGTTATTTTTGGATGCTTCTTTCGTATGTTTGTTATTATAAATGTTTCGTCTTCGCTGTCACTTGACGAAGAAAATACTGACAATAATAAATTCATTTTACGTTCGTCAATATTCATATTGTCCGCCATTTTGCACACTGCACTGACAACACGAGCTCCCAGAGCTCGTGGAGAAAAGAGCACCTGCGAGTGCTCTGGTTTCCCAATTGCACACGCAACACTCGCCGAGAGCGGACCAACTGTACATAATATATTGCACTGGTGCACCCGAGTTTTCCCAAATAGAAACGCTATAAGACACAATAGCTGCGTTCGGATATTGTACTCCGTTGACACCGGGTACACCGTCCAAATGACACTTACGTGTTATTGGGTGTAAAAAGTGTAACGGTGCACAATATCCGAACGCAGGTATAGATGTCACCCTAACAGCTTCCTTATTCATTTGTTAGCAGTATTGGCAAATTCAAAATGACGGATCGACTCTGTCTGACTCAAATACAAATATAGCATAAAATGAATACAAAAAAGATGAGTATAGCAAATTCAGTGCTAGTCCTTTGGTCTGTCAGGTCTATAATAATAACTCGGACAAAAACAGCTCAATAACAAAATGGTTTGCCCAATATGGTTAAACCAATTTGCTTAACTTATTAATATTAAAGTTAATTTTCTTTTTTCAATTGTAATGTAGTAGTTTAAGACATAGGTGGTCCCAAATAAATATGTTCCACAAAGTAAATTGGGACTTTGATATTCATAACGCCCCAATATGAAAGATCGTCGTTGATGTGAGGCGTAGTTAAAATTAAAGATGAGTGTAGCCTTATTTATTATTATTGAAATATTAACAGTTGGCTCCTTTGCGCCCTAAGTCAAGCGAGTTAGCCCCAAATATTAGATAAATCTTAAATATGACATTATAACAAACAAGTAAAACACTTTCTTTCAACAATTTAGTTCTATTTTGTTTATGTACGAATATTTTGTGCAATATTAGCGCACCTGGCATTTACAGGACACCAAGTGTCAAATCCCTAAATGTACATTATGTAATATATACGATCCGCTAAGGTATTCTAATAAATTGGTCATTTAGTAAAAGCATGATCAATTTGGACAACCCGCTTTTGTGATTAGTTTCAACACAATGTAGTAGTAAACGATTCACTTACGAATAATACTAAATTTGAGGTTAACGTTCATAACCAAGTTAATGCATGATTATTACCATCACGGTAAAGTACAATACATTTACCTGAGAAGAAAAATGTATACTACTAATTAGTAGGCAAAATTATTCAATCTAGACCCAATAGTCATGAAGTTCAATGATACAAAATACAGCAACAGATCAAAATTCGAAAATTTTGGTCCAACTAATTGCATGGGTTGGTTATTAGGCGTTCGTCCTTGGTTTGATGATAATTATACCCCACACTGGAAGATATTTCACAAGATACACATGTTTCTTATATTTATTGCATTCCTCGTAATAACTTATTTCCAAACTAATGAAAGAATGGCCAATGTATTGCTAAGAAGGCATTTTGATGCTACCATTGACCTTGTGTCAACAACAGCGATGTCTTTTACTAATCTATACACCATACTAGCACTCAATACTTGGAATTTAGACGATTATGTGTTATTTTTGAATCAATTTAGTGAAATAGACAATCTCATCAGCAAATATGTTATAAAATCAAAAGGAAGATTATCTTTCAAAATTCGGATTGCTTTAGAAGATGTATTATTACCTCTCTCAACTTTTACTGTTCATATGTATGTTGGGCTTAACTTTGGATGGTATGTTGGATTGGAGACAATACAGAGATATCATGTTTTGATCTTGGTCATTGTGATGAGACGATATATTTATCACCTTAGTGGGAGATTTGAGATCATGCAAAAAGTGATTTACTACAATTCTCAGACGGTGAAACTTGGTCATACGAGCACCTACATCATGTCGAAGTATGTTTTGGATATAATTAAATGTTTTGTTAAAGTAAACAGTCAGGTAATCTTATTCAACAAAGTATTCGGTTGGATTTTATTTATTATAACATTATACGTTATCACCAGTTACATCTTGTTCATTAATAATTCTTTGCTCTTCATCATCTTGAATAGTGATAGGACTCTGATCTTAACTTTACTATCTTGGGCTACATTAGTTTTGGTGAGTAGTTACTTATGTGATGGTATGGCATAGTATAAGAATATTTGATTGTGTTAGGTTTCAAGTGGGATGTAAATTTTACATTTAAAATAAAAATTTACAACCACGACCTGGATTCGAACCAGGAACCTTTGAGTTGTCGGTACAATCTAATTACGGTTATTTTGCAGGCAATGGTAATACAATTGTCATCAACAGCATCACTTATGTACAAAAGGGCAGGATCTATTGGAAATGCATGTTATGACCTACTTCACACCCTGCGATATTCCCCTAATTCTCGTTGTAAAGAACTAGAGGAAAGTTTGTTGATACTTACTTCGAGAGCCCTGCTATTTAAGCCATATTTATCTGCATCTGGCTTCTTCAATGTGGACTATGGGTGGCTTTTTGTTATAGTAAACATAATTTCAATGTACGTGATTGTAGTATTGCAGTTTTTCAATTTGGATATGCCGAGTCTTCATGTTATTTATAATATGACAGGTTATTGAAGTACTGATTGACCAGTATCTTTGCATTTGTTGTGGACTGTCTGGTTTTCATAAGTTGGTTTTAACTGCAAAAAATATGAAATGAATAAAGTATATTTCCTGAGATTGGGTGTTTCTTTAATAACAAAATGTTATTTGTTATAATATGTTATAATACATTAATATTATTACATTAATTATGATTTTTATTCATTGATTAATGAATAACTTAGTTCTAGCTTATGCTATTAGTATAACTTAAACTAATAGGTATCCGTTTATCTCACTCAGCTAGGTCTGATATACTGGTCACATTTTTCTAGCTCACTACGTAGCACAGTCACTGTTTTTGGAACTAATACTAATCCGGTGTTGTCGAGGAGTTGAATGGCCTCAACGTTCACGTGATGATATTCATTTTTTCATTTTGCTGTACTCAAAATTCATTTTGAGGTCTTTATGGAGGTTATCATTCCTAATGGGGTGCATTGACAAATGCATCTTAGTACTTTATTTTGGAAGGCGTGAGCAATTTTTTTATTACTCTTTTTGGTGCAACCCCAGAGTTGAGTACTATACACCCACAAGGGTTTTAGAATTTGCTCGCAAAAAGGAAGCTTATTATGTGCTGAAAGCGTGGAGTTTCTTCCATGCAGTCAATACGTCTTCTGTACATAGTTCCTTCCGAATTCATAGTTCCTCTCTTTTCTTTTTTATTCGTTTTCTACACTGTATCCAAATCTCTCATTCGTACTTTACAGAAGTACTGAAATTTGTCTATTGAAAAATAGTATAAGTATTGTGTACCAAGCCGAGAAAAAGATTCTTTTCCGGGCCGAAAGAAGAGATGCACAGGCGAGCATAGCGAACCTGGGCACTTCTTGAGGCCTGGAAAATCACTTTCTGGGCGTACTGCACACCTAATTTTTACTTTATCATACGCAGTATGTAAAGTATTGTAATCGTGCCAAAAAAATTTTTTGAGATTTTAGCGGAAATATGTCTTATTGGGTCCCCTGAACATTTTTGACCAAGGTACAAAAAAATGTCTGTGTGTGTGTGTGTGTATGTGTGTGTGTGTGTGTGTGTACCCGTTTTTGTGGCGACGATTCCGGAGAAACTACTAAAGGTATCGGGACGAAACTTCATATTTAGAAGTTTCATAACCAAACTTAGAGCTGAAAAGCTTTCTGTTGAAAAGGGTCCAAAGGAACTGGTGGTTTACTCTTAGAATTTTTCGAAGATTTTGCAAATTAGCCGCTATTTGTGTAATGTCGTCAAAATAGTTAAATAATAAATTATAGGAGAGGAAGTTTTCTATAATTTATGTATATGACATTTTTTGGTAGAATTTATAGTTTAGCTGCATGAGCAAATTCTATTTCATCGAGATCGGTCGTACTGCTTTAAAACTAGTAGCCAGGATATGTCAGATTTTTTGATTCTAATGACAGTAGCTAGTGTCAAACGCTAATGTTTTGAAAATACTACTGTCAATATAGGCTGCGTTCGGATATTGAACACCGTTACACTTTTTACACCCAATAACACGTGTCATTTGGACGGTGTACCCCCGATGACGATGAGTTTGAGCCGGAGAAACGGAGGAGACGTCGAAGGCGGTGGCGGTAGCTGCGTGTGCGTGCTGAGCGCGTTAGTGTTTTAATCAATGATTTTTAGATCAAAACGTTTTACATCCTTTTAAATATTTTTGTAAAGCACTTTTATCGTTTTATCGTCTTTTGCTTTTAAAAATTTACCCGCCAAGCTGTTCACTCACTGGCGGGTAAATCGTTTCAGATTTCAGTTGGTAAATGTACCCTCGGATAAGCGCCCACGGCGCAAGGCACCGTATGTTTTATATTTGAAATTGTGTTCATTCATACTGTATATATTCTTAAATTAATATATTTGTGTTAATGGTTAATGGACGGTGTACCCGGTGTCAACGGAGTACAATATCCGAACGCAGCTTTAATCGAGATATCTGTAGTTTTATTTAATGCAGACATAGCCGATCTCGAGCAAATAGAATCTTATGCAGCTAAACTATTAATTTTATATATAGTATGATAAAGTCATGTGCCTGGCCAGATCAGATTTTTTATTTATTGTACACAACAATATCGGTAATAAATTCACCCGTTTCTAAAGACTAATTAATCACTAACATTTTGGTTTTTGAGAAATAAACAATGTTGACGCAAACTTCAAACCAAATCGTTTTGATTTTGGAAGTTCAATGTTGGTTCTGTGTTGCTCAGTATCCGCTATGCTAGGATGAAACTACACTATTACTGGTAAAGGTGTCATCAGTCATGACTTTCCCGATATTTTTTGCCGATCCAACATCATTTTTTTGTTTTGTGGTTTTATATGTAGGTAAATTTTATTGCAACTCACTGATACATCACATCATAAACTTAGATAATATAATCATGATAGGAAGTATAGGCAAATTGGTAGTACCATTTGTATTCATCATCATATTGGCCACTGTAATGTTTCTTCTTATCAATTTTTTTTACTCGTAGGGTTCGGTGTAATAAAACACAGTTTGAACGTAATTTGTCGCTTCTATTGAATAACTTAATATTGGTTTACAACGTATTACAACTGTGGTTCAACTCAATCTAAATGTATAATTGTATAATTTATCATAATTATTAAGATTTAAGTTGTTTATTTTATTATTTCTTTTGTGAATGACCTGTTCTACACTGATTTTTTGGTTTACAGAATAAATCATTATTTATTTATTTTTTTATTTATTTATTACCTATTATCTTACAAAAACTGTGTATTAATGTTTCAGGGAAAATTTGTGAATATTTATAGTTTGTATTTAAGAACTTTCTGTCTAAGAGCGTAATTGATATTGGGTGACATCATGAAAAAAAGCTTTAAAACACCCTTACTATTTCCAGGTAAAAATACTCATTGCATGGACTAAGGAAGACTAAGGAAGACTAAGGAGATTTACTGTAATTTTATCTTTATTACTTTTTAGTTCTAGTATATTTCTTCCCCTAATATATTAGTTTTGTTAATGCATTTATTTTTATAAACTCTGTGCGTGATACGCCAAATACAAAAGAATAGTGTTAAATAAGGGCATTAGATAAGTTAATAATTTTCTGTACCATCAACCCAAGATACTTGGTTGAAGTACTCTATGTTAATGTCTTCAGTTGAATTATTAATTCGAATTGCTACTCGGATATATGAAACGGTTCTCACGATACATTCATTGATTTCCTATTTACTAAATACGCGTTTAATACACCTCTTCATTAGTGTAGACATGAGTACATCCATTAAATATAATGACAATTTTATGATGTCTAAGAGCAAAATGAACAAAAGCCTCAATAAGCCAAACTTAGTCCTTCCCAGTGATACTAGTTTTGGGTATTCTAAAATGGCTTCAAATATAAATTCTAAGTTTGATAAATTAAGTTTAAAATATTTGAAACCGCTATTCCTAATTTCTGCTTGCCTCGGTATAATGCCGGTGTACGATTTCAGGAATTACAAATTTTCGTTTGGAAAGAAATATAAAGTTTTCAGATTAGTACTTATAATTTATTTACTTTGCGGATTTGTGTACGCCTTTATAGATAAAACCTATTTCATGTTTCCATTCATGCAAAATACGGTCAAAATCGTCAACATAATAGCTTATGTGTCATTCTTCTTAATTATGCTAACTTCGATTATTTCGACCAACTTCTTCAATTTTGATGAATTGAACATATTCCTAAAAGAATTGGTGGCCTTAGACAAGCAGCTGGTGTATATCCATGGAAACAAACGGAAGAAATCTACCAATATGTGGTATCAAATATTCTGTGGTCACGTCATATTTTTTCTAGTTGTAACATTGGACTGCTTTCTATGGATTAAAGCGAATGGCAACGTATTTCATTTCTATATGTTTCATGAAAATTTACAAAGATACCACTCTCATATTCTTGTTCAACTCATGTGCAATTTTATAGCATGTTTGGAGCATAGGTATGCTGTTGCCAACGAAGCATTAGTAGAAGCTGTCCAGGAGCGAACACTTGACACTCTTTCTTCGAAACTAACAGATGTTCGACATCAAATACGTAGCGTGAAACGGGTTATAAAGGTTTATATTGTACTCAATAGAATGGTGGACTATTTCAATAATATCTATGGTTGGACATTACTATGTTTGAATATAAACATAATAGCAAGTTTGTTGGTTTCCCTTGATTTTATTATTGAATTTACGTCGGAAGACAACATTTTAAGAGAAAACTATGGCATAGAATTTATATTATTAATGATATTTTGGTCTCTAGTGGCGGTGGTAAATTGATTATTATTAATTTGGCATAATTATGTAATTGGTTTAATATTCTGTTGTAGGTTTCAGGTACGATGTTAGCAAAAACTGCTAATGCGGCTGTAAGGGAAGCTGAGAATACATCGCATGTTAGCTATAAGTTGCTTCAGTTTGTTCCAGTCTCGTCTTCAAACCCGCAGCATGGGGAGTTACGAGAAGACTTGCTACTTTTATCTGAGCAAACTGTGTTGAGAGCGCCATGTTTTACTGCAGCTGGATTCTTTAATGTCGATTACACAATGCTGTTCACTTTGCTAAGTTCTATCACTTCTTACTTGGTTGTACTTATACAATTTGGATAAATAACACATTCATATGTAACCTTAATAATTAGATTATTGAAATATGCTATTTCCTGAGCTGTTTTGTTTGACCTGCTAAGTGACTACTCTATATATTATGTGTGTGAATTCTTCGAACTTGAAGACCAGAGGGTAAGTACGCTTGGGAAATCCTGGCCCACTATTAGCAGAACCAGGACCGTGCATGGCCGGAGTGAGCAATTTTCTATTGGTATAAAAAATTATCAAAGGTAATTTAATTACTCAACCATACAAAATTATGGACTCATTCAATAATAAAATTCGAACGGCATCGATGGACAGGAAACTTCTAGGTATGAAGACATCTAAAGGTATGACAACCATCGATGGAGGCGATGAAGACATTATAAGGTAGAATTTAAAAAATGCAATATTTGCTGCTTTATCGGTCTTAGTGACTCTTGTCCTTCCGAATATCTTACGCAAGAGGTCACTAAATACGACGAAATTTGAAGTGAAGTATGTACATGGAGAATTCATTTGGTCCTCCATGTCATACTTCAAATTGAACGTCGTCGCGCCGGGCTCTGTTTAGACAACACGTTTGTGTTGTTCTGATTTTAGTTGTGATTACAGCAAAACGCTTCGTTATAGCTGCAGGTATGTAGTTGGTTAGTAAGTAGCTATTATAGTACTGGAAGGTAAGAGATGGAACAAGAGCGGGAGGGACGCGTCGCTGATTGGAAAATCCCGAACAGGAATTTTTCAAGCAGCGGGGTGGTGGTGGGATCTTCCAGTGGCGGACTGGTCAGGTGGTGCCAGGTTGCCCGATGGCAAGTGCCCCCCCCCCCCTTAAGACAATATGTTAAAAATATGAATAATATATTTATTTATGCAATGCAATAAATTCATGTCTGCATATCAACAGATATACACAGAGTAAAAACAAACTCTTACCACGCTATTGCAATCGGTGCCGCCGCGGTGGCTTCTCGCGTCGTGCCCTGCCAAGAAATTTTTTTTATTTCACTTGAATAGCCTAAAATATGTAGTTTATTCTGTCGTGCGATAGATGCAATTGCGGAAGGAAGCACATTTGTCGAAAATTAGCATTTTCAAAAAAATCATTCTAAGGTAACTAACAAGAATAAAGAAAGAAAAGAACTCATTTTGGATAGTAAAAGTATCGCATTTTTTTTACAGTTATTATTCATTTGCGATTCTAATATGAATTATCCGGAATAACTGGAAATTTGCTAAATGTCAAATAACTTAAGAATTTTAAATGGAACATCCTGTATATCTTTGAATACTTTGAAAGATTGATAAATCAACTTATCTAAAATGTCTAACTAGGTAGGTCTATCGTCAACAGATAAGAAGTTATTAAGCATCTAATTTAACATTTATACGCATGCAAAATATTTCATAAATTAATATAAAATATCTAGTTGGCACGACGAAATTCAGCAATCGCACAAATGTAATGATTCTGCTGCAGCAACATTTAGTCATTGGAAGCTGCTACTTTGAGTTACACAAACGAACAATTTACGATCATCCAAGAAGTAGATTTATTAGTACCAGTCGAAAATTGTTTAAAATTTTTATTATTTATTTACGTATTGTTCTAAATTATTTAAGGAATTTTAATGGATCAAAGGGTTGGTTGTAATGGTCTAACGCCTTAGCCAGCTAAAACGTCAGTTCAATTTATTTATTTCGGGACATGTTAAGGAATAAGTTTATGGGGTTGTTCCAGTTACTACTGAGAACAAGGAGTGCTTTGGTAGCGATGTGGTGTTCTTCAGAAATCCTAACATTTCTGTACTCTCATAAGAATAAATAATTAAATAAATGGATAATTGTAAACTGAATAAATAATTATTATTTCAGTACGATTGTCAAGAGTGCACAGTGCACATAAACCCTCTCAGGTCAATGCGTTTCAGTCTTGCTTTAAATTCTCGGTGGAAATACTACATTTTCCATGGTTTCTATTTTCATGTTCGCTATCGTAGTTGTAATATTCCCATAAATTTCTTCCTCAATATGTCTCCAGAGTAACAAATCAAACTGGATTAAATCAGGCGATCTAGTTTTTCAAAGCGTTGCACCACCATGAACAATTTAATGTCTTTGATAGATATTATTTAAACAATTTTAGATAGATACATAAATTACTAATTCTTTAACTTTGAAGAAAATAAATATCACAAATTATGCGTTTGTATAAATCAAAATTGTAGAATGCTATTACTAAAAGCTGCTGCATGAAAAGAATAATTATTATAATTGAGAGATTGTTGAATTTCGTCGAACAATCTGGATATTTAATATCAATTTATGAATATTGTGCATAAGTTACAAAGGTCACATTAGATGCTTAATAACTTTTTAGCTGTTGACGATAGATCAACGCGTTAGACATTTTAGGAAAGCTGATTTATCGATTTTATATATCTCTAATATCATATTCATATAACATAACAATATATTTTTAAAATAATAATAATTATGTGCTTAATATTAATATATATATATATATTAATATTAATATTTTTATGTTTGTTTATTTATTAGAATTATTTACTATTTATTTTTGTTTGAATATTATTTATTTTTTATATTATTAAAATTTGTGTACCTATAGTACACAATACCTCCATAATATTTATTCGAACCTTCTATTTCATAATATTTTTGTATGTTTTTCTTTGTAACTCTTTTATTTGTCACTTTTTTCTCCGCATTTTTTCTCCAGTATAGTAAATGAGATACTGAGTAAAACGTTTCGTATGGACTTGCTATCGTTGTAATGTGTAGTGGGTGTGGTCAGACGGCTGGAATTTTTCAAAGAATTGAGAAAACAAGTCCTTATAAAAAATTTATTCAGAATGACATATGCTTTCTAAAAATAATTATGCGGGGAAAACTAGACACCTGTATATGTATGTATATACCGGCAGCATGAACAAAAAGAAAGGTGGACCCCCTGTCTTCCTGGCAACCAACATTTTTGGAGCCAGTCCGCCACTGGGATCTTCCCCATCGCTCTTCGTTTATTAATGGTTATAAGCCGAATGGAGAACCTAAATGAAATTCCGGAAAATATGTATTCTTATTTCTGTATTTTTGTTTCATGTATTGACGAGTTCACTGAGGCAGGAGTCTTCTGGGGACATCATGTCTTTATCTTCACGTTTGATGACTTGGACCAGAGGAGCCGTAACTAGGAACAGAAGTTGATCCGGTAGCGAATATGGCGAGAATTGGCATATCTAAGGCTTGCTTGTTGCTATGATGAGAAGTGCAATTACCTTTAGGATTTCAAGAGTAAAAATCAAGAGTTAATTTCAGACTGGCTGTGATGAGAACTTTGATCCTGCCCGGTAAAAAAGGTAAAAATATGCATGGTTAAGTCAGAAATACAATATTTGATATTTTTGCAGATGACAAATGAAAGTCCGGACCATGTTCACTAGGATGGCAATCTTCGCCGTCAACACATCAAGCTCATTGTGGACCCGAAAAGTGGTTCCTGCCTATGAGGAGATATTGTTGCTGGAGCATTTGTTGAATTTATTTTGAAGCCAATCTTTCTTCGTGAACTAAGTACAACAAAAGTTGTGGCGAGGAATTTTCTCTCAGTAAGGTAAAAAAATACATTATCTTGGGAATAATTTGGATCTAGTTTCATGCTTGATGGACTTTGCAGATGGACTACATAATAATAAAAGTAACTAAGAAATATTTTTTTTACTTTTTATGTCTGTTCGATTAATTATCAGTTGGATATTTGTCCACAATTTCTGTTATTTTTTTAAGTTTTAAGTTGGATTACCTGATTTTAAATGATATGCTAAATCAAAAAATTCAAATTTAGAGAAATCTGTCATGATGAGGCAGATAAGGGGGGGGGTCGATGACGTATAGGGTAGAGCGGCTGCTATCTACGCTGGAGGCCCGAGTTCGAATCCCGGCTCGGGCTAAAATCGACTGTCCCGGTATTTTAGGCAGGGAACAAATACCTTTGCATGCCGCCTGCCATCGGATGAGGAAATAAAGCCGGTGACCCCGTGTGCTGTCATGATGCGACGTGCACGTTAAAGAACTCTTAGTGGAGCTTGGAATTCCTTCAGTTCGACAAAATTCCTGGGTGTGTGTTGCCTGCCCTCAGCGTCGGTGATTGGCCTAAGTTGCGGAAATAGGCCGACGTAAAACAAACAAGTTAAAAAAAAAGAGACAGATAAGGAACTATTACTGTGGGTTGGTACTTTCAACCCCTCAGTTCGATAAAATTCCTGGGTGTACACAGCCTGTCCTCATAACCTAATATAATTCTTAAGAAACAAAACCTGCATGATCGAGAAGGGTGCAATTCGAAGAGAAACATTGGAATAATATTGTTGAACAGTATTCTTACAAGTGTATTTGAGTTCTCATGCTGTGAAGGTATGTCTTTAATTGATTTCCATATAAATATTCCACCAAGAGTTGTCCCCTAGAACAGCCAGTGAACATAATGTTTTGCAAAATACTAGAGAAAAATAATAATGCATAAGGAAATGTTTATGTAAGTCCCCATCGACCATGATGTATTAATTATCTTGTTTTGGAATAAATAAAGTCAAGGACAAGAAAATCCTGACATTCTTATGGTCAAAAACTTGACTACGTGACCCGTTTTTAATGGTTTTGTCACAATCTATTTTAATTTTGAACAAACCATCGAGATAGTATAGAAAGGAGACGCTATGACGACGTTTTCCTTATACTGAAAACGGCGTCAGTAGGTGTGGCTTATGGGACTATACGACGGTCGGTCTGCACAGGCCCGGACTAAATATAATTCTTTTTCTGCAATATTGCAGCCAGTGCAACATAGCACATATTAACTATATTTGTGTAACTAAAGAAAGTAAAAATATATAATAAACACAAAACACACTGGATTAGGGTCATAACAAATAGTAAAATAAATCTTATAAGTGTAACACAAATATGAATATAAACAAAATAAGTATTATACATTATGTAACCTACTGGCAATTAAACAAAACCATTTTATAATTTTGACACTTTTTTTATACCTACTTATAATGCAATGCAAAAGATGTCAAGCTTTTGGACACACCCACCGATTCTGCAACAAAGAACTCCGATGCGTTAAATGCGCGGGAAAACATTTTTCGACAGAATGCAAGAAACCAAAAGAGGTACCACCAAAATGCTGGAACTGTGGAGATGCTCACCCTGCAAACTACAGAGGCTGTATGGTGGCAAAAGAAATACAACGAATCAGAGACCAGAAAGGGCTACCCAACTTACCAACCCAACCAAAAGTGGGTCAACAACAGCGTGCAGGTAACATCCCAAAATCAAAACCAATTAAAAAAACAAATACAAGCACAACATATGCTCAAGCGACAGATTCCTCAAAAAAGGACAAGCCATCAACTTCAGGTGACGCTACTATGCAGCTGCTACAAAAAATTCTAGAAAGGATGGACAAAATCGAAGAGAGATTACCTAAGCTAGAACAGTAAAAGACACACACATAAGATGACTAACGATTTACGAATCGCAACTTGGAATGCCAACGGTATACGAAACAGAAAATTGGAAATAGAAGTTTTTCTAAACACACATAAAATCGATATATGTCTTGTTTCAGAAACACACTCAACAAATCAGACATATCTAAAGCTGAAGGGATATCAGGTGTACGAAGTATGTCATCCGGATAACCAAGCTAGAGGAGGAAGTGCCGTAATAATAAAAAATAGCATAAATCACTATGAGGAGTGCCATCTCAAGAGCGCAGAAGTACAACTTACGGTCGTTGGTATAAAATCAACCAAACAGAATTTTACTGAAGGTGCGATATATAGCCCCCCAAGGTTTAATCTCAAGAAAACAGATTATAATAAATTCTTAGAACATCTCGGAGAAAGGTTTATACTGGGTGGTGATTATAACGCCAAACATACAGACTGGGACTCCAGACTGATAACCACAAAAGGGAGAGAGCTGAGAAGCCGAGAAATTCATCAACACCATCCAGAAAGCCGCTTGGAACAACACTAAAGAAATCACCCACAGAACTATTGGAAATAATTATCCTATGGAAATTAGAGAAATGGTCAAGCAAAAAAGACAAGCTAGAAGAAGATGGCAACAGTCACGAGATCCAGCTGACAAAACCATACTTAATAATAAATCCCAACAACTTAAACGCAAAATTCAAAAACTAAAAGAGGCGTCATTGGAATCCTTCTTAACCAAATTGACTCCCGATAAAGAAACAGATTACTCGCTGTGGAAAGCAGTGAGGAAATACAAGAGGCCAGTGGCCCATGTCCCACCTATAAGACGAAGAGACGGTACCTGGGCAAGAGACAATAAACAGAAGGCTGAAATTTTTGCAGAACATCTAACAGAAATCTTCCAGCCACACAACATCGAATCAGAGCCAATCACGAATGAAGATATAACCTATGATGAAGAAGCCATACAGCTAGTTACTCCAAAGGAAGTTGCCAGAGAAATCAAGACAAACCTGAATCCAAAGAAGGCACCTGGATATGATCTTATCACAGGAGAAGTTCTTAAGCAATTACCTAAGAAAGGTATTGTTATGCTGACGTACCTAATAAATGCATCGTTCAGATTAAAATACAT
The DNA here is from genome assembly GCA_963966075.1 of Aphodius sticticus. Lineage (NCBI taxonomy): Eukaryota > Metazoa > Arthropoda > Insecta > Coleoptera > Scarabaeidae > Aphodius > Aphodius sticticus. The sequence continues at coordinate 29,213,127 of OZ014511.1, forward strand.
CCCACATGTCTGGAAAGTAGCAGAAGTTATCATGATACCAAAACTAGGCAAACCACCGACCGAGGCCAAATCATATCGCCCAATATCACTGTTACCAATGATATCGAAACTCTTTGAAAAGTTGCTTCTAAAGAGAATGAAACCTATCATTGAGAGAAAAGAACTAATTCCTAATCACCAATTTGGTTTTAGAGAAAAGCATTCCACTATAGATCAAGTCCATAGAATAACAGATATCATAGAGAAAGCATTAGAAGAAAAGCTTATTTGCTCAACAATCTTTCTTGATGTGACACAAGCGTTCGATAAGGTTTGGCATGAAGGATTGATACACAAACTAAAGAGTATGCTACCTTTAGAATACGTCGAGCTGCTAACATCCTATATATCTGATAGACTATTCAGAATAAAACAGATCGATGAATACTCGGAACTAAAAGAAGTCAAAGCTGGGGTACCCCAGGGTAGTGTATTGGGACCAATTCTCTATCTACTATATACAAGTGACCTGCCACAGATGGAAAATGTAACAGTGGCCACATTCGCAGATGACACGGCTCTAATGGCAGTGGGATCAACTATTGGTGAATCTACCAGGAATCTTCAACAAGCTAGTAACAAAATATACAAATGGACCAGAAAATGGAAGACCAACCTCAACGAACTGAAATCTGTCCACATTAACTTCACAAACAAAAGAATCGAGGACATACCTCATGTCAAGATTAACGACGCCATAGTTCCATATGCGAACACTGCAAAGTATTTGGGTATGACACTGGATACAAAACTAAGGTGGAAAGAACATGTTAAGAAGAAAAGAGTAGAGCTTGGTCTCAAATACAGAGAACTGTACTGGCTTCTGGGAAGAAACTCTCAGTTGTCAGTACAGAACAAACTACAAGTCTACAACCAAGTACTAAAACCGATTTGGTTATACGGCATCCAGCTTTGGGGCTGCGCAAAAAGCTCCAATATACAAGGAATCCAGACCTTCCAAAATAAAGTACTAAGGAATATGGTTAACGCTCCTTGGTACATACGGAATAGTGACCTGCACCGTGATCTTGGTGTCCCACAAGTCATCCAAGAGATAAAAAGACTCGCCACTAAGCATGAATCTCGCCTAAGCCATCACGTCAACGTAGAGGCCCTGCAGCTACTGGACAACCAGAATCTAGTGAGAAGACTAAAAAGAACTAAACCCTTCGAACTAGTGAATCAGTGAAATGTGTAAAAAGCAGAGCACAGTGAGTGACGTGTTAGTGCTTCTTGTTTGGGACAAAGTAAATATAGGGACATCAGTGGATAGCCTATTAGAGACAAGTACCTAGTTTTAAGAATTCAGATTTAAATTGATGGTTAATCTTTTAGATTAGTTTCAATATGTTAAGCATCTTATGCTTATTAATAATAAAAAAAAACTTATAATATTTAGAAAATAAACTGCTTCCGGGTTATGCCGTGTGTCAAGATTTGTTAATGCTGACGTTTCGCGAACCATGTTGCTCGCTTCTTCAGAGCTAACTGAATACTGAAGACCTACCAAAGAAGTCTCCCTTGTATACCTAACTTTCCACCTCACTGCGCACATCTGGAGAAGCGAGCAATATGGTTCGCAAAAGGTCAGCATTAACAAATCTTGACACACGGCATAACCCGGAAGCAGTTTATTTTCTAAACGATTCTGGCCGTGAAAGCCTACGTAATTACTACTTATAATACTTTTAATTAATAATATTCTGTGACTATCCAACACATCTTGATCGAAACTATGTTTTACTAAACTAGAAAATATATTTGATGCAATTTGATGATGTTCTGTCTATACATATATCAGTAAAATGCTTCGAACAAACAACACTGGACTTTCTCGGCTTCCAGTTACATTGGTCTACAACCTGTATCCATAATTCCTGCTGATTAGTAATTTTTGGAAACCTACATTTAATTGTTAAATAAACCAAAAATTAAGTCAGATTTTATTGAATACGGGCCTGTTCATTGTCATTTGACTGACATCTAACGTCACTTACCGATGAAACGTAATTCCCGCTGATTTATTGCAGCCATGGCCCTTTCTACTGCTACAGCTTCTTACATCACATACTGTCATGCTAATTAGGTAATTAGTAAAAAAATACTTATAGCGCACTAGAAACCACTTAAAGCTAGATAATGTATCGGCTTGTCAATTTGACGTTAAAGGACTAACGGACGGTATGATTTGACATAATGTGATCCCATTTTAAGCTCATATATGACTCCTCTTCTTTTATACTATCTCGATGGACAAACAATAACCCCCGATTATTCAGGGAAAACCACATTCACTTTACACCATTCACAAATGATTGCACAATGTATTTATTGTGCAATAATTTATTTATAATGATTCTTTGTTTCTACAAAACCAATGTTTTATGATACCGGACTACTGATAATTGCACATATTTGTTTAAACACGTGGTAAGAATGTAATTACTAATCATTTTGACCCTAATGCATTTTTTTGTAAGTCATTAGTATTCGCAACATTTTAACTTTTAGTTTTATTACAAAAAACATACCTACCTACCAACATATCTTTTAACATTTGTTATGGATTTATTACCTAATAAATACTTTGCTAATTTATCCAGAGTGTAACATATCCAAAACTACCAAATGAAACGAAATGATAATATCGTAAGATCATTCTTCAACAATATTCTTCCTTTATGTTAGTTGGTAAATGTTTATTTAAATCTATTCTTAAGTTTTGCTGATAGTTTGACCACTCTGTAGTGGCAAGTATATGGAGTATCTAGAAAGTGTATACGTCTGCTAGGAATACTATACATTTTTGTATTGAGCTTATACTTTTACTTAAATGGCCAGTAAATGTGTGCAGTGACTCCAGGCCAGGCCAGGCCAGGAAATCCAGGCGGAGGTGCTTTTTCCAAAAATTATCCTCACCTGGATTAATTATCATTCGCTTCTTTAGTTGAGTGACTAGTAACTGTATTCTACATTCACTAATTCACAACAATTCACTAATGTATGTTTTTCTGAAAGCCGTATCACCAGAAACCATCTTCTGTACCTAAAAGCTGTCTCTTTAAATGGAAAAAATTCATGAACTTCATAGACGAGATATCATGGTTTCGTATCTATAACTGTATTGTTTTTAGTAGGTCCATTCTTACATTTCTTTCAAACTAAATTGAAGTAATCAACTAAATTGGGTATTTGTTGGCTTGTAATCTTGATAATATACTTATTTCATTATGTTTACCCCGTTAAAGCAACCCTTCACATTAGCGATATAGCGATTGCTGCAATTCAATCCAATACTCTCACTGTTGATTATATTTCTTTACACTGATTCAAGTGTAGATTGGGTCTCGACAGTTGTGCAACAATACTGACAAACAATTCGTAAACCAATGAAACGTTGCCTAAAATGGAAAGAAAGAGACTTACTTCGAATATTATTAACATTAGGACGATACGGCTTTTTCTTACCACCGAACAATATACTGACCAACTTTCAAAAAACCAGTCGGATAATTGCGGTTGGATTGATATCAGTACTCATAATTGTCCAAACTGTTTTATTTACATTGGATGTGACAAATACCAGCAATAGTATAGACTTACTCGGCGACATCTTAAAACAAGTCTCTTCGTCACTTTTGACGCTGCACTTAATGTATATATGCGGGTACAAGTCGAACAAAACATACTTACTACTTTGTACAAAATTATTCTACGATGACGAACACATAAAACTGAGATATCTTGTTATATACGTCGTCAATCATATTCTCCTGATTCATTTTTACGTTTGTAATTTTTTAACTACGCCAATCTTGCAAACTTCACCTGTAGGTGAAAACTTCATCGTGACATTCACTAAAGATATATCACATTACAGAGTTTACATTGCCATGGCTTTTCTTGTGCATTTGATTCGATGTTTAACAAGGAAATTTGATATACTACGTACGCAACTAGAAGTCATATCTAATCGTATGAGTACAGGCAATTTGAATAAAAAAGAACTGCTTGAAATATGCTACGAGGTAAAAGAGATAACCGACATATTTATTGAATTTTGTGACAAAATCGTACATTTCAATGAAATCTTCGGATTTCACATATTTCTATATTTTGTTTACTTGCAAATTGGAATCGTTACATATATTAATTGCATATTCAGTCTTGCGTACAATGGTTTCGCGACACCGAGTATGGTTGTCATAATATTATTTTTGCTATGGTTATCAGTTGATGTGGTGAGTGTATAAAGTTAAATAGTTTAAATGAACTAGTATTTGCTAAGTGATTTGGTTCATTTTATAGACATTGGCTGTTGGTATGATATGTGAATGCCACAAGAATAGCGTGACAGTGAGGCATATTGGATTAATGGCTTTTGAAATGCTGCAAAAGGTACCTGAATGGGATGAAGACAAGGCGGTCCATGTACTCAGACATGATTTGAATATTTTGAGTAGATATCAGATCGAGACCGTGTCTGCATTTTCGGCGGCAAATTTTTATGATATAAATCATGGATTGTTAGCAATTCTATTCGATTTTATGTTCTCCTACGTAATTATGTTATCCCAACTGAACAACCAAATGAGAGCATAACGGAAATCAAGTGTTCGTTAGTAGTTTGTTAATAAATAGTTGATCATTGTGGTATACTAGATACTAAGTTTATTATTATTATCTACAATTAATAATTGTAATAAAGTCATTATTGGGTTAACGGTATCTTTGTATTACAAATCCAGTAATTAAATAATTAATTAATAAATTACATTACTTCCAGTCCCAGAGAAATTTGTTGACTCGATAAAATATATTGTCAGGTTTTCGATTCAATAGAAGAAAGAATTCAAATTTATCAGTTTGTTTTCGTGAAGCATTGTCTACAATTCTTCCATTATGATTATTACTGATTTTGAACTAACAGATTCATTTATTGAGTGAAAAGTCAGAAGTGGTATATGTGGATTTTGAAAAACTTTTTATTCTGTTTGGTATAGTTGTTGGTTCTTTTTAATTGTCCATATTAATTGTTCAAAATGGTTTATTACAAATTAAAATACAACATTCTGGTTATCTGGTTACATAAGCATATGCCCAAAACTTCCAATTAAAACTACATGAACAGATTTTCAATAATATATGATTTTATCCATTTAGTTACCGTGCATGAGTAATAGATGTTTTCAGGGCTGAAAGATCAAGGTCGATGGCCTTTTTCATCATTTATTTTAGATATAATTATTAATTAATTTGTACTTATAATATATATTTTTGAAACAAAAGTCTTGCTGTTATTATTATTATTTATATTACCGCATTTTTAATGGGAATATTATCCTAGTATGTATTAGTTTTTTATAATTGCCCAAGACACAATTGTATAAAAACCAGAACTTTTTAAAAATTTCCGTAAATATCATTAGTATGGTGGTTTCAGACTACAAAAGCGTATAGCGACAATTGTTTGAAATAATAATAACGACGTTGTTGTTACTATTGTAAGTAATTTTGTGGCATTGCGTGACTGTTAAAAAAAAATGTTTTATTCTAATAATGTTAATAAATTATTTAAAGTTTTATGTAAAATTTGGACTTATTATTATTCAATTGCATTATATTGCAATATGTCTAGTAGCTGAAGTAAGCATTAAAATAACAACTTCTTGATCACATATGACATTATAATATAATAAATATGGTAAAAAGCGGTTGGATTCCTTATTCTTGTTTAATTTTATCTATCGCTACGTTTCGTGTCCCACTGGCATATATATATATATATGCACCTTATTGGACAACGAAACTATTATAATATAATAACTTGATATTAAATTAACAAGCAAAAACATTGGAAAAAATGTCCAAACAAAACTCCACAGGTTTTTTTACAATTCTTTTTAAAAATAGGCACGTTGTGACGTCGTGTAGTATTTTGATTCTAATTGCTGACTGTAAAATGTCAAAATCTCTAAGGAAGCCCAGTTGTTGCAGGGACACGAAGAATACTCCCGCGCATTCAAAATAGAGATGAGCAAGTCCAAGATATCTTGGACATTTTGTTGAAATCATTATACGATCTTCGATTGGCTGTAATGAATACGTTTGATTGATAATAAATCGTTCATTATTCAAAACTATTTATTTTTAATTAAATAAGTTTTCTAGTTAAATGTTAAATATAACATTGAGTTCAGATAACTCGTAAACGAAGTATTTTTTTTTTAATTAAGTTGGTATGCTGCTTTCCATAAGCTTTCCTTTAGGTCTCCATTTGAGTGTTTTTTCCCTTGAGTCTCCATCTTGCTCCTTGGCTATACCGTACTGATGAGGACTAATAGTCCGAAACACGTGTCTACGGTTGCTTCTTCGATCTTCGTATGACGGAATTGCCCGACACATACCTTTCTCCTTCTATATCTCACCGTCGATTAACCAGCTTTCCTTTTAATTTCCTTGGGCTATGGTGTACCTGGCGTGTACCAGTCACCTCCGGCGCGACGTCACTTCTCGTCTTCGAATCCTGAAGAGTTGGCACTGAAGCACCAAATTGGCGATATTGGTCACCCCCTTTAGGTCTCCATTTGAGTGTTCTTCCATTGAGTGTCCATCTTGCTCCTTGGCTATACCGTACCTTTGAGGACTAATAGTCCGAAACACGTGTCTACGGTTGCTTCTTCGATCTTCGTATGACGGAATTGCCCGACAAATACCTTTCTCCTTCTATATCTCACCGTCGATTAACCAACTTTCCTTTTTGCTTTCCATAATGGCGGCCGCGAAAAAAACACATAATACATACATTCGTTTTTGGTTATCTAATTGTTTTGGGCATTGTATCTAATAATTTGTCATTTCATCAATTGGTCTGTGTTCTGTTATATAGCGCATTTTTAAGATATTGTGCAGACACTACCACTAAATGTGCATCAAAGACTTCTATTATCTCCATAAAAGTGTTAGAATGTATGGGAGCCTCTGGGATTCCCAGTGATCAACGCGTTCAAGATGATTTATCTCTGTTAGCTTGGCAAGGTACTAGCCACACGCCAAGAATTACAGCTGGGCGAATTTTCAATGTTGACTTCAATTTCTGTTTCTACTTATAGAATTAGCTACGATGCAGATTCTAATGATAATTCAATTTAAAAGCTGATAGCAGTCGCTAATATTTTAGTAATTTAATGTATAATTAATATAGTCAGTGAATAAATCTTGTTTCTTTTCTATTTTTAATAATAATAATAATAATAATCTTTATTTTCCCAAAAAAAATACGTAAATACATGCACAAAAAAATACACGATCACTACAACATACTTTAAAGTAGATATAAATACAAATAAAAAATAAAAAAAAATTGACATTGTAGTGAAAATTAGAATAGGGAAAAATGCGGAGTTCAGAGGACGCTACAGCATGACTCTGCCCTTCCACTCAACCTTTAGTACAAATTATAAATGTATAAATAACAATTTAAATTACTACAAAAAATAAATTCCAATAAGTATAGCCTAGTTGAAACAAAGATAAATGTACTCAGCTTTGAACACAAAACAAACCAACAAAAACAGAACTGTCACAGTTGCTGGCTGCTTCGCTGCCTTGCAAATACATATGAGCGAAAGACTCTCTTGAATGTTAGGGGAGGTTTCACTCACGTCTGCAGGTAGATGATTAAATAAATTGCCAATCTGATACGAGTAAGAGTGTTTGAAAGCTTCGGTCTTATGTAGAGGTGGAGTCAGTGTTCCCTTGATACGAATATTCATATTATGAACATCCGACCTGAATTTTATTTTATTATATAAATATGGAGGAGACCTGCTGGATATAATGTTGTGGAACAAGGTTGCGGAGTGCAGCAGCATCCTGTTTGACATGTTTAACCATCTAACCTCTGTCAGTCTGTGTGATATGTAGTGACGACGAGGAACACCAAACACTAGCCTGAGGCATGAGATTTGAACTTTCTGGATTTTAAAAGAATTTCTAGTCGTTAAGAAAGGGCCATACAGCACATCACAGCAATTCATGTGCATGAGAAAGGACGAGTGCCGCACAGAGCATAATCTTTGACTTAACAGAAAGGAAAGATCTATTACTGTAAATCAGTTTCAAAGCTGCATAAGCACGTTGGGTAATTGTATTAATATGATGACTGAAAGTCAGTGCTCCATCGAGAAAGACTCCCAAGTTTTTAACACAGTCCTTCAGTGGAATAGCCAGTTTACTCTCTACCCGAGTGCGACTCTGAGTGTCCTCTCTTATTTTCTTTGGGCCAAATAAAATTAATTCTGTTTTTGAGGGATTAATACAAATAAACATATAATTTACAACAATTAACTATTTATTACTTAACAATTTATAGATTAGTTTTAAGCGGCAAATTTAAATGATCTGATGTATTTAATGTATTCAACAAAGTTTAAAAACTATACTGGATGCTTTTCTTTATTTTTATTATCAGAAAAATATCAAAAAGTATATCTGTTACTAAAAATATTGGGTTGATAATAAATATACCTACATAATATACATACACGGAGTTTTAATATACAGTGCGTTCATTTCAAAACTTCCCACCCGGAATAACTTTTGACATAATGACGGCACGATATTTAGCAAAAACACGTCAATTTTTATTTAAAGGGGGAATTTTAAAACTAGTTCTAATCAAATCATAGGTCCCACCCCTTCACCCCCAGCCACCCCTACTTTCGATTTTCAAATGGGACTACCTATCTTTATATACCTCATTTTAAAGGGGATGAAAATGTCTATTCACTCATAAGAAAATAAATTAAATCGGTTTATTCGTTTCTGAGATAGAACAAATAAAGTAAGAGTTAATGTTCTATTTTTGACAGAGAGGAAATCCCACTTTGCAGAATTTTTGCATGCTTTTCTCTTAAAAGTTTTAAAGTTCAGGTCCACGCTTTCAGTTAACCCTGCTAAAAAAACCAATAACACGGTTTCTTAAAACAAAATGGCACGAATTGTCAAACTGTACAGAATTTTTTTCATAAACCGAAAAAACAGAATTTGCTAGAAGCTAAAATGGAAACTTCAAAATCCCTGTCCTCGAGGGTAATTTTAATTAATTATATCTAATAGAATTTTGTTTCTAACCTCTTCACAGCTAGCCAGCCCTACTTTTGACTTACAAATGAAAGTACCATTATCTAGAGGGGATGAAACAATCTTTTCATTTTTAAATGTGATATCTGCATTTAGTTTCTTAGAAGAAGCAGCATCGTGAAATTATTATTCATGTCATATTGCGGATACTGTTTATTTTGTAAAAACAACTAATAACGATTTAATTTTTATCATTTAGTTTGTAAACTGTTCAAAATGTGCTCCATTTTTTTCTAAGCATAAATAAAGTCTACTCTCGAAGGCACATCGCACTTTTCTAAATGTTTCGCGGGATATCTGCCGGCACTCTCAAGTTATCCGAACTTTAAGATCATGTAAATCTTCCGTTTTGAAAACTTGAGATTTTAAATGACCTCAGAGAAAAAAATCAAGTGGCGTTAAGTCGGGGATCTTGCTGGCCATTCAAGGGCCCGGCCCCTCATCTTCCTATCCACTTCCCATAAAACCTTTCATTTAACCATTCTCTCACAGGAAGTGCATTGAGGAATTGGCGTCCTTCTTCATCAAGTTGGTTCTCCAAAGATCGAATTATAATTGGAGTTAACACATTCCCCAAGAGCTCCAGATAAAGGTGGCCTGTGAGATTTTCTTCAATAAAAAAGACCGATTATTTCATCCCCTAGAATACCAGCCCACACATTGATCTTCTGAGGGTATTGTGTATGGTCTTCCCGAAACACATGTGGATTTTCAGTGTCCGAGTGTCTACAATTATTTTTATTGACAAACCCGTTCAAATAGAATGTCGATTCGTCACTGAAGCAGATATTTTTTAATAGATTTGGATCATCAGTGATGCTCTGTGTAATCTGCTCACAAAATTCAATACTCCTATCAAAATCGTCTTCAGCGAGCCGTTGATGTATTTGCATCTTGAAAGGAAAGAACTTATTTAATTTTAATGTTTTATGTACGGAACCAAGAGATATTTGGGTTTGCACAGCAACCTTTCTTATAGATATTCTTGGATCCGTTGCAAAATGACCAACAACTTCAATTTGTGCTCCTTCTACCATAACTCTCGGTTGCTTGTTCTTCTTATTTTCTACTGAAAGAGTTTCAAGAAATTTTTGAATCAAATCAATTACATAACGATGGCTTACATTTTTATCGGGATACTTATCGTTGAAGACTCTTGCCAGCCGACGAGCACAACGATTTTCACCGGAGTAAATAAGAATTATATCTATTCTTTCTTCTAAGGTATAAACCATCTTCATAAAATGATCTAAATAGATTTTAGCAATCGAATATAGCTCGATCAAGCTGGAAATCTAGGAATCTAGGAAATGTCATAATAGTAACCACGGTAATTTACACAATAAACCATCTTTCGTATGTGAGAGCTAGGCTAACTCGATAAAATTAAATTATACGCTTTTAACTCTATCTCGGAAATGAATAAACCGATTCAATTTATTTTTTTATGAGTGAATAGACATTTCTATCCCCTTTAAAATGAGGTATATGAAGATAGGTAGTCCCATTTAAAAATCGAAAGTAGGGGTGGATGGGGGTGAAGGGGTGGGACCTATGATTAAAGCAAATTTTTTTTAGTTACTGATAAAATTTTTACATTAGCTTGCTACATCCAAGAGATAATATCCTGTTAATTACACCCGTGACAGCTATTTCAAAGGGTTTATCAGAAAACTTATTTAAGATTGAACATCTCCAATATATTTAGGATATATTGATGGTATATTAAAGTCGTCAAACAGCCGCAACGGGCGTGACACCTCACCGCAGAATGGCCCTAATGCAATAAAAGTTTATCTTTCCATAGTTTTTCTAGAAATGGCCGTAATTGAATAGTTTAGTCTACAAAAACAAAAACATACAAAAGTTTGACCGTATGTTTAGTATCTTCATTTACAATCGGAACAATCGTTCTCTTGTCCGGTATAGATTAGGGATTTTTTATTTGGTTGTCTTTATTTTTTAATGTTTTTATTAATAGTGATAATTTTTTTATACACATGTTTATGGATATTAGGGAAAGGTATTTATTGCGCAATCAACACTTCGACATAAAAAGAAACTGTAAAAAGGTACGACAAAGAACTTTACGTCAGTTTGATGTATTGTTAATTAAATGTGTCAAAGCATTCTGTTATAATAAAACAGTGTAGGCATTTATAATGTATAATAAAATGCGTATTTTATCCACACATCCCAACTTTATTGAACCTAATACAACATAAGAACAAAGTTTCGATACATATATAAAACTTATTGGAGGAAATTCATATCAGATTAACGGTAGAGCTCCATGCAAGTTTTTCATTCATTCATTAGTGCCATAATACTTATACTAAATGATACTAAAGTTCGCATGATGTTGAAACGCTTGCTAATGTGGGGACTACTTTAGAACTGCTCCATTTTTTTTTTTGCAGAAACCCCTTGCAGCGTTGTGGATAGGTCAATAAAAACAGTTCAATAAAAACACATGCAGGCATTATTTATTAATATACAATATACATTAAAGGAAGGCAAAGATGGAATATTCATATATACAAGCAGTATGCTAGCAGTAAATTCAGGATTCTTCCGGACCAATGTTCACTTTCATTCCTCACATATGCTGAACTTCTATTGAGAGATCCCTATATTTAAGTTGTTTTTCAAGCTCCTTCCTTACAATATTTGCATCAACAACAAGGCACCAAAATCTCTATGAGAGTGCACACCTTCCTCTGGAAATCCTTTACCACACGTTATAGGCATGTTCCATAATATGGTAATATGACACAACAGGAGATGGAATGTGGTCATGCTGTAAGGGAATATGTAATAGTGTATGAATGTGCGTATGAGTCAGCATAAAATACCATTAATAGAAAGTAGTCATTATTATGTAGATCAGCGTTAGTCGACGTACTGGAAGTATCATGTTAATTGTAGTATATGTGTATGTAGTTGTGTGTAATTTCATCGACCTGCCTCAACCATCTCAATCAGGACATTACAATACCACCGGGACACATCCATTACTAAACCTAGTTGCGAAAATAAATTGTAATGTATATCTGTTCCCACACTATCATGCCTAGCAATGTAATGCTACTCAGCTAAGATGGACATGCCGACAATAAATGATAGACATGTTCCGGACCCTGATGACACAATCTACAACTCCCATCATGAACAACTCACATCATCTTCTGCTCATGATATCTGGTACTTCCAGCCTGATCTTGCGCCGGTATGATAGAGGATTCCGTTTCAGCCTTAATGTTCTCATGACGAAGCCAAGATAACAATCCGGACTTTGAAATACCATCACCCTTTACAAGTCTTAAAAATTGACCATGCATTGGCTTACATTGGCTTAACATAATCCTCTCTCAATTTCTAATTTATTCTTAACTTAGTCTCTCGCTTTAAACTCTCCTAAAATTTTGTTTCCATAAATACCTAATTCCTCCACCTAAAATTTTTCTAAAATTAGTTTATGTTTACTAACTATTGACTTACCAAAAGTATCCCTAATTAATTGTCTAATGACTTTATCTTCCTTGTTCACCTACAAGGGACGATATATTTACGAAAAATCCACTTTATTTAAACTATGTACTTTCTGCAGTAAAATAAAATATAATTAATCATAAAACACACACTTAGATTGCCTCCTTACCCTGAAAAATCGAATACCAAGTATTTTATGAACTTCGATTATTATTTGTGTTATTTGACTCAATAAGCCGTGCTTCTTATTTTCTCAGGAAATGCAATATGGAAGCAACATTTAAATCATGACCAGAATATAAATACAACTTCCTTCCTTTAACAGATGCGTTCTCATTGATAGTCACGTAGGTATTCATGGGCGCCGTTTGAAAATGTTCCAGGGGGGGGGGGGCACATTTTTTTTTAGTATTAAATGGTGACGTAATATTATGGACTATACCATTAACTGTTTTGCAGCATTTTCGTCTTGTGTTATTTTACATACACTCTGAAAAATCTCTATCGCTTTAAGGTAGTGAAATGTTTTTGTTCACATTTTTGTGTGTGTGTCATCCATGGTCGTGATCCCTGTATGCTCGACAACACTTACTTATTATATTATATTGATATTCGTTGAATTTCAAGTCATTTTGCAGTGTTTCTATAGTTTATTAATGTGGGATTAATATTTTTAATTAATAATTGTTTGTAAATATATTTTGTTTCTGAATCATTGAACTCTTATTCTAGAATTTAAGATTTTGTATAATTTTCAACCAATATTGTAGCCTTTTTATTACCTTTTAATACGTTAGGAGAAATTGTTGTTAATTTTCTATAATAATTTCTAGCTCGTGGTCATCGAGAATCTGATACAATATCTTAATAACAATTTGATAAACAATAAAAAGGCAACAATATTATTTTCAATTTTACCTCGTTAACGAGAAATAATGACTAAATGTAGAGAAAAAAAGGATTAATTTGAAAATTCTGTGTTAAGGATAATCGACGACGAAATAATGTTTTTTTTTATTTTACTATTATACTGGAACACTTTTAAGGCGGCAATGTTAGGTCACCTACTAATTTTTGAACGAACTCATGTACGGAAATGTATTGTGTCAACGCTGGAGAGAATCATAAAATGCTACCAATATTACAAACAGCATAGAGAATCTATTGTCATGTATCATAGGATGGCCCTTTTAATACCAAATAATGTCTGAAGTTTTTTATTATTTAACGTTTTTGAAACTCTTTAACCGAAGTTTTGTAATTTTAGTATCAATTTTGGCCAATAATGGGTTATCTATAAATCTTTTTAAATTATTTGATTTTGTAATAGTTATTCTATGATACTTTATACAACCTACTTTACTAAAGCAATTTCTAAAGTTGGTACAATATTCCGGCTCTCTGCAGTTCCGAAACGGCGTCTATCTGGACATGAGTTCGTTATCAAAATTTGGTCTGCTACCAAAAGTTGACTATTATACCTTATCTATATATTCTACGCTTTTTAGTTTAACACCCAGTGTAATTAAGATAAACTGCTTAAGCAGTGCCAAAAATTGCGAAGTAATGGAAACTAATAAGTACGATCAAATAAAAGTGCATACAACAATACTTATTTTGGACTGCAGCGCAAAATTTAGATACTGTATCTTGTCATCTTGTGGCTCTTTCGCGACTGTTACGAGAGGGCAATATCGCAATATCTAATAAAACTGACATTGGTGACTAGCCGATAATAATCGGAATAGTCATCATTTACTAGTAATTTTATTTTCATCCTTCACTATACGAAAATGTCACTTTTGCATCTTTGTAGGGACACGAAAGATGCTAATTGCCCGATAGGCGTTTAGTTAATAACATTCAAACCTAGCCGCGAAAATATTTTACATACAGGCCGGGCGGCGACTGACCTGTCTGTTAAATAAATACATAGTTTTTAATTTGGTTTGATATGCGAGATCCATCTGATCAAAAAAGATCAACCTGACCTATGATCAAAAGATCCATCTGATATCATAATAACCGATTTAGCGATCAGATCTATTTATCGGTCTTCAATTGTGATCAAAGATAGATAACAAATTTCTCGCCCACTCCTTTTTTTTTCGTTTCTCGCGTAGCGGTAGTTGGGTTCGAAATCCAGGGGGGGGGGGCAAGCGCCCCTCCCGCCCATATGTAACGGCGCCCATGTAGGTATTGTTGACTATTCGCGACATCATGAAATAATTGGACAAAATGCTCAAAGAATGGTATAAATGCGGAAATTTTAAAGGTGTAAAGTATTGGGTTTAGAGACTTTAGACTATTACCTGGTACTAGAATTTTCAACTAGCCATCACCGGTATAGTACTTATGTATTTCCTTTGTAATCTCCTTTAAAATATCGGGATATACAGTTGCCGTCCAACTAGGTACAGCAAGTCCATATTGTTCTTCTGATCATAGTGTCGAATATAGGATAGCAGGTATGCTAAAGAGGCCAATATCTCCGTAACCAGACATTTCCCTTAGATATAATATAATAAATTCTGATATTTTATGTATATTGGATTGGTAGTGAAGTTTAACAGTGAAACTTTTAATAAAGCATTGAAAGTCAGGCAGGCGCTAAATGGAGCAAGTAACTGAAAGTAAAAACATACAACAATAATTAATAAAATATATATCTAGTTAATAATTAATAAGTAGATAAATTATATTATTATATCGTGCTGACAAATAACACGATTTCTTTTTAAACTGCAATAGGCTCATCTTCAATGTTAGGGTTGTTCAATAAGTCATTGCTTGGACACGCGACAATGACATAGTTTTATGGTCCGAGAGAAGCATGAGAAAGATTAAAAACTGCAAGATAACAAAAGTTTTATTGCTATATGAATATTTTTCAGTTCTTGTCAAGAAATCTTGTAAGTGCATGCATTTCGCACTAATTGAAATTGTAATGGAAATTACCGAACGACTAATGGAGAATGTGTATGAAAAAACTAAACGTTGATGTTGAGTCGTCGATTTCTGCATAACATGGACAATTGGTATCGATGCTATATCGATTGGTTTAATTGTTTCACGCCATTAGTGAAAAGTGTAATTCCGCATTCAAACAGCATTCCCTCCGAGTTTGCTTTTTTTATTTTTGTTTTTAAAAGATAATGCTTGACAGGTCGAAAAATGTTGCTTGAATGAAAGCTAAGATTTCCAGATTTTGTTACCTTTAGACTTTTTCTTATGAACACGTATATATAAAAAACGTAACTATACAACTTATAATTGAATTAAGGAGGAACATAGACATCACGGGCATTGTTTAAAGGATATAATTAATGAACATATATGAATGGGGAAATAATGCTCATGCTAATGCCGTACTAATAAGGTATTTTTCATGAAAATATCAACTAAAAATATTTTAAAAAGGCTGAGACACAAGCAATCAACCGAAATCAGTTTTTCAAAACATTGTATTCGGTGCCAGAAATATATCTGACCCGAACAATAAAAAAGTAATCATTTAATCAAAATTATTTATGACTAGATTGTAATGCACTTATTGCACTTATTAGAGATTATCTTGTGAGTAGATTGCTTTTATATAGTTTCATAATTTTGTAAACACAAATATAAACAGAACTATGTAATTAGAAACGTATAGGATTGCGATTATCCCTAGATTACTCCAGCTCACTATCAATCTACTTCGAATGCATGTGTATACATTGTATATTCCAAATGGTTTTACGTTATTTAATATATACCTTACTTGTCGGCAATCATTGTACTTACAACATGAACCAGTTCTAAAGTATTCCCCACACTACCAAAAAACTGTCAATGTCAACATTATGCGAACTTACTTTAGTATAATGAACTAATGAATAAAAATACTTGCATGGTATATCGTCGATATTTTGATAAGCAATTGCTCCAAAATATATATATACAGGGTGAGTCACTAGAGTCGCGGTGGTAGATATAGCAATTATCTTTAGAGATGGAAAAAAATATTTAATACAAAAGTTGTTTGGCATATCATTTTCTACAACGTAAAATTATTTTCATTTATACTGGGTGTTGCATTTAGGCGTAGCAGAAAATAAATTAACTTTTTTAAATGGAATGCCCTGTATATTATAACATATTATGATTGCGAAGAAAATTGTCTTACTAATTGTATCAGGTGATATTGACGTAAAGCTAATAGTTTCTGCAATATTCAATTTTTTATTAAAAAAATGGCCGTTGCAGGCCTTTTCCGAAAACTACGTAATAGCGTCATTTTTGCAGATATTTTCTTACAACTTTGTCAGAAAATAACCAATACTAATAAGGAGGTGATAGTGCCCAAAGAAATTTGATGCGCTATACAGGGTGTTCCTAGCACCTAATCAATTTTGATATTTTTCAAATGGCTTTTTCTTGAGTTTTTTAAATGGAACGCCCTGTATATTATTTGCTGGTTGCATTTCCCATTAAGTTGCCTTTAATTTATATTAAGTGTGGCATATACATATTTGTACCCGTTTTCGTGATATTTGGAATTTAAAGAAAATGTGTAATAAAGTATACCAATACAGTGCTTTAATATTACACCCTGTATAATTGAGTTAGTTTTTTACATGTATTTTGTTATAATATAAATAAATTATAAATGTTGGTAAAGTTAAAAATGCTATTTTTTATAAAGATACATTTAAATAGCAGAGTTACGCTAATATTTTAAGTTAGCTTAGATTTACTTAACCTCGTTGTCATGGAAACAAAAACAAATAACAGACGTGTAGTTATTGCTGTCAACAGACTTAATATAGCTAACCAACATTTGTAATCTCTGTTAACGATGAATTTTAATTATACTAAAGAGGAACTGATAAATATTATTTACATCTATGGAGAAGCCGGCAAAAACGCTCTACTGGCCTCAAGAATTTACGCTCAGCGATATCCCGAAAGACGGCATCCCGATGCAAGAACAATTAATAGAGTTCGGGAACGTTTTGAATCAACAGGTACTATTACTTACAAAAAAAGAAAAAGAACAAAAGCGGCGACACATGAAGAGAATGAATTTCTGGTAGTTGCTAGTGTGGTAGAAATCCATACTCAAGCACTAGACAAATAAGAAATCAAGGAATAACCCAATCATCTGTGTCCAGAATAATACGGCGACACAAGTATCATCCATATCATGTGCAACATGTACAGGAATTGAGCGAAAACGATTTAGAAAAGAGATTAAATTTTTGTAATTGGGCAGCTGCTAAAATTCAACAACAAGCAAATTTTTTTGACTTTGTTCTTTTTACTGATGAAGCTACGTTTCATAAAAATGCGTATGTTAACCAACATAACTTCCATTTTTATGCAACAGAAAATCCTCGCGTTATCAGGCCTTTGGACCATCAACATAGATGGTCACTCAATGTATGGGGTGGAATAGTAGGTACCAATTTGCTAGGGCCTTACTTTTTTGAGGGTTCCGTAAATGGTCAAAGGTACTTACATTTTCTTAACAACCATCTACATGAATATTTAGATGATTTGCCGCATAATATTCGCCAAAACTTAATTTTCCATCACGACGGAGCCCCACCCCACTTTAGTCTGAACGTAAGACAATTTTTGAACAACCAATACCCAACAACAAATGGATTGGAAGAGGAGGCCCTACGTTATGGGCGCCAAGATCTCCTGATCTAAATAAGTTGGATTTTTTTTTGTGGGGTCATGTTAAGGAATTAGTATACCAGACACCACCTACCACACAAGACGATATGAAGATTAGAATAAGAAATGTTTTTGCTGACATCAGAGAAAATAAGAGAGAGATGTTAAGAAATACTTCGAGATCTTTTACCCATCGGGTTAATGCTTGTAGAAGACAAAATGGAGGGCATTTTGAACACCTACCAAATCAATAACTACTTGTTGTTTTATCTTTAATTGTTATAGTTTTTTACTAGTTTTATGTTAATGCTTATCAAGTTTAAAAAATAGTTTAATAAATGTTATTAGTTGTGGTTTCTCTTAATTATTTGTTTTTATTTAATTTTTAGTTGTCTCAAATTATATTAATTTTTCATATTGAGTAACTAAATGGTAATTCCATGTACTTTTCAATTTATTTTGAGCAATTCTGTCAGTTTTTTAATTCAACAAAAGTATTTTTTTCCTTTCTATGTTCTCTTTACAAAAAAAAATCATTAAAAAAGAACCATGTTATGCAGGGTGTAATATTAAAGCACTGTATTGGTATACTTTATTACACATTTTCTTTAAATTCCAAATATCACGAAAAAGGGTACAAATATGTATATGCCACACTTAATATAAATTAAAGGCAACTTAATGGGAAATGCAACCAGCAAATAATATACAGGGCGTTCCATTTAAAAAACTCAAGAAAAAGCCATTTGAAAAATATCAAAATTGATTAGGTGCTAGGAACACCCTGTATAGCGCATCAAATTTCTTTGGGCACTATCACCTCCCTATTAGTATTGGTTATTTTCTGACAAAGTTGTAAGTAAATATCTGCAAAAATGACGCTATTACGTAGTTTTTGGAAAAGGCCTGCAACGGCCATTTTTTTAATAAAAAATTGAATATTGCAGAAACTATTAGCTTTACGTCAATATCACCTGATACAATTAGTAAGACAATTTTCTTCGCAATCATAATATGTTATAATATACAGGGCATTCCATTTAAAAAAGTTAATTTATTTTCTGCTACGCCTAAATGCAACACCCAGTATAAATGAAAATAATTTTACGTTGTAAAAAATGATATGCCAAACAACTTTTGTATTAAATATTTTTTTTCATCTCTAAAGATAATTGCTATATCTACCACCGCGACTCTAGTGACTCACCCTGTATATATATATATATATATATATATATATATATATATAACGTTTTTTCTTTTTTATATTTCTTTTTATCCATATACCAATACTTTGGACAAAATTATAAATAACTATCCATAACTAATACAATCCGGAGAAAATTAGATTGTAAATGTAAAAATCATGAAAGATGTCATAAAACAAAGTTTGAAAAAGTTTATAAACAATAAAAGGCCTACGTTAAAAAATATATAGGTATGATATTAGACCCATGTATTGACAATAGAAACTAACCTAAATAAGAATCAAATGACATGAATGACATGTACCGTGTCACAATTGGTTTAAATTTGTTGGTTGGATGTCTTTGAATTTTATGAGATAACTATAAATTGAGCGTAGATTACTAATGTCAGTTTTTTCGTTCATTCTGCAACGGTTATCATTTATATAATACATTTCTAGAAAAGATGGCTTGAAAAAATTAGTGTCACTGTCTAGCACTTCTATATTTTGCTAATCCATATTATGTCCGAGAAAGTTAACATGGGAAGCCAAAGCGCATTAGGTTTAATTCTTGAATCACTTTTGTGTTGTTGCAATTCTTCTTTTTATGTGTTGAGAAGTCTGTCCAATATATTCCTTAGGACACACACTACATGGAATTTTGTACATGACATCAGAACGAAAATCTAGCGGTAATGGATCCTTCACTTTTGAGAATAATGACCCTAATCTCTTCAGTGTTCTACAACCAAAAAATAAATTTTGCTCCCTGAATATTTTAATAAAATTGGGAGTGAGTCCTTCTATGTAAGGTAATACTTTAAATTTACTTGAACTAGCTCTTCTTGCTACTACTTAAAGCTACTAAAAGCTACTAAAAAGTAGCTTTCTAATAAGAGCTTTTGGATAAGAATTTTCTTGTAAAATATTTCCAAATTTGTGCAGGTTTTTGTTTACAAGGAAAGGATAAACAATTTTTATAAATCTTTGCTTTTGAGCTAAAATAAAGTTCTTCTTGATGTTCATAGATATATACATATAAGGAGACATTGTATTTAGAAGGTAATATGCAGGCAATAAAATGTTGATAAACATTTGTTGTATTTATAACAGTTGTATTTTATTAGAGGACAATCTACCTATCTTGACTTTTTATGACTTATTTGATCATAACAGTCCTGATTTGAGACATAACATAATAAAATGTTAATAATACACCCACGTGAGATACAATGTTGCGTCTAATAAACTTTTTCACTTTATCATAAATATATCAAAAATGTTTGAGATTTTAGCGGAAATATGTCCTATTGGGTCCCCTGAACATTTTTGTCCAAGGTACAAAAAATGTCTGTGTGTGTGTGTATATATATATATGTGTACCCCATTTTTGTGGCGACGATTCCGGAGAATATACTTAAGGTATCGGGACGAAACTTCATATCTTCAAGTTCAAAGGAACTGGACGTTTCATCTAAGCATTTTTCAAGGATTTTGCAAATGAGCCGCGATTTCTACAATTTCGTCAAAATAGTTAAATAATAAATTAAAGTAGACGAAATTTTGTATAATTTATGTCTATGAAAATTTTTGGTAAAATTAATAGTTTAGCTTCATGAGCAAATTCTAATTAATCGAGATAGGTCGTGTCTGCAATAATATGAAACTAGTTAGCCAGAATTTGACAGATATTTTCATTCTAACGACATTAGGTAGTGTCAAACGCTGATGTTTTGACAATACCTATTGTCAATAGTATCAAAATATCTGTCCAGTCCTGGCTAATTAGTTTTATTTTAATGCAGACACGACCGATCTCGATAAAATAGAATCTCATGCAGCTAAACTATTAATTTGATATATAGTTTGATAAAGTCATGTGCCTGGCCACGTCAGATTTTTTTAATGTTTATATCGCACATATTTCAGCGCAATAAGTACTTTTTCTCATAAGCAATTGTTTTCATTTTGCACTATAATAAGGTTCACTGTAGTAGAAAAAATTATAACCACCAATATAAAAAATTATACTATAAAACAAAAGTATAAGCATATCATTACTTTGATATTAGATAGTACACATTATGAATTATAAATTTAATAATTTCAATAAATTCATTATTCCTGACATAGCTTTTCGTGATACCACAACAAGGTTTAAGTCCATAAAAGGAGCCAAGGCTTCAAGAGCCCCCACTGGCTAGGATGTCGGTTTGTTCATTGCCTACGATACCTGAATGCCCTAGTACTCTTTGTGAATACTTTTTGTGGTTTGGCTAGACTATTCAGTCACCTGTGTAAGATTACGATTGGGCAGTAGAAGTAATCATTCGTGACTGCGAAAATGCACATAGGATAGGACAGATCAGAGACTCAAAGACCGAGGAGAGTGTTGTGGTAGGCATTAGTGTACCGTGTTTCTCTTTTTCAAAGCCATGGGCAGCCATTGTCCAGGCAGAAGAATGTAACCATAAAAATATACGAAGGGCAAACACCTACATATGCTCAGGCAACAGATGGCGTTGAAAGATGTCTGATCGCCTACAAGACCAAATCTGCCTGGAGCAGCAAATTACTCCTGAATAGACTAGCCAAACCACAAAAAGTATTCACCAAGGGGTACCAGGGCATTCAGGGATCGTAGGCAATGAACAAACCGACATCCTAGCCAGAGAAGGCTCTTGAAGTCTTGACTCCTTTTATGAACTTGAATCTTGTTGCGGAATCTCGAAAAGGTACGTCAGGAATAATAAATTTATTGAAATTATTGAATTTATAATTTATAATGTGTACTTTCTAATATCAAAATACTGATATGGTTATACTTTTATTTTATAGTATAATTTTTATATTGGTGGTTATAATTTTTTCTACGATAGTACCTACTCAAGTCTCATTAAGAATCTTATTATAGTACAAAATGATAACAATTGTTAATGAGAAAAAGTATTTATTGCGCTGTAATATGTGCGATATAAACATTTAAAAGTCTATTAGACGCAACATTGTGTCTGACGTTGGTGTATTATTTACATTTTATTAGGTTATGTCTCAAATCAGGACTGTTACGATCAAATAACTCATAAAATGTCAAGATAGGTAGATTGCCCTCTAATAAAATACAACGTTTTTCTTGTGTTTATCAACATTTTATTGACTAAATACAATGTCTCCACATATGTATATATACAATGTTCTGGAGCAATTGCTTATCAGAATATCGACGATAATCCAGCATGCAAGTATTTTTATTCATCTGTGCCCTTTTACTTTATACTGAAGTAAGTTCCCACAATGTTGACATTGGGAGTTTTGCTAGTGTGGCGAATACCTTAGAACTGGTCCATGTTGTAAGTACAATGATTGCCGACAAGTAAGGTATATATTGAATAACGTAAAAATAATAGGTTTTTCGCCATGGTGACCGGACTCCAGATTCCTTGTATCCAAATGATCCATACACGCCTGAAAGTTTCTACCCGGAAGGTGTTGGTGAATTAACCAATGTAAGTAAAATCAGTATCAAACACCATCAATTAATATGGAAATTGCTTGGCTGAAACAATTCTACTTTTGTTTTTGGTGCTTTTTACTTTTACAGAAAGGAAAGAATACAGACTACAATGTGGGAAAATCGCTGCGGAAGAAATATGGCAAATTCTTAGGAAATGTATATACCCCGTCAGTGCTCAACTGTGTAGCGTCTCATTTATCGCGAACAAAGGCAAGTTTGCAAGTGGTGTTGGCTGGATTGTATCCCCCTGCAAGTATCCAGACCTGGAATGAAGACTTACTCTGGCAACCAATTCCTTGTGAACAAATGAAAAAAGAAGAGAATACTGTAAGTATAATCAATAAATAATATCAATAATTAATATACCGTAACCTCAAATAATTATCGAATGACAATTAAAATGAAAATTTGATAACTATGGGAATGTAAACAGTCGTTTTCGAAATATTTCTTTGCGCGGAATATAAATTCGAAGTCATGTCAGGTGTTAGGAGGTTATACAGTATCGCAAATCGTGATTTTGGTATTTTTACGCATTTATTAAACGTTAAACTTTAATATTCGGATAAAAGTATCCGAAATAAAAATTTGTTTCTTCATGTTCCTTAAAGTAATTTCGGTATTCTTAGCAGCGCTTGCTGTGCCCCCGCGAATTGAAAAAAATAAACAAAAATCAATAAAACACCCAAAATAGACAACTTTTGAGAACAGATCCATGCAATTATCATTGTTCAAAACGTTCAAAATTTACTTATTTAGACTTATGCATTCAGATTGAATGTTTAAAACCGAAAATACAATAGAAACAGAATTGAAATTTGTACAAAATGAGTTATTCGAGTCTGCCATAGGTATGTTAAATGAGCTTGTTTGGGTAGGCTGTTTTCCTTATAATTTCAAAATGATCTCGAATACACTCCAATCATAGTCCTCATAAATACTACTTGTATTAATGTGAGATCCATATGCTAAAATTCCATTAAGTTTTGAATTAAATATTAAAAACGAAAATTCTATTTGCCTTTCAACAGAAATCTTTAAAAATTAAAAAGATAACGATATATTTTTAGATAAGTGATCAACTTCTAATAAAAAAAATCATACAATTGCGCGAAAAATACACATACTGTATGAACGGTTAATTTTCGGACCCATCTTGATTAAGATTTTCAAACTATTCTGGCCGCGTATTTGTTCTTAAATGATGTATATTGATATGCGACTAGACAAACAAATATCATATATTTTCATAAAAAATCTGATGTGGCCAGGCACATGACTTTATCATACTATATATAAAATTAATGGTTTAGCTGCATGCGATTCCATTAACCATTAACACAAATATATTTATTAAAGAAAATACAATTTATGAATTAACATAATTTCAAATGATATAAAACAAACGGTGCCTTGCGCCGTGGGCGCTTATCCGAAATTGTATTTACTAATTTGAAATCTTTACGATTTACCCGCCAGTGAGTGAATAGCTTGGCGGGTATATTTTTAAAAACAAACAACGATAGAACCATAAAAATGCTTTACTAAAATATTTAAAATAACGTAAAACGTTTTGATCTAAATATTATTGAATAAAAAATGGACACACACAGCACGTACACACAGCTACCGCCACCGCCTTCGCCGCCTCCTTCGTTGATAGGGCTCAACGTCATCTTCATCGCTGACGTCCCGCTCAGCATCTATTTGCAAAGGTCCTGCATCCGCTTTGCCTTCGTGCTTGTCCCCAGGCTGGTCAGGTGGTTCCGGCGCAGAGCTATTGTCAAAACATCACCGTATGACATTGTCTGTCATTAGTTCTGTCACAGTTCTGTCATTAGAATTAAAATCCTGGCTACTTAGTTTTAAGGCCGACACGACCGATCTCAATTTGAATCTGCTCCTGCAGCCAAACTATTAATTTCACCAAAAGATGTCATAGACATGAATGATACAAAATTTCCTCTTCTTTAATTTATTATTTAACTATTTTGATGAAATTACAGAAATGGCGGCTCATTTGCTAAATCCTTGAAAAGTGCTTGGAGGAAACATCCAGTTCCTTTGGAGCCTTTTGAGCCAAAAGCTTTTCAGCTCTAAGTTTGGTCATAAAACTTCTAAATATGAAGTTTCGTCCCGATAACTTTAGTAGTTTCTCCGGAATCGTCGCCACAAAAATCGGGTACACACACACACACACACAGACATTTTTTTGTACCTTGGTCAAATATGTTCAGGGGACCCAAAAGGGCATATTTCCGCTAAAAACTCAAAATTTTTTTTCGGCATGATTACAATACTTTATAATACTGCGTATGATAAAGTAAAAATCGGATGAAGTCGGATGACATTTTCATACGATCTGAAAGCAAAGGTTTCTGCAATATTGAGTGCACTATGCAAGTTTTTCACTACATAAAGTAAAATAAACGCAAAAAGACCCACCCATTTTCAAATTAAGTTACCACAATATGTCTTATTTTTATTTTTTCACAATAATTACAAGTTATTAAATAATGACAGACTCCAAGGAAGAATATTCATTGCAAAAACAGTATCCAAGCTACTCACAATACAGATAAAATCGCACTAAATTATTGAATAAAAAATAGTATTGAATTGCACTTGCTGTGAAGAATGATTGTCGAGATTTACACGGCCATATTCGCCATAGTGCGGCGGCGAATTGTTTAGGCCGGATTTTTAAATGACAGTTAAACCCTTAAACTGATTTAAGTATACACCATACTTGAGGCCTAAACTCAGTTTATGGTTTAAACTGGCATTAAAAAGCCTGGACTTAGTAAAATATCACCGTATTACATACCATTTGGAATATACAATGTATATACAATATATACATCCATTCAAAGTAGATTGTAAGATGAACAGTGAACTGGAGGAATCAAGGGATAATCGCGATCCCGTACGTTTCTAATTTCTTATTTCTGTTTATAAATGTGTTAACAAAATTATGAAACGATATTAAAGCAATATACTCACAAGATAATCTGTAATCTAAAAGATGGTCTACTCGTCCACTGGTTTATAGTATTTAAATTTTTTTTTTATTCAATAAGTGCATTACAATCTAGTCATAAATAATTTAATAATTTAAGAAGAAAGATGAACAGAGAGCTGGAGGAATCAAGGGATAATCGCGATGCAGTACGTTTCTAATTTCTAATTTCTGTTTATATTTTGTGTTAACAAAATTATGAAACGATATTATTTTTTTTATTCAATAAGAGCATTAGAATCTAGTCATAAATAATTTAGATTAAATGATTACTTCTTTACTGTTTACTGTTTACTGTTTACTGTTTTTCTTTACTCCGCCTTTTTAAAATATTTTGAGTTCAAATTTTTATGAAAAATACCTTATTAGTTCGGCATTAGCATGAACAATATTTTCCTATTCATGAATTTTATCCTTGAAAGAATGCCCGTGATGTGTTAGTTGCTTCTTAATATTCATTTATAAGTTGTATAGTTAAGATCTTTATAATATGTGTTCATAAGAAAAAGTCTGATTGTAACAAAATCTGGAAATCTTGGCGGTCACTCAAGGAACATTTTTCCGCCTGTCAAGCATTCTCTTTTAATAGCAAAAATAAAAAGAGAAACTCGGAAGAAATACTGTTTGAATGCGGTTTTACATTTTTCACTAATGCCGTGAAACAATTAAACATCGATACCAATCGTCCATGTCATGCAGAAATCGACGACTAAACATCGATGTTTGAAATCTTTTCATAGGCATTCTCCAGTAGTAGTTCGGTAATTTCCATTACAATTTCAATTAGTACGCAATGCATGGCACTTACAAGAGTTCTTGACAAGGACTGAAAAGTATTATGACTATATGATATCGATAAAACTTTTGATATCTTGCAGTTTTTAATCTTTCTGATTCTTCTCTCGGACCATAAAAATATCTCATTATCGCGTGCAATGACTTATTGAATAACCTTAATATTGAAGATGAGTCTATTGCAGTTTTAAAAAATCTGATGTGGCCAGGCACATGACTTAATCATACTGTACAGCAGTGTCAAACGCTGATGATCTGACAATACATACTGTCAATAGAATCAAAACATGTGTCAAATATGAGCGGAGGTGGCCGAGTGGACAAGGCGAATGCCTTTCACTAGAAAGTCCAGGGTACAAGCCCAGGTTAGGCACGGGATTTTGGAAATACTCCATCTCCACAACTGCCGCACAGACAAGCCACTGGCTTTGTGCACATGGCAACATCCACAAAAAAAATATCTTAGTAAACTAGTTATAATGCAAATACGAGCAATCTCGATCAATTAGAATATTTTGATGTGTGTCAGCGGGTTAGCGCTGCTGGTTCGAATAAAAACTGCTAACGCTTCACTAAACTATTTATTGTATATACTTAATGGACAAAGTTAAAGTTTGTTCATGCAGCTAAATTATTAATTTTACCAAAAAATGTCAGACATAAATTATACAAAATTTCCTCTACTTTATTTAACTATTTTGACGTAATTTCGGAAATGGAGGTATATTTGCATAATCGCTGGAAAATGCTAAGAGTAAACATCCAGTTCCTTTGGGCCCTTTTGAACAAAACTTCTTTCAGCTCTAAGTTTAGTTGTGGAACTTTTAAATATGAAGTTTCGTCCCAATACCTTTAGTAGCTTCTTCGGAATCGTCGTCACAAAAATCGGGTACACAGACACAACATCGTTCAGGGGACCCAAATGGACATATTTCCGCTAAAATCAAAATTTTTTATCGACAATATTACAATATTACGTATGATAGAGTAAAAAATCGTGTTATTTATCAGAACGATATGTAATAATATAATTTATTTACTTATTAATTATTCTTATATGTTTTGACTTTCAGTTACTTGCTCCATTTAACGCCTGTCCGACTTTCCCTGCTTTATTGCAACTTTCACTGTTAAACGCCACTACCAATCCTGTATACATAAAATACCAGGATTTATTGCCATATCTAAGAGAAAATTCTGGATACGGAAATATTGGCCTCTTTAGCATCGCTGCTAGCCTATATTCGACACTATCATCAGAAGAACAATACGGACTTGCTTTACCTAGTTGGACGGAAACTGTATATCCTGATATTTTAACGGAGATTACAGAGCAAATACATAAATACTATACCGGTGTTGGCGACTTGAAAATTCTAGTACCAGGTAATAGTCTAAACTCAATACTTTACATCTTTAAAGAAATAAATAATCTGCAAAGGCTAAAAGGCTTTTTATTGCAATTATATATATTACACCTTTAAAACTATCGCATGTATACCATTCTTTGAGCATTTTGTTCAATTATTAGGTTTTCTGATGTCGCGAATAGTCAACAATACCTACTTGACTATCAATGGGGACGCATCTGTTAAAGGAAGGAAGTTGTATTTATATTCTGGTCATGACCTAAGTGTTGCTTCCATATTGCATTTCCTGGGAAAATCAGAACCACGACTTATAAAGTATGGGGCACAAATAAGAATCGAAGTTCATAAAATACTTGGTATTCGATTCTTCAGGGTAAGGAGCTTAATCTAAGTGTCTGTTTTATGATTAATTATGTTTTATTTTAGTTTTTGTTGGAGAACTACGAGCACCCGATACCAGAACCACTGTTTGTCCCTAACTGTGGTTACTTCTGCCCTGTCAATGTTTTTGCCGATCTGTATGCTGATGTTTTGGATCCTCTACTATTAAATGAACTATGTTATAATAATTAAGTGTATGATATACGTAACTGTTGTAAAGTGGTCAACGTGAATTAAAATAAGCAGAATAAAAGCAATTATATTTCAGCCTCGTCTCATAAATAATATATTGAAGTTCCCTTCTTCCTCGTACTGAACAAACACGTTTAGAGTAAAAAACTAAAAAACTACCTGAGGCGGCGGGCTTATACCTGATTCACTATTTAATTCTTTATTCGTGTTTTGAACCGACCAGAGCGTTTCAGAGTGTTAAGTGATGACAGTATATTATGTATTTTAAATATACCGAAATCTTGGAGAAAACGGAGTAGATGGTAGAAGTCATAGTGACACTGATTGTTCTGTAGAACGGAAAATTTACAAGGAGATTGAATGCCAGAACAAAGAAGACCGAATCGGAAATCTCCAGCTCAGGCAGTGAAGAGGTTAGTGATGATGTTCATCGGTCTTGATATACATGAATTAACCGAATATTCTTATCGGTTTGGGATGTGTAGAGCGAATTTATTTCGCGTGTAATAATATCTATATTTCAAGACAACACTTAGTAATAATATCTTTATTTCAATACAACACTTAGTACAAAGGACATTTAAAAAAATCTGATGTGGCCAGGCACATGACTTTATCATACTATATATTAATATAATAGTTTAGCTGCCTAAGATTCTATTTGATCGAGATCGGCCATGTCTGCATTAAAATAATAATAAATATATATAATAAATACTAATAAAACTAGTAGAACTAGACAGATATGTTGATTAAACCTGTACTCCGTGAATACTCCGTTGACCGTGACGGTGTACAATATCCGAACGCAACTTATATTGACAGTAGGTATTGTCAAAACATTAGCGTTTGACACTACCTACTGTCATTAAAATCAAACTATCTGACATATCCTGGCTACTAGTTTTAATGCAGTACGACCGATCTCGATGAAATAGAATTTGCTCATGCAGCTAAACTAGCTATACAGGGTGAGTTATTAGTATCCCGGCGGTCGATAGTCATCAAATCGTTTCAGAAAGAAAAAAATGCTTTATACAAAAGTTGTTTGACTCAGTTTCCATAACGAAAAATTACTTTCATTTATACAGGGTGTTGCATTTAGGCAAGACGGAAAGTCAATACATTTTCTTAAATGGAACGCCCTGTATGTCATACCATATTATGAATACTAAGGAAGTTGTCTTTCTAACTGTGTAAGTTGTACCTGTGTAAAGTAAATAGTTTCTGAGATATTCAATTGTTTGTCAAAAACTTGGCAATTGCAGGCCTTTCTTAAAAACTACGTTAATACTACATTTTTGCAGATATTGTCCTAAAAATTCTGTCACATTATAACTATGCCCATAGCTAGATGCTGATAAGATACGCTATACAGGGTGATAGTAGCATGCACTAGTTTTTAAACATTTTTAAATGGTTTTTTCTTGAGATTTTTAAATGTAAGTTCTTTTTAATTTATATTCACTATATCGTATATCTATTTTTACTACTTTTTGTGATATTTGCAATTTAAAGAGTAGTATGGTATTTAGTATCTTAATATTGCTCTCTATACAGTATGCTGGGTAGCATGATGTAAAATATTTAAAGGGTTTTAGAAGAAGCCATTTAGAACCTATTTAACTAAATTTATTCAAATAAAATGTATTACGGTTATCAAGAGAATACACAATTTTATAAGTATGTTTTGCAATTTTTACAAACGTACAGCGAGCGAACCCGAACACCTAGTAACTTCAGTTGGGCTCCGAAGTAAACCAGAAACAGTGTAATTTTAGGGGGACTATCATGAAAAATTGTTCACTTGTGTGAAAATTGTGCGGAGATGTTTTATTGTAATGGTATGTGCGCTCATACACAAAAACAAACAGAAACGCGAAAACCTGTCTTGATGAGCTACGGTTGAGAACGGATTTGAATTCAGTACAAAAAGCAACCAAAATATCTTCTTACTATTGTTAATTGGTTTAAAATAGGTTATTTTTCTGGAGAGACAATTCAAAATTGGGATAATATGAATATAATATAGTATTATATTGATAATGGGAATGGAAGGTGGGCTATTTGGAAGTGTTTTATAGATTTTTTTTTGCTATGAATTTGAATTATAATCTAGAAATCTTTTTTGCTATGAAAATTTGAATGTAAACATGCCTATCAGTGTGTTTTTGTTGCAAAATTGGTTTTTGTGTGTGAGCACATCAAAGAAAATCTGATTTTCAACACTCAGAAGTCAACAAATTTTCACGATAGCTCACCTAAATGTACAGGGTTTAGGGTTTACTTTATCAGTAATTTGTAATTTGTTTCGAACTTACTTTAGTATAATGAACTAATGAATAAAAATACTTGCATGGTATATCGTCGATATTTTGATAAGCAACATATAAATATATATGTATATATACATATATATATATATATATATATATATATAAAGGAGAAAGGTATTTGTCGGGCAATTCCGTCATACGAAGATCGAAGAAGCAACCGTATACACGTGTTTCGGACTTCTTCGATCTTCGATCTTCGCATGACGGAATTGCCCGACAAATACGTTTTTCTTTTTTATATTTCTTTTTATTCCATATACCCATACTTTGGACAAAATTATAAATAACTATCCATAACTAATACAAACCGGAGAAAATTAGATTGTAAATGTAAAAATCAAGAAAGATGTCATAAAACAAAGTTTGAAAAAGTTTATAAACAATAAAAGGCCTACGTTAAAAAATATATAGGTATGATATTAGACCCATGTATTGACACTAGAAACTAACCTAAATAAGAATCAAATGACATGAATGACATGTACCGTGTCACAATTGGTTTAAATTTGTAGGTTGGATGTCTTTGAATTTTATGAGATAACTATAAATTGAGCGTAGATTACTAATGTCAGTTTTTTCGTTCATCTTGCAACGGTTATCATTTATATAATACATTTCTAGAAAAGATGGCTTGAAAAAATTAGTGTCACTGTCTAGCACTTCTATATTTTGCTAATCCATATTATGTCCGAGAAAGTTAACATGGGAAGCCAAAGCGCATTAGGTTTAATTCTTGAATCACTTTTGTGTTGTGCAATTCTTCTTTTTATGTGTTGAGAAGTCTGTCCAATATATTCCTTAGGACACACACTACATGGAATTTTGTACATGACATCAGAACGAAAATCTAGCGGTAATGGATCCTTCACTTTTGAGAATAATGACCCTAATCTCTTCAGTGTTCTACAACCAAAAAATAAATTTTGCTCCCTGAATATTTTAATAAAATTGGGAGTGAGTCCTTCTATGTAAGGTAATACTTTAAATTTACTTGAACTAGCTCTTCTTGCTACTACTTAAAGCTACTAAAAGCTACTGAAAAGTAGCTTTCTAATAAGAGCTTTTGGATAAGAATTTTCTTGTAAAATATTTCCAAATTTGTGCAGGTTTTTGTTTACAAGGAAAGGATAAACAATTTTTATAAATCTTTGCTTTTGAGCTAAAATAAAGTTCTTCTTGATGTTCATAGATATATACATATAAGGAGACATTGTATTTAGAAGGTAATATGCAGGCAATAAAATGTTGATAAACATTTGTTGTATTTATAACAGTTGTATTTTATTAGAGGACAATCTACCTATCTTGACTTTTTATGACTTATTTGATCATAACAGTCCTGATTTGAGACATAACATAATAAAATGTTAATAATACACCCACGTGAGATACAATGTTGCGTCTAATAAACTTTTTCACTTTATCATAAATATATCAAAAATGTTTGAGATTTTAGCGGAAATATGTCCTATTGGGTCCCCTGAACATTTTTGTCCAAGGTACAAAAAATGTCTGTGTGTGTGTGTATATATATATATGTGTACCCCATTTTTGTGGCGACGATTCCGGAGAATATACTTAAGGTATCGGGACGAAACTTCATATCTTCAAGTTCAAAGGAACTGGACGTTTCATCTAAGCATTTTTCAAGGATTTTGCAAATGAGCCGCGATTTCTACAATTTCGTAAAAATAGTTAAATAATAAATTAAAGTAGACGAAATTTTGTATAATTTATGTCTATGAAAATTTTTGGTAAAATTAATAGTTTAGCTTCATGAGCAAATTCTAATTAATCGAGATAGGTCGTGTCTGCAATAATATGAAACTAGTTAGCCAGAATTTGACAGATATTTTCATTCTAACGACATTAGGTAGTGTCAAACGCTGATGTTTTGACAATACCTATTGTCAATAGTATCAAAATATCTGTCCAGTCCTGGCTAACTAGTTTTATTTTAATGCAGACACGACTGATCTCGATCAAATAGAATCTCATGCAGCTAAACTATTAATTTGATATATAGTTTGATAAAGTCATGTGCCTGGCCACGTCAGATTTTTTTAATGTTTATATCGCACATATTTCAGCGCAATAAGTACTTTTTCTCATAAGCAATTGTTTTCATTTTGCACTATGATAAGGTTCACTATAGTAGAAAAAATTATAACCACCAATATAAAAAATTATACTATAAAACAAAAGTATAAGCATATCATTACTTTGATATTAGATAGTACACATTATGAATTATAAATTTAATATAGTCAATAAATTCATTATTCCTGACATAGCTTTTCGTGATACCACAACAAGGTTCAAGTCCATAAAAGGAGCCAAGGCTTCAAGAGCCCCCACTGGCTAGGATGTCGGTTTGTTCATTGCCTACGATACCTGAATGCCCTAGTACTCTTTGTGAATACTTTTTGTGGTTTGGCTAGACTATTCAGTCACCTGTGTAAGATTACGATTGGGCAGTAGAAGTAATCATTCATGACTGCGAAAATGCCATACATAGGATAGGACAGATCAGAGACTCAAAGACCGAGGAGAGTGTTGTGGTAGGCATTAGTGTACCGTATTTCTCTTTTTCAAAGCCATGGGCAGCCATTGTCCAGGCAGAAGAATGTAACCATAAAAATATACGAAGGGCAAACACCTACATATGCTCAGGCAACAGATGGCGTTGAAAGATGTCTGATCGCCTACAAGACCAAATCTGCCTGGAACAGCAAATTACTCCTGAATAGACTAGCCAAACCACAAAAAGTATTCACCAAGGGGTACCAGGGCATTCAGGGATCGTAGGCAATGAACAAACCGACATCCTAGCCAGAGAAGGCTCTTGAAGTCTTGACTCCTTTTATGAACTTGAACCTTGTTGCGGTATCTCGAAAAGGTACGTCAGGAATAATAAATTTATTGAAATTATTGAATTTATAATTTATAATGTGTACTTTCTAATATCAAAATACTGATATGGTTATACTTTTATTTTATAGTATAATTTTTATATTGGTGGTTATAATTTTTTGTACGATAGTACCTGCTCAAGTCTCATTAAGAATCTTATTATAGTACAAAATGATAACAATTGTTAATGAGAAAAAGTATTTATTGCGCTGTAATATGTGCGATATAAACATTTAAAAGTCTATTAGACGCAACATTGTGTCTGACGTTGGTGTATTATTTACATTTTATTAGGTTATGTCTCAAATCAGGACTGTTACGATCAAATAACTCATAAAATGTCAAGATAGGTAGATTGCCCTCTAATAAAATACAACGTTTTTCTTGTGTTTATCAACATTTTATTGACTAAATACAATGTCTCCACATATGTATATATACAATGTTCTGGAGCAATTGCTTATCAGAATATCGACGATAATCCAGCATGCAAGTATTATTATTCATCTGTGCCCTTTTACTTTACACTGAAGTAAGTTCCCACAATGTTGACATTGGGAGTTTTGCTAGTGTGGCGAATACCTTAGAACTGGTCCATGTTGTAAGTACAATGATTGCCGACAAGTAAGGTATATATTGAATAACGTAAAAATAATAGGTTTTTCGCCATGGTGACCGGACTCCAGATTCCTTGTATCCAAATGATCCATACACGCCTGAAAGTTTCTACCCGGAAGGTGTTGGTGAATTAACCAATGTAAGTAAAATCAGTATCAAACACCATCAATTAATATGGAAATTGCTTGGCTGAAACAATTCTACTTTTGTTTTTGGTCCTTTTTTATTTTTTCAGAAAGGAAAGAATACAGACTACAATGTGGGAAAATCGCTGCGAAAGAAATATGGTAAATTCTTAGGAAATGTATATACCCCGTCAGTGCTCAACTGTGTAGCGTCTCATTTATCGCGAACAAAGGCAAGTTTGCAAGTGGTGTTGGCTGGATTGTATCCCCCTGCAAGTATCCAGACCTGGAATGAAGACTTACTCTGGCAACCAATTCCTTGTGAACAAATGAAAAAAGAAGAGAATACTGTAAGTATAATCAATAAATAATATCAATAATTAATATACCGTAACCTCAAATAATTATCGAATGACACAATTAAAATGAAAATTTGATAACTATGGGAATGTAAACAGTCGTTTTCGAAATATTTCTTTGCGCGGAATATAAATTCGAAGTTATGTCGGGTGTTAGGAGATGAAGTATCACAAATCGTGATTTTGGTATTTTTTGCGCATTTATTAAACGTTAAACTTTATATTCGGATAAAAGTATCCGAAATGAAAACTTTAAAAATTTGTTTCTTCATGTTCCTTAAAGTAATTTCGGTATTCTTAGCAGCGCTTGCTGTGCCCGCGCGAATTGAAAAACTAAACAAAAATCAATAAAACACCCAAAATAGACAACTTTTGAGAACAGATCCATGCAATTATCATTGTTCAAAAATGTTCAAAATTTACTTATTTAGACTTATATTTAGACTTTCAACAGAAATCTTTAAAAATTAAAAAGATAACGATATATTTTAAGATAAGTAAGTGATCAACTTCTAATAAAGAAAATCATACAATTGCGCGAAAAATACACATACTGTATGAACGGTTAATTTTCGGACCCATCTTGATTAAGATTTTCATATGCGACTAGACAAACAAATATCATATATTTTTATAAAAAATCGGATGACATTTTCATACGATCTGAAAGCAAAGGGTTCTGCAATATTGAGTGCACTATGCAAGTTTTTCACTACATAAAGTCAAATAAACGCAAAAAGACCCACCCATTTTCAAACTAAGTTAGCACAATATGTCTTATTTTTATTTTTTCACAATAATTACAAGTTATTAAATAATGACAGACTCCAAGGGAGAATATTCATTGCAAAAACAGTACCCAAGCTACTCACAATACAGATAAAATCGCACTAAATTATTGAATAAAAAATAGTATTGAATTGCACTTGCTGTGAAGAATGATTGTCGAGATTTACACGGCTATATTCGCCATAGTGCGGCGGCGAATTGTTTAGGCCGGATTTTTAAATGACAGTTAAACCCTTAAACTGATTTAAGTATACACCATACTTGAGGCCTAAACTCAGTTTATGGTTTAAACTGGCATTAAAAAACCTGAACTTCGCGATCCCGTACGTTTCTAATTTCTTATTTCTGTTTATAAATGTGTTAACAAAATTATGAAACGATATTAAAGCAATATACTCACAAGATAATCTGTAATCTAAAAGATGGTCTACTCGTCCACTGGTTTATAGTACAGTAGAACTCCAATTATCCGGACCTCGATTATCCGGATATCTGATTATCCGGATTAAAGAAATTTTAAAATTCTTTTAACTAAAACATTATTTTGTTTAATTGATTTTCGGTTAAAATACCAAAAAATATTAACAACAGAAAGTTCTTTGTACAGTATAAAAGCAACTATAGCTGATTTGTAACGATGGATTCCTGAAACGCCGCGATGTATCCGTGCGCAGTTATAAAGTTATAAGTATAACACATACACTTTACACATACCCTTACTTGTATATACCGGGTGGTCGTTTTAACTTGAGACCCCTAAATATCTCTACGTTGTACCATAAGTAGACATGACAGTCGTCGCTTTGACTGCCAGACGGCGAGCGCATTATGGAGCGCATCCCATGCAGTGGCAGCGGTTGTAACTACCGCAGACGCCACAAACTTCCATCGTCAATAACTTTTGATAGATGCATCGTACGAAAAAAATATTCAGACAAAACATTCTTCTTATTTAGCGCAAAATCATAATTTGATAAGAAATTTGGGTATTCCCATTTAAAAAAATGAAGTTAACCTCATTTTCACCGATTGCAGCGCTATCTGCAATGTGACTGATATCGCCATCTCATTTCTCCTTTTGCGTCCTACAAGTTTATTTAAGACACTTTTGTCGTACCATGCATATTTCTCGAGATATTTATGAGCCTCAAGTTAAACCGACCACCCGGTATAAGCGCACACATTAATTAGCTTTGTTCGCTGAGCGCGTTCGGAACGTGTTCGGGACGTAATTTATATTGGACCAGATGTGTTGTGTGATAATGGTAGGGAAATCATAGCGAGACATCGGATTGGTCCAATATAAAAGAGTACCTGAACTAGTTCGGGATTCGCTCAGCGAACAAAGCTATTATCAGATTTCCGTAGTCTACTTAGGCTTTTGTTGTGATCCGTAGTGCCGATTTGACATTCTTTACTCATTAAATTGTAGAGTGATTGCACCAAAAATAAAACGTCTTGTTTTAACCGCGAAGGAGAAAATGATAAATCGTTGATGGTCTAGCAAAAGGTGAACGCGCGAAAAAGTTTGCCGATGAGTATGGTGTCGGAGTTTTAACGATTTTAAACATAAAAGAAAAGGCTGATTCGTTAAAAATATATTTCAAAATTGAGAATGAAGATGGAAATTCATGTAGAAAAGCTATGAAATTGCCTCTAAATGAAAAGTTGAGCATGCGGTTTACACTTGGCATTATTGTTTAATAAAAAAACATAGGAGGGGATTTGTAATTTCAGGCAAGATAAGGTTGGCTTAGAAAATTTAAAGAAAGGCATGGTATTTGTGAACTCGAAATTCACGGCGAAAAAATGTCTTCCGGCAAACATTCCGCAGATACGTGAGTTTCAGTATTTACAACAAAGTTTTCAGGACAATTAGATAAAGATTTTATCTACAATGCGGATGAAACTGGTTTGTACTGGAAAGCCCTACCTAGAAGACCACTGGTTAAAAAAAAACTTACTTCACCTGGGTATAACAGCAAACATTGTCTCACAATGAAAAATCCAGTTATCCGGATTTTTGATTATCCGGATCGGGTCTGGTCCCAATTAATCCGGATAATTGGAGTTCTACTGTATTTAAATTTTTTTTTTATTCAATATGTGCATTACAATCTAGTCATAAATAATTTAAGTAGATTGAAAGATGAACAGAGAGCTGGAGGAATCAAGGGATAATCGCGATGCAGTACGTTTCTAATTTCTAATTTCTGTTTATATTTTGTGTTAACAAAACTATGAAACGATATTATTTTTTTTATTCAATAAGTGCATTACAATCTAGTCATAAATAATTTAGATTAAATGATTACTTCTTTACTGTTTACTATTTACTGTTTTTCTTTACTCCGCCTTTTTAAAATATTTTGAGTTCAAATTTTTATGAAAAATACCTTATTAGTTCGGCATTAGCATGAACAATATTTTCCTATGCATGAATTTTATCCTTGAAAGAATGCCCGTGATGTGTTAGTTGCTTCTTAATTCATTTATAAGTTGTATAGTTAAGATCTTTATAATATGTGTTCATAAGAAAAAGTCTGAATGTAACAAAATCTGGAAATCTTGGCGGTCATTCAAGGAACATTTTTCCGCCGTCAAGCATTCTCTTTTAATAGCAAAAAAAAAAAGAGAAACTCGGAAGAAATGCTGTTTGAATGCGTTTTTACATTTTTCACTAATGCCGTGAAACAATTAAACATCGATACCAATCGTCCATGTCATGCAGAAATCGACGACTAAACATCGATGTTTGAAATCTTTTCATAGGCATTCTCCAGTAGTAGTTCGGTAATTTCCATTACAATTTCAATTAGTACGCAATGCATGGCACTTACAAGAGTTCTTGACAAGGACTGAAAAGTATTATGACTATATGATATCGATAAAACTTTTGATATCTTGCAGTTTTTAATCTTTCTGATTCTTCTCTCGGACCATAAAAATATCTCATTATCGCGTGCAATGACTTATTGAATAACCTTAATATTGAAGATGAGTCTATTGCAGTTTTAAAAAATCTGATGTGGCCAGGCACATGACTTAATCATACTGTACAGCAGTGTCAAACGCTGATGATCTGACAATACATACTGTCAATAGAATCAAAACATGTGTCAAATATGAGCGGAGGTGGCCGAGTGGACAAGGCGAATGCCTTTCACTAGAAAGTCCAGGGTACAAGCCCAGGTTAGGCACGGGATTTTGGAAATACTCCATCTCCACAACTGCCGCACAGACAAGCCACTGGCTTTGTGCACATGGCAACATCCACAAAAAAAATATCTTAGTAAACTAGTTATAATGCAAATACGAGCAATCTCGATCAATTAGAATATTTTGATGTGTGTCAGCGGGTTAGCGCTGCTGGTTCGAATAAAAACTGCTAACGCTTCACTAAACTATTTATTGTATATACTTAATGGACAAAGTTAAAGTTTGTTCATGCAGCTAAATTATTAATTTTACCAAAAAATGTCAGACATAAATTATACAAAATTTCCTCTACTTTATTTAACTATTTTGACGAAATTTCGGAAATGGAGGTATATTTGCATAATCGCTGGAAAATGCTAAGAGTAAACATCCAGTTCCTTTGGGCCCTTTTGAACAAAACTTCTTTCAGCTCTAAGTTTAGTTGTGGAACTTTTAAATATGAAGTTTCGTCCCAATACCTTTAGTAGCTTCTTCGGAATCGTCGTCACAAAAATCGGGTACACAGACACAACATCGTTCAGGGGACCCAAATGGACATATTTCCGCTAAAATCAAAATTTTTTATCGACAATATTACAATATTACGTATGATAGAGTAAAAAATCGTGTTATTTATCAGAACGATATGTAATAATATAATTTATTTACTTATTAATTATTCTTATATGTTTTGACTTTCAGTTACTTGCTCCATTTAACGCCTGTCCGACTTTCCCTGCTTTATTGCAACTTTCACTGTTAAACGCCACTACCAATCCTGTATACATAAAATACCAGGATTTATTGCCATATCTAAGAGAAAATTCTGGATACGGAAATATTGGCCTCTTTAGCATCGCTGCTAGCCTATATTCGACACTATCATCAGAAGAACAATACGGACTTGCTTTACCTAGTTGGACGGAAACTGTATATCCTGATATTTTAACGGAGATTACAGAGCAAATACATAAATACTATACCGGTGTTGGCGACTTGAAAATTCTAGTACCAGGTAATAGTCTAAACTCAATACTTTACATCTTTAAAGAAATAAATAATCTGCAAAGGCTAAAAGGCTTTTTATTGCAATTATATATATTACACCTTTAAAACTATCGCATGTATACCATTCTTTGAGCATTTTGTTCAATTATTAGGTTTTCTGATGTCGCGAATAGTCAACAATACCTACTTGACTATCAATGGGGACGCATCTGTTAAAGGAAGGAAGTTGTATTTATATTCTGGTCATGACCTAAGTGTTGCTTCCATATTGCATTTCCTGGGAAAATCAGAACCACGACTTATAAAGTATGGGGCACAAATAAGAATCGAAGTTCATAAAATACTTGGTATTCGATTCTTCAGGGTAAGGAGCTTAATCTAAGTGTCTGTTTTATGATTAATTATGTTTTATTTTAGTTTTTGTTGGAGAACTACGAGCACCCTATACCAGAACCACTGTTTGTCCCTAACTGTGGTTACTTCTGCCCTGTCAATGTTTTTGCCGATCTGTATGCTGATGTTTTGGATCCTCTACTATTAAATGAACTATGTTATAATAATTAAGTGTATGATATACGTAACTGTTGTAAAGTGGTCAACGTGAATTAAAATAAGCAGAATAAAAGCAATTATATTTCAGCCTCGTCTCATAAATAATATATTGAAGTTCCCTTCTTCCTCGTACTGAACAAACACGTTTAGAGTAAAAAACTAAAAAACTACCTGAGGCGGCGGGCTTATACCTGATTCACTATTTAATTCTTTATTCGTGTTTTGAACCGACCAGAGCGTTTCAGAGTGTTAAGTGATGACAGTATATTATGTATTTTAAATATACCGAAATCTTGGAGAAAACGGAGTAGATGGTAGAAGTCATAGTGACACTGATTGTTCTGTAGAACGGAAAATTTACAAGGAGATTGAATGCCAGAACAAAGAAGACCGAATCGGAAATCTCCAGCTCAGGCAGTGAAGAGGTTAGTGATGATGTTCATCGGTCTTGATATACATGAATTAACCGAATATTCTTATCGGTTTGGGATGTGTAGAGCGAATTTATTTCGCGTGTAATAATATCTATATTTCAAGACAACACTTAGTAATAATATCTTTATTTCAATACAACACTTAGTACAAAGGACATTTAAAAAAATCTGATGTGGCCAGGCACATGACTTTATCATACTATATATTAATATAATAGTTTAGCTGCCTAAGATTCTATTTGATCGAGATCGGCCATGTCTGCATTAAAATAATAATAAATATATATAATAAATACTAATAAAACTAGTAGAACTAGACAGATATGTTGATTAAACCTGTACTCCGTGAATACTCCGTTGACCGTGACGGTGTACAATATCCGAACGCAACTTATATTGACAGTAGGTATTGTCAAAACATTAGCGTTTGACACTACCTACTGTCATTAAAATCAAACTATCTGACATATCCTGGCTACTAGTTTTAATGCAGTACGACCGATCTCGATGAAATAGAATTTGCTCATGCAGCTAAACTAGCTATACAGGGTGAGTTATTAGTATCCCGGCGGTCGATAGTCATCAAATCGTTTCAGAAAGAAAAAAATGCTTTATACAAAAGTTGTTTGACTCAGTTTCCATAACGAAAAATTACTTTCATTTATACAGGGTGTTGCATTTAGGCAAGACGGAAAGTCAATACATTTTCTTAAATGGAACGCCCTGTATGTCATACCATATTATGAATACTAAGGAAGTTGTCTTTCTAACTGTGTAAGTTGTACCTGTGTAAAGTAAATAGTTTCTGAGATATTCAATTGTTTGTCAAAAACTTGGCAATTGCAGGCCTTTCTTAAAAACTACGTTAATACTACATTTTTGCAGATATTGTCCTAAAAATTCTGTCACATTATAACTATGCCCATAGCTAGATGCTGATAAGATACGCTATACAGGGTGATAGTAGCATGCACTAGTTTTTAAACATTTTTAAATGGTTTTTTCTTGAGATTTTTAAATGTAAGTTCTTTTTAATTTATATTCACTATATCGTATATCTATTTTTACTACTTTTTGTGATATTTGCAATTTAAAGAGTAGTATGGTATTTAGTATCTTAATATTGCTCTCTATACAGTATGCTGGGTAGCATGATGTAAAATATTTAAAGGGTTTTAGAAGAAGCCATTTAGAACCTATTTAACTAAATTTATTCAAATAAAATGTATTACGGTTATCAAGAGAATACACAATTTTATAAGTATGTTTTGCAATTTTTACAAACGTACAGCGAGCGAACCCGAACACCTAGTAACTTCAGTTGGGCTCCGAAGTAAACCAGAAACAGTGTAATTTTAGGGGGACTATCATGAAAAATTGTTCACTTGTGTGAAAATTGTGCGGAGATGTTTTATTGTAATGGTATGTGCGCTCATACACAAAAACAAACAGAAACGCGAAAACCTGTCTTGATGAGCTACGGTTGAGAACGGATTTGAATTCAGTACAAAAAGCAACCAAAATATCTTCTTACTATTGTTAATTGGTTTAAAATAGGTTATTTTTCTGGAGAGACAATTCAAAATTGGGATAATATGAATATAATATAGTATTATATTGATAATGGGAATGGAAGGTGGGCTATTTGGAAGTGTTTTATAGATTTTTTTTTGCTATGAATTTGAATTATAATCTAGAAATCTTTTTTGCTATGAAAATTTGAATGTAAACATGCCTATCAGTGTGTTTTTGTTGCAAAATTGGTTTTTGTGTGTGAGCACATCAAAGAAAATCTGATTTTCAACACTCAGAAGTCAACAAATTTTCACGATAGCTCACCTAAATGTACAGGGTTTAGGGTTTACTTTATCAGTAATTTGTATATAGTATATATAGTATATAGTATATAATAACTATTGATTGTACCAAAAAATTTCATAGTCATAAATCAGAATTTCCTCTACTTTAATTTATTATTTAACTATTTCGACGAAATTCCACAAATGACGGCTTATTTGCAAAATCTTTCAAAAATGCTAAGACTAAACCTCCAATTCCTTTGGACCCTTTTCAACAGAAAGCATTTCAGCTGTAAGTTTGGTCATGAAACTTCTAAGTATAAACTTTCGTCCCGATACCTTCAGTAGTTTCTCCGGAATCGTCGCCACAAAAAACGGGCACACACATCCATACACCCACACACACCCACACACACACACACGCACTCGCACACGCACACGCACACGCACACGCACACGCACACGCACACGCACACGCACACGCACACGCACACGCACACGCACACGCACACGCATACGCACACGCACACGCACACGCACACGCACACGCACACGCACACGCACACGCACACGCACACGCACACGCACACGCACACGCACACGCACACGCACACGCACACGCACACGCACACGCACACACACACACACACACACTTGAAGTCTTGACTCATGTTATGGACTTGAACCTTGTTGCGGTATCTCGAAAAGCTACGTCAGGAATAATGAATTTATTGAAATTATTGAATTTATAATTTACATAATGTGTAATTTCTGATATCAAAATAATAATATGCTTATACTTTTGTTTTATAGTATAATTTTTACTTTATCATCCGCAGTATGTAAAGTATTGTAATCGTGCCAAAAAATGTAATCGTGTGTGTGTGTGTGTGTGTGTGTGTGTGTGTGTGTGTGTGTGTGTGTGTGTGTGTGTATACGTTTTTTGTGGCGACGATTCCGGAGAAACTACTAAAGGTATCGGGACGAAATTACATATTTAGAAGTTTCATAACCAAACTTAGAGCTGAAAAGCTTTCTGTTGAAAAGGGTCCAAAGGAACTGGAGGTTTAGTCTCAGCATTTTTGAAAGATTTTGCAAATAAGCCGCCATTTCTGGAATTTCATCGAAATAGTTAAATAATAAATTAAAGATGAGGAAATTCTGAATAATTTACGACTATGACATTTTTTGGTACAATCAATAGCTTAGCTGCATGAGCAAATTCTATTTCATCGAGATCGGTCCTACTGCATTAAAACTAGTAGCCAGGATTTGTCAGATTATTTGATTCTAATGACAGTAGGTAGTGTCAAACGCTAATGTTTTGACTATAACTTATGTCAATATAAGCTGCGTTCGGATATTGTATTACACTTTTTACACCCAATAACACGTAAGTGTCTTTGGACGGTGTACCCGGTGTCAACGGAGTACAATGTTCGAACGCAGCTTTAATCGACATATCTATCTAGTTCTACTAGTTTTATTTTAATGCAGACATGGCCGATCTCGATCAAATAGAATCTC
Source organism: Aphodius sticticus (assembly GCA_963966075.1). Lineage (NCBI taxonomy): Eukaryota > Metazoa > Arthropoda > Insecta > Coleoptera > Scarabaeidae > Aphodius > Aphodius sticticus. The sequence goes on from OZ014511.1 coordinate 29,257,587, forward strand.
ATGCAGCTAAACTATTAATTTTATATGTAGTATGATAAAGTCATGTGCCTGGCCACATCAGATTTTTTATATTGGTGGTTATAATTGTTTAGGAGTAAAAGTATTTATTGTGCTGTAATATGTGCGATATAAACATTTAAAAACAAAGTTTATCAGACGCAACATTGTACACTATCTGACGTTAGTGAATTATTAACATTTTATTATGTTATGTCTCAAATCAGGACTGTTATGATCAAATAACTCATAAAATGTCAAGATAGGTACATTGCCCTCTAATAAAATACAACTTTTTCGGTTGTTTATTAACATTGTATTGACTGCATATTACCTTCTAAATACAATGTGTCCATATATGTATATATGTCGCAGGGAGATGATGGAAACGGAGATTTGATCAAATCCCTAAGGTAGATGATCAATTCACGGAAGATGTTAGTGAAAAGATAATATATTGTTGCGATATTAAAAGTATTTATTTAGTAAATCCTGCATTATTAAATGTAGAGTAGGTAAGAATACAACAATAGTCATTGAAACACAAATTATTTATTCGAAACTAATTAACAAAAGAAATAGGTACTTAAGCTAATATTTTTAACAAACAGAGATTTTTAGTGAGAGTTTATACATTTTTAGCGAATGTAAATAATAAATAATAATGTTCATTAATTTTTATTAAAACAGGTTGTTGATCTGTGGCATCTCGAGTTACAAAGTACGTTACTTTTTTTACAGGCACATCTTTTTGTTTTACATTGTACTTTGGATTTATCACGGGAACACTTCTTAAATCCTTGACCTCCAAATAAGGATAATTTTTCTGCAATCTCACGAAGACTTAGGTTAGACCGTCGAACTGTTTCGGTAAATGTTTAGTAGCTATTTGCAGAGCGTTTCTAAGTAGCCAATCTTTTATAATTCCAACTGAGGTAACAATTTGATATTATTTTTTATATCTAATACGATTCCCACAATGTTATTTCCATCTAATGGGCCTCTACCTTAGGTACATCACCAAAAACTGTGGAATTCACTAATACGTCTTTAAATTTCTTCAAAGACACTTCTTTCACTTTTCCAGCTGATATTTTCAGGTGTTTTGCAGCATCTTCTCTTTGATCTTTAATCCTCTCTTCCTTTTGGCAAAAGTCCTCTTGTTTATACAGGGTCATTACAAATGATTGTAGTCAAAGTAGGCCATGCCCATGTTAATAACTTATTGCCGCTATACACAAGCAACTTAAAACTAAAATATTTACTGAATGTAAAGTAAATGGTGATATCCAGGCGGGATGCAAATTTTTAAATAAATCAAAAATTACAGCCACAACCTGGATTCGAACCAGGGACCTTTCCGTTTCTAGCAGAATGCTCTCCCAACTGAGCTACTGAGGCCTATTATCATTACGGTAAGTCCGGAAGGGTACGGTGTGTCCGTACGAATATTTATATCTAGTTAAAATATTTACATTTGATATCATGGCCTACTTCGACTACAATAATAATTTATAATGACCTTTTAGTACATATTTAGATTACATGATTTCGGGTGAAAGGGGGTCAGAATTTTTTTTTGGGCACCAAAAATAATGTTTTGCTAGACGAGTCTCGGTAGATTGCTTATCTCAGCCCTTTTAAAATATTTTTAGTTGAAATTTTCATTAAATATACCTTATTAGTAGGGCATTAGCATGAGCATTCATATAATGTTCATGAATTTTATCCTTGAAAGAATGTCCATGAGGTCTATGTTGCTCCGTAATTCATATAATATTATAATATTATAAGTTTTATAGTTACGTGCTGTATGTGTTCAACGTTTTTGCCAAAATTATCTCTGCAGAAATAACGGGAAGATCATCGATAGGATCGATACCATAGGATCGATGTTATGCAGAAATCGACGACTAAACATCGATGTTTGAAATTTTCTCATACGCATTCTCCAATAGTCGTTCGATAATTTCCATTTCATAGATATTCAATTAGTAGGTACGCAATGCATGCACTTACAAGATTTCTTGAGAAGAACTGAAAAGTATTCATATATCAACAGAAAAACTTTTGATATATTGCAGTTTTTAATTTTTCTGATCTTTTCTCAGTTTTGTCAACGCGATATAATAATATAATTTATCTACTTATTATTTATTCTTATGTTTTTATTTTCAGTTATTTGCTCCATTTAGAGCCTGCCCGTCTTTCGATGCTTTAATTAAACTTTCAATGTTAAACTCCCCTTCCGATGCAATATACATAAAATACCAGAATGTATTGCTATATCTAAGAGAAATGTCTGGTTACGTAGATACTGAACTATTTTTCCTTGCGGCTAACCTACATTACATTCGACACTATTATCAGAAGAAGAATACGGACTTGCTTTACCTAGTTGGACGACAACTGTACATCCAGATATTCAAAGGAAATTCAAAAGGGAATGAACCCAATACTTTACACCAGTGGTTCCCCAACTTTTCCTAGTCGCGGCGCCCTTTTTCAATTAAAATACTTCCATGGCGCCCTACTCTAAGTAAAAGGATGGCCATTAGTAAGAGATAACAATAAAAAACTCGTGTTTCTTTATTATTTTTTTTAACTTTATTAATATTAAATTTGTTAGTATTTATTTATACATAATGTGATGGATGCGCCTGCTAAGCTGCAAATCGTGAAGATAACCTGAACACGGGCACCCTCATTTGCATTTCCACGTATAGAAGCAAGTATAGACTTGCTTTTTACTACAGCGGCTGCCGAGAACCCTGATGCTTCGCGCAAATACGAAGTGGAAAATCCGCTGAGCCTTATCACGTAGAAGGGGATATTAATCGTTTATTGAAATCCAAAACTGTCAATCCCACGCTGCCAAATTTTTCTTAGCTGAAGTAAATTCAGACGGTACTAGTGTTAAAAGGGTTTTGAATATACGCAAACTTATCGAATTTTCATTTGGAACATATTTTTCTACGCAGATAATTAGCTGTGATAAGTGCTCCTCAAACATGGTTTTTATATCATGAGAAAGATCACATTCATTTGACGTCGAAAATTGCTGTAATATTAAGAAACAATCTTTATCTGCATCTTTATTCAATTTTCTTCTCCATACTTTTTTATATATTCGTTTTTTGTTATAGAAGCTTTCTGTTGATTTCAAAAGGCGCATGTTGCTGCAGAGAGACATTAGGGAAATCCAGCTTTTCAAAAATGTTGCATAAATATTGTTACGAAGTATAGTTTAATTGCATTGTACAATTGAGGTCAGGTCATCCAACCCAACCTGCAGACAGTTGCTTGTCCAGAAATGCAGACGTCAGGCTTTTCATATCGGAACAAAGACATTCCTTTGTGGCAAGCGTGCAAATTAACTATGATTTATATCAAAGGCCGTGTGCAACCAAAAATCCTAACTCAGGATTTTTGGGGGCTCAAAACAGGTCATGACGTCTTGCCAAATTCAATATAAAAGTCACGGCAAAGGATGGGAACGGGATCAGTAGTTTGCAGCACCTACTTGTAATGTAGCGCGACTATTGTATTTTAGATATCAGCTGTAGTATTGGAATTCTGCATGGTCAGCAATACACGAACGATGTAAACAACACCGCGACTTTTATTTATATACATCTCCATCCTGACCTAGAGCCGTCCCCAAATAAGAGCTACGTAACATGGTGGAGGCGCAAAATGGTCCCAAGGACGATCGGGAACGGCTCATTTTGGTCAGGGTGGAAACATCTGAGAAAATCCAGCGCGACGAAGAAGAAGCATGGCTGAAGCGACTCGGAGACAAGGCGAATTGGGTTGGCGGTCAATCTGCAGGGAGGTTTTGTAAAATTTCTCACTCCCGCAATGAGAAATATACCGTTCCAAGGGCAGCTATTAACAACCGCATGGAAGGATAGCGTTAGGGTCAAATACCGCCCAACTCTTCGTCGTAGAAATTAGTTAATTAGAAGTTAGTACCTATTGTGTTTATTTTTTTAGTTTAATTGTTGAAGGCTGATGCCGCCACTGTAAGGAAGTATATGCATTTGCCCGTTCTCACTTCGATGGATGCAGCTGGCTGGTCCGGGATCACGAAGAGATAAATACACAGATGGTGGTCATCTACAAGAAGCAGTCGACACATGACGAAACGGGGTACCATACCGGCATAATTGTGTTATATGCGAGTTTTAGGGTTGCCGATACCGCCCGAGGAAGCTGGCGATGTAGACTGGAGGGATTTGGCGCTACGGATTCTACCGAACCACCCCGCACGGGACAAGGGATGTCTCGACCAGTCTGAGAAAAAACAAACAAATTGACTAGAGAGGAACGGCCCTATGGATTCTACCAAACCACCTCGCACGGGACAAGGGGTCCCGACTAGTCCAAGTAGAAGAAGAAGGAGAAGAAGAATTAGGAGAATTCTGAGAGGCAACAGGAGATGATTCTGAAACACGAATCTGGGTACACGGTCAAAGCCGACCGTAATGGTATCTCTCACGTAGATGACCATCACAATCCTAGAAGAAAAAGGTTAGCAGGAGGACCCAAGAACCAGACGGAGACGGATGAGAACGGGACAAATCGCATACGATACTGGCACGACGACATTGAACTTTTTCTATGGGTGTTTTTTTTGTATTGTTATTTCTTATGTTAGGCAAATAAAATTATAAGTGGTGCGTTCTTTCCTATCCGGCTCCGTGGCTGTACAATTTCTTTTCATTGCTCTGGGTCGAGCAATTGTTTGCGAGGAGGGTTGTTACGAAGTATAGTTTAATTGCATTGTACAATTGAGGTCAGGTCATCAAACCCAACCTGCAGACAGTTGCTTGTCCAGAAATGCAGACGTCAGGCTTTTCATATCGGAACAAAGACATTCCTTTGTAGCAAGCGTGCAAATTAACTATGATTTATATCAAAGGCCGTGTGCAACCAAAAATCCTAACTCAGGATTTTTGGGGGCTCAAAACAGGTCATGACGTCTTGCCAAATTCAATATAAAAGTCACGGCAAAGGATGGGAACGGGATCAGTAGTTTGCAGCACCTACTTGTAGTGTAGCGCGACTATTGTATTTTAGATATCAGCTGTAGTATTGGAATTCTGCATGGTCAGCAATACACGAACGATGTAAACAACACCGCGACTTTTATTTATATACATCTCCATCCTGACCTAGAGCCGTCCCCAAATAAGAGCTACGTAACAATATTCCAATTTTATTACAAAATCAGCAGCAGCAAGATATTCTGCATCTTCGCATCCCTCTTCTTTAAAGGAAAAAAATTTCTGGCGGCAATTCAAAGGTACTTAAACATTACCTCGAGAGAACCATCCTGCACTGCTATATTATAACGTAAATATGAGTGTTCGATTCCCATATCATCCCACAGTTTTTTTATGTTTCTTGCAATGGATATTTTATTAAATTTACCATATTCACCACACATTGAAACACCTGATTCAGTGGAAGACTCAGAGCACTTCTCTATGAATAATAGTGTGTATCGAAAAAGCGTTATTTTGGAAATTCACATACAGTGTGTCCCACTTAAGAGTGTAACACCTTCATATCTTTTTTATTTTTATTTTAAACAAAATTTCCACAAAGCACACATTTTTTAAGCGCAGCTGTCTATGCAAATAATATTTACGGACTTAGAATTATTTTTGAAGAAAATTTCAATATTTTTTAATTTTCATGAAATTTTGCATTTATGGTTTTTGGGCAATTCTGAACAATTATCACTAGTAAAACTTTTCGATAAAAAATGCCCTAAACTGATTTCTTGATTTTTGCCATTTATTTTGCCATCACAAGGTGCTTTGCATTTAAAGAAGACAATTGGTTTTTTGGCAGTAAATAGAGCAATATGTGTTCTATACTTGAAAGAAAAAATTATTAAAATTTAACTAAAAATAAAAAAGATATAAGGGTGTTACACTCTTAAGTGGGACACACTGTATATAAAAGAGTTGGCCCATTTGAAAAATATGTAGGTCTCCCGCAGGAGGCCTAAAGTTTGCATTTTCTTTAAAAATTCGAATTTGTTCTTTTTTTTAATAAAAGATTACGAAATTATTCTTCCTCAAAGCCCACATGGATCCACATAATAAAATATTTAATGATAAATAAAGTTTTATCAATATTTAAACATATTTTTTAAATTATAAGAAAATGGTCATTTTTCCAAAAGTTCTATGAATCTAAATAAACTGCTGGCGATCTAAATGTTAAACTTTTTCTACTTGAAAAAGCAAAATCACTTAATCTTTCAATAAATCGAATTTTTAAAGAAAATTATAATATTTAGAGACCTATATATTTTTCAACTCGGCCATTTTCTTTGTGGTATATGTAGGTTCATATATGTATATGTAGGGATCTTTATCAACTTGAAATTTTGAATGTCGAAAAAAAAACGTTTTGCGATACACACTCATGAATAATGCAATGGGTCCGCAGTGCATTCTTTTGCATTTGCTTCGAATAATCGCCTGTAAGCGAGCTCCATTAATACAGACACCAACGTATTTAGGACAATTCAAATTGTTTCAGATATGAATCTCGAACAGGTCCTGAGCCTTCGCTCCTGCAGTGATATTTTTACAAACCAGAAGATTTTTAATATTATTAAATACATCTATAAACCGTAGATAGCATATCAAATTAGCATCTTTATTATTATCCGTAGCCTCATCTAAATGCAATCCAAATTCAACTCCTTTATTTTGTTCAATCAATTGATCTTTAATATTTATCTTCCGCCATTTGATGTATTCTTTGACTAACTGTGTTATTAACTTATTAGACAAAGGCACTTGGAATTATGAAACTTTTACAATATTTCGCGGCCCCCTTGTGAAGACGCCGCGGCTCCCCGGGGCGCCGCGGCGCACAGTTAGGGAATCACTGCTTTACACCTTTAAAAATTCCGCATATACCATTCTTTGAGCTTTCTTGTTCAATTATTAGGTTTTATGATGTCCCGAATAGTCAATAATACATGTTTGACTATCAATGAGGACGCATCTGTTGGAAGGAAGCTGTTTATATTCTGGTCATTTTATAAATGTTGCTTCCATATTGCATTTCCTGGGAAAATCAGAAGAACGACTTAGAGAGTCTGTTTTATGATTAATTATATTTTATTTTAGTTTTTGTTGGAGAACTATGAGTGCCAGATATAAGATTCTGCAAAAACCCCAAAATCGATGTTTTCCGTAAGACCCCTTTCTCCGGTCACATAAATATAATAATATATATAATTATGAATGTTTTGCGGCACTGCTCACTGATACAATATGTACTCCGATCTACATAATTTGAGTTAGCAATATGGTGCCAAATTACTAGTATGCGTATTTTTATTTAGCAGCTACTTCAGACAAGCACTTACATATAAGATTTAGGTTAAAGTAGATAATTTCCACTAAATGAATTGGTCAATAAAAAGATCATTATTTGTAGTTCCAGACAAAACAAAAAATATGCTACATTTGCTAAAGAGTATTAAGTAAATCAGTAAATTGGATTGAAAGCTCAATTTGAAGATAATAAGCAGCCGCATATATGCTACCTAAAATATTGCTTATTTGTTTGAATCATTTAACATTAGAAGGTGTTAGTGAGTGGAAGTGTTTTCATTGCAATGATATCGGCAAAGGGAAACGCATTTACAACAAGCAGAGCAACTAATATAAAATACATCCAACCGCTGTTTCTAATAGCAACCTGCTTGGCAATTATTCCACCGTATGATTTTCGCAATTATAAATTTTCTTATGGCGTAAAATACAAAATATTTCGTATGATTATTATCATATATTTGACGGTGGGTTTCGTGATGGCTTTTATCGACAAAGTCAATTATATGTTTCCTGGCTTACAAAAGACTTTAAGGGTGGTTAACGTCTTAGCGTATACGTCATACTTCTTTATTAATATTACAACCGTTATGTCATCAAACTTCAACAACTATAAATCAATGGAAACATTCTTAAATTTAATGGCAACCTTGGACACCAAACTACTTATGTACCACAACGAGAAAAGAACAGCAAACAGGACCTTTATTCTAACTGAAATGTTTGCTAATCATGCTATATTATTTTCAGTCATTATTCTTGACTGTGTCATATGGTCATCAGGTTCAACTACTGCAACATTACACTTCCACTTGATTTATGAAAACTTGCAGAAGTATCATACTCATATAATGATTGAATTGGCATGGAATTTTATTTTGTGCATTAGGCATAGGCTCAGAATTGCCAACAAGATTATGGTTGAAATAATTGAAAGAAGAGAGTTGCCTAGTTTGCAGATGAAGAGCACTCGATTGATACAAGTACATAAAAAGTATTACAGTATTAAAGACGTATCTGATATGATAATCACCCTGACCAGGATGATAGATTTATTCAATAAAATTTACGGATGGACTCTATTAAGTTTGAACATAAATATCATCGCCACTTTACTAATGTCGCTGGATTTTATAGTGGAGATTACATCTGACAAAAATGATCTGCAATTTAGTAATGAAATTCCATATATAGTTGTTATGTCATTCTGGTCATTATTAGCTTTGGTAAACTTTTTTCTATTTTGTACTATGATTTGTTAGCTAATATTTTTTCAGAGTTTGGGAGTGATCTTAGCTAGTTTAGCTAATTCGACAATTAGAGAAGCAAATAACACAGCGAATTTGAGTTTTAAATTGCTGCACTATGTTCCGGCCAGTTCCATGAATCCTCCAGACCTTCAGCTAAGGAAAGATTTGCTGTTGCTTTCCGAACAAACATCTTTAAGGAATACTTGTTTTTCGGCCGCCGGATTTTTTAATATTGACTATACTATGTTGTTTACTATGTTAAGTTCCATAACGTCCTACTTAGTAGTGTTAATTCAGTTTAGTTGAAGGATATTTAAAGATATTATAATATTGGAACCACATCAAAACACGATATCAGTGCTCGACAAATTTTAATAAATACACAAAATAATTGCACAAATGTGTTTATTTATTGTTTAAAATAGTGAAAATTTACTATATTAAACATCTTAGTTAGGCGTGACTTAAAAAGTAAACATTAGTTATTTTGAATTACTTTTCAGACTCTGGATGATACAAAGTTGACTCTCGGGCTTTAAATAAGCTCCAGAACAGCCAGAAATGCACAAGCTATTATTGGAGATAATGGACAAAACTCACTCAGACTATCTATCATATTGGTGGAAGTAGTTGTTGAAACAATATTATCTCAAAATTGGACTGCGCCGTCAGTCCCAGACGTAATTACTTAGGGAGAGAAATGACAAACTTTTACAAAGAATGGATTACCGAAGAACAGTTGTAACTAATTTGTTGTTTTTTAACTTTTAAATAAATATATAAAACTAACTAAAATAGAAACATTTCAGCAAAAATATGCTAATTTATTTGGATATATACACATATAATTAGCTTATGTGAGATATAAACAAACATATCTGTTTCGGTTGAATTATTATATTCATCTATTTTGATAAAAAATACATAACTACCGTTACTGCGTAACGAATAAGCTACTTGTTATAAAAATAAAATATAATTTTCAAAGGGGCAGATTTGTTGCTACGCCACATTGCTTATAGTAAAATACCAAACCCTGAGGATGCCCAGTTTTCACACGCACAAGAAAAATACCCCCGAGCATTGAAAATTATTGCGAAATTTTGGACATTTTGTCGAGATCATTATAATGTTCTTTGATTGGCGATAATCAATACGTTTGATTGATAATAAATCGTGCAATAATAGAAATTGTACATTAATAGACCTGTTTAGTAAACGATTTTCTATTCATTAAACGAAACTCATAAATAAACTAGTGATAAACAATAATAATACGCCTTGAAGCTGTCCATGTTGGTACTATCGCGAGCATAAAAAATGGGGACACTCAAATTAGCAATAATTAAACTGGTCTTCGTAATGTCATGTCTAGAGACCGGACATGCACAAAAAATCCAGGCTTTTGGAGGGGTAAGCGGCGGACAACGACCCGGACAAAACAGTACGCTTACAACGTTACTAGTCGCGCCGCTCTGTTGATGATACGCGTACGATATTATACTACAACCCACCAAGCGATACATCAACGTCTGAGTCGTTGATTCAAGTCAATTGTGTAACTGGTCCAGCTAGTGGTTTGGGCTTGTTTACGCTATCGAGAGTATCGAGGCGGTTCATTGGCGTTGCCTGCGAAATTGCTGGGGGTTTCAAATTTTCAATAGTAATATATTAACACATTTATTAATATTTGAAACGTTTATTAATGTTTAGTATTTCTTATAAAATAAATAAAATACTATTGTAACACACTTCTCGTTCGTGTTAAAGAACCGTTACGCAATAAATAAGTCAATATTTAACCTTGTATTAATTAGCTCATATGTCCTGAGTTCGTCGTGAAAAAATACGATAGTGGATAGTAAAATAATAGGTAGTGTATTCTTTCCTATTAATTATAAATAAATATCAACTAGAAAATATCGGATTACGAGAATTCTACTACAGAGTGTCGTATCTTCAACAATTCAACGTCATAGTACAATTTATATTTTCGGTTGTCTATACGGCCGTGGTATTATTATTAGAGGTATACTCATACTCATGTGGAGTGGGGATGAGAATCTGCGAGAATCTTCGTTACGTTAATATCCGCTGGGCGCGCTGCTTGGTTGAAGAATAATAACATAAACATAACTAGTACCAATCCAATTTTTGTTTATTTATGCTTATTTCTGCGTACATAATGCAAATGCTGGAAAGTTTTCTTTTTATACAAGTACGTTTGTCTGTTATGTTTTATAAATTGTTAGTGGCATAACCCCTAATAACGTAAACATAACTAGTACCAAGCCAATTATTGTTTATTTATGCTTATTTCTCCGTACATAATGCAAATGCTTGAAAGTTTTCTTTTTATACAAGTACATTTGTCTGTTATATTGTATAAATTGTTAGTGGCATAACCCCTAAGTTTGACATATGCAATGTTGGTTGTCTACATATCACCTGCGCAGTAGCGGTCGTAAATTCGTCCAAAAATTAATCATACCTTTATATTCATACCACGTATACGGCAGTATTTTGTTCTACCATTATTTTAAAATGAAACATTTACGGTCGGTATTATAAACGTCGAGCTAGCGTAGTACTTTTTTTCACAAAAAAATACTCGTAAAAGTTATTCGCCGTTTCCAATACCAGGCATTAGTCGGAACTCCTTAAAAACTATGTACTATCGTGAGCATAAATAAACGGGAACACTCAAATTTGCACTAATTAAACTGCGCTTTGTAAAGTCATGTCAGTATGTTTGTCATGTCACATTAATGTCATCTTGAATTTTGACGTAAGAAATAAAAATGCCGTAATTGAATGAATTTCAGAAGGCAATAATTCAAATTCGACTGCATGATGGAATCAGCATTCGAGAAATTTCTACTGAATTAAGGGGAATCCATACCCCCTACGTTTTATTTGCAAAACACGCAAAAGTTCTGAGGCTTTTTCTCAGCAATTAGTTCACACAATCGTAAAAGAAATACACCAAATTAAAGATAAAAGATATATAATTTTGCGTCTAGTGGTAGATTTTTGATAGCTCTATTCATTTTTGACAAATCTATTTCTGAATATGACATAAAATTGGCTGATTTTGCAATTTTTTTACGAAGAACTCAGGTTAAAATTGAAAAAAGTACCACATAATAGGTCTAAGTTACACCTTCCTCTATAGGTGTACAAAATTTCACGTAAAAATATCAATATCTTACATGCTTTTTTTACTCAAAACTTTACTTCTTCAAGTACATGAATAAGTTATATTTTATCACGTAGCGTGGATACAACAACAACAAATAATACATATACATTACTACAGCAAGTAATACATCTTTATCTATAATTTGATGTATAACGAGAGAATTGATACAACATTAAGCTGACTATGGATGCTTATTTTATACGACGTACCAGCAGTAGTGATTCCTCTTAAGTGTAGGCAAAAATACCGCGAAGAATAAAATTGTTGAAACCGGATCAAGTTTGTACGTTGACAGATACTGTTGAAGACTTTATAGGTTAACAATTACGGTCAAAGTAAAGTCCGGTCTAACGTTTGTCATGTCATCTTGGATTTTGACGTAAGAAATAAAAATGCCGCCGTTGAATGAATTTCAGAAGGCAATAATTCAAACTCGACTGCATGATGGAATCAGCAGTAGTAAAAATGCTACTGAATTAAGTGTACGCACGAATGCCGCGAAGAATAAAATAGTTGAAACCGGAACAAGTTTGTGGATTAATAAATACCCATTAAATACCATATAAATATGATATAAATACTATCAAAGTTTAGACTTCATAGGTTAACAAATACCGTCAAAGTAAATGTTACACAACTAAAGTCTGTCCCCGTTTCTTTTTTGCTCGCGATTGGTGCAAAGGGGGAATGTTTTGTAACTTCCTTCCGGTCAAACATAGATTAGATACAGGGCACTGTATTAATTACAGTGTGCGAAAATTAATCCAAAATGTACCTTTTAGAACAGCTAGAAATAGAATTATTGTATATGGTATAAAAGTTTTATTGGCTCACGAATTAGTCCAGTACATTTGGAAATGGAAATGAACCGAGAAGGTTAAATTTTTGATATGACGTGGCTTCAAATTGTTGACCAAGATTTCCTATGTGCATTTTCGGCCATCTTGAAAAAAGGGTTAAATTCAGATTTTTTACAATAACTCGGTTCTCCGTTGAAATAATAATTAATTCAATAATTTTGGATGAATACTTCTGTGGTGCCTTTTTACGCTCTACAATTAAGGTCTCTTACATTTTTTACCTATCGTTCATCGTTACTGAGATATCGATTGAAATAGTGAATTTAAGGTAGTGAAATTTGTTTTTTCCTATTTTCTCTTTTCTGGCGATAGATATCAATTTTGTTTTTCTATTTTTTCGCTTCGATCAAAATTACGATCTCTAGCGTACCGCAAAGTCTGTAAGTCCGTGCCCCGTTTCGATTTACCCCTCGCACGGTTATATGCACACGTCAAAACTGATGAAAGGTTGTTCGGGGAATTATTGGGATACAAAATAAATAAATAAACCAGACAAATGATGAAACAAACACATGACATTTATTAAACAAATAATTTTTTGTGTAGCCAAAAATAATAATTAAGTGCCCCCTTTTTTTTTATTTTTTGTCGTTTCGATGGTCCTGGCTGAAGAAGTTCTTGCTCGATTAACTCTTCGAGTTGTGGAGACTCGAACCGCAGGAAATGATGCTGGGATAGTCGAAACATCGTTGTTGCATGTTTAGGGTTGCCATCCGTCCCGATATATCGGGACTGTCACCGTTATTGGCCTAGTTCTCCCGACGTCCCGATAAAATCGTGTAAAGTCCCGACGCGTTTGGTAGTTATTTTATTTGTGTACTATTATTTTTCGTAATTTTAATTGACATCTGGGAAAACTTTATCATGTCATAGCGGTAAATGCTTATTTTTTGACAAACCAGGAATTATATGGATACTTACTTAACAATTATTATTATTTTCTTCACATCTCACTGAAAAAGTGAGTAACAACACTGTTATATATTTTTAAGTTTTTTCAATAAATTTTTACTTTTGTTCAGAAATGTGGCAGAAATTAAACATATACCGAATGGCTATCAATGCCTCTGGGATATTAAAATGAATGAAGAAAACGAAAAATAAATTATCCCTAAATTAAACCTTACATACAAAGTTTCACAAAAAAAATCTTTTGAATTTTTTACAACACGGAAATGCTACAAAACAATTTAAAAACTGTGCGGATTACATTTTATTATAAGAAATTGCCAGAGTGCGATCTAAACCGCGCTAGAATAGTATTTATGAATTACTTTTTTCTTGGAAACCTCATTGTGTTAATCTGATAAAAAATATTTAAAGGGTTTTAACAATTCTGAATATCTATGAATAGTTAAGCAATAAAAAATCCCTAATATTATTTCTTATTTTTTCCCATTCATTTTGTTATTGCAGGTTGCGTTGCATTTAAAGAGGGCTTTTTGTACTGACCGTTCGGTGTTCCATTTAGGAAAATAATGGATTTGGAAATTGAAGAAAGACACTCTACGTGGATGTAAACCATGTGTCAATAAACTGTAGATTAGGCTGGACCTTTTTTAGCCCAAACATGTTTTTGACCGTTTTAAAATGTTTTACGACCTGAATAACAATTACAGCATTTATTTCATAATTTAAAATAATATTTAGGGGTTACTAGCGGTTGTCAAACTTATTTTTAATTTTTTTAAAATAAAAACAATATTTGTATGTATTTTTATGTGTATTCATTTTAATGAGTTTGCATACAATATTAATAAAAAATATCGAACAAATTACAACCGGTTCTGGTATTTTTACTTTATCATACGCAGTATGTAAAGTATTGTAATCGTGCCAAAAAAAATTTTTGAGATTTTAGCGGAAATATGTCTTTTTGGGTCCCCTGAACATTTTTGACCAAGGTACAAAAAAATGTCTGTGTGTGTGTGTGTGTGTGTGTGTATATGTGTGTGTGTACCCGTTTTTTGTGGCGACGATTCCGGAGAAACTACTAAAGGTATCGGGACGAAACTATATATTTAGAAGTTTCATAACCAAACTTAGAGCTGAAAAGCTTTCTGTTGAAAATGGTCCAAAGGAACTGCAGGTTTAGTCTTAGCATTTTTGAAACATTTTGTAAATAAGCCGCAATTTCGGGAATTTCGTCGAAATAGTTAAATAATAAATTAAAGAAGATGAAATTCTGAATAATTTATCACTATGACATTTTTTGGTACAATCAATAGTTTAGCTGCATGAGCAAATTCTATTTCATCGAGATCGGTCGTACTCCTTTAAAACTAGTAGCCAGGATATGTCAGATTATATGTCAGATATGATTCTAATGACAGTACGTAGTGTCAAACGCAAATGTTTTGACAACCTACTGTCAATATAAGCTGCGTTCGGATATAGTATACCGTACACTTTTTACACCCAATAACACGTAAGTGTCATTTGGACAGTGTACCCTGTGTCAGCGGAGTACAATATCCGACCGCAGCTTTATTCGATATATCTGTCTAGTTCTACTAGTTTTATTTTAATGCAGACATAGCCGATGTCGATCAAATAGAATCTCATGCAGCTAAACTATTAATTTTATATATAGTATGATAAAGTCATGTGCCTGGCCACATCAGATTTTTTTTATTTTTACAATTTTGTGACCAATGTTATTATTTACATTAACTAAGGTTACATAAGTAGGTATATTAATTCTAAAAACATTATTGTGAATTTAAAAGATAAGTACTAATATGCCAAGAAAGAACAAGAATGTTGTGTTACAAAAAGGTTTTTTTCGATGCGATTCTGATTAGCAATAATTGCGTGTATTATTGCTCCTTAAATTTTTCTTCTATCTCTTATAATAAAGTTAAGACAAGTAAAATCACACTGCGTATTTTCCTGGTCACTAATGTCCCGACAGTGTTACCATAAAATATGGCAACCCTATAAGCATGTTATTATGGAGCGACCTATCGGTGTACATTTTGCTCGAATGGTGTTTATCTTTTGTGGTGGTCGTGGCAAGAAAAACTTGCCAAGATTCCGGAACAGCGGCTTCGACATCTTTTACGAATGCATCCGATGGGGGATAATTGTTTTTATCGTAAACGACACCTCTCATGTCCTCGCGGATTATTGCAGCAGCTTCGCGAATAACTCTTCACTTTTCTTCACGAGAGTCATTTTCTTTTCTTCATACCATTTCTCCGAAAGTATTTTAAAGCCAGTATTCCCAAAACAAACTATACAATCACGTCCTAGTTTTTCGTTTATACGATCGATATTTCAAAAACCATGAACAATAGGTAAAAAATATATAGGACATAAATTGTAGAGTGTGAAAAAGCAACAATAAAGTATGCATTCAAAATTATCGCAGCTCAACGGAAAACCGAGTTATTGTAAAAAGCTGAATTTAACCCTTTTTTCAAGATGGCGGAAAATGCACATAGGAAATCTTGGTCGACAATTTGAAGTTAAGCTTTTCTAGAGAGGATTTTAATTCTTACAGTTTCCAATAATACTACAGAGTATGTATATAATATGTATTAATTCACGTGTAACGTCAAAATTAAAGAAGTATTTTTTAACAAACTACTTTAACACAAAAAAATTAAATAATATGTTCTGTACCGTATTCTAGAAGTTATTAAGCTACTTTCTTGTCTGCATAAAATTAAATTCCAATTGAAAAGGTTGTTATCACTTAACAAACATATTTCAATAAAATAAATTCAGTCACAATAGAATAATATGTTTTACAACAATCCTAATCAGCAACATTAGCCATCAGTCATTATACATTAAATGAGATATGATATTTGGAAGTTGATAATGTATATAAACTTTCTATGTTTGCACCCATAATGGATATGTATTTGCAGTATTTCTACATTAGTGTTAATAGTTAGTACCATTAAAGCACGCACCGTGAAAACGTTCACAAACACCGCATACATACTTGCTTGTGAGAATGCCTGAAGTGACTTACCAAACTTCCAGTTTAAATGGTTTAAAGCCGCTTTATAAAGTTGCGGCAATACTACAAATGAAACCTTCAAGCACAGTTGGGACTTACAAACACTCCACAAAATCGAAAATAGCCAGAATATTATATTTTCTTTTCGACATTATACTATTCGTGTATTGCTTATACGCACGGTTTGCATATATTTATCGTAAAGGCATATACGTTGGAATGTTTGTTGACCTTTTGGATTCCTTTGCTTTATTCTTCGTAAACATGCTCATTAATGTAAAGATGTGCTATACCGGCATCAACGATTTTAACCAGTTTCACGTGAAACTGCTAGAGTTTGAGAAAATAATGTACAGATATAGAAAACCGAAAACGACAAGATCTCTTCTCAACAGGGTGATAATAATGGTAATTCTGATGATTATTGTAATATTAGCCTGCGGATTGGTTTTCTATAGAATAGCGGGTACAAATGGTTTGCTTTATTATGCAGTTGATTGCATTGGAAAAGCACGTGCGTTCTATGCTGCGTTTTTGATGTTATCACTGCTAAGTTTCTTTGTTGAAAAGTTTCGTCATTTAAATATCATTCTTGATAGAGTCGGGAAGGAATATCTGCGGAAAAGAACCCATACCAGTCTCGACTTCAAAAATATTCAGGAGATGCACTCTATATCTGTCGATGTTCAAAACATATGCAAAATGTACACTCTGTTATCGGAAGCTGTTATACATTTCAATCGAGTGTTCGGTTGGCCTATTTTAATGTACATGATCAGCTCAATAACCAGTATCTTAATGTCCTTTAATTTAGGACTAAATTTAAGGAACACATATCGATATACCATTGGCGAGATGTTGCCATTTGGATCTTTCTACACACTTACTACAATGGTAAGTAGGTATAGTCGATGAAAAAGTAAGCATCATGAATATTTTTTTGTGGCTCAAAATCTACCCAGCAAATTTGAATTGGACTTTTTAAATCAATTCCTTGCAGTGGCGGCTCGTGCATTGGATTGCAGGTTTGCGCAACCCCCAAAAATAGCAAGGAAGCAAAAATAGTTTAATTGTATGTAAATAATAGTGTAATTAGCCAATACGCCACGATCTATAACATATAATTTAATAAAATATCGAGCATTTCCTCGAGAATTCCAAGCGCAAGTCGGCTACACAGTACACTGCCTAGGGCCGCAGCAAGGCCGCAACCGTCTGCTACCGCTACACTGCGTATCGACGCCTGAATTATAGCCCGCGAGCGAGCGAATTGGCCGCGTCGATTGGTTCGTTTACTCGGAAATGGTTGCAAGTATCCAGTACACCAGAACTACTGGACCACGCCCCCAGTGGTGTCTAGACGCGAAAGGACGTCATGCTTAGGAGACTGGCGACGTGCATTATTGCATTGCAGGTTGTAGACAGTTGACACTCGTACGCTGTGTAGTTTGGTTGCCCGTGAAGCGCTTATTACCTACACGAAATTGAAAACAAATAATTAATTTATTAATTAGTTTATTAGCTCAACCGTTTAGCAGTCTAAATTGCATCGATAAGAGCGAAATAAAAAAGCTTGGGAGGCCTACCCATAATTTAGTGATAAAACAATGCGTCTCGACCAAATCTCAGTCATTTACTAGGACATTTAATGCTGATGTTTACTGCGAAAATGAGTGGATTTGAGGGTGACGTCAATAGTGCTTTTTTTTGTTTTCCTTGTCTATTGTTTGGAGCCGATGACCGGTGGACAAAAACAGGTATTACAGATTTAAATAATTTAACCAACCGAATTAAGAAGTTAAAGCCGTTTAAAATATCGATTTGTTAATATTTCAAACGGCTGTAACTTTTTAATGAATTGAAAAACTTATAAATCTATATGAAACTTTTTACTCAGTATGAACATTTACTATCTGAAAAAAGTTCTGCGGGAAAAAAAGTGGGTCACCGTAGATAATACTAAACAATAACAAGGATTTAAGACCCATGGGACGTAGCTGCCAAAGATAATTAAACTTAGATATTTTTCTATAAAACATATATGTCACATAAAACTGGTAGGTACCTGAAAGTTGCAACCCCCATTTTTCTAGATCACGAGCCGCCACAGATTACTTGTATATCAGATAACAATAAAAGAAACTTTTTTCTGAAAAATTGAAGACAATTTAGGATTTCTGCTTTCAGATTCTACGACTAAAAAAAGCATACCTGAAACATTTTCACTTGTTCGATTTTGATTTTGATTCTGATATCTAGACTCAAAAGTTAAATGATTATTTTTATGATTAAGTTAATAACTGTAGTATGGAAATGTATTCCAGTAAAACTAAATAAAGATGCCTTTCTTAGTATGCTTGAATAAACATTATTCCCCATGTTTAGCTCCTTGGGGTAGGGGTTAAATGTATTTGTCAATCTCAAATTTCACAGGAATTAAGATCATATTCTGATTGTTACATATCGTCGATTATACACAATTTTTCTTTAGATAATTATAGCAATAATAAAAAATAATTTCAGATAAACGAACCACTATTGATCATGTAAATTTTAAACTGTCATCACCATTAAATGTCATTGCAACTCTCCTGTAGAAAATTTCGCTTCAGGACCGCTTCAAGCGAGCGTCTTCAATTTAGTTTAGGATGTTGCTATGTGGTTAGATAACCCATTGTTTGGAGACAATTATGTCAAGCACAGAAACTATTTTTTGTTTTACTAATTGTTTTGAGTATTGTATTAATTTGCCATTTAATCAAGTGATTTTTGTTCTGTTATAGTATTACTGCGCCTTTTTAACATATTGTGCGGACACTACCACTAAATGTGCATCTAAAACGTCCGTTATCTCCATGAAAGTATTAGAATGTTTGGGAGCATCTGGGATTCCAAATGATCAACGCGTCCAAGAAGACTTATCTCTGTTAGCGTGGCAAGCTACTAGCCATACGCCAAGAATTACAGCCGGAGGATTTTTTAATGTTGACTTTAAAATTCTCTTTCTACTTATAGAAATAGCTACGATGCAGATTCTAATGGTAATTCAGTTTAAAAACTAATAGCAGTCGCTAATATTGTAGTAATTTAATGTATACATATAGGTAATTAATATAAATAGTCAGTAAATAAATCTTGTTTCCTGTCTGTTTTTAAGACGTCTCACACTACCTATTTTCCCTATTATTCTTCTTTCAACTTCTAGTTCAAGCCAGAAGTTGACGATATCACTGCTGTTAGTCTCCGTACAATCCTGTAAGCATAAAATATTTTCTTTGTGTAGCCGAACATTCAATAAGATTTGACCATATTCATTCAAATGTGCCATGTTCATTTACAAAAGAAATTTCTTGACAAAGGATATAAGTGCTTGTCAAGCTTAACGTTGGTGAGACATAGGTGATCTCCACTATGTGAGTGTACACTGTACACTACTGTACACTGTACACTACTGTACACTGTACACTACTGTACACTGTACAACAGACGTGAACATCGATTGTATATCTGAAGATTACCGACGTTATATTGCTTGTGCCCAAACCCATTTTCCATTTATTTCAAATATGTGGGTTAATTGCATTCGCTTGTTGAAACCTCATGTTATGTTATGTTGGTGTGTGGGTTGCTTGGCTTTTCTGTCTTTCGAATTACATCAACGTCGTATGTTTTCTATCTTCAATTACAGTCGTTTTTTCTCCGGCATAGATTAGAATCAGTTTATCATTAATTTTTATGACCTTTATAAGTGGTAGATGTATAATACTTTTCGATTCACTCTTTCTGTTTAATACTGATAACTTTTTCTTATATTGATGGATATATATTTTTATGCTGTTGGTTTTATTGTAGTAGTTAGGATAGTCTCATAAAGGCAAGAACTTTAAATGGCTCAAAATTAAAACACATCTTTATGGATAGTATGGACAAGTATTTATTGCGCTATTAACGGTTTGACATAAAAAACAGAACACAAAAAATGTTAATTTTTATTGGTTCCAATGTGTCAAAGCATTATGTTATGACTTGACAATATCGGCACTTTTTTAAATGGTAACTCCCACTTTCCCGTATTGATATTGATAGATTATTTAATTGGCTTAATGGTTGCATTCAAATTTTATAGCGTTATAATTTTGGATCAACTGAAATTTCGGAAAATTTATTTGCACCGAATACGAATCCGGAACTCATGTCCTGGTATAAAGGATAGAAGAATTACTCACAAGGATAGCTAATGACAGTGCTTTTATGTTACTGTAATAGTACATTAAAATTAGACGAAGATGGGCTATTAAGGGAAGAAATACTAAATGGTTACGGATTTCCGGCGCAGAAAATGATGAGTTTCAATATTTTTTTCCTTGTTATAGCAACAAACATTTAGTTTTATTTTTACATCTCTAACTAATGTAATAAAATTATACAGAATGTATATGAAATAAGTGCATTATTTTAAGAGGTAAGTGATATCTTAGTAAGTAAGTAAGATCTTGATAATTGGAGTTGATTCCGCCGATCAAAATTTGACGTTTTATTTGACATAATATTAAGTATGAAAATCAGGTATTCCAACTAAAGAAAAAATATCCTCGGGGTTTACTTTTAGCTGCTACATTTTATGAACACATGCCGCTAGTAACAATTAAATTTGAAGTGCATGGAAACTACTGAATTTTACTAATAGTGCAGGCAAATAAAGCTGAGATGGGTATTAATTTATTGTAGAGAGGACTTTTATCATTTGAAATGGTGAAGGGGCTCACAGTGAACGTAAAAAAATAAATGCAGTTCATCGCGTGGTATAGGTTAATTATTATTCGTTAATAATTACTAAATTATTTATGCGATAATTAAAAATAAAAATACTAAAAAATGGATTTTTCACATTTTTCTCGGAAGTTTTGAGGTTATGTTATGTAGTAATCTCTCAATGATCTACCCCTTTTGTATTGGATACTTTTTGATTCTAAGACAAAAACTGATTATTTTGCTTAGTTATCTGAAGCTTTATTATTCTAATTTAATGGTTTTAGCATTAGCGTAGAAATGAGAAGCAGTTTATTATGTATTTTTTCCGTACAATTGAATGGTGTAACCAGATTTGCAATTTTCTTAAAAATTTAAACAAATTATGAACAATTACTAAAAATCCATTGTTGCAAAAGTCATTTTTGAGTTTTTAAATTTTTGAATATGTTGTTAAATATGGACTATTACCTTTAGTATTGTATCAATAAGTATATGTGAAAACAACAAAAATGAGCATCAGAAGCACTCAATACGATGATTTTTTTCTTTTTGAAATAAAACTGATTTTGATTGGAAAAACTAAATATCTCTAAAACTTCTCTTTTTTGCAGATAAAAAAATGTATGCTTATTTAAGACATAAAAAGGCACGCTTTTACAAATCTTCATCAAAATTGTTGCGATAATGAAAAATAAAAAACAGAAAAATAGTTTTGCATTGGGATTCGCATTTTGTTCGGAAATTTTGAGGTCATAGTACAAAGTGACCCTTATGAATGTTGTAGATTTTTTATGATCTACAACTTAGTATAGGACGTTTTTTTGATAAATAGTCAAAGTTCGGCGAAAGACGCAATAATCTATTCTGCACCTGCTTTCAACTCCCCCCCCCCCCCAATTAAACACTATACCACCCAATGCTTAATTTGCCTGCACTATAATAAAAGGTTGAATTCGTAATGCATACTTCCTCATATCATAATAATGATAAGCATTATTGCTTATAGTTTTATTTTATATTATTTTTTTTATTGGTGATTATAATTTTTTCATGAGTTTGTTAAAATTATCTCAGTAACCTATAGTACCTATAGTCTTATAAAGACAATGCCGTATTATAGTGCAAAATTAAAACAATTGCTTATGGGAAAAGTATTTATTGCGCTTTAATACGTGCGACATAAAAATAAAAAAAGTTTATAAGACACAACTGTATACTATTTTTATGACTTTTTGTTTGATACATGGGTATGTGACTTACATGGGCTGTATTATTAACATTTTATTAAGTTATGTCTCAAAGCAGGACTGTTATGATTAAACAGTACATAAAATATCATCATAGGTAAATTACCCTATAATACAGTACTGTAAATTTGTATCCACGCGCTTTTTTTTTTTTAACTTTATAAACACTTTATTGACTGCATATTACATTCCAAGTACAATATCTCCATATATATAAGGTCTTTCAGAGAAATAATTATTATCAGACGCTATCGATCGACGCTAGAGCACAATGCAAGTACTTTTAGTCATTAGTGCCCTTTTACTTTATACTAAAGTAAGTTCGCATAATGTTGACATTGATAGTCTTGCTAGTGTGGCGAATACCTTAGAACTTGTCCATGTTGTAAGTACAATGAATGACGACAAGTAAGATATATATTAAATAATGTAAAAATAATAGGTTTTTCGCCATGGCGACCGGACTCCAGATTCCTTGTATCCGAATGATCCATACACGGCTGAAAGTTTCTACCCAGAAGGTGTTGGCGAATTAACCAATGTACGTAAAATCTGTAACAAACACTATTAATTGAAATGGAAATAGCTTGAATGGAATTATACTAGTTTTGCTTTTTCCACATTTTTATTACTTTTCCAGAAAGGCAAAGAGAAAGAGTACACTCTGGGAAAATCTCTGCGAAAGAAATATGGTAAATTCTTAGGAGACGTTTACACCCCGCAGGTTCTCCATTGTGTCACGTCACATTATTCGCGGGCAAAGGCGAGTGTACAATTGGTGTTGGCTGGACTGTAACCCCCTACAAGTATCCAGACGTGGAATGATGACTTAAACTGGCAACCAATTCCTTGTGACTATATGAAAAAAGAAGAGAATACTGTAAGTATAATCAATAAATAATATCAATAATTAACACCGTACGTAAATTCCCAAGTAAATTCTCAAATAAATTCTCAAATAAATTCTCAAGACAAGTAAATTCTCAAATGAGACAATTGAAATGTTGGAAAATTTATGGAAAATTTATGCTTGTATTGAATGTAACAGTCGATTTCGAAATATTTCTTTACACATTAACTCCACATTAATACTTTGGGATAGAACTAATAAAAGTACACATTATACACAACTGTAAGGTACGTATCCTTTCGTCTTTGTTTGTAAAGTTTGTAAAAATTCGTTTTTCAAAAATTCTAAATTATAACTTCTAATTAATAATAAATAGTTATTAGATAATAGGTTATCGATTATATATAAATTTTCAATATTTTGTCGAAATATTCAGATGCTTTTTTTTAATAATTACTATATTATTTAATGTTAATACTTACTTAAAAATAACAGATATTTTGAATCATGAACAATAAAAAGCAATTAACTATGAACATACATAAACTTAGAAAAAGGTTGACAAATTGAATGTAAAACAAAATAAAACATGGCAACGTATACCACAGCAAGATCAAAATAACTGAGGTACAAATTGTTTATGTCTGATCATTCCAAGATTTCATTACCTAATAAAAATATGTTTTCATAGATGAATAGATATACTTAAATAATCTGTTTTATAATTTTTAAGTTTTTAATTCGTTAATAAAAAGCATTACCAAAGTAATCAATCTGTTACGTTAATTTTTACAAAAAAACGAAACAAAAACAAAATATTTTTTCATTGCTGTGACATTACAAAATTACTATCTTAATTAATACAAAATTAAAATTTAATATATATTATAAACAGCAAATATTCTAATTTGTTATTCTACATTACCTATAATAAATAATAACAAAGAAATCTTTACATCCGATGTATGCTGTATATCCGGAAACGCTGCATAAAAACTATTTCCACTTCTAACTCACTTAATTGAGCTACATTTTTTGAAATTATTCATTACCATGCTTCCAAATGTTTGCCTTCACGTTTAACATAAAATTTGCTACTTTTCTTAAGCTACAATAAAATTAATGACAACAATTACTCTAAATTTTATAAAAATCCTTCGGAAGCATATGCACTAAACGCTGCAGCAACGTTAATCCTAAGTCACCCGCAAATGATCACCGAATGCAAAAGCCTAACCCCGAGAATGTGGAGGGCCTTCTTTACCCGCCATGTCTCGCCCAGCGTCGCCGAACGTTTCGCCGATTTATTCGGGCTGAGTGTGGAGCTAGCATAAGAGTTTTTAATTGTAAAAATTCAGTGGCGTAAAGTCGGAGGAACGCGTTGGATATCCGTATGGCCCATTAAGCGCAATCTTCAAACTGACTTGAATAATGACTGAAAGGCTTTCAGCCCTTTTCAACCTTTAAAAATCTAAAGTTCAATGAGTTTATGTTTATTCCTAATTGCTCAGTTGTTTTCGAACGCAATCTATATTTGACGATGATTTAAATTTCTATTGTGATGTTTAAAAATCGATGTAAGTAGGAAATAATGCAGTTTAGTTATCGGAAATTTTACACAAAGTTGATCTAGAATTTTCGACAGCATTCCAACATTCATTCTTATGATAGTTCCTATTTAAAAAAATCGACCTTAGTACTTTTCTCGCGTTCAACTTATAATAAGAACAACCTGTATAACTATTCGAAAAACTCTGTCGATGTGTCGATAATATGTTACCGTTACAATAATTTTGCCAAACAACTTTTTTCCGATGCCACGGCGAATAATTTATAAATAATTGAAAGTAATCTTGATGCGGTCATTCTTTATTGAAAAAACAATAATAATATCTCAAACATAACACAGGTGTAGGGTATGTTACAAACAGTTGACCTAAAATTTAACGAAGATTTCAAAAATACTGTATAATCACATTTGAAATATGAAAGTTGACAGCATTTCTGGTGGAACCGGAAGTAACAAAAAACTGAAAATGTTTTAATATACTGGAAAAAATGCCTCTAGTCCTTTGTAAAATATATAAGTACGTGTACCATGTGTGAATGACTACAAACAACTGGCATACGGCTGGAAGTTAGCATGAGGGATAGCGAAAATAGTGAAAAGATGGTTCAAGGTAGGCATACAGTCATGTGCCTGGCCACATCAGATTTTTTAGGTATGTAAAGTGGGTCAGAGGTGTTAACGATTTGTTGTAAAAGCCGATTGATATATTTTAAAGGGAAAAGGTTGTTTGAAGCAAGGTTATAAATGTAATTTAATTCATCAATTCGGGAGTTGTAATTGAGGGGGTACTTCAAACAACGGTTGAAAAGGAAACGAAATGAGGCCATGCGTTGTGAAAAAGTATGCGATGAGTGATATGACTGATATGGAATTATGGTAGGTACTGCAGTCGGTTTTCTATATATATATATATATATATATAGTTAAGGACAAATCTACAAAGTTCAAGGTTTTATTGTTTTCGATCTCTAAAGTAAATTTACTTACCGTGAGTAATCTGTTAAATTGTTATTTATTTGTATTCGTCCCATTGTCGAATTGTAGATTTAGGCTGATGATTAAAAAAAATCGTAAGGACTGTGTTGTCTATTAATTCGTTTATAAGTTGTGTACTCTACGCTGTAGACGTTGAAATTTATTTGTGTTCATAAGAAAACGTCTAAGGGTAACAATATCTGGAAATGAGGAAATGCAGGAACTGGAAGTGCAGAGAAAAAAATCATGTTGTTTGTCAGCACTATATAATAATATAATTTACCTACTTATGATTTATTCTTGTATGTTTTTACTTTCAGTTATTTGCTCCATTTAGCGCCTGCCCGACTTACGATGGTTTAGTGAAACTTGCACTGTTAAACTACACTAGCTATCCAATATACATAAAATACCAGAATTTATTGCCATATTTAAGAGAAATGTCTGGTTACGTAGATAGTGACCTATTAACCATTGCTAGTAACCTATATTCGACACTACTGTCAGAAGAACAATACGGACTTGCTTTACCAACTTGGACGACAACTGTGTATCCAGATATTTTAAAAGAAATTGCAAGCTACACGTTTAAATACTTTGCTGGTGTTGCCAAAATAAAAATTCTAGCACCAGGTATTAGTCCGAACCCAATTCATAGTAACACTTAATAATTCAGCATGTTGAGCAGTATTTAAGCATGTTGTTCCAATTATTAGGTTTTCTGATGTCGCGAATAGTCAACAATACGTACTTGACTATCAATGAGGACGCATCTGTTAAAGGAAAGAAGCTGTATTTGTATTCTGGTCATGATTTAAATGTTGGTTCCATATTGCATTTCCTGGGAAAATCAGAACCACGAATTATAGAGTATGGGTCACAAATAATAATCGAAGTTCATAAAATACTTGGTTTTCGATTCTTCAGGGTAAGGAGATAATCTAATATGAGTGTATGTTATAGGATTAATTATGGTTTTTTTTTAGTTTTTGTTGGAGAACTATGAGTATCAGATACCAGAACCACTGTTTGTCCCTAACTGTGGTTACTTCTGCCCTGTCGATGTTTTTGCCAATCTGTATGCAGATGTTTTGGATCCTCTACTATTAAATGAACTGTGTTACAATTAAGTGTATGACATATGTAACTGTTGTGAAGTGGACAGTGACTTAAAATAAACAGAAGAAAAGCAATTTTCTTTTCCTAATACCACGTACCTTCATTTGAAAAGTGAAACTATAGGGACAGTAAATGCTGGCTAGCGGTGAAAATTAACAAACGGTTACTATGTAAAAAAATCTGATGTGGCCAGGCACATGACTTTATCATACTATATATAAAATTAATAGTTTAGCTGCATGAGATTCTATTTGATCGAGATCGGCTATGTCTGCATTAAAATAAAACTAGTAGAACTAGACAAATATCTCGATTAAAGCTGCGTTCGGATATTGTACTCCGTTGACAGCGGGTACACCGTCCAAATGACACTTACGTGTTATTGGGTGAAAAAAGTGTAACGGTGTTCAATATCCGAACGCAGCCTATATTGACAGTAGCATTTTCAAGACATTAGCGTTTGACACTAGCTACTGTCATTAGAATCAAAATAATCTGACATATCCTGGCTACTAGTTTTAAAGCAGTACGCCAGATCTCGATGAAATAGAATTTGCTCATGCGGCTAAACTATAAATTCTACCAAAAAATGTAGAAAATTTCCATAATAATTTTTACATAAATTATAGAAAATTTCCTCTCCTTTAATTTATTATTTAACTATTTTGACGACATTACACAAATAACGGCTCATTTGCAAAATCTTCGAAAAATGCTATGAGTAAACCACCAGTTCCTTTGGACCCTTTTCAACAGAAAGCTTTTCAGCTCTAAGTTTGGTTATAAAACTTCTAAATATGAAGTTTCGTCCCGGTACCATTAGTAGTTTCTCCGGAATCGTCGCCACAAAAACGGGTACACACACACACACATACACACACACACAAACACACACACACACAGACATTTTTTTGTACCTTGGTCAAAAATGTTCAGGGGACCCAAAAAGACATATTTCCGCTGAAATCTCAAAAAATTTTTTTGGCATGATTACAATACTTTACATACTGCGTATGATAAAGTAAAAATACAGGAATATAATATCTACCAAACATAGACAAACAAAACTATGTCCTAACATAAGCGACATCGACAGAATATGATAATGAAACTTAATCAAACAAATACTGCCAACATTGAGAAGATTTAAGTACTTACATACTATGTATACCTTGGAATAACGCTTTGATTAGAAATTCTGATCAGGTCCAATATTGTTCAGACAATAATACGTTGTAAATTTTTACTGCGACAATGTTTTGCGGCGGATTGCGTTAAAATTTATATGTTTATAATCACCTAAAATAACAGCATGACAGATTAAACATGAGGAATAATAAGCAGTGGCGTACCTGTCATTGCGAGCAAGGTGTGTAGAAATGTAAAAATGTTGGCATCATTTCAGATGAAAGTCTTTTTTTATTAAAGAAATACTGTATAATTTATTGTATCTTTACAACGATAATAATAATTATACTCTTTACAGCCATAAGACAAACCATTTGCATGGGATACGTCATTCATTAAGGCATAAAAAAATAAAATCAGAGGATGTACAATCAACAATTATTACAGATGTAAGCATATAACAAGGTACAATATTCTCGAAAGCAAAACAAGAAACATAGTAAAGAAATAAGTACAATTCGGAAGTAAGCTGCTTATAGGTAGGCTTACCATAATTATGAAATTCCAAACCGGGACAGGAATGACGTTTGAAAAGACATATAAAATAATTATGTAAGTATTCAATTAAACGCATACTTACCAAATAAAACGTAGAATAAATCGAAATGATCGGTCGGTGCTTTTGTGACAAAAAAAAACAAAGAACTATGTATAATTACTTATTGAACCACTTCTATTTTTGGATAGTGTACTTTTTAAATATAAGGATTATTATTTAATAAAAATTAAAAAAAAATATTATCTGTTTTAACATGGTTTTAACCATTGCATAAAATTTGAGATACCAACATTTATTTTGTAGAACAATATATGAAGGCAAATTAGACTTTGAAAATTTATGGGGATATTAACTACCATCGTAGTTAATATACTTCATATCGCCATCTATTCATATCGCTATAATATTCTTCATATCGCCATCGCGAACATGAAGAATAAAATAAGATGGCGTTTCCAAAAAAATTTTGTGGAAAATGTAATATTTTCACCGAGAATTTGAAGTTCGAGACTGATACGCATTGACCTGAGAGGGCTGACATGTGCACTCTTGACAATCGTACTGAAATAATTATTATTTATTCAGTTTACAATTATCCATTTATTTAATTATTTATTCCTATGAAAGTATTACTGACACTGTGACCAAATTCATAGTAGCAGTTTACAATGTCTGTAAGTTGCATGAACAGAAGTATTACTACATTTGTGAGATTGTTGAATTTCGACGAACAAGATTGTCAACCAATCTGGATATTTAATAATAATTTGTGAATTATTGTCTATCATTATTGTTAAGTCAGAAATGACAAATTATATGCTTAATAACTCTTTAGCTGTTGTCGATCTTTCGAAGTAAGTCAAGGTATATAGGGTGTTTGACATTATTTAGCAAATGTCAAGTTGTTCGGGATCATATTAGAATCGCAAATCAATAATAACTGTCAAAAAGTGTGATACTTCTACTATCCAAAATTAGTTCCTTTGTTTTATCCTTGTTAGTTGCCCCGGAAAGATTTTTTGAAGAATGCTTGTTTCTGATTTTAATTTCACAATATCTCAGAAACAGTTGACAAAAGCCTAATTAATAAGTTGATGTCAAAAAAATTAGGATAAAAATCTTACTGAAAACTGCAGTAATATACCTAGTGTTCCATTTAAGCAAACATAAGTTGTGTTGGTACGTTGTTGTGGAATATTGTGAAGCATCAACATATTTTCTTGCTGTAGAGCGTATGACTGTCTGCAACTTGTAGGTATGGGAAAAACGTAAATTTGATTTCTTAAGCCCATTAATATACTTTGTTTATAGCGTGGGACACCCTGTACATAATATTCTAAAATCAATATCAAAGGACTATACAACCTCCATTATACAACTTTAATTCGACTAATGGTAGAAAATTATGCACCCATTTTTGGAAAAGTTATAAATATTTTGCTAAACCAGAACACCGAAATGTACATTCTATGTTCAAATGAAGATACCTCAGTAGCTCGCCTCGGAGCATTCATGTATGACTAACCGAACTAATAACCTACAATTTTGTGTATGATAGAAAGTTATTCAAACATTTTTTTTTAAATATAAACATTTTATTTACGTAGCCAACTAAAATATAAAGTTCCTCCAGTCGCGTCGGTGCTCTACACAATATTGTCATATGGGTGTTTTTCATCTACAATTTCGTTTAGCAGAGAAATGATAAACAATTTTTGTAAAAGTTATAAACATTTTTCTGTAACAGAGATACATACATTCGTTCTATAAATTCGAAATTGTGGAATTGCGTTGAAATATTGTTACAATCATTAATCGATTAGTCACTATTTAACACTGTTGCTGATGCACCTTTAAATCGTGATAATGTGTATCTTTCTCATAAAAGGCAGCATCAAAAGCATGAGGGCAGTTTTCTTGACAGAGAAAATTTGATTTGCGCTCTTTGTACATTTCTTAAATATTTCAACTTGCTGACAACTAAGATAGAAATCTGTGATAGTATGTTAAGAATTTTAACCGGGAGATAATACCAACCTGGCCGGGACACCGGGACCGATGTCTCAAACCGGGACTGTCCCGGTCAAACCGGGACGTATGGTAAGCCTACTTATAGCGAACATGTTAAGAATCCATCTGAACTGTAGAATCCCTTCCCATCAGAGAAGACTTTAAATCGTTTCTAATAATTGCCGCTGACTTAGATTGTTTTATACACGGTGGCAACAAATTAAAAAGTTTACACCCAAAAACAGTTGGCCTTACGGCCTAATCTTGCATATGGAACTATTAAATCATTGCGGTAACGAGTGTTTATGCATATAACATCGCAGAAGAAGATTTTAATTTTAAAAAACAAGGAGACAGTTTATATATTATGTAGACACAACTAACTGTTAAAATTTTAAAATACCATGTTTGAAATTGAATCAAATGTACAACTATTACAACGGTTGAAAGGAAATTATATGCTTGCTGATATTGCTTTTTGGAAGCGTTGGCTGAGGTTTGGGAGCCCTAGCACTGCAGCCATGTAGCCTGTTGTACTATCGGTGCCCAGGTAGTTTAATCGAAGATCTTCATCCAGTGAATGAGGCTGAGGAGTCTTCCAATTAGATTTTCTTTGGGGAAGTTGGTTGAGGGTTCTCTTTTCCAAGGTTTTCTACCCTCCAGGTAATCAATGCTAAGCATTTGAATAAGATATGAGAGGCATCTTCTTCCTCTTCTTTGCAAAGTTCTTCTTTTGGAAGTTGTATAGTGTGCAGGTGCTTCCTGAGGCTGCAGTGCCCGGTAATAAATTCGGTCACCATCCTTAGGTTGTTCCTACTGAGTTTTATCACCTCAGCAGCAGGTCGGTGTGTTTTCTGATAGCCCACTCTCGCACATCTGCCTTGATTACACACTTTATTATTCCTATCATTGGTTGTGGTACAATGCATGGTCTAGTAAATCCTTTTGTTTGCCAGTTTATCGGCTCAGTGGGCATGGGAAGGGGTCTATGAACGGAATTGGTGGCGCACTGAGGATTAACGCCAATCGCTTTATTTTACAAGGGCATTATTTTACAATCTTTAATAAACTGGTTCAATTACGTTTTGTTTATTTTGTTTTTGGTATTAACATAGGCTATTGAATAATATAACGTACATTACCGAAATAGAAGTATGAATTATGCCCGGGCTACACTAACGCCTAACATCTAATGCCTGTATGTGTTAACTACCGCATCATCATTTGTCGGTCTTCTGATTTCCTAGATAATGCGTTTATAAAATAGTCGATAAAATAGTCGCAACTTGGTTGTGCCTCAAAGGGTTTGTGGTAACACTCGAATTTAACGCATTAATTTGTACATTATACGCATTAATACGTGCTAATAATACAGATGCATATAATATGTACATAGATAGAATAAGTAACATCGTTAATGTTTTTTTATAAATATTTTTATTTTCGAACTACGTTTTATAAATATTCCCAAGACCTACTTACCTAATATGCTTGTTGAGTTGGCATTACTTCAAACTTTTGACGGTGTAGTTTCAAGGATTAATGGTTGCTTGTGTTTCAAATGAAAATCAGCTCAGGAGCATGCCATAAAACATAACTAAGCTATATTTAGATTCAGTTATTCCGCTTAACTATGTTTTCTAAACTTTTAACATTATTTTCATTGCTTAGCTTGATTAAGCAACACTAACCTTCGGCAACAATATCCATTTTTAATAACAACATTCTAAATACCACTGTATTCGATAAAAAGTACCAGTCTACGTTTCATCCACGAGACACTTATTTCTTTTGTGCAAGTACTACAGACTGTTACTGTGCTTAATATTTTATTATGTTATTATTATTAGGCCTATGATCAACGATATGTACAGAAAACAACACCGTAAATATCCTATAATAAAATTAGCATAGGTAAATATTTATCATTATTTTTCTTTTAATTTATCAAACTTTTATTGACATAGTGGCGTCTATATAAATCTTGGATGATACACATCGATGAAATATTATCAGATCATCAATAGTAGAAGCACATCATGGCATTTCTTCTTGTTATCGCTGTGACACTTTTTACAAAAGTTAATTCAATTACCATTGAGAATCGTATCCAGACTTTAGAGTTGGTTCATGTTGTAAGTATAATAGAAATAGAAATTATATTGTCTATAAAATAAACGTGAACATTTAGGTTTTCCGCCATGGTGATCGAACCCCTGATAAATTTTATGCCCCATATACGCCGAAAACTTTCTACCCAGAAGGTATTGGCCATTTAACCAATGTAAGTCATATCTTTAAATATCGACAATTAACACAATTAGATATTATACTTTTGTATTTTTTGTTAATTAGATACTTTTTCAGAAAGGTAAGCTGACATCGTACAATATAGGAGCGTCTCTTAGAGCGAAATATGGTAAGTTTTTGGGTGATGTATTCACCCCAGAGGTTCTCTATTGTGTTGCGTCGCATTATCCACGAACAAAGGTTAGCATTCAATTGGTGTTAGCTGGATTGTATCCTCCTGCAAGTATCCAGAAATGGAATAATCACTTGAACTGGCAACCAATTGCATGTGACTATATGAAAAGCGAAGACAACACTGTAAGTATACACAAAAATACGGTTTCCTTTTTGGAAATTAATTTAAAATAGTCGTTAGCTAAACGGAAGACTAGTGAACAAAAAGTCAGTAAATCATTTTGAGGTGGTTGAAACTTTAGTTTGGACTTAAGATTCTAAAACCTTGTCAGTATGACGACCTGTAAATACATTTAAAAATTTTTTTGACAGGGCTGAGATTTATAATACTAGGTATACCTGTAAATGCATGTAAGTTGGTAAAAAAATCCGGTGGGATAGTTTAATATTATTAAAGATACGTGTGCACTATTGTGTATACCTAAATATGTGAGCTTGGATCTCAAAAGGCACCAGTAGTAACTTCAACAATAATACGTCATGTTAAAGATAACTCAACACTTTTCCCTCAGCACATTTTTAAAATGTTTTGAAAATGAATCTGTGACATGGACGGAAAATTGCTCTAGTGACTAAACATTTTGATTTTAAGATTTTGACGGAATCAGATAGCTTTTTCTATTGGCTAAATAGAAATTATGGTTTATTTCGTGACTCCATGGATTAATTTTAAACAATACTCAGTATATTATTTGCTCCACAGAATCAAACATTGCAGATTCTGCAGTCTTGGACAGTGTACACTGTCCACTGAAGAGAACTTTTGTTAGCCTCAGTTTTTTTAGAAGCTCAGAGAATAGCCTAGTCAATTTTAAAAATGACTGAATTTCAAAAAATATTAGTTAAAACCAAGCAATAATCGTACTGATTTCTTTCTCACGCGCTATATTCTTTTTCTGGTGGTGATATTAATGGAACTTTTGACATATCATTTAAAACACACAACTAAAAAGCTATATACAAGCATTATAAATTATAAATATCAATTTTCCACCGGGGCCGTAAACTTGATTTCGTCCTTTATTGGCGATAGGCAACAACGCGTGCGGGTTGACAGTGACATTTCGCCAAGCCTTGCTGTTCGGTGTGGAGTTCCACAGGGTTATGTGCTCGGTCCTGTATTGTTCTTGATTTATATTAATGATCTCCCGACAGACGATCCATTGGGTGCCCTTGTTCCCTTTGCTGATGATACCACAAGTGTTGTCAGTGACAGTAGTGTGGAGGCGCTGAGTGATAAGATCGGAATGACGGATGCAAATATAAAAAAATCTGATGTGGCCAGGCACACGACTTTATCATACTATATATAAAATTAATAGTTTAGCTGCATGAGACTCTATTTGATCGAGATCGGCCATGCCTGCATTAAAATAAAACTACTAGAACTAGACAGATATGTCAATTAAAGCTGCGTTCGGATATTGTACTCCGTTGACACCGGGTACACCGTCCAAATGACACTTAAGTGTTATTGGGTGTAAAAAGTGTAATGCAATATGCGAACGCAGCTTATATTGATAGATGTTATTGTCAAAACATTAGCGTTTGACACCAAGACTACCTACTGTCAATAGAATAAAAAAATCTGACAAATCCTGGCTACTAGTTTTCATGCAGTACGACCGATCTCGTAGAAATAGAATTTGCTCATGCAGCTAAACTATTGATTGTACCAAAAAATGTCATGGTGATAAATTATTCAGAATTTCCTCATCTTTAATTTATTATTTAACTATTTCGACAAAATTCCAGAAATGGCGGCTTATTTGCAAAATCTTTCAAAAATGATAAGACTAAACCTCCAGTTCCTTTGGACCCTCTTCAACAGAAAGCTTTTCAGCTCTAAGTTTGGTTATGAAAGTTCTAAATATGAAGTTTCGTCCCGATACCTTTAGTAGTTTCTCCGGAATCGCCGCCACAAAAAAAAACGGGTACACACACACACATACACACACACACACAGACATTTTTTTGAACCTTGGTCAAAAATGTTCAGGGGACCCAAAAAGACATATTTCCGCTAAAACCTCAAAATTTTTTTTTGGCATGATTACAATACTTTACATACTGCGTATGATAAAGTAAAAATGGTTTATTTCCAACAGATTAAATGTCAACACCTCCAAAACAAATACATTACAATTTAGTTTGCGGAATAATCCACCGGTGGTGAACGCTGTTGGTTTTTTGGGTGTTAAGCTGGACTCTAAAATGACTTTGGAGCATCATGTAAACTATGTTCGTGGCAAGCTGGGAAAGTCGATATATTTCATCAGAATCTTAAAAAATTCTCTATATATAACATCGCTAGTGCATGCATATTATGGACTATTTCATTCTATAATGGCGTATTCGATTATAAACTGGGGCCATTCTCCACATATGCGGCAGATATTTAAAATGCAGAGGCGATGTATTCGTGTGCTGCTTGATGTGGGTTACACTGAAGAGTGCAAATGGTGCTTTGTAAAACTGGGTATCCTCACGGCCCCAAGCGTGTTTATTTTAGAATGCTTAATGTATGCACACGAAAATAATAATAAACTAACGAGAATCAACACCGTTCATTCATACGCCACAAGATTTGGTGACAAATTGCGCCATGAGTTTCTGCGTCTCCATAAATCCAGAACTGGGACTTCCTATTATTCGATAAAATTTTATAACGCCATTCCATCCAACGCTAAAGTCTTGCCAGTGGATGCTTTTAGGAAAACAGTTAGACGGTTTCTTATTGAAAAGTCAGTGTACAGCTTTGATGAATTCATGGATCAGTGTAGTGATTTGATGAATTAATTTTGATCATGTATTTGAAAAATTAAATACTAAATTGTCTTGACCTGTGTAACGTATCTTGTTTACGATTAACATCAATAAATACTATGACTATGACTATGATTACAATTCAAGAATTAATCAATAGTAAACACTTATCAGAACCACATTCAGACGCCTCTCTCACTGAAATGGTTTGAAATTCCAAACCCGAATCCTGAACCTTAAAGTACTCATATCTACATATTTACGTATTATGTATATTTTGTGTGTTGTTACTTTCAGTTATTTACTCCAGTCAGCACATGTCCGAATTTCAATGCTTTATTTAAAAATGAATTGCTAAAATCTAGTAGTGACCCAATATTCCTAAAATACCAACATTTATTGCCGTATTTAAGAGGAAATACTGGTGACGTAGACACTGATCTATTCACTCTTGCTGGTATCCTATATTCGACACTATCGGCAGAAGAAGAATACGGACTTGCTTTACCTAGTTGGACAAAATCTGTATATCCAGACATTATAAAGGAAATTGCAAGTCACACGTTTAAATACTACACCGGAATTGGCAAGGTGAAAATTCTACAACCAGGTATTAGTTTAAACCCAATATTAGCTTTACATTTTAAACTAAAGTTTTTTTTTCAATTATTAGGTTATCTGATGTCGCAAATACTGAACAATACATACTTAACTATCAACGGAGACGCATCCGTTAAAGGAAGGAAGCTATATTTGTATTCTGGTCATGATATAAATATCGCTTCCATATTGTATTTCTTGGGCAGATCAGAACCGCGAATTATAGAATATGGGGCACAAATAGTAATCGAGGTGCATAAAATTCTTGGCAAACGATTCTTCAGGGTAATGTGATAATCTAATATAGGGTATGTCCATTTTAACATTATTTTTAATGTTCTATTTCAGTTTCTGTTCGAGAACTTCGAATATCAGAGCCCAGAACCAGTATATGTCCCTAATTGTGGCTACTTCTGCCCTGTCGATGCTTTTGCCAAATTATATGCTAATGTTTTGGATCCCGTACAGTTACATAGCCTGTGTTATGTATAACCTGAGTATATGATATGTAAATGTCTCGTATGTACAGTCATGGAAATAAGTAAGTTCGTATCGCTATCGCAGGATTTGAAAATAGTATGTCGGTTATATATTCGTGTACTGTTCTACCTCGACCCGGCTGCTTCGCAAAAAGTTGTCCGTCACGAGGTGGTTTTTCGATGGATGTAATGTAACGGGATTTAGTTTATTTTTAGCGTGTCCGACCTTTTCCTTAATGTGATATCTTCATTGCAATGTAATAAATGAAATATGATCACTACAGTTAAGTTTACGAGTAGGTAATGCATTTAATTAAATATAGAATTACTTTTATAATAATATTAATAAACATGAAATTTGATAATATGATACGAAAAGCTCATTTTAAGATATTGCGTAATATCATGACAAATTATATAAATTTATGTTAACTTAATACACATATTAATTACGCAAGTAAATGCCTTTGCCCAGCAGTAGGATGACGGGCTTGAGTAAGTAAGTAAGTAAATGCGCAAATCAACTTGATGCCAAGGATTATCACTAAATATAGACTATTTCAGAATTGTCATATTAAAATATATTCACTAAATGTAAATAAATTCTCTAAATTTAATTTAAATTTACATTTAGGACGAGCGTGTATTTTGTATGAAGGACAATGGAAATTTTATATCTGTATTTACTTTACAGCAGTTAATGTTCAATTATCTTTCATGACATCTAATACATGCTTGACAACCAAAATAATTTAAATTATAGTAATATATACAAACTGTCCAACGTTACTTCCGCAAAACATTTTTTTTTCAGAACATAAATTACTTTTTCAATTCATTAAAAAGTTACAGCCGTTTGAATTATTAACAATATCTTATTTTAAACGGCTCCAACTTCAGAAGGAACAGAGAAAACCAATAAGACCATATGAAACATATTACTTTCTACTTTCTAGAAAAAAAAACAAAACATTTTGGTATTTTCTCCTGTTCATTTGTTAAGACAAATTATTAAAATTTTACTTATAATTAATAATTTTTTTAATATGTATTTATAGTGTTTCATTTTGGGTTTGCATTGTTTGATAACTAATTAATTTTTTATTTTTCTTTTTTTGTTAATATTTCAACGAGCTATACAGAAGTTTTATTGTAATATAATTCCAGTTCAATAAGTACACATTTTTTATTTACTATATATTAGCTGGAATATTATTGAAAATTTTATTTCTAAATTTGTTTTCTAAATAAATTAAGAGGCGTGCATTAACAACGATAATAAGTTAAAAATAACATTTTGACTTATGAATTGTGTACTGTAAGGTTAGCTAAAATGCATATACATTAAAAATTAAGGTCTTTTTAATTTCCAAACAATATAAACTATAACTGAAAATGTTTAACGACATACTTTGTCAAAGTAATATTATAAGTTAATAATATGGTAACATACACGCGGGATGTAAATTTTAAATATATCAAAAATTACAGCCACAACCTGGATTTGAATCAAGGCCCTTTGCGTCGCTAGCACAATGTCAATAGCTCAGGTGGGAGAGCATTGTGCTAGCGACGCAAAGGTCCCTGGTTCAAATCGTCAAGTTGTTGGTTTCTCTTACGTATAGCTTTTATTGCATATGATTGTGAGTGATTAATATGCAATAAAAGATATACGTAAGAGAAACCAACAACTTTTCTTTCTGAAGCGTCTCCTTTTGGGAAATTATATACCCGTTACCAACATAATTTATGCTCATCCCAGGTCAAATTTGATGAAATAATTTTTATGTTGTATAAATGTTCTTTTAGATGGTCGTATATTTTGGTTAATTTTTATTTTAATAATAATTATAACATATTTACATTCCATCAAAATTCGTCGAAAATTTAGAGCTTGTTTCCAAAAATTTTTGTAAATTAGTGATATACATAATAATTGTCATTATTTTCAGTTGTCAGATATTTGAAACAAATTGCTGTAAAGTAAATACAAAATAATAATATAAAAAAATAGTAATGATACATTCATGCTATTCAAAATACATACTCCTTTCTGTTTATTAACTTAAACATTGCAAAATATCGTTGAAGCTAAATATCTCGAAAACACCAGTAAATCACATTTAATAAATTACCATAAAGACAAATTTAAAGCAATTTAATTTTAATTTATTTCTATTTTGTGAATAAATGTTAATACATGTCAGTTCTGAAATAACCTGAAAAGTAAAAATATTGACAACAACAAATTGATTTTTGTATTTATTAACACAAAAAAGCTATTAGATGCAATAAGGTTGTAAGTATAATTTGTTGTGTTGTATGCAATATCTTGAAATGAGATTTTCATTTCATGTAATCGAAAACTTTTATGTTTATTAATATAAAATTAACGTCATATTTAATACACAATTACATTGCAATGTAGGAATTACATTAATTAATTACACATTAAGCTAATAAACAGAAACATATAAATCATTATAAACCAATTCAAAGCATTCGAACAAGGTTTCGCAAATAATAAATTTCCGATATACTAGTTGAAGCGTAAACGGACAATTTTTTGCACTTAGCGGCCGAGCAGTCGACCAGAATAACAAAAAACTTGTACTTGGATGTATCATCGACACTGCTAAAATATTTATAGAACTTACTTAATTCCAAGAGTGTACATTATACAATACGTAAGACATGGACAGGATGTGTTGTTACGCGTCCCGAATATTTTTAACTACTATGTTTCTTGCGGAATTTTCCCGAAAATAGTAACCCTTTACTACTTTACATTTGAGAACATAGTTGTGCTAGTTTAAAAGAAATTTCTCAAAAATCAAGGCAGGTATTTCAGCAAAGATCTGCTGAAGGTTATAGCTCAAAATCAAGTCATGCTATGATGATTTATCGTCTTGCAGTTTGTTGAGTGTGATCTGTATGATACAGATCACACTCAACAAACTGCAGACTGTATCGCTCATTCACACTCATACCATTGGAATAGTATGGACGCAGGATGACACAATCTATATCTTATTTTGTTGTATTTTGGAAGTTCCATAAATATTATGTAAGCTAAAGATAAAAATATATGAGATAATACTTTTTACTGTTTTAACTTGATTGATTAGACATATAACACGGATACCTGACATTTTGCTGAACTTTATGTTCCATAACTTTTGAAATCTTTGAAATATTCTGATAATTTTTTCAGAACATTTTAAACACATACATAACCATTATCAAGACATTGCAGTTTTAGAGAATACGGTTATGTCGACATGTAATGGAAGAGCATTTGGTTTTAAAAACTCGCTACCAACTGCATACACGACAGTACCTAACCTTGAAACGATATTTACTATTTTTAACCGTTTATTGTTATTGTTTATTTCTAAATAGAAATAGATAGAGCCTATCTAAACAGTAAATACAGAAAAAAATCGTAGTGAGAATTTGCACCTCGAGATGGCACCAAGTGTGAACAAGCATGATTACACTACATTATTGAAGTGGCTAATGTACAAGACGCGTTAATTCCAATTTATTTTATTGTGTTTGTATATACCATTCAATTCAGAAGATCGTTTTTATCTCTATTGTAAATCCATTCTACCTATCTATGCAATATGCATGCAATTATTTAATACATCTATTGGATAGTTACATCATACATAAATAGAGATAATTAAAATGAGATGTGTTCATTAATACTCTTGCCAACTTACATATTAATTTAATTGTGTCTAGCAAACGCTCAGTACATTTTAATTTTACAAGATTTTTGTGTGGTCAGCTTAATCTTTAACCTTTAAAGGAAAAACATTTCTTCTTGTATAAGATATATTTGTTTAAAACAAAATTGGATTTCTATTGCGAAAGGAATCCTATTTTCAAATCGAAACAAAAATATTACCTTAAAAAAAACTAATATTTCTTTCTAACCAAATATATTTAGGTATTTCACTGAAATAAATATTGCTAATAAATAAATCTCTCCAAGCAAATAAGTTAGACTCTATAGAAGTATTCCATGATGTAAATACTTTTTGTGCCAAAGAAAACTCAACTAAAAGTTATTTAAAAATGTTTAAAAACTAGTGCATGCTACGATCACCCTGTATAGCGCATCTAATTTTTCATGTCATCAGCATCTAGCCATGGCTTTAGTGATCATGTGACAAAATTTTTAGGACAATATCTGTAAAATGTAGTATTAACGTAGTTCTTAAGAAATGCCTGCAATTGCCAATTTTTTGACAAACCATTGAATATCTAAGAAACTCTTTACTTTACACAGGTACAACTTACACAGTTTAAAAGACAACTTCCTTAGTATTCATAGTATGGTATGATATACAAAACGTTCAATTTTAAAAAATGTACTGACTTTCCGTCACGCCTAAATGCAACACCCTGTATAAATGAAAATAATTTTACGTTATAGAAACTAATGAGTCAAACAACTCTTGTATAAAACATTTTGTTCTTTCTCAAACGATTTGAGCACTACCGACCGCCGGGTTACTAATAACTCACCCGGTATATTTCCATATCTACATTATCTTATTTCCTATCATAACTGACCAAACTGTCAGTGATTATTATATAGGTACAAATATTGTGGACGTGGCGTCCAAAAAGTAATTTTTGGTTCACAAGATTTTTTTAATGTAGGCAATAAAATAAAATACAGATTTCGAGAAACTACCTTCTAGACTTCTATTCACAAAATCCATCTTTTCCAGTGTTATCAATATTACCCTAATTTTGGTAAAAAATGTTATATAGGCGTTGTTAACACTACCAAAGAAACTAACAAAGTCAAGAGAAGAAAATGTGGGTTGCCATTAAAAATAAATGATTTCGATGGCGTCATAATTCGAAAGCAATTATTTATAATGCAAAATCGAATTTAAAATCCCTTTAAATAAACTAATAAAAAACAAAATTTTAAATTTGCCGCCAAACTGCAACAACTAATATGGCCGCTCAACTCAAATATCAAAATGACATTTCGGCCATCCTTCGTCATTCCTGTATAAATTTCTCTGTGCGTATAGCAGAGTTCGTAACCTAACAAAATATGGACATCCTACCAACATTCTGAGCTAGAAGGTCGTCGTTAAATACCATGTTTTCGCGATTGTCCAATAAGAGTATCGGCTCATTCCTGAAGTACTCAGGTTTCAGCTGCATTTTTGCTGGTACGATGGTTACACTCTTGCCTGACAATCAACTGGATTCATATGGGGTTGTCAGACTCTGCAGAACCGCCTATACAGTTTTAAAGATAAGCACTATATACCGAGAGAATTTATATTCAAAGAAGTTGGAAGCAAACACAGAGGACTATAAAAAATGGTCGTCATTCTGTCATAAGAGAGGAGCGGAAGAATTGCTAAAGCTGTGTTTCCTGAATAAAGGAGTCTACATTAAGGTTGGTCAGCACTTAGCAGCTCTGGACTACTTGATACCAACAGAGTATGTTGAAACAATGAAAGTTTTGCACAGTAATGGACCGACGACGGACATTGATGATGTATATAAAGTTATCAGAGAAGATCTGAAGAAAAATGTATGTTTTGTATGAGGTTGTGATTAAGTAAGTAGTAAGAATATAATTTTGTTATAGCCGGAAGAACTTTTCACTTCTATTGATCCAACACCGATAGGGCGAGCGTCATTAGCTCAAGTTCACAAAGCTACGCTACCAGATGGAACCACGGTAGCGCTTAAAGTTCAACATTCTTATGTAAAGGACCATACTGTTGTTGATATGAAAAGTATGGAAATATTAGCGGATATAGTAAGTTTTGTATTCCCTGATTTCAAGTTTCACTGGCTTGTCGATGAAATGAAGCAGAACATCCCTCTCGAATTGGACTTTGTGAATGAGGGTCAAAATTCCGAAAAAGTTACAGCTATGCTCAAATCATTCGACTGGTTACAAATTCCACAAGTAAAGTAGGTATACTCATGATAATATCTTTTCAAATATCACTAATGTTTGGCGCATTGAAGATGGGAACTTACTACTAATAGAATATTGACCATGGATTATCTCGAAGGAGGTCATGTAAACGACTTGAAATATATGAGTGAGAACGAAATTGACCCGGTTGAAGTGTCCGAAAAATTGAGTCAACTTTATTCGGAGATGATCTTCATACACGGATTTGTGCATAGCGATCCCCATCCTGGAAATATATTGGTGAAGAGAAGCGCCAAAGGAAACGGGTGTAATATACTGTTATTGGATCATGGTTTGTACGCGGTGAGTAAATCCAAACCTAAATTTTACAACACAATATACGGTTATAATATAAAGATCAGCTTTCTGAAAGAAAAAAGGAGCAATACAATTTTGATGACTTACCGACCTGTCTTCTGCTGTGACCTGTCTTCATATTTTTACAGTTAAATCTTCCAACACTCACAGGAGTGTTAGACACACTACAGAGTGTGTTAGTTTCATTTTACTCGGGGTCTTCTTCTTGGTCTGGTATCAATCAGAATGCTTATAAGATTATTTTCTCAAATCCATTGACCAGTTGCATCGAAAAGAAAGGTCTGCACCCAGTCAATATTCTCTCCTCATCCTCTTTGTTTTTATGGTTCTCTCTGGTATGGGTGGAGCTAAGTCATTTAAAGGTGTACACAATATGGATGTTGCGTCTCGCCTTTGTACGCTGTCTCCGTCTTCTCATAAATGGATGGTACCAACTTTATTACCATCTGAAACCTCAGGCGGAATCATTACGGAATCACTATCAATAATAGAGCCAAGTTTGCCGGAAAATCATCAAAACTTCGAAACCGACTGTAACAGCACCAGTTTAGATAAAACTTTTGTATTGCTTCTTTGAAATCACGTCTATTTGAAGAGACTAAAGCGGTTATAAAGTTGCGCATTTTGCTCTGTATCTAAGAAGGACTCTTTAACCAATTTTGCTAAACTTGTTCAATAACTGTTTCATCCTTTTGGCGAATTCTTATTATTTTCTGGACATTGTAAAGAAATTCATCAATATCATCGTTGATTTCAGCCTACTCAGAGAAGTCTATGCATAGAGTTTTTTTACATCTTGTTATAATTAATTCGAT
Organism: Aphodius sticticus; assembly: GCA_963966075.1. Lineage (NCBI taxonomy): Eukaryota > Metazoa > Arthropoda > Insecta > Coleoptera > Scarabaeidae > Aphodius > Aphodius sticticus. The sequence goes on from OZ014511.1 coordinate 29,301,885, forward strand.
AATGCAAACACTTATGTGGCTTTTCGTTACAGTCGAACAAAGAGACAATAATGACACGCGTATAATTAAAAAAAAATCTATACTACACCATGTCACAGAGTTGGCACATATTACTGTTTCAAGGTTTAATCTTTTATTTTGCCCCACAGGGATTTTCTTTCGCATTTTGGAAAAAATGACAAAACACGCCACACTCTTTGATATTATCCAAAAAGTAACGTGTTTTAACTGAATTTAAGTGTCTGAACTAAAAGCTTGATCCTTAAACTTTGCGAAAACAACATGCCTTCGCATCCAGGTGAAAAAATATAAGATTGTCACATTGGTTCCACTTTAAAATTTATTATTCTAGCTTTCATTTTAGCCTACATAAAGAATTCAATATATAGAAATTCAGAAATTCTAAAGTTGGAACCACTATTCTCAACATTGTGTTTTTTTTATTTATTCAAATATCACATTTTTTGTAGAAAATGCAGTTTCAAGTAAAACTTTTCAGCCGTACTACCAGCACCAAATACAGTAAAACTGTATTTGGCGATATAGGCTGAGTATGCCGGAATTGACTTCATCATGCAGGCTGTTATATCAAGACATGCATGTTATTAAAGTTACTAATACACCCTATACTTCACTTATTAGAATGTAATTATCTACCCATCGGTTAATTTGTTAATGTATGGTCATTACCCTTACATTAAATCATTGCTGATATTTAAAACAATTTGCTAATATCTGTCAATTAAGTAGGTACCACTGCTACTTGCGGTTAGGACTGTTTGCAAAGATATACATAAAGTCGTGCATCTTCTACAACATTTCTACAATTGGAATAAACCAAAAAGCAAAATATTGAATTGATACAGCTTTGTAACACAGCGCTTTCTTAAATTCCTTCGTTATTCCATAGACTGTTTCGAAAGTAAACTAAAGCATCATTTAGATTCTCCATGATTTTCACATTTTATTTTTAAAATGAGAATGGTATGTGTACAATTTCTGTTATATTACTTCTTCGTAGTCCTCTGTAGATCTATGAAGCAGATATGCCTGGGCGTCGCATTTCATGAATCGTTCGTATACTATCAATATAATTATATTATTACTAATCAATCGTTGTTAACCATCTTGTCAAATTGTTTGTTGTTTTTGTTTGTTTTAGACGTTAAATAAAGAATTTATGACAGAATACGCAAACTTTTGGCTTTGTATATTGGATAGAAATAGAGAAGGCATGCAATTGCACAGCAAGAATTTGGGCGTAGAAGGAGATGGAATGTATGGCTTATTTGCATGCATGGTAACTGGAAGACCATGGAGTTCCATTATTAATGGTTTGGAGAAGTAAATACAAACAAAAAGGGAAGTGAATTATTTTACTACAACCATAATTTGTTCTAGTAACCAGCCCACAAAAGAAGAAAAGGATAGAGTTCAGTCGAGGTTGCCGGAAGTATTTCCGCATATGGTTAACATACTGCAAGGTGTTAATAGGCAGATGTACCTAATTTTTAAGACGAACGGTCTTGTACATGGTTTGGAGCATACACTGAGAACAAAGGCCCAGAAATGTACGTTCAAAACAATGTGCCAGTGTTGCATAAGATCCGTGTACAGCAGGAAAATGGATGAATCAACGACAGCTTTGGAAAAGGTGAAGATCTCGCTGACCCAGTACTGGCTCTTGTTGAAAATTTCTATCCATTATACGATGGTTACTGTTCAAGACGTGTTGAGAATCCTCGGTATATAATGGGCATTTACATCCTATGTCCTCACAAATGAGGAGCCGACCCAGAGAATGTTCTGGAAGAAGCAACGCGCCAAAGGTTTACTTACTAAGAACTCTCACAATGCGCATTTTCCTTTTTATACAGAAGTGTATATCGTTTCATCAGTTTAACATTAAATTATAGGATTAAAATTAGGCAGTTTTTAATTCCTCTATTTTACAGTGATCTGAAGACTGGACTTGCTAAACTTAAATTTTCCGTTTTTATGGATACACCCCTGAATATTTTACGGGATTGCATTGATCCGCAAAAAAACTGTCAAAAACGCTAAAGACTTTCTTGTTCACGACGTCTAATTAAGCAATTTGTTATTGTTAAATAACATATACAGTTAGGGTTGCCAACATTGTGCCTATGCTGACCCGGAGAAAAATAATTATATTATGAAACATAAGTTTAAATTAATAACAGCCGCCACAAAAATGTGCGGGTTCGACATATACTTTTTTCGTAACGCTTTGGTGTGAAGTTTGGATATAGATAGTGTAGAAAACGATGAGATCTAGATGCTAATTACTAAGTAAATTAATTTATTTCAATTAATGTCTACTAGTTTTCCCTCTTTTCGTTTCTGCTTTTTATTGTCGATTTTTTTACGACATAACCAACATAAGACAAAATGCCAATATTACCACCTAAACCAAGCATAATTTTGATGTACTGAGAGCATTTTTTAAGGGATCATGTGTTTTTGTTAGAAGTAATTATCTACACGTTCCCTAAGTATGTTTAAATTTTCATTTTATTCCGACAATATTGGCGTTTTGTATAAACCCCCATAATAAATGTGTCTCTAGTCAGAAATGATAACTATATCTCTCAGTCTTTGTAAATACATAGTCTAAATACTCTAAATAATAATAAAATTTTCAAATCAAAGTATCGCTGTCGTCATCTCCATGATTTAAAAAAATCTGTTTTATGACAGACCAGTGTGATACCATTCTGTGAACTGCCTTGGACAAACTGAAACATATTGTTGGGACAATTCTTATCATCTGAACAACATACATATTAAAATAATCAACGAAAGTTCAAAACTTATTTTTTACAGTAAGTTTTAAGTTCCTACCTTTAAATAATACCTGTCTTTTTGAAAGTTATTTTTGATATTAGATTTGTCTCAGTCTATGATCATCGAGGCAAGATACAATCTTCTGCGTTCGTTGTACCGCTACAGAATTCCTAATGTATTCACTAGACATATGACAAAATCTAAAAATGCTACAATTGCTACTTTCAAAGTTTCTCACATGCTCTCAAAAAATTAAATTCTTGTGGAGATTAAGAGTAATAGAGTGCTTCTTATTTTGAGAAAAATTCCTTTTTTCAAGGGAAATGGCTGCAAACTGAATGATTAGAATAACAATGACTGTATTTAAAATTTAAAAATATTATTATAATATATTATTAAATATTTTGTTTAGAAATCTTTAGTTAACCCGGAGAATTTAACTCCAAACCCGTAGCCCGGAGAATGGTCGCCAAACCCGAAGTCTCCGGGTCAAAATGACCATGTTGGCAACCCTATATACAGTGAGCGCGTAAAGTATGGAAACATGACAAAATCTCAAGGACAGTTTGCTATTTTAAAAAATCCTGGAACACGTCGATTTATAATTCTAGTCGAGCCAATATTATTAGATGGGTGACAGAGATAGTGACATTTCGTATTTGGCAGCAATATAGGGTGCGTGCAACAAGTTATTTCTGGTGAAAACTAAGTTGCATAGCGTTCAGCAGATGAAAAGAGCCGCTGTGGTCACGTTCACGTTCAAAATAAGCTATTAATTTATCAATCACCTCTTTACTATGTCTGCTAAGGTCTCGCGGCAATTTAATGTTATTCCTACCAGCGCAATACACATTTCTGATCACAGCTCGTATAAATATAAAATTCAACCTAACAAAATAAAATTTGTATAAATATCCATTTTTTCTAAGTCTTTTGCAGGAATTAGCTGGAAATATAATGATAACATTAAATGGCAATGTAAGACGCATACTTTGGGCGCATTACTTGTTGCATTAATTGCATTTTGTTACTATGTTTTTAATTTATCTGAAGTTGGTAATGAAAGCATAGGAGATTTAAATAGAGATTAAAATCCATAGTGCATAGAGGTCTTAAATAAGTAAATGAAAAAAAAAACTCTTCTTTTATGCACAATATTTATAAGATTTAAATAGCTATATTCCGACCCGTCTACGTTGGCCCGATTATATCAAAATACACCTTATGATGTCACGTTAATTTTTTACCTTCAATTGTTTTTAACAGATGACGTCATCGACATTTTTTTTAAATGACAACCCAATATATTGTTTTAATGAATTTGGCAGATCTTTTAATTGTCTTATGGTAGCATAAAATTTTTATGGCCTTACATAAGAAAGCTTTCGAGAGACAATTGAAGGTTATGAAATAAAAGTGATCAAATCTCCGGAACGGCTCGACCGAATTTAACGAATTTTTGGAATTAAATATTTTGCAACCATGTGAAGTCACTGGCGTTCTTATCGTTTATGCAACGTTAACAGTTTCTGAGATATAACCTCAAACTTTTGAATATGAAATAGAACACACCCTGTATATTTTGACATTTTCTGTTATAGGTAAAACCACGAGAGCTGAAAGCGAGTCATCGATTCCAGCTGTTATTTTTCTGACACGTTACAGACCATTCCCGTGCGTTAGAAAGAAACAGAGTGCTTTTTCATGCATCTGTTCTTACGCTTTTAGGCGATGACTCACCTTCAGCTCTCGTAGTTTTACCTATACGGTCTTCATTATTATATCAAAAACATCTAGAAATTAACAAAAACCTTTATTACTTAGGTTTAAAAATTAACAAAGAAAAAATTGATAAAACATTATTACATTTTCTACTTCAACTACTCTAGTTGCTTTATGAGGATACGCAACCATTGACAAGAACAAATTGTTTTAAATTTGATCGGTTTATTTTTTGTTGTTCTTATTTTTTGTTATCAATTTTTTCTTTGTTAATTTTTAGACGGTAAGTAATAAAGGTTTTTGTTAATTTCTAGATGTTTTTGATATAATACCGTAACAAGCCTAGTAACATTGAATAGGCAATGGAAGACTGTAACAGAAAATGTAAAAATGTACAGGTGTTCAATTTAAAATTCAAAAGTTTAAGGTTATATCTCAGAAACTGTAAACGTTGCATCAACGATAATAACGTCAGTGACTTCACATGGTTGTAAAATACTTAATTACAAAATTTCATTAAATTCGGCCGAGCCGTTCCGGAGATTTTGTCACTTTTATTTCATAACCTTCAATTGGCCTTTTCCCGAGACAATTAAAAGATGTCAAATTCATAAAAAAAAATATAGGGTTGTTATCACGGTCCAATACGGTCTGCCGACGCGCATCGGCCCCGCCTACAAGTGACGTCAGTGCGAGAAGGAAGCTGAAGTACCGTTAATATGGCGTTAATTTCATGGCTGCCTGAGTAGCCAATAGTAATAGTAGAAGTAGCGTTCGTTGCCATGGTAGCTAATATGTTGTTGTAACGTTCAAGCCTTTTTGACAATTAAAGTGTTGGCATGGTTGTCAACTTGTTAACCTAAATCACCTACAAAAGTAAAAAACTTACGGATGTATTTGGTTGCCTAGGTATCCGTGTCAACATCCTTCTCGCAGTGACGTCATGCGCAAAAATGAACGAATTTGAGACGCCAAGTAAGCAGACCGTGGTTTTCATTAAAAAAAAATGTCGATGACGTCATCTGTTAAAAACAATTGAAGGTAAAAAATAATTTGATATCATAAGGTGTATTTTGATAATTATAAATCGACATGCTTGAGGATTTTTTAAAATAGCAAACCGTTCTTGAGATTTTGTCATGTTTCCATACTTTACGCGCTCACTGTATACATAATATATTATAAATAAATATCTTAATGACGCCCGTAATAAAAAAATATAAAATCCTTTGAACATCCCCAGTCAGCACGTAGGGACATTTAACATCGCAAGGACGTTGACTTTTGTTGCATTATGAACCTTAAATTTTAATGTTATGTAATGTCGCATAGATGTCAGTGTAGAAGAAATTGTTCATTTTGGTTCCATTAATGTTATAAATGTATCTTTTCAGTGTGAACATCCATGTAATGTTACATGGATGTTGTGACATCCTGGCGATTGTTTTGGGATCTACCTATTTCAGGATGTTCAATTTGAGACTTCTACATCTCAGGAACATCGCTGAGATGTTTTTGTGCTAGCTGGGTCGAATGCCTCTTATAAAACACTATAATTGTACGTTTCATTATCTACGATCGCAAGTACTGCAGTTCTCACACAATTCATCAATGTGGTACACTGATCAAACCTGGTGATGGAGTTTGTATAGGTGTAACCGGACCAAGGTACACCCTATCTAAAGCCATGTAATACACGGCCCTTTTTCAAGCAAAGACTCACACCATTGAACTATGCGCTCAAGAATGCATACGAAGAAACGAAGCGACCCACACAGCAACATAACACCTATCACATAATATTTTAGAACAAATTGATTTTAAAACGTTAAAAGTGAGCCAACTTGTAGGATATTAGATATTAGGTAGTTATTAATTTATATTAAACTACAAAGTTCAATTTTTACTTTTAGACGCTTCTTTATTATTCATAAATCGATTATAAATCGACGTGTCCGAAGATTTTTTCAAATAACAAAACGTTTCAGAGATTTTGTCATGTTTCCATACTTTACTCGCTGACTGTATAAATAAACATCAAAATACTCCTATTTAAAAAAAAACCTTAAGAAAAGATAGCTAGACGAGGAACAGAAAGCACGGAGGCGAAAAAGAAGACCATGTTCTTTTACAAAAATAAGTTGAGTTCAACTAATTTTTTTGTAAAATTACCTGTTAGTACCTTACCAATACCTGTACAGGATCCACAATTTCTTGAAGGATTTCTGTTATTGATCTGTTTCTCAGCAAAGTAATAATTCAACTTATTACTACTTTTTACCACGATTAGGACTTTGCTATTAATTTCTGCAAATTTTTAATTATATAAATCCTCATTGTGCTTTCTTAGCACTAGAATTAAAATGCTTTTACAAAATGTTGTCATGTTTGTTTATTCAATAAAATAGTAACAGATGAGCAGTACTAAAGCTTTGTAATATACAAAGAGACTTATGTTCATAAATCATACAGTAATAATTTAATTAGTCAACATAATATTGCAAATAGATAAAATACCAAGTATTGACCATAAATAACCAATATGGCGTTATACATCTTTTCATAGCGTTGGATTTACTCTTGCTTTGTTGTGACAAAAATATATCGAACACTAAGAAAAGTTGAATAAACCCACCGTAAAAGTAAATGACGGCACCTGTCCATAAGTCTAAGCCAACTTATACAACTTCATTATTACAGCAAACTTAACATGACTACGGTTATCATTATAATCGGAATATTACATTTAATGTTAGAGTTACTTAACAAATTAACGATAGGCTTACTCCTAACCTTAACGATAAAAATATACTTTCTATGGAACAACGTGAACTACTTTGCAGCAGCATTTTTTTCTAGAATATACAAATTTTTATGGAAAAATAAAATGCTTGATATGGCAATTCATGACCAAGGTCGGTTTGGCTAGTTTTTTTAATGAATTTGGTAAGAGTTTTCGCACAACCAATCTAAGTGATTAGCTATAAAGGAAGAATGTAAAAATCATATATTTTGGTAATTTTGTTAGTTATAAAGTAAAATAAGTAAATGATGAACCATGGGTTTGATAACCGAATTAATTACTAAGTTTAAAGTAGAAAAGAACATATTTACAAACAAGTCCTTATAATTAAGTTATTTAAATTTAATTTATTTTACAGTTGCCGTTTTTTTCAACGCCCTAACTTTCCTGACTTGAATCTTATTAATATCTTGTCTGCCCATGTGGACGCGACCGTGTTTTGTTCCTAATTTGTCCACAGCAATGTTCTTCTTCTTCTTCTCCTTTAGTTCCTTAGGCTGTTTGCATGCCTCCTTCATGAGATCTTCGGAAGGCAATTTATTCCTCCTGAGGCTGAAATCAATCTTGGGTCCTGAAATAAATTAATTTAAAAAAATGTGTCAATGTATTAAAACTGAAAAACAAATTCTCAATTAAACATAACTCTGCAAACTATGGTTACTTTAAGGTCAACCCACCACCCAAGTTATTTTAAGGGGTTAGACTAAAAAAATATCAGCACCACGTGAATTTAGCAAGAATTTAGCTTAACCTTCTAAATATGTAATGAAATAAGAAAAATAGAGAAAACACATAAAGAATGTGTTATTTACACAAAAAGAAAACCTAACATATTTCAAGTAAAAAATGTTGTTAATAAAAATATAAATGTTAATAATTAACAGGTAGTTGTAAGGAGACAGTTTTCTAACAGTTTTGCAACTTGACAACTAATTGAAATGATGACATAATTCCCTCTTCATCATCAATATAGAGGGCAATACTTACAATATTTTCTTAATTTTGCTTAAAGAATACAATTGAAATATATGTCAGAGGCCCCGATACCATAGTTGGTTGTATACATTGTACATAAAAAGGGCAACATAGATAGCACATAGATACATAAAGGCAAAAAAATCCAACTTAATTTGTAACTTTTACCCCACCTGTGTGTCACCATCATTTGTTTTTTATATTTTTAAGAAGTGTGATGTGTTAAAACTATTATTCTGACCGATGCTGATACAAAAAAAAACAATAACAGAATTTGGTCAATCATCATTGACTAAATTTTAATAAGAAAAAGAAGTTGTTTCTTAAAAAAATGGTATAATTTCCATGTAAAAATCAAACAGTTTTTGCTCTTTTTACGCTAACTCTGTAATTAATAACATGTGCAAAAGTAAAATACAGTAACTTTTTTGTATATATGACTAACTAATGTTTAAGAGGGGACAGTATTTCTGGCACGTATTTCTATGTTAACCAACTTATTACTAGGTGGTCCAATTTTTGCTCAACTTGGCAAAACTTGTTCCCAGAACTTGTGTTAGAAATATTTTCACACAGAAGAATTTATGCTGAAACTAATGCAATAAGTTAAAAACATGTAACATGTATGGAAAACAGTTAAATTGATGCTATTTAACTTTAAAACATTTTTACTTAAAACGGTTTGACGGTGTATGGTAGTTCGCTGTTTGTCTTTTTGACAAAGCAAGTCATTGCAAATTTGTAAAATCATATCATAAAGTTAATGCGATAATTCCTTTCTAACTGTGGTTTTTGTAACGCAATATTAAAATAATTTTTAATATGATTAAATTAAACTTATCCATGATTTCTAGCCCTTTGGGGCATGGGTTAACATGTGTTGATCTATCTCAAAGTTTACAGAAATTAAATAGGTATGGATATAAAGGAACAAATTAAGAGGCTCATGCATAACAAAATTTAGTTTCCTAAATAAGGATACAAACGTTTTAATTTGCAAATGTTTTCAGAATGATTTGAGGTGCATAATATAGTTTAACCCCTGCAATAAGCTGCAATAACTAATAAAAAGTGCGTTAAGTTTATCTGCAATTACCCCCTACGACTCTGGAACTGGTCCGTTACCATATCCACTTTTTTCCGTATACAGTACACTCTCGCTAATCCGAATCCGTTTTTGCAAATGAGTTGTTGAAGTTGTTCGGAGTACAAGGTTGCCCATTGTTAGCAACTGCATACATAGATTTCTCTGTTCGGACCAGGGATAAAAAGCAGGTGGGGCGTTCGGATTACGAGGTAGTACAGAGTTGTAGGCCGTTCGGACTACGGGATAGTACGTATTAGACCGTAGTCGGATTAGCGAGAGTGTACTGTACATAGCAACACAAAAATTTCAGAATTTGAAAGTCAGTCTTCTCTTAAATTGATAATCTAGTTTTGATCACTGATTAAAACTGGAATCAAGCCCAATCATTTCTGAACATTAGCCTTTCTCGATTCATATCAATATCTCTGTTATTAAAACCTGCTTTGTAATAAGTTTTTCTATATACATCTCCAACTGATGCAAAAGAGTTCACCAACAACCAAATGAACAGTTTTTATAGTGAAAGCACTAAGCAGTTTAAATCTAATAGGCAATAATGAAGAATAATGCTCATTTAGATAGCCAGAGAACAGTTTCCCTTCAATTTGAGCTGCAGAGGCAAAGCATGTCCCTAAAAATTGGGAGTCTCTTTTAACAGGCTTTGTGACTCACTGTTGTCATATTTGCTTTAATAATAGAGGTGAAGTAAATGTTGACATTGAAATGGCAAAGTTTACGTTTTTTCTTCTTTTCATGAAGTTTAGGGCTTTATCTAATCCATCACCAAATATTAAGTCAATATTTTGAAAAATAACAACGCTACTACTAAAAATTTGCACCAGTTTTGAGCAGCTGGTGGCGCGGGTTACAAGGATACCTGTAAGTGTCATGTTTTTCGATACAACCGTGCAGAACGAAGTTCAGACAAAGGTTCAGATCTGGTTCTAGAATTTTTTAAAAGCTGCCATGGGGGGCAATTTAGAATATTTAGAATATTTCTTTCATTTAAAAATATTTATGTATACATGTACATTCATAAAAAAAAATTTGATGTAGCCAGGCACATGACTTTATCATACTATGTATATGTAAAATTAATAGTTTAGCTGCATGAGATTCTATTTGATCGAGATCGGCTATGTCTGCATTAAAATAAAACTAGTAGAACTAGACAGATATGTCGATTAAAGCTGCGTTCGGATATTGTACTCCCTTGACACCGGGTACACCATCCAAATGACACTTACGTGTTATTAGGTGTAAAAAGTGCAACGGTGTACGATATCTGAACGCAGCTTATATTGACAGGTATTGTCAAAAGATTAGCGTTTGACACTACCTACTGTCATTAGAATCAAAATTTCTGACATATCCTGGCTACTAGTTTTAATGCAGTACGACCGATCTCGATGAAATAGAATTTGCTCAATCAGCTAAACTATTGATTGTCCCAAAAAATTTCATAGTCATAAATTATTCAGAATTTCCTCTACTTTAATTCATTATTTAACTATTTCCTTTGGACCCTTTTCAACAGAAAACTTTTCAGCTCTAAGTTTGGTCATGAAACTTCTAAATATGAAGTTTCGTCCCGATACATTTAGTAGTTTCTCCGGAATCGTCGCCACAAAAAACGGGGACACACATCCATCCACACACACACACATTTTTTTGTACCTAGGTCACAAATGTTCAGGGGACCAAAAAGACATATTTCCGCTAAAATCTCAAAAATTTTTTTGGCACGATTACAATACTTTACATACTACGTATGATAAAGTAAAAAAAAATCTGATGTGGTCAAGCACATAACTTTATCATACTATACAGCCATGTCAAACACTGATGATCTGACAATACTGTCGATAGAATCAAAATATCTGTCTAAGCCTGGCAAACTAGTTGTAATGCAGATACGAGAGGTCTCGATCAAATACAATGGTTTGATGTGTGTAGTCGGGTTAGTCCTGGTTCATATAAAAACTGCTAACGCTTCACTAAACTATTTATTGTATATACATAATGTATACAGCGACCAAAAGAGTCAACTGCTATGATTGACTTTCAAGGTTAAAGTTTGCTCATGGAACTAAACTACTACAACTGAACAAAAGAATCATAGGAATCAGACAAGCGACTAAAGAGAAAATCAACTTTAAAACTGTGACAAATTTTTACTGGTGCAATAGTTATATCGACCCATGCAACGAAGACTGTAGTAACTACATAGGGATTGCACTTGGGTTACGATAGTCTTCATTGCATAGGTCAATATATTGTTATCCAAACTTATCAGTTGCTAAACAGGAGTTTCTAAAGTATCGTTAGTCATGATTCAGGGGCGGATTAAGACTTTTTTGCCCCTGGGCGAAACAAAACCATTTTGCCCCTCCGCTTCTTCTGACACCCATTATTTTTTAAAAATGAAGTAGCTGAGAATAAACAATAATTAGTCTTTATTATACAAAATATTTAAACTAAGATAAACATTAAAAAAACACTTTTTTCTTTGTTTTAATAATATGTCATGAGTAGAGCTAGGCGCTGGTCTCTACAGCTGAGGTGGTACGAGTCACATGGCTCCGCCTAGAGAAGGAGAAGGCGAGTAGGTGAGGTCCACTTGACTGACAAAGCAGTTAGACAATTGTAACGCCTCAGCTGTAAAGACCAGCACCTAGCTTAATGATTTCACCACGCTCTAGTCATGAGTAACGTTGATCAATGCCTGGTCACGTGTCTCCTCATCTGAAAGTGTTTCTGAGATAATCTTAAATTCGTCTTAATGTTAAAAAAGACCTCTCTGCAGAGGCTTTGGTGGATGGAAGGCAGAGATAAATTCTCAGTACCACATCAATACATATTTGGAGACGTCGAGATCAGGCTTTCAGATTTTAAACTTTGTAGAAGTTCCCTCAAATTTAGAGTGCCATAGTGATCACCTTGCATCAAAAAATTTTGATACTGAACATATTTCTGAGGAAAATCGTCCAGATCATTTTTATCCATGTCTTTTAGTTTTTGTGCTTCTTATTCTATTTAAGTTTTTAAGTTCTCATTTCGTCGTCGGATGATAATAAATTTTTTCTAAAAACCCGAACACATCCAAAATTTTGTCATATGCCATTGTTTGCTTTGTTATCTCAGTAAAAAGTGTTTATAATTGCAATAACCACATTTACTCATAAATCCTCCCTTCCATCAAATTCTGTCTTATTTACTCCAGTTTCGTCGTCTTGTCAAGTTTTTTGTCCTTTTATTATTGATTTGGTAAACCTGATAAATAGTAACTTTTTTCCGATAATTTAAAAATCATTGGAATTATCTCTATGACTTTTTTAAAATCCTAGTAGCAATTCATATAATTTAATAACCAAAAGAACTATATTCTTGATTTGTAGCGTTGTAATGGTTGCATATTAAAACCAGTTTCTAAATACATATTTCATCATTTATATCATGCCACTCGTTTGAGCTTTCACATTAGGTGGTTGTGAGGATTTATTGTTACATTTTCCAAAGCAGATTTTTTTATTTATTTTTTTCTTTTGGCCCCTAGCGATCACCCAATTCCGACCTGTGGTTAACCCGCCCCTGTTCATATTACATTAACCATCATATAAAACACCACGCAACCTAAAAATTCTATATTTTACAAAACTCCTTGATGTCAGTGACCCCTATACCAAACATTATAAAACATAACCTATATAACAAAAACATCTGAAATATAAAAGTATATTAACAAGACTCACCAATTTCTTCAAGTTCGATTCTAGGAGTTTTGCAGCCGGATTTCTTTAGGAGTATTCTATATGAACGTAAATGCACTTTTCCGTCGTTAGCGGTAAAACTAATGGCGTGCTCCAGACCCTGCAGTCGGACTGAATCCACAGTTTCTCTATGGAACATATCTACAAATATTGACTTCAAATGCTTCAGTTCTTCGTTCTGATCCCAAGTTTCCCCGGAAAATATCAAACACGGTTTGGTGCCCAACGTTATCTTCGGTCCCGGAAATTCATTCATGCCCATGTAACTTTCTATGCCTAACTCTACCATATCTAACAGAGAATAGTCATACATTCTACCTATAGTTATATTATCGGGACGTTTCTTATTGTGTGATCCGAAAACAAACAGCGGTGTTTGGTGTTTTCTACACATACCCTCCAGCGGTGTGACATTTTCAAATAGTGTAATATCATTTTTCCTATTCAGCATTTGGGCATCCGGCTTCTTGATATTGTATATATCTTTAAGTAACAATCTAACCTTGTCCGACGCTTTGCGACCATGCAAAAATAGTGTTCTCTTCGGGCCTTCAATGAGTTGAGGTTCTCTTGATAAAAGCACCTTCTTGCCTTTGCGCGTGGTGGGCTTGCTGTTAACAAAAATAGGCGTTAAACTCATCTTTGAGCTATTTAGCATTAGATAACTTACACAACCCGCTTAATTACCGACATTATTCACAATTTCTCTTGATTATAGAGCAAACACACGTGTAATATTCCGAAAAATAACCTATAATGCCGTTGGTGTGCGTGCTGCCAGCGCCAGTGGTCGTTGCCAACATTAAGAATATTTGAACACCAACATAGAGTTAGGGGACAGATTAGAACTTTGTCTATCGCCGGATAGGTGGCATCATCCGTCTAATTTTAAATTGAATACATATTTGAAACAGTATTTTGCGGAATAAAATGAGTTATTATTAATTCTAATTGTTGTTATAATTAACAAAAAGTATATTAGTATAATGGCAGTTTATAAAACATGGAATGAATAGTATTCACATTTGGTATTGCTTGTGGATAATTTGATGTAAATAATACTTTAACAATAATTTTACCAATATTCAACTTGGGTAGTAATTCTTTTCAGATAAAGAAAGATCCAACTGAGCTTAAAAACACGTAGAAGGTTTGGGTTTACTTTCGTACAATTCTGAAACTTGAAGGTTGTGGGGACCGTCCGCTACATACATATAAAATTGTCAATAAGTTAATAAGCGTACCTAATACTCTTATAATACTATCATGTCAAATAGATTCATCCACTGCAATATGCACCGACATTTATGGGCAGTATTTTTGTAGGCCTTTGAATAACATTTCCAAGTTGCATAAATATTGCGTTTGCAGATTTATTTTTGCATTTTCATGATAACAAGTTTATCAAAAAACATTAACTAAAAAGTGGTAAGCTTATTTGTAGATAGAGTAACAAACACAATCAAGAGTTTCATAAACAACCTAGCACATTTAGCGGTTCGAATTGCACTCTTATATAACCGTTTTCACATATTTTCAAATAAAAAAATCACCATTCTCGCTAGAAACGGACACTATGTACTTATAGTAAAATCATAAATCAGGAAAAACAGTTATCGGAGAAAGATATCCATCAGAACAATTATGCGTATTTTCAATTTGGATTGTATTATCCAATTTTTATCTACGTAAATTAATGAATAACAAACTGTTTATTTTGGCGCTGCCCGAAGGCGCGGGTGTGTTGGGGCACCAGTGGCTCCATACCTTTTAGCCCAGAAATGAAGAACATTTTTGTCATCTTTGGTCAAATTGAATAAATAGCAAAATTTACTACAAAATCAAGCATGTAATGCAACGCTGGGCGCTTATCACGCTTCGCACCCACCATTGCACTAATAAAAACCTATTTAAAGATCTACAATGTCTCAAGACTGACGTTCGAGTTTTAGTACACTTAAATTAGACGAAAACTGGCCTAAGAAGAAAAAGAAAACAATACTATTACCCTTTTGATATCTGGTGCAGAAAATGTTGGGTTTCAATATTCTATGGTGTCCGCAAGTTTTATTGGAGCTTGGACTCTTACAAGCCACTCATAACGTGCAAGTTCACGGTTTTCCGCGATTTACAGCAAAAACGATCACAATTTTGCATTCTTTTGCTCCTAAAGAATTCGTACAAAATTAATCCTGATAAAATTCTGCACAATAAATCTATTTTCTACTTTTGTCTGCAGTGTGCAGTTTAAGACTATTAGTGAGCGCGTAAAGTGTATAGGTATATCATGACAAAATCCTGAAATGTATTGTTATTTGAAAAAATCTTCGGACACGTAGATTTTTACATATACAGGGTGTCTCACGGAACTGGTACATTAGAAGTTTCTCATGTTCTATTATTTCTGGAAACTTGATATTTTGGAACTAGAATCTACTCGTTCTGAGCTCTTCAACTAAAATATTCTCAAGTTAACTGTCAAGTCCGGTCACCGGAAGTCGGTATCAACTTTGTTATTTTAAATGGAATGATATAATTTTTATTCTATTTTTGGTTTCTACGTATCAAAATACATCATTTTTGATAATGTTTCCCTATGCCTAAATATCACCCATTTTTTTGATTTTACTAATTTTTTGGTGATTTTCGCGGTTACGTTTCAAATTGAATATTTCGGATATTATTGAAACTAGAAGTTTCATTATTGGTGGTCTATACCTAGAAACATAACCAAATAAGACGATGTTTAGTTCATTATGATATCTGATACAGGGTGTTCAATATTTACAACTTAATAATTGAATTTTCAAACGTAAAAAACTCATTTTTTTCAAATGGAACGTCCTGTATACCCATACGCCATTCCATAGGAAATCTTATTCCCTATCAATCAATATTAGGGTTCCCTATATCTATCTTTAATAGTTTTTGAGATGTTGTCAGTATAAAAGAATGCTAACTAAATACAGAACGATTTATTCTTCATTTATAGGAATGTAACAACTTTGGAACAGCAGGAAAACAGAAAAATATTGAAAAGGTTTGTTAAAACTAAAATAAGATATTTGGGATATCTAACTTAAATTAAAACATAATTATGTTGTTCGAAATGCTGCCCGTTCTGCGCCAAACATTTTAAAACTCTTCGCTGTACTTCTGTCATCGTCGTTCTTCGGATTTCTTGTCGCTGAAGTGCATTAATGGCGGCTACTACTCTGTTAGTCAATTATTTTCGAGTATTAACTGGTGTGGAATAGACATGACTTTTCACATAACCCCAGAAATAAAAGTCTAATGGTGTTAAATCTGATGACTTTGGTGGCCACCGCCAGGGTCCCCTATTTCCGAACCACCTATCGTCAAACATCTGATCAAGTTGAGTGGATACCACATGCGAAGAATGCGCTGGTGCACAGTCCATTTGATAAAAGCAGTCGCGTAAAATATTGAGGAGAGGAGTTTCGCAGAAATTGTTCACACATCCACGCAAAATTTCTAAATATCTATCAATTATTTAAATTATAGTTGTAAATTTCGTATCTAATTTCGCCCCCCATTATTAAATGGGAGTATTCAAAATGGATTTAAAGAAAAAGTGACAATATCTCAAAAACTATTATAGATATAGGGAACTCTAATATTGATTGATAGGGAATAAGATTTCTTATCGAATGACGTATCGGTACACAGGGTGTTCCATTTGAAAAAAATGAGTTTTTTACGTTTGAAAATTCAATTATTGTGTTGTAAATTTTGAACACCCTGTATAAGATATCATGATGAACTAAACATAGTATTATTTGGTTATGTTTCTAGTTTTGGACCACCAATCATGAAACTTCTAGTTTCAATAATAATCGAGATATTCAAGTTTAAAGTTTACTCCGAAAATCACCAAAATATTAGTAAAATCAAAAGAACTCAAAAATGGTGATATTTAGGTATAGGGAAACCTTATTAAAAATGGTGTATTTTGATACGGAGAAACCAAAAATAAAATTAAAATTATATCATTCCATTTAAAATAACAAAGTTGATATCGACTTCCGGTGACCGGACGTGACAGTTAACTTGAGAATATTTTAGCTGAAGAGCTCAGATCGAGTAAATTCTAATTCCAAAATTTCAAGTTTCCAGAAATAGTAGAACATGAGATACTTCTAATGTACCAGTTCCGTGAGACACCCTGTATTTACATATTTACATCAAATTTAATTTCCGATCTTCAATTGTTTTCAACTTTTGAAGCCATTTTTTTAATGGCAAATCCATATTTTTGTATTGATATTTATAGATCTGTGAATTGTCTGAAATGTAATTCACAAAATTTATCGCCTTACATAAGAAAATATTGCGAGAAAAAGAAAAGTAGGGTAATATTGATAACTTCTATTTGTTTATCACACACTCAAGAATTGCTGTAAATACCTCAAAAATATTTGGGAACAAACTTTTGGGATTGCAGGTAAAACTGCAAATATTAATCCCAATTTGAGATTTCTAGGACAATAGTTGAAGCTGGTGTAAAATTTTAAAAAATACCTTAATAGTGTGTCTGGACGCTTTGACCCTACCTCTTTCGAAAACCTTGCACGATAGAAAATTTTGGTGTCCAGATTCGATTACAGGGCAATTAATTCTACCCAAAACGCATTCAATTCACAGAAGCTATTTTCCCTAAAGTTATCAATATTTTAAAATTTTCAATTGTTTTATTCTCGAAAATTTTCTTATGTAAGGCTTTTTCCTTTACAATATTTCCGGTACCATTTAGACAATTAAATGATATAACAAAATCAGTGAGAAAAAGATGGGGTTGCCATTTAAAGCAAGTGTTGATGACGTCAAAACCAGTAACAATGAAGGTCGGACATTGCTCATTTTACAGAAATGTGTATTTTAATAATTAAACATCGACGTATACGAGGATTTTTTAAAACAGCAAACAGTCTCAGATATTTTCTCATGTTTCCCTACATTACGCGCTCATTTCTACCTATAATGATATAATATGTTTATTATTTCAGTATTGCTAAACTGGTAATATACCAGCAGACGCCATTTCTAGGCTCCATCATACAGGGGTATTCCAAATTCAACATTTCCTTTCGTTAATAATTCTATATTAACATTTTATTCCGTCAATAATTGTAGTTATGTATGTTACGGTTAAAGTGATAAATGTGGTTTGTATTAATAATTACCGGCTATTATTAATAATAACTGCATCAATTGGTCAATGTGATTAGAAAAACTTTGATAATCACATGGACCGGCTATTATTAATAATTTCCTAACGGACACGGTAAAAGTGATAAAAACGTTACTTTTTACAAAAGATCTTTTGTATACAGTCTTCAAAGAAGTTAGCTAAGTTATTTTGATTACTATGTAAGCTATTATATTTATTTACTCGACGCAAATCATCAGTACGGCTAGCCCAATGACCAACATTACGAATAATATAAAACATTGATAATACAGAAAGTTTTCTTTTGTCTCCCTTGTACTTTAGAAACTACTGGATATAATTGGTAATGATATTTGGTATACACCCAAGGATGGCTCAATGACGAAAACATAAAAAGAACATTTTATACAGTGTTCAAAAAAGGTAACCATTTTATTATCGATAGCACCCATTTTTAATGCATGTGGGTAGTTTTTTTTTTGTAAATGTACAATTACAATTTATTTAGTAAATTCTCAAATCCCAATTATCTTGAAATTTTGCGCATTTACTAATAATTTTTTAAATATTGTTGTTTCATGTAAATACATGCAAGAATAGGCGGGACTAGTTTACATAGATGTTTTTACATAAATTGCACCGCACAAATGATGCAAACATTTGTGTATGGTTCTGTTCCTAACACGGTATTTTTACTTTTGGTGTTTGACAATAAAGTACTATTTTATAAATGAATGATTAAACATTGTAACAACTTGCCCCAATCTTCCCTACATTAGGTTGTCCATTACCTATGCCTACCGTAAGCATATCTAATATCTGACGGATATAATCTGTTTTATAAGGCGGTTATTATAAGTGTTTATCACCAACAAAAAAAAAGACTTTTAAATACATTTTTTTATTTAGATATATGAAAAAATATAACAATAACAAAAACACAAAATAATTCTCAAGTCCAGGAATGAGTTTAAAAGTAAAATATATTCTTAATGAATAAAATTAACAGTAGGTAACTCAAATAAAATCTGTATCACATTTGTGCACTTACAAATCAAAAATAAACCATATGCATAGCAAATAATAAAATAAAAATAAAATACAGGTACAGGTCACATTTGTGAACAAAACAAAAGAAGATGACGTCCTATTGTTAAAAACTTTATCTTGCTTTATTTTTACAATATTAATGGTGTAATTGTTGTACTACCACAAAAAAAATAAAGGTCTAGAAGGACTTTTGTATTCAAAATTAAATATAAAACATTTTTTTAAAGTTTTGTATTAAAAAGATAATAAATAATAAGTTATAAATATAAATTATTTTTCTTACCACGAATTACAAAATACAAAAGCATTATGTACATACGTATGCACTGGCAGAATAATACAAACCGAGTTTCTAATTTATTACTGAAGCCTCAATTACATTGAGCGAGTTTGCACGCTGCTAGTTGGCGAATTCACTAGTTGCTAGTAAACTCGCCCAGTGTCGTCATGTTCACAACGTTATTCGCAGCTTGTAAGCTATCTGCGAACATGATGACACTGGGCGAGTTTACTCGCAACTAGTGAATTCGCCAACTAGCAGCGTGTAAACTCGCTCAATGTAATTGAGGCTTTTCTTAGCTCAAATAAGCATGCCCCAAAGAGTTACACACTCGTGCATGCAATTTGTATGGATTGGCATTTTTTTAGTCTCGATTTGATAATCTTCCTTATTTTAGTCATGAGTAGTAACTAAATAAGTTAGTCAGGACTAACGTCACTAAAGGCCCAACACTGAAAACCCAGTGAATAGATTCCTTGTGTGGCGATTATGTAGATACTAACAGAATTCCAAATCTGAGGCTCTATTATATTGTAGCATCACCTTAATGCAATATCGAATTGAAATATATCACATTGACCACAGCATGCTGGAAATTATTAATAATAGCCGGTTCATGTGATAAATTCTTCACTTTAACCTCGCCACTTGGCTATTATTAATAATAACCGGTAATTATTAATAATAACCTATTTATCACTATGGCCGTAACATATATATTTAACAAAAACATCTGTCCAACTCTTTTTGAGAACTAAACTTATTGCCGTGATAGTGGGCTCAAATTACCCAAATATTAGAACACTCGTAGTTTGAAAACTACTGCATACAAATAAAAATGGTAAATACCGCTTTAGTGCAGAATTTTATAAACAATATTATTGTTCGGGAGCTAAGATTGCGAAATCGTGACCGTTTTGCGGTAAATGCGAATATCCGCGAAAATGCACATTAGGGATGAGATAGGGGTTCCAGGCTCTAATAAAATATGCGGACGCCATAGATATTAGGTTTGTTCGTACAGCAGTCAAAGCAACTCGGTATTCTTCTACGCATACGCAATGAAGGTTTACGAAGGGCAAAACCCCCATTTCGCATGCGCAAGAGGTATTAGTGCTTTATGCACTTATTTTGGTGCTGCTCGAACAAACCTATTGAAACCCAACACTTTTCCTTCTTATTTTTGCTAATTTGAATGTACTATTTAGGAACTCGCTAAAAATTAGATTTTCTGCTCTTACTCATCTTAGTAAAGATAAAAATGCCGATAAAAATGCACAAAAAGTTAATTTCGGACATTAATAAAAGGGTTCAAATTATGCTTGTAGTGGTGTAATGACACCTTTTTTGAACGTTTTCTTCAGTTGACAAAATCGCTGTTTTATATTTTGTCCTGACAATGAAAAATTTTTAATTTGTGATTTTGAAAGGGGCACTGCATCAAGATAAAAAGCTACAGTGCCCTTGCATACCTTACAACGTAGCCAAAAGTGTATTGAAACATATGCTGATAAAATCTAAAAATCAACAATACACTTTTCTAGCCCTAGCGCAAAATTCTGTTTCCTGACATGTGGCTGGGTACCACATTGCATCACATTTCTGTTAAGTCACATGTTTTTCGCCATGTAATTTGACTTTTACTGATAAGGGATCATTTTAAAATCTACAATTGAATAAAAAACAACTACTTTAAGTGATCATTTGATCATATTTCCCCCCCCCCCCCCACCATAACTTATAATGTAATGATGTTAAGAAACAAAAAAGGTTGATCTGTTCTTCAAACGGGCCCTACAAAACCACTGTTGGTTCAATTTTAAAGAAAGTCTGTTTTTTCTCCTTCTTTGTTTTTTCAGTGTTCAAGCTTTCAATTTAGTTAACTTAAATATCCTATCAAAATACACTTCATAGCTTTAAAGTTCAAAGCTCGGATTTTCATTGCTGCCTGCTTAGAGAATCTGATTCGGTTGCTTTATTATCTGGGGAGTATCAAAGCGTGCCAGACCGCATTTCTTTGCTTTTGATAAAATTTTCGTAAAACCTACGCCTTTAGTTACTAGATTTGTACTCTAGAGAAGAAAGCCTCACTCCCATTCCTCTTGAGACCACAAGAAAGTTTAAAACATTTTGGCTAGTGAGAGTACGTGTGTATTAAATTTATTAAATGATAGATATTTCCGAAACGGACGAGTCGATTTAATTTTATTTTGGCTGATCCTTTTATGCAATTTAAACTGATAAGTCTGAAGGTAAGGATTAGTGCTATTTGAAAAATGCTACACCATGCTAAGAATGCCTCAGGGTGAGCCAAAAGGTGACAGTTTCGATATGAACACCTTGAATAAATAAAACACCACAAAATCTGTGTAGACCTTCATGAGTTTACTCGCCAGCAACAACATTTGGGTAAAATAGCTCAGCGAAAAAACTAATAAGAAGAAGGGAAACGCGCAGAGTTCAGCAAACTATAAACGTCTTCTAATTTCTGGGGAATAGAATACCTAAATTGGAATGGCCGGTGGAGTATACAATCTGGCGACACAATTCCAGAAACCAATCTCTGCTCCCATCGGGCGTAACCAGTGCGGGCATAATACCGGCTCATAATATGTTTACGAGTCGGTTGCAGAGGTCTCCATTTGCTTGCTCGGTCTCCAGCTCGGGCCCGGTACATCCGGATATTAAAAGTTAATGACTGGGGCCAAAACGGAATGTAAATCCGATTCACGTAGGGCCATAACGGCAATAGGGGCGTGGAGGGTGGTGTGCCGGCTCCTGTAGGCCGGGCAAACGATCGTACCACGGTTTTTACGTGCAAATTTAAAACAGCCTTTTGCAGAGTTGCCCCCAGAGTTATAATGCGAAGATCAATTTTCTGATAATCCGTAGGGGTGGTCCATATACCGCATCGCCAACATGTTTCATTGCACCGCGCCGAAGGAGTTGTGTCGATAAGAGAAATGCGTTAATATTTCGTTAACTGGTGCTCTATAAATTAATTTCTTTGTTTTTGGATACATACTCGGAAATCTGCTGTCTACAGGGTGATTTAAAATTGCACGGCGTTATTTTAGAGCAGAAGTCGGTAAACGGTGGTCCGCAAAAATATTGTGGTTTTCAGTGGCGTAAATAGCAGGTCTGCGAGGTATGCAGCGCACACGGGCTCACGAGCCAGGGGGGGCATTGGAGGCGGCCGGGTGTTTGGGAGGTCTCGCAAAAAAATAAGATCGTCGGCTTAAAGTAAAAGTCACTACCTAACTAAATTCTAATAATTACGAAAACCTGACTTTAAGACGGAATACCAATAAATATGATGCTATTTTCTAGAGATTATATGGATTTTAGACAACCAACAAAATATTAGTTAGTGACTTTTATCTTTAAGCCGACGATATGTTGGTATTTTTCATAATTCTTCTAAACAAATTAACAGAGGGCCCCTCTGAGCGCGGGAGACGGTTTTGGGCTAAAAAAAAAGAGATCTGGGCAGTTCCTGGGGCCCTGGGCTGCAATAAGATGCAAGCATAACCAGTGGCGGACTGGGTCCAAAAGTTCGTAAATCAGCTTTCCTAAAAGGTCAACTCGGTAGGTCTATCGTCAACAGCTAAAAAGTTATTAAGCATCTAATGCGACATTTGTAACTTATGCACAATATTCATAAATTAATATTAAATATCCAGATTGTTCGAGGAAATTCACCAATCTTCAATTATAATAATTCTTCTTTTCATGCAGTAGCTTTTAGTAATAGCAATCTGCAAATTTGATTTATACAAACGTATAATTTTTGATATTTATTTTCTTCAAAGTTAAAGAATTAGTAAGTTATGTATCAATCTAAAATTGTTTAAATAGTATTTATCAAAGACGTTAAGTTGTTCATGGTGGTCCAACGCTTTGAAAAGCTATATTGCCTGATTTAATCGAGTTTGATTTGTTACTCTGGAGACATATTGAGGAAGAAATTTATGGGAATATTACAACTACGATAGCGAACATGAAGAATATAAATAAGGAGGCGTCAAAATATTTTTGTGGAAACCATGGAAAATGTAATATTTCCACCGAGAATTTGAAGTAAGACTGAAACGCATTGACCTGAGAGGGTTGATATGTGCACTCTTGACAATCGTACTGAAATAATTAGTATATTATTTGACGAGCAGATAACTAAGGATATAAATCGCGAGCATGAAGTTTATACGCGAGCCGGAGGCGAGTGTGTAAACTTGCGAGCGATTTATATCGGTTGTGTGCGAGTCGAATTCGACGTTTTATCTACGACTCATAAATTCCGTTTTATATCAAATATTTTAAATGTATGTGCCAATGACGGCGAGGCGAACTGTCACATAACTGTCATCCGCGTAGGTTTTGACAGACTTTGACACTAGTATTATATAATGATGACAGTTCGTTCAAGTAATGAAAACTTTATTTGAACGAACTGTCATTATTATACAACGCCAGTGTCATTATAATCATTGGCGTGTATCATGATGGGGATTATATAGTCATAGATACGTATGCAATGAACTTATTATATGTGAGTCGTAGATAAAATTATTTATCTACGACTCACATATAATAAGAATTTTATCTACGACTCACATATAATAAGTTCATTGCATATGTATCTATGACTATATAATCCCCATCATGATTCGCGCAATTTATTATAATGATTATAATGACACTAGTGTTGTATAATAATGACAGTTCGTTCAAATAATGACTTCATTAATTGAAGGAACTGTCATCATTATATGAACGTACTGTCAAAGTCAGTCGAAACCTACGTGGATGACACTTATATGACATTTCGCCTCGCCACCTTTGACAAATACGTACATTTAAAAAATTTGATATAAAATGGAATTTATGAGTCGTAGATAAAACGTCGTATTCTACTCGCACACAACTGATATAAATCGCTCGCATGTTTATACGCTCGCCTACGGCTTGCGTATAAACTTCATGCTCGCGATTTATATCCTTAGTTATGTGCTCGTCAAATAATATTTACTATTAAGTACTTAATTTAAAACAAAAAGGAAATAAATAATAAAAATTTTAAATAAGTTTTGGCTGATACTACTAAAACTAATTTTTGGATGGTAATAAATTGATCGTTTGTGTAACTCTTAGTAGCAGTTTGCAATGTCTAAATGTTGCTGCAGACGAATCATTACGAATCATTTGTGCGATTGCTGAATTTCGTCGTGGCAACTAGATATTTGATATTAATTTATGAAATATTTTGCATGCGTATAAATGTTAAATTAGATGCTTAATAACCTTTTAGCTGTTGACGATAGACCTACCGAGTTACATTTTAGAAAAGTTGATTTATCGATCTTTCGAAGTATGTCAAGATATACATGGTGTGCAAATAGGTGGGGCCCTCTTATTTCCTGATATTTTTTCGTGCAGCGGCCCCGAGCAAGTTTCAGTATAAATAAATATATTATTAATATTTTCAACATATTGTCTTCAGGGGGGCCCACTTAAGGTGGGCCCCCTTGCCATTGGGCAACCTGGCACCCCCTGGCCAGTCCGCCACTGAGCATAACGTCAATAAATGAAGTCGTGCATTTTAAAAAATAGGTAGGTACTTACTCAGGCCTCCACAGATACCATTCTAAACTCGATACCATATATTTATTGTTACAGAATAGGTGTGTTAGGTTTGTCCATTGTCTGTCACGCAGGACTGGTGTTACACAGAGGCGGCGAGCGATGGGCTGGCTGTCAATGGCTGAGCGAAGGGATTTGCATTTTGTGTTATTTGTGTACAAGATTTTGATTACCGGTACCCCACCGTATCTTCTAGAGAGGCTTAAATATAGAACCGATGTCCATAGCGTCAATGTTAGACGTAAGAATCTTTTGGATGTGCCTCGTCACTTGACACAATTTTATAAACGATCATTTAGCTACAACGCGGCGCGTTACTGGAATGCAGTACGTTTTGATGGGGTCTGGTGCACGATTTCGACTTTTAGAGAGCAACTCAGAAAATCTATTTTTTATGGCTTATATATATGTTGAGCAGAGTGCGTTTGTTTATTTTCTTGGTGGTGGTAGTATAGTTATAATAGTATCAATTGTGGCTCCCTGGAAGACCAGGATGCCATTGGCTAGCCTGAAGGGAGTCCATTTGTTTCGCATTTATGTTTTGTTAATTATAATTATGTTTTAGTATTATGTTTGCAAATGGCGGTTCAATAAATGATTAAAAAAAAAAAAACATAAAAACAAAAAAAATATTTTATAATTCAATTTTATTAAGATCTACAAACAAAGTAAACTTTTAATTCTAACAAAAGACAAAATAACTTTCAAAACTGCTAAGTCACAATACATAAATGAAACAAGTACTAAAAATATGTAAACACTTATAATCATAAACTTTTGTTTTATTTGCAAACAAAATATAAATATAATGCTTATAGAAATAATACCAATGTTAACTCATTTGACATCATATTATATAATAACACATCTAGGAATGTACATTTTTATTAACAAACAAAATAAAATAAATAAACATATATAAAACATGTGGTATTATAAAGAGAAATAAGAGATACATTATCTGTTACTAGTGTTGATTATTATTGATTAAAATTACGATCTTCTTGCTTTTAAGGCCGCAAATGTTTTAATCAACTTTTCCACATTCAGCTCATGAGCTCTTTCGGTTTTTATTCCTAACATAGCTAAGCTGGACAAACGAGTCTGTTTCATGGTATTGCGTAAGTACGTTTTAACTATTTTGAGTTTTGAGAATGTCCTTTCCGCACTGCAGGTGCAAACGAGAATAGTTAAAAGTAATATAATAGCTGTGCTTATTTCTGAAAACGTAGTACACAACACAGAATATTGAATTAATAACAATTGGGCTAAGTCATATACAGTATTTATGGTTTTTTATTTCGTTTTTGAACGTATTCCTATAATCATAATATCTAATGTTGAATGAAATATATTAATTCGGAAGTTATCCTCTGGTCATCACACAATTTTATTCATCAAACTGACGTTTTGCTTTCCGTACCCTTTTATTTTCAAATTTAATCTCTATATCCCACAGTTTTGCTAAGAAATTGATAAATTCCTTTTTTATAGTCACGTTTACAAATATTGAAAAATCAACTCCTGAGTGGTGTGAAGTTTAGTGAATGAGCGAAGTTGCAAAAAATATGTGCACCTAGAGTGATGAGATAATAAAAAGTATAAAAAACGTATAAAAAGTATGAAAAGTCTTGTTACTGCGGAGTCAAATCAGGGTTTAAGGGTTTCAAAGTATTAAATAAACAAAACGCAAAAGACCAAATTCAGTTTAAGAAAAAATGCCTGCCAGTGTGTTTTAATTTCAAATTGTGTTTTTAGGGCTTTAAGGTCGCTAAATAAAAAAAAATCTAAAAAACGATTTTTGACCAAACTTAGCATAGGCTCCATGTGAGTGGGGGGCCCATTGCCTCTGTTCGCACACGGGCCCACTCACTCTTAGTTACGCCACTGACTGGTGGTTTTGTGAAGACATTTGGATATTATTTGCAATTTTATGTTTATAATACTGCTTCATTGTGTTCTAACTAGGTGTTGTCCACGGTTTCGCTTGCATGGATTTTGAGATTATAGGTTTAATTCCCATAATTCAACCTTGTAATTTAAAACACCTTGAAATCCACTTTTGATACATTTTGCAATATTAAGGTTAGTTTTTAAAACTGCTTAAAACTAATTTCATATAACATTACTTAATAATATAGGTACTCAAAATATAAAAAATAGAAGAAAACTAGCGAAATGGCGTATCATGGAGGAAAATACTTCTAAAAATACTAACCATTTAGCTGAAATTTAGTGTTTCGGGGATCACTGACTTCAAATTCTACGATAACAGGCAAAAATCAAATTAACGGATTCAACATCTTCCTTTAGAAAATTGTTTATGTGAGATTGTGTAAATGGAAATTTCTCAGGTCACTGATTTAAAAATCGATTTCACAAAGTTATTAATAATATTATAAGCACAACTTTGTAATATGGATATTATGTATAGGATGTCCCGCCGAAAGTCAGAGTGACTCATAGATTTCACCAGTTATTTCTGGCATACGTTGCAGGCCATTTCTGCGCGCAAGAACAGGACATAATGCTTTTTCATGCTTCTGTTCTTACGATTTTAAGCGAAACGTAACTCTCACTTTTCGTGTGATATACTAAACGCTTATTTGTTTTTAGTGGACGGAAGTAGTGTTGAGACTTTATCTCAAATACCGTAAAATGGCGAAACGTTCCTTTTACTCAACAGGACAGGCAGACAAACCATCAAAACGTTATCGCCGGGGCGCAACGCGTACGCCTACGGCTGTCCTTAAAGTGTTCGAATGTACACGCAGGATGATATATCCGCGACACTTCCCTCTGATATATTACTATCGGGACGTTGCATATGCGGCCGCTAAAATATCCGGGAGAATATTGCTCTGTCAAAGACA
Source organism: Aphodius sticticus (assembly GCA_963966075.1). Taxonomy (NCBI): domain Eukaryota; kingdom Metazoa; phylum Arthropoda; class Insecta; order Coleoptera; family Scarabaeidae; genus Aphodius; species Aphodius sticticus. Next base: position 29,330,084 of record OZ014511.1, read on the forward strand.
AAGGGGGCTTCGTGTTTCGTCGACAGCTTTTATTTTGGTAGATAATACGCGCGTGGCTCGACTCCGGATCCCGCTGAAAGCGTCCGTCGCCGTCGGCCCGTACAGACGATGACGCAGACACTTCTCAACCCAATGCGACGCTAACGGCGTGAACAGTTTTCTATATACACCACTAAAAAAATTAGAGGGACACTTTTATTTTTGTATAGAAAATAAAAAATGTCCGGCCAACGCCGTAGGTAAAAATTTATAATCTCGGAAATTCTGCTAAGCATATTGAAACACCTCATCTGGAACTACAGCTGGTAATTGGGTGTGGCATCTGTTTTTCTTATTTTGTTCAAACGCAGAGTGTTTGTGGTTTAACACCTAGTCAACAAGTTATTTTAGTTGAACCTAAACTGATAGTATAATGTGTATTTCTATAATTTTGCCCATTGGCGCAAGTTGTTTTAGTCTAACTTTCTACCACCTAAGTTGATTCTACCACCTAAGTTGGTACACTTTCACTGTGTATACACTGTGGGTGCTCTGACTGCTATGGTTTTAATCATTCCCGCACTAGTTCGAATGGTTTAGATCTTGTAAGTTGTGGTGGCGTAGACGATCTCCGTTTTTGTAGCAAATTTAGATATATCGCTAGTTAACATCTCCATGCGAAGGTCCCGATGAAGATTGGTGTTTTGATGTACTATTCGTGCCAAAAAAAGTCGTACACGACATATACAACCCAATATACTGAACATATTTTTGTTACCTTTGTAAATGGTTCTTGTATAACCTACACACTGTCATTCTGATATTAATCTTAAGTAGCATCAACTGTCAAGTTGACAAATAAAAACAAGCCAGTATTACATTATGTAAAAATTAGCTGTACGACATTTTTTGGCGCGCACAGTACCATGGCGCACCAACAAAGGTCCTTAGCCCTTTATTTTCCAACCTCTTAACAAGGTTGATGTTGGACTGCTTAGTGCACTCCCCTAACTGTATTCCATACACCCATACTGGCTTTAATAATTGCTTGTATTGTAGGAGCTTATTTTGCACTGAGGGGGCTGACGCCGTTACATTAGCCAATACATGTTACTGAATTTTAGGTCGAGTTCGTTCCGCTTTTTCTTGACATGTACTTACCATCAAAGCTTGGCATCCAGTAACATGCCAAGGTATTTTGCTGTATCCGTGTATCGTATATCGGTCCCATTAATTGTTACTGGAATATATTTAACTTTCTTGTTTGTTCAGTATCAAAGGGTGATAAGAAACCTCTTACTTGCTTCAATAATTTGTTTCTTCTTTATAGGAGACATGTTTCGGCTAAACATAGCCTTCTTCGGTCCTAAATCTATAAACAAAACACAATCACAAGATAAAAATATACAAAAATGTGCTAACTTAACCTAAAAATCTCGTTAAACAATCCATTAATTTACTGTCTATATTGTGGAAAGATACATAAAAATAAAATCATTGTCGAAATCTGCTGGTGTTTTGGCTGAACATGCTAATATTTGATTGGGAAACCAATTAGAATAATTGCGGATAATCTTATTTGTTTAGCTTGTTTATATGCGTGGATTTTCCTTCATTTAGTTTGATGTGTCATTTCTTTGTGCATTGCCGATTTTTTTGCAGCTATCGGTATTTCTTGTGTTGCTTCATCGACACTGTCACTAATCGCCGAAATAACAGTCTGCAAATGTTGCCACTGTGTTTCCTTCCAGAATAGGAATATCATTAGTATACAGTAGGTACAAAACAGGTCCCAGTGCACTTCCTTGTGGTAGTCCGCCGTTGAAACTGATGATATTTACTCATTGCTAACATATTCGCATTTTCCATGCTCGTGACAGCACTCGGCAATTGGAGATTGCTTAGCCAATTGGCGTTCTGTGTACGAGCACATCCAAGAATAGCAGCTAATTGTGGTCTTCTAATTTTATCGTAAATTGATGGACGGAATAATGTAGTTCAGGCGTTTGAGAAACTCGCCTTGGGACCACATGCACTTGTCCTGATGGCTTTTTCCTCAAATAGGTAATTCCATGAAGAAATTGGTGATTACAGTTCTTATCTGCTATCTGCTCTTATCTGCTCACTCATTTTTTCGAAACTAAAAAAAAACTGACAACTCAACTGGTAGTGATTCATATTAAAATAAATGACGAAGATGGAGACAAATAAACTATTAAGCGTCACCATTCCTCGTCAAGCATCTAATTTATCTTATCATCTTGGTAACTTTCTTATTTTCACCCAACGTTTCTTTCCTTTAAACACGTCTGTTTGGCATTTAATTTCATCACTTCTTTGATTAATTTCTCTTTCTCCATAAGTTCGCTAGCGTCCTACTTTGCGGACTCGTCTAAGCGACCCTCTTCCAATTCATCTTACCTCTGCTTAGTACATTCGCTGTTTCAACAAGCTCATTAACGACAATCTTTGCATCTTCGTTCAAACTGTTTTTTGTTGTTTTTTTATTCATAGCTAACTTTTGTCTCCTCCGCAACTAGTAAGGTTTCTCTTCATGTTAACCACAACTTCGTCTAGGTTCTTGTCTCTCTCTTCTCTCTCATCATCTTAATCTATTTCGATATGATATTTCTTGTCATGTCTTTGATGACATTCGCCTTCGTCACCAGTTTATTATCGTTCCTTTCTGCGACTCAGAGGCTCTTCCTTGTCATTACCAGGGCCGAACATGCATTTCCATTTCCTTTGCCTGGTTGGTTTTGACTATTGGGCTTGCGTTTGTTGTTTGCTTTTTATACGATATTTAGTATGTTTAAGCGTTTACAATAATTTATTTTATATTAGTAATAATAATCGAAATTAACAATATTCTGTTAGGAAATTTTTCCTTCTCAATACCGAACGGCTTAATCAACCAGGCATCAACTCAAGTCCGTTGCTTCTCTTCTATCAGATGCTAAGGCACTAAATTGGCATACGTTGTCGATAATGATGCCCTTCTTCTGTCAATTTGACAGTACTTAAAGTTCGTTTCCACACACAATGGTAACAGTTATAGTATATTCGGTATATCATCGACGTCGATCGACAAGATCTGATGTCATCGCTAAAACCAAGTAGCTCAATACACGTGGCTCCCACCAATTGTTACAAAAGCTGCTGGAATATCATGTTGGTAATATTCTGCAGTACACAGCACAATTGTTTTTGCCATGGTATTACGCGATCAAAAAAAGACCACTATTTGATGCTTTTTAATATTTTCACTAAAGCTTCTACTTGCTGGATAGTCAAAAGCAGCGTTCTTCAACCTTTATACGCCTGCGGACCGGCAAAAGTAAGAGAAATATTTCGCGGACCGGCTGACGATTAAGGGGTAATACCACCCCTGGAGGTAGAAAAATAATACCTAAGTTTATACATGTGCCTAGTAGTCGTTTTAAAATCAATTTAATTCAAAAATAAAATATTCTGCTAGAAATTCTGTTTGATACAAGTCGTTTGCTTTATAGTCATTTGCATTTTAAAAACGGTCGGATATCTCAACCAATTCACACCTGATTGATTTAAAATTACAACATAGACAGATTTTATGTATTCTCTGATACAAAACACAGTCCAGTACGTAGAATTTTAGCAAATAGGATTTTTTTGCAGTTTGGCATGTGATTGAACACAAATTGAACCAAATAGCTGTAACCAAAAAGAAGTTTTGAAGATTTCGTAAAAAAAGCTTGCTGGACTGGTATAGGTATGTATCGGAGAAGATTGTCTCAATTTCAAGTCAATCGGTTATGAATTGGTTGAGATACCCGCCTCAACGTATTTGATGATTTTAAAGCGAGTTTTGAGGAGAAATGCCGGTACACTGCCTATTTGATTTTTTGTTAATGTTTTTTAAGTACGTGATTTTAAAGACTTGTGTATATTATGTAACTTCTGAATAAAATTGATTTTTACACTTGTACATGCTTAAACTTTTTTCGACCTAAAAAAGTGGATACTTATACACACACTATAACTATAACACTATAACTATTTCAATGTCGGTGGCCATGTCATTAATTCGTCTCTGAGTTGTAGTACAGCCTCTAATTTTGTAGCAGCTTGAGAACCCAAAATTTCTTGAAAGACATATAAGGCGCAAAGCTTTACTAACTCCTCACCAATAGTGAATGTTTTTTTTTGTTTTAGCAATACGAAGAGCTACGAAATAAGACTTGACTTGTTACTATAGTAGTCATCATAATTTTCGTTTGACTTTTCTGAAGTTTTATCTGATCATGTAATCTTTCAAAAAAGTGCAGTGGCTTATCAGTGAAATAATGTTTATGCTTTGAATAGCGAGCTAGTTTTGAAGGCTTCATAGCTTCATTTGAAAGAATTTCAGAACATACTACACACAAAGGCAGTGGCGATAGGCAGATGCAAACCGAACTTTAAATACTCCTTATGACTCCTAATAAAGTTACGTTCTCTGTTTTTTTGTTTGTATTCTATATTCAGAAGTGTCGACCCATTTCCTTTTCTGTGGTCCTTCTACATTTGAAGCACTGGTACTTGGCCTGAATATTGTCCTTGCTTCTACCAAAGAAAGTTAGTAGCTTTTGCTTTTTTTTTACTTTTTTTACTTCCATTTTGTACGGCTTCAAGTTTTACAAAAGAAAATTTATTTTCCGAAATACCACACGGCACACTATAACACACAATATTCAAAAACAATACGCTCGAGCGCGATAAAATAAAAGACAAGCGATCTGACACAATACTGGGATGGAGCATACACGAAACGTCGTAAACTATATTGTATGTAGAGGTGAGCAATGTTGCCACCACCAAACTAATGATCGTACAACATTGTAGTTCAGAATAAAAGATGATATCTATTTGGAATATACTTTTTGTGCATGTTTTACACGCATTTCTATTGACTGGTAATAGTGCCATCTAGTGATAGCTAAAGCAAGTACATATTATGAAGTATAGATAAATAATATGTAAATACAATAAAAACCACATACAGATCTTCTGTTAACAGTTAAGCAACACAAAATTTGCGACGCTTACTATATTTATACAGAAATACCAACAAATGTATGTTCTTCCCGTTAATGACTCGTAGCTGCACAGAAGAGAGCCAGCCCCGACGGCGCCGGGCGCTGGGCCCGGCCGTCTTGATACGGGCGAAAGTTTTCGCGGACCGGTAAAATATTTCTGCGGACCGGCACCGGTCCGCGGACCGGCGGTTGGGAAACACTGGTCTAAAGTGCATGTAAAAAAAGTTGATAAATATGTAAATTCTATAAATCTATAAATCCAGCTGAATAGGTCAGTATTACTGCTTAGTGGACAGTGGTGTTTTCATAAGTGAATAGAAAGGCAGCTTCTTGATTCATGGTTGGCTGTTCCATCTTCTTGCTCACATTCTACAAAGTGTAGTATTGAATTGTCAGGATTATCATTTGTGGTAGATTGTTTCTTGATATTTTCAGGTATGTCTTAGCATACCTGTCGGAGTATGGAATTAGTTCCTTGGCGAGATGGCAGCTGTTTGAGCTTTTGCAGTATGAAGTTCACGGATCCATACTAAAAGTGGTCTTATAACTTTTTTGAGCAGTGTATAAACGCATATACAAGTTTTTCATTTACGTGTTTCTCGCCAACTCTCCGATTCGAATCTTCACCACATTGCGTCCCGTAAGGATATTACGACGGGATAATACGACCGCGTTTGACAAGAGCGTTTGTTTAATCCCCTCGAATCCCTTTCATGCGCAACTCTTGTGTTCGCAGTGCACATTTTCACACTGTTGACTTCTTACTTCCGCCGCTTAACTATAGAACTGTATTGTCATTTGCTCTTCCTTGTTTTATTTGCGGGTTTGAAATCCAAAGTACTTTTCTCACAGAAAATCGACAATTCCGGGTATTGCTAATTATAAAGGAAATATATAAAATTCTCAAGCTTGTTATGCTAGTTTATCCTACTATCTGGTTTGACACACTCTGTACATCCGCGTTAGTAAGAAAAAGTCAATCTACTTAATGGTGGTGAAATTTCCTCTTCTTTAAAGCAATTTAAAATGGTAGTTGTAATTGTACTTGTGGTATAAATAAAGTTGTTGGCACTACTGGATGACATGCATGCAATGACTAGCTGGACTACATGGATTTATATTTAAAATATACATTTTAAAGTCGAACTAGTTGAAACTCAACAAATTATAATTTTCTAAAAGTGGCAATGCTGGTAAAAGTTTTCCCCCGTGCTTTTTTATGCAGTTTGGGTTCCCTTTATAACTGTTATAACTTGTTTTGCTTTTTGTTTGGTGTGACATGTAAAACTCAAATTGCAACGGAAAAAAAGCTGAAAGTGTGTAGCAGGACAGATCGTAATATCATCCAACGTCCCGATTGTAATTTTTAACGAGCATCCCTGCGTTGAGTGGCAATTTTCATTTAGGCGGAGGAGCCGGAGAACTATTGCTTTTAAAATGTAAAGCATTTTTTTATTATTTTCTTAAATTTGTATGTCATTCTATTTACTACATATTCCTTACAAAATGCTTTATTTTACTTGAGACTTATATACCAGCAACAATATCGCAAATTACCAAATTGCTAATAAAACAAACTCCTTCTTCCAATAATCTTTTGCATTGTGTTTCTAAGGCTACAGTGAAAGCGATATGACTTAAACGGAAGTCCCACAGCAATAAGAAAGGAGCATACCGAGTGACTCACGCCATAGGTACGCCCTTTTTTGTCTATGCCGCTGGTGCACTCTAGCGGGATTTGATTGGTTTAAGGTTAATGAGTCATTTTTTCCCGTGTGCTTCATGGGTACGGCATGATTATTCCGTAGAAGATACTATTCTGATTACAAGCATACCAAATACATGATATGTTGCTGACAATCGTGGCGTGGAAATGTTTAAAGCAGAGAAAGAAAAAAAAAGATGTGTTATTGCTTATTAATCAAAGTCAGCGTAGTGAACTATGGATGAATGCTGACGGACTGCTCCCGTCCAAGACATATTCCCATAATGTTTTAAAGATTAATGTTTTTAATAAGGATCACAAACTTTTGATTATATAAAGTTTAATACGTTGACTACTGTGGTTATGCAAATTGTTAATGTGGAAATTTGTCGTACTTGTACTCAACTATTTGTGACAAATTTATTACAAAATTAGGCAAGAACGTACTAGATCAAGTTTAAGAAGCAAAATACTTGGATCATAGTAGATTCCACTCCGGATTTACAACATTGATGAGCCGAATTTTATAATATGCAGACCCAATGTACTTGGGTCTGCGTACATTTAAAGTACACGAGGGATTTCTAAAATTGTTGTTTATTAAAAGTCGCACGGGAAGTACACAGTGCAGTATCGCAATAGATTTTACAATTTATTCAATATATGAACCTTAATATAAGAGACTGCCGTTCACAAACAACAACGCAGCAAAAATGTCAAGGAAATACAATGGCGTATGAAGTCAAATAATAAAAATCAATGATCTGGACGAATACTTGCCATGCAGTGCTCAATCCCTAGATCTTGTGGGACAAACCGTAGGGAGTGTTGGTGTGATATTGCTGAAATTGCTTGTCTATATTTTTTTTTGTAATTTATGCCCAATCTCTTTTTTGGTGCTCTCCAGAGAAGCTTGGTGTCGTATCAAAGAAGAATTTATCAATTATAGAGTAATCCAAGGAAATCGTATACCAAAAGAGGTCAACAAAATTAGAAAACAAAAAAGACGCCTGGTTTTGATGTGATAACAGATGAGATCTTAAATAATACCAAAAAGGCCATAGTTAAGATACCTCACATATGTAATGCAACTTTATGGCTAAAATACGTGGCAACCGTTTGGAAAACTGCGGATGAATTGATGATTTAAAAACCAGGGAAACCACTATAGCCCACCTTATCAAAACTGCTAGTAAAACGACTAAAGCCAAACCTAGATGAAACCAACATTATACCCGCTCATCAGCTTTTGGATTCAGAAACAAAGCTGCGACAATCGTTTAGGTACAGAGTAACAAAGATAATAGATAAAACAACAGAAGACAAAAGGTATGCTTCTCTAATTCCTGGATGTGGCAACAGCCTCGACAAAGTTTGGCAGGACGGTCTAGTGGTCTCCAAGCGGTACCGTCCCCCAGGGGGCGTTTAGCCAGACCGGGGGGCGGTCGACCCATCACGGATAAAACGGGGGCGATGAAGGGTAGTAAGTGGGCGGTTAGCGTATTTGTATTCATAATTTTATTTAAAAAATTGTTGTGTTGCTTCTACAACACGATCGTGCAATTCTAAATTGGATATAAATAAGTATTCCGTGATGGGATAATAAATAATGGTGTCAAAAATTGAACACCTGCACGCTTTATACCAATATTGGCGAATGGCATAGTTCAGAAAAGTAATGTTTTTCAATCATCATGTTTTGGTAATTTCCGACTTCCCGTTTGGTTTCTTTATACTTGTTGGACATTGGCGCGTATAAAAAGGTGGCGGGGCGTTCCATTATTTTTCTCTGTCGCCGAGCGGCGGTTGCCCCTTGTATATTTGCATCTCATACCTATGGATTGATCTTTTCGTCTATTTCTTGAGGTTTTTGTTGCTTAGAGGATGCACGTTTAGTATATTCTCAAATTCTGTTGCAAGCAGTTCACAAATTGATACAGTGCCAGTTACAGTTACTAAAGCTGCTTATATCCAAAGATTAACTACGTAGTTATCTTTTTTACTGAATTGAATTGCTTCTTTTCTTAACATAGTAATAAAATGTGTTCTATTCATAATATGATTTGTTCAGTCGACACGCGATGTCTGAACTGAAGAAGAAGTGTTGACAATATAATATTGATTATTTGAAATGCGTTATTGAGTCGCCCACTAACAAAACATTACCAATGTGCCTGATTTGCAAAAAAATTCTCTCCAATGAATCTATAAAGCCTTCTCGATTACGAGAACATATGATAAACATTTATGCTGAAAGAAAAGATAAACATTTATCGTATTTCCAAGCACTGAAAGAAAAAATTTGGTGATGATGAAGATTTAATCGTTTAAATCGATTTTAAAAACTCTTTGATTCAGTTATAGAGTTTTTCGAGACAAATGAGATTCACTACGAGATGACTTAATAATAATACAAATAGATAATAATACAAAGCAGACATTGCTTATTGGACAGACATGTTTAACAATGTCAAAGAAATAAATTTACAACTGTGAGGAGAGGAGCTGAATTTGATAAAGTCATATCTGCATATGTGTCCAAACTATCCCTATGTAAATAACATATAGGTCGAGTGCAATTTTGTGTTTATCAATCTACCAGCAATTGAAAAATGAGATGAAGACTTCCTGAGTTACTGTCGCCATTTGGAGGCACTCCACGAAGACGTCCAACAACGGTTTGAGGATATTCTCCAAATAAAAATTCCGGATTGGGTTTTGGGCCCTTTTACGAGTACAAATTCCGCAAAGTCGTTACAACTGCAGGAAGATCAAGATTAATTAAAATATCAACCAATGAATAATTGAAATTAAAATTAAAAAATGTGTACCAACAATCTGGTTGCAAAAGCAGATGCCCGAACATTTGCTCCAATTCTGGTCAGTCGTCAATTTTTTTGAATGACATTTATCTCATCATATTTTGTTGAACGAGGATTTAGTGCTATCACAAATCTTTTTATGAAAAAGCATAACAAATCTAAGGATTTTGTCGACAAATCTAGCATCAAATGTCGACAAATTGATGTCAACATACCAGGCACATTCTTCTCACTAGGCTCATTTTCAGTATTAAACATTATTAATATATTATATTTGTATTACATCAGCGTATTGAAGTAAATACAATTTAAAATTTTTGAATTCAAGGTGTTTTATTTCTTTCCTATGTATCAAAAGGATTATTTCCCGAGGGGGGCGCTAACACTAAATTTTTTCGAAAAGGGGGCGGTAAACAAAATTTGTTTGGGAACCACTCAGTGGCGTACCTAGAGGGGGGGGGGTCCGCCCCGGGCGGCACATATTTTGGGGCGGCATTTTTTATATTTCTGACTAATTTATTTAAAAATAAAAATACTATAATAATGTTGTTATCAACAGAATAAATTATTATAAACAACTCAGCTGCTAATAATTTCTTTAGCGACTTTGTTGTTATTGCAAACAGCGACTCTATCGGTCAAGAACGTTGTAATAAAAGAAAATTCTGCATGTGGATAAGCATGTACAAATCATTCTCTAAATTTGGCATGCGTACACGCAGCTTCTGCTACAGTAAATTCCACAACATTTTTTGGGACTATCGAACACTTGTTTTCGTTGTTTTGTCTTCCACTCAATGATGAGAGCCACTGGTCAAGGTGTTAAGCACAGTGTAGAAACTCGTTGGAATGCAAGAGTAGAAGTAGAAACAATAATTGAAAAAAACCCATTTCGTAAACATTTGAAGTGCGTTGGACCAACTGACATCAGAAGAAAAATATATTAAAACACTATCAGACGCTGGAATATTACTCCACTCATTGGAAGCTTTTTCTTTTCTGTGATAGCTCAATTTAATGCAAATCCGTCCTTTTGGAAGTTAACGACCCACAACAATACCTCCAAACAAAGCGGTTAAATATCCATCAATGTGACTTAAAACAAATTTTGTACAAAAGTATTTCAGTGGCCAAAGGAACACGCTGCAAAACGCAGTTACAGCAGCAAAAAAAGCGTGAAGAGTTGGAGATTTCCACTCAGCGTCGAGTTAGAACGAAAACGATTATGAGTGGTGAACATTCGCGAGACGTGGGGATATATTTTAGAAGAGGAGATACAACGGGAAATGCTTTTTTTTTCACTGGATAGAGTTCTCCACGAAATAACAGTTCGTTTTGAGCAACTACATGTCTTTACAGAAAAGTATTCTTTCCTAATACCATGTAATTTTGTCATCACAAATTTTGAATATCACGTGAATAACTTTCTTGTCATTGACCACGAGCAGTTGGAAAAGCGGACAAAGCCCTCTTGAACTGTTAATATTCATTCAAAAATACAGGCTGGGAAACTCTCAAAAACTTCCGCACATAGTAATATTGCCAAGAATTATTGTAACAATAGCCGTAGGTGTCGTCAGTTGTGAAAGCAGCTTTCCAAGCTAAAATTGAGAAGAAACTATCTTAGTTCAACAATGAGCGATTTGAGATGGCGAAATCTAGCGATGCTTTCTATAGAGAAAATGCTAACAGATAATACTAATAAGTTTTGATTATGTTCTTCAAGAATTTTCGAATAAAAAAGCAAGAAATATAAATTTATAAATACGCTTACGTGTTATATACATTATTATATGTTTATGGGTACAATCTGTTTAAGCAAAAGAAATAAAAGAAATAAAATGTGTGTTTATTAATTTATGTTGATGTTCAGTAATGTTAATAACCACCATCACTTAATTTTGATTGACTTAGTAAGGGCCGCAAATTGGTGACTGGCCCGGGCGGCAAAAGCTCTAGGTACGCCACTGGAACCCACTGGTCTAGTCGATAAACTGGAACAGCTAATAATAACTTTCTGACAGATACTGACCGATTAAAACTTCCGTCGATGACAAAACATAATGACAGACTTCCTTTCATGTACCAATTATTACAACTTTTCCCGGCACAAAACTGCACGAGCCTAACCAAAAACTTTCTCCTAAAAAAATATAAAATATGAAGGACAAGTCGCATCCCCATCCATGGGTAGAGACCCGAATTTCCGACGTTTTTATTCCATGGAACGGTTTGCGATAACGGGCCTTTATGTGTCAGCAACATGCACCGTGAGTGCTTATTTGCCCAATTTATCCTTTGAGCGTCTGGGCGTCGACAGGCAAATGCGCAATTCCGGCGTGCAATCTAAATAAAAGGACTGCAACGCGGGGCCGGTTGAAGTATGGCGTGGCGGTTGCATTGTGCACGGGATAGCCGGAACCGCAAGTTATTTCTGACTGTTCACTTGACCACTGAAATTAAATTTAGTCGACGGGCAGCGGCTGGACTGGGGAGAACGGAAAGCCGCAAATGCGGCCAGCTTTGCCACCCGCGCGCAATTAACGGCGATAATTTGTTTCTGCGATATTTAAACCTTTTCGTAGTCCGACGACGTTACTACTGCTGAAAAAAATTTTGAATCGAAGGAATTCAAGTTGCAACTACAAAAAGGCTAAACTATGCGAGATTGCCGATATAAACTTAATAAAAACTAGTTACTAACCGGCGAAACCGGGCTGTATAAATGAGTAGGCCAGCAAAGTCAGCAGTATCTTTTGAGGGAAATGCAATTACAAATTTTACAATTTTTAAATTATTTTCGTCTCGTTGCTTATGTCTCAGCCAGTAATATTCTCAATGTTCTCATCAAAAATGTGATATTTAACGTTTTGACTTAATATCTACTATGTTTATACAGGTTGTCTTTGAAATAATTGCCAACCTGGAAGGAGCTAGAGCTAGAGAAGCAATTTTGGCTAAATAATGTAGTGTGTTTAAATATTTTAGGGACTAAAAAGAGGTTTTCCAAAAATATCCCATACCGACCCAGCGTAACACCAATTTTCGCTACTCACCCAATGAAGTATTTACTTATGAAGCACCCAATGGTATTTACAAAACTTGTGACAACATCGTTATTTTTACCTTATCATACGCAGTATGTAAAGTATTGTAATAGTACCAAAAAAAATTTTTGAGATTTTAGCGGAAATATGTCTTTTTGGGTCCCCTGAACATTTTTGACCAAGGTACAAAAAAATGTCTGTGTGTGTGTGTGTGTGTGTGTGTGTGTGTGTGTGTGTGTGTGTGTGTGTGTGTGTACCCGTTTTTTGTGACGACGATTCCGGAGAAACTACTAAAGGTATCGGGACGAAACTTCATATTTAGAAGTTTCATAACCAAACTTAGAGCTGAAAAGCTTTCTGTTGAAAGGGGTCCAAAGGAACTGGAGGTTTACTCTTAGCATTTTTCAAAGATTTTGCAAGTAAGCCGCCATTTCTGGAATTTCGTCGAAATAGTTAAATAATAAATTAAAGATGAGGAAATTCTGAATAATTTATGACTATGACATTTTTTGGTACAATCAATAGTATAGTTGCATGAGCAAATTCTATTTCATCGAGATCGGTCGTACTGCATTTAAACTAGTAGCCAGGATATGTCAGAAATTATGATTCTAATGACAGTAGGTAATGTCAGGCTAATGTTTTGACATGATTTCGACAACACCTACTGTCAATATAAGCTGCGTTCGGATATTGTACACCGTCACTTTTCACACCCAATAACACGTAAGTGTCATTTGAACGGTGTACCCGGTGTCAACGGTGTACAATATCCGAACGCAGCTTAATCGACATAATATCTGTCTAGTTCTACTAGTTTTATTTTAATGCAGACATACGCGATCTCGATCAAATAGAATCTCATGCAGCTAAATTATTAATTTTATATATAGTATGATAAAGTCATGTGCCTGGCCACATCAGATTTTTTTGTCATGATCTGATATGTGCTAATGTCTTGGACCGTTGTATGTAGTGGTTCTATTTTATTATGCGTCCGGAATGTTTGTGTACTCGTACTATTATTCTTAAATTATTAAAATATTTCTTACACTTACGGCGGAATTACAAACGTCAAATAAAAGCTTATTACCCCGGTACTTTTTTAGTTTATCATACATAGTATGAAAAAGTATTGTAATTATGCAGAAAAAAAATTTGAGATTTAAGCGGAAATAGGTCTTTTTGGGGCCCCTGATCATTTTTTTACCAAGGTACAAAAGAATGTCTGTGTGTGTGTATATGTGTGTGTGTGTATATGTGTGTGTGTGTGTATGTATGTGTGTACCAGATTTTTGTGGCGACGATTTTGGAGAAACTACTAAAGGTATCGGGACGAAACTTTATATTTAGAAGTTTCGGGACCAAACTTAGAGCTGAAAAGCTTTTGGTTCAAAAGGGTCCAAAGGAACTAGATGTTTCCTCTAAGCATTTTTCAAGAGTTTTGCAAATGAGCCACCATTTCTGTAATTTCGTCAAAATAGTTATTAGTAATAAATTAAATTAGAAGAAATTTTGTATAATTTATGCCTGACCTTTTTTGGTAAAATTAATAGTTTAGCTGTATGACAAATTCTATTTGATCGATATCGTGTCTGCTTAAAACCACATAGTTAGCCATGATTTGTCAAACGCTGATTTTTTGACAATACCTACTGCCAATATTGTCAAAATATCTGTCAAATCCTTACTAACTTGTGTTATTTTAATGCAGACACGATCGATCTCGATCAAATCGAATCTCGTGCAGCTAAACTATTAGTTTTATATATTGTATGATAAAGTTATGTGCCTGGCCACAACAGATTTTTTGCAGGATAAAACGCAAACTAACTCGCAGTGGCGATTACGTATGTATTTTGGCGCGATTGAGATAATGCATGATAATGGTCTTGCATGATTTTACCTAACTTAACAAATAAAATCCTTAGCTGGTAAGAAAACCGTGTGTAAAATTTTTCCGCTTAATATTGTTGCACCCAATTGCTATTGAACATAAAAGTTTAAACCGCGCCAAAACGCTCCGTCAAGTCATAAGATTGGTGAGAAGCTCAGCGAGCGCAGGCCGTAGAGAGCAGCCGAAAAAATAGAACGTCATCGAGTTGAATGTATAGCATCTGGACGACGTTGTGTGCGTTCTGATAAAGAATAAGTATAATTGGGTCATGGAATCTTGGCGTGTTGTCAAAAGTGACAGTCGTCTGAGAAGACGTACGTCCAACTTAGGCTGTTCCACAATGAGTCGTCCCGTTGTCGTTAGTCGTTGTCGGAAGTCGTAAAAACATAACAACTGATAACAACACACAGTCCACATCCAAACGGATTGTCGCTATAATGTCGCACGAACTATGTCCCGCCCCCTTGTCAGCTAATATCGTACCTTTTAATATGATGTGTTACGTATAGGTTAATAAACGGTGGGTGATACTACCACAGCAGAAGGTGTAATGTGTATAGTATGGTCGGACTTCACACGTCATTGTAGAAGGCGATATGACATTTTGAATTTTTTTAAGTTTCAATGTCCATGTTGTGCATAAAAATCAATCACAATGAATTCAAAACCCGATATAGACGTTTTTAAGCGTCGCGACGCTTCGTGCAGGAAAGGGTAATTTTATATGACAAAAGGCATAAATGTTGCTCATAGACGATTAGGAAATTCTGAAAATTATCCCATGAATTGTACTTTTTTTCTATATAATTTACTTCTACTTCATGTATAAACCGTTTTCCGTCACCCATAGTTCATTAAACTATCGCTAATAGAAAACAGACCTCTCAAAATAGTCTTCTACTAGGATAAATCCGAAAATTTTCAAAATTTTGAAAGCTATACTCATACCAATCGACTCTTGATTTAAAATACTTTCTTTTTAATAGACAATTTGTCGATTTCGTTCATTGTTAATGATTCACCATTATTTCAATATAAAAAAATTAAGAAATTCCTCCTGATCGCTTAATTTAAAATAAGCAAAAAATGTTAGCATAAGCTCCATAAACCTCTCCATTTGATGGAAAATTATGCGGTTTTGCCCACCATCTTCTGCATTGATTTCTTTTACGGGCCAATATATTTACGAACCAACGTTATGTATTGGCTCGCAGCTTGTAAATGTTGGATACAGATTAGTAAATCATCTTTCATCTCGTCGAGATGAATACAACAATAACACCACAAAGACTACGTAAGCATATACGTAAGGTCGAGTAGTTTTGATTTCTGTCAAATACTCAAATATCAATAAAGTGCGCTCTGATTGGTTGCTCGTAACGTAGCCGCTAGTCGGGAGTCGGAAAAGATGAGAGTTGGTCAACTTGGTCCCGACAAGCGACAGTCGGCTGCCGACACCGATAAACGTCATAAAAACGTCATCTACGCATGCGCTCGACTTCCGACACCGACTAACGACAACGGGACGACTCATTGTGGAACAGGCTTTATGTCAATTTTTTCACATGTTGTAGAAAGAGTGAAGGCATGGCAGTCGCATCGTAACTAGCTCATGTCACGTGGCCTTCGACCAAGCACGCTACGTCACACCAATCACAGCGCGTTCATATTTAATTGTGTACGAACCAATTTTTTTTTCTTTAAAAAATAAGTTTGCGGACGGTTCTGGTATACGTTTGGCACTAATAGAGCGTATTAGTTTTTAATTTTGAGACTTATTGCAAGACCCCTATTATGACTGAATTTCTAAAACACTTTAAGTAGTTAAATTAAGGTTTATACAGACAACGGTTTTTGAATTTTGCACACCAAATCAATATAATTAAACAGTATAAAATATTTATACATATGTTAATACTTTAATATTTACTAAACTACAAAAATATAACAAAATATATAAATAAATAAAATTGAGAAAGATAATTAGAAGAAGAACTTAACATGTCTTGTAAACGATAAGGTAAGTACTTAATATTGTTCTTATTCCAGATAAAAATCTGAATAGTTTTTTGATATGTTATTGGTAGGGTTTTCAGGTCCGAAAATTAGATTTGCAGGAAGGGGTTTAAAAAGGCTGGACAAATGCAAAAAATCCGTTCAGGTGGGGAAATAGAGATGAATTAAGTTTTTCGTTTGTGATTGTCTCAAAAATTATCGTTTTTATATGTTTATAGTCAAAATTATAATTCATATTTACAAACATGATCCGAAATTCTCGTACTGTGTATTTTTGTGTCGAATTTTTAATGATCATATACCGGTTGGAACCGTCATCGCGCAACGGCTCTCATCATATTCCCCTCAACCCCACCACAAACTATACTGCCTACACATACGTGCGCCTCTCAACTTCCAATACAGTTCGGCGAGTGAGTTAATTGTCGAGATAGATATTCCATTTTACGATAATGGCCAATTTCAGTTTGACACTGACAATAACAGATCTTGACGAGAGAATGTTTTTATTGTATTGTGTAATTTTACGTACGATTGATTGGCTATAAGAAGTAGTACAATAATAGAAAATTGTGCATTAAAAGTGTTGTCCACTAACAATAACTATGAAAGCGATATGACGAAGTGAAGAATTAA
This sequence comes from Aphodius sticticus, assembly GCA_963966075.1. Classification (NCBI taxonomy): domain Eukaryota; kingdom Metazoa; phylum Arthropoda; class Insecta; order Coleoptera; family Scarabaeidae; genus Aphodius; species Aphodius sticticus. Next base: position 29,347,243 of record OZ014511.1, read on the forward strand.
TAGTTATTTAACCAACAAGTATATTCGAAGGAGCCATTAATGATTGAGACTTTTTAACAGTTCGACTGTGGTTCTGGATAACGTAATGTTTTGATTGGATGATTTTATTTCACGCATGTTCGATTGGCTACAATGACGTCGTTTTGATGGTCGCTAACAAATCATGCATTAATAGAAATCGTGCATTTATAGAGCTATTTAATAAACGATTTTCTATTCACTAAACAGACACATAAATAGACGATCGACGGAAAAAGTAAATAAAAAATAATTCCTCTAACAATAACAACCAAAACGATATGACGGAGTGAAGAAATAAGAGTACATATATTAAAAATAATTCCTTTAACACTAACTATGAAAGCGAAATGACGAAGTGAAGAAATTAAAGTACATTAAAAATAATTCCACTAACAATTCATAATTACAACAACCCTTTAGCCATGGTGCAAAATTGCTATAGGATAAACAAAAAAAAATTAAATCCTCTCAGCTTCAAAAATTTGACTTTCTTTTTGTATGCAATACCCTAAACGATTATAAAAATTTTGTAGCACGTCTGTTAACGTTTCTGCCGTGATATTCCGGATATTCCGAGAATTGCGCGCAATTCGTCTAAATTAGCTGGTCGATCATTTTGATGTGCATAAATATGTTGTTTTAAATGTCCCCAATAAAAGAAATCTAATGGAGACAAATCAGGCGATCGAGCGGGCCATGATATTGGAAGGGAATGAGTGCCAATGCAACGATTTGGAAAATGTTCAGAGAGAAAATGTCTGACTTGTAGTATATTGTGGGCTGGACATCCATCTTGTTGAAAATATAACCGTTGAATATCAACGTCAGGTGAGCGCTGAATACTTGGGAGGATGTCATTTTGTAATAACTCTAAATATTTTTGACCGTTTAGTGTGCCATCAATAAAGAATGGTCCTACAATATTGCCATTCAAAATACCAGCCCAAACATTCAGCGTTTGTTGATATTGCGTGTGAGTGGTTATACTTCTATGTTGATTTTCTTTTGCCCAATAACGCACAACCGATGGATTGTGATGTCCAAAAAGAGGAAAAGTCGACTCGTCAGTAAACACAATACGTTTCAAGACGTTTTCATCCTCGTTGATTAGTGCAGTCATTTGTTCGCAAATCTGCATGCGCCTATAAAAGTCATCACCTACCAATTGCTGATGTTTTTGAAATTTATAACTTTTGTAGGCACAAGATTTCAAAATTTTTTGAACAGTTATGTGATATACCTACGTCTGAAGCAACAGTACGAGATGACAATGTATCTCTATTTTCTATTGCAGCACATACTAACTGTTGAATATTTTCTGGATTTTTTTTTGCGTTTATTTGTTATTTTCTTGTTTTCAACAGAACCAGTTTCATCAAATTTTTTTGAAAGATTAAAAATTGTGCTTTTGTTGGGAATCGGACGATCTGGATACTCAACGCTAAATAAATCGCTTACTTGTTGGTAACTGTTACCCGCAAGTCGCCATTTCAACATTTGTATGTTTTCAAACAAGCAAACCCTTTTGACTCTTGCGGTTTCTGTGGCACTTGCGGTTTCTTTGTGTGGCACTACGTATGTCAGACTTGGTGTATCCATTCTGACGGCCCAATCCAAGTCCTTCCGTTCGTCGTTCAAGGTACTGGAATCGCATACCTTCTCGGCTCTGTTGAGTGTTAATAACACTTTTCTTCTGTTAGGCATGGTGGTGTGATTTGGCGTGCAAGTACCAATCGATATTTGTCTTCGTACAGTAGACCTTATGTCCAAGCCAACCCGTTGACGTTCTGTATGTCAGCACATACAAGAATGGCAGCTGATTGTCCTCTTCTATTTCCGTCGTGAATTTGACGACGGACTAACATGGTTCAGGTAATTAAGGAACTTGGTGAATTTTTCTCTACTAGGTGTCCAAACCACAAAAGTATCATCCACATATTCAACCCACTGCTTGGGTTTATAGGACTTGACCTAATGGTGACTGGTGGCGCACATGTGTGCAGTGAGGTGTAAATCTAGGTATATAAAGAGTTCTTTGGAAGGTCTTCAGTATTCAGTTAGTTCTGAACGTTCTGAAGAAGCGAGCAACATGGTTCGCAAAACGTCAGCAATTACAAATTTATTGCAATTAACTATAACCGTTTTTTTTTTAATTTAAAACAAAAAAAAAAAACCTGGTCTTTAAACCGGTTTTTAAAAACCTGTCTAACCCTAATGTGCATTAAATTTCAAATACATTTTACCGAATTTCAAAAACCATTTTATCAGTCAAACAGCAGAAGGCCCTGGCTGATGTGGGATTTGTTGAAGAGCAGTCGGTTGGTTCGTCACTGGTAGCCGACAACTGACTTCAGAAACCTGCGGCCAAGTATCAACGTCATTATAGACATTAAAGAATCACTATTGGTTATAAGCATAATATAAACATAATATAATATTCAACGATAACTTCCACAACTACAAAACAAGAACATGCACACATATGAGAACTGAAGAATATGGAAGAAAGACATACACACAATCACTACTCACGGAGATGATAAAAAGCTACGAAACTAATAAGAAACTATCAGAACACACTAAGAACCTTGCCCCACAAATGTTCAAATCAAAAATAAAAAAACTTTTGCTGGACAATAGACTGTGACTTAAACAAGACATGTATTATAGTATCATGGCATTACAAATAAATTAAATTTCAACTTCAAACCGCAAAGGACAAATGCCCAATAAATCACAATTTCGATATCGCAACAAATATAGAATATACGTATCGAAAAAATGATTCTTCGCACGGTTGGAAATTTATTTATGGCACGAGTGGAGGCAGGCATCAACATCGGGTTAGCTGTGGCGCGGATGAGATTTACGGCGCGTGATGGGGGCAAAATCGGGATTAGGGGGCGAGGAGTGTTTCATTGGCCGCAATATTTTACAAGCGGTGCACAAAGTTAACAGCTCGCAGTGTTATCTACTACCGAGTCGTGTCCATAAGCAGCAGCTGGGGCACCCAGGCTCAGCCCGGGCCTAGCCAGAGTGATACTTCGGCTGTGTGGCAATTTACAAGGAGAATGGCCAACAGAAAACACTTTTCCCGCCCCCACGCCGCCGTCCAGACGTTATTTAGTGACGGTAGCCGTTCACCGAACGATATATTTATTAGCAGTTTGTGCCTTTACGGGCACCGATATCACTTATATATACGAGCGTGGTGTTATGAAGACTTCTGTGCGTTTAATAAGTATAATAATGTAGTTAAGGGTTGATTGCGGGCGTTAAAGCTTACGGCCTAAGCGGCTGTTCAAGTTTACGAGAACGGCTAATTAGAATATCTCAACCTTTAACAATTATCCTTGATGCGAGGTGATTTGTAAAATTAGGAGTTTAGATGTTATCATTTGTTTTGAAAATTATTCCTTCCGAAGGGTTGTAGGAGTTCGTAAAATGGCTTATTGAATAAGTTCCGCTCCAGCGTAATCCAACCCAAATGGGATTTAACAAACCGCAAATACGTATGTTTCATCTTGATGGAAACATTTTCTGTGCCAAGGTCCAGTACAGCTTACACACGTCAATAAGTACCTACATATCGTATGAATTAACACTAACGTAAAATAATACAAAGTAACATTTTAAGAAATCGGGTATATGAGATAACGTGCTAGAGTGGAACGTGTTATGTGGGACAGACAAGACGAAGCATCGAATGTCGACTCAAAGAACAGAGTAGAAACACTCGGCTAGGCAACATTCAACAGTCCGCTATTGCTGAACACTGCCATGAGTCGGGGCACAGAATGGACTTTAATGACGCGAAGATGTTAGCAAGGGTGAATAATATCTTCAAAAGCTTGTTAGGGAAGAGAAACTTACGAACATCCCAACAACATCAATCGTGAGGACTGCACTGACATCAGTAGATCCTGAAAATCGATTCTAACTCGGTCAGTTGTAAACACATGGAAGTGGTAAATGCAGAGTGTGCAGTGAGGTGCGAATCGAAGTATATAATGTGGAGTGTTTTGGTAGGTCTTCAGTATTCAGTTAGCTCTGAAGAAGCGAGCATCATGGTTCGCGAAACCTCAGCAATTATGATTTTTTTACGTACGGCATAATACGAAGCAATTTATTTTCTAAATAATTGTGGCCGTGAAAGCCTATGTACTATTTTTAAGAAGTCGCTTGACGACATTTTGGAGAATTTTGGAGAAAAGAAACTATGCCCAGTCATAGTTTTGTTTATTAGACTAAAGGTGCACTGCAGTGCTTATTGCTTCTAGTAGTATCCATGTTCGTCACTCTGGTCTACACTACGCTTGGTAATTCTTCCCTAAAAGCCACTCCGCCGATATTTCTGGCTGCGCTTCTCTGTGAACCAAAAACTCGCGACGCTGGCGCTGCGGGTACAACTCGAAGTAACAATACGCGTCTTTAGACATATCGCAAAAATCTTGCCTAGGACAGGAACTATAGCAATGTGCCTATCAAAGCTGAGAGGAATGTGGATGCAAGTAGGTACATTTTGAATTCCATGAATGGGGGAGCAATATCAATGCACTTCAAAATTAGCGCACTAATACCGTAAATATCCTTCGACGTTGTATTTTTAAAACCATACATCTTCGCACATTGTTACGTGAGGTTGGCATTATTGTAAGCTTTTTCTTCAACTGCACAAACATACAATTTGTATATCCTATCTATAAGCCATACGTTGTTTATATGAATTTATTGATTTACTAATCAATAGTAAATATTATTTTGACTCTCCTTGAGAAAGCTTGTCAAGGTTTTAAGATTTTATGAATGAACAGTTACAGTCCGGACTCAAGATTTTCCTATCATGAGAGGTTTTCAAATAAAAAATTCGGCCAAAAACATTGTTTTGTAATTTTTGTTAATGTATAGCGTATATGAATCCATTTATTAAATCCCGTAATTCATTCATTATAAATTCTCAAAAAATAGTTTTTACATTTTGTTAAGAAACCTGTGTTCCGAAAATTGCACATATAGAAACTCGGATAGATCTTTGTCATCATTGAACGAATAAAAAATAAATACCGGGCAATTATACCAATTTATGACTGTACACATATGAGATTGCAACTGTCTAATTTAAAATTCCCACTGCGCATTTGGTGCCCAGTTGCACGTTGGAATATAGCCTGGTGAGGGTTTAAATTCGAATGTTGCATCGGGACTAAACTTTACGAACATAAACTTTATGAGATTTGGTAGGGCGAAATCTCATCTGTAACGCTAACAAAATAGTCATTAAACTGTTCTGTCGATAAATCAGTACTGTTACAGAGACCCTAAGATGTTTGAGATTTTATTACCTTTGTTGTCGAGTGTGGATTTCTGTTTAATGAATTTAGCCGGGAAAGACAACTCGATTCCATCTTCAATAATTTCCGTAAATCCACGTTTTCTGCCTCTGATAAAACTTCAACGTACTGGAACATAATAATACTTATGCAAAAACGTTACTAGCCCAAAACAGCAAGTGTTGTCGATGTTGTTGATAAAATACAAAAACAAAAGCTCCATTTTGAAATAGTTTGAAATAATAATGAATAAGATATTCCAAATAGGTGATATTAGTTTAAGTTTAAACGTTAAAATATAATCTTTTACTGTAAAGTTGACGTGCTTTCATTGCATTGATGAAAATCAGGGAAATGATTCTTGATTAAAAGATTTGTATTTGCTTCTGCAACTTTTTTTTTATAAAAAAAGAGTCAAATTATAGTATTGAACATATAATCTTTATATTATTCTGTGCCATTCGTCAATGGAGCAAACCAGTTGTAGGCGATCAGTTGTTACCAACTAAGCAACCAACGAGCGCGAGCGTGGCAATCGGTCCGACAAATCGTTCGCTTTTGACGGCAACATGTTTTTTGTTACTTTTGCAGGTTTCAGTATATGTATGGAAGTACCATCTATAATCTGCAAACAATCCTTATTTTTATTATTTACTCATTTTTTTTATATATGTGCTTATTTTAGCTTTCTTCGGCCATTTCGAAGGGGTTTTACCCGCTTTCAGCGAACGATTAGTGCAGCGTACCGCGGCGGCAACGCGCTCATGTGTGTTAGTAAACAAGTGTCCGTAAATATATGGCCATGGGCGCCGTTTGAAAATGTTCCAGGGGGGGCTAAATTTTTTTTAGTATTAAATGGTGACGTAATATTAAGGACTATGCCATTAACTGTTTTGCAGCATTTTTGTTTTGTGTTATTTTGCATACACATACACGAAAAATCTCTATCGCTTTAAGGTGGTGACATGTTTTTGTTCACATTTTTGTGTTAATAGCCATCCATGGTCGTGATCCCTGTATGCTCGACAAAACTTACTTATTATATATTGATATTCGTTGAATTGCAAGTCTTTCTAGCGTTTATTAATGTGGGATTAATATTTTTATCAACGACTCACATATAATAAGTTCATTGCATACGTATCTATGACTATATAATCCCCATCATGATACGCGCCAATGATTATAATGACACTAGCGTTGCATAATAATGACAGTTCATTCAAATAATGACTTCATTATTTAAAGGAACTGTCATCATTATACGAACGTACTGTCAAAGTCAGTCTAAACCTACGTGGATGACACTTATTTGACATTTCGCCTCGCCACCATTGACAAATACATTTAAAAGATTTGATATAAAATGGAATTTATGAGTCGTAGATAACCCGTTGTATTCGACTCGCATACAACTGATATAAATCGCTCGCATGTTTATACGCTCGCCTACGGCTCGCGTATAAACTTCATGCTCGCGATTTATATCCTTAGTTATGTGCTCGTCAAATAATATACTATTAATTAATAATTGTTTGTAAATATATTTTGTTTCTGAATCATTGAACTCTTATTCTAGAATTTAAGAGTTTGTATAATTTTCAACCAATATTGTAACCTTTTTATTACCTTTTAATACGTTAGGAGAAAATTCTTGTTAATTTCCTATAATATTTTCTAGCTCGTGGTCATCGAGAATCTGATACAATATCTTAATAACAATTTGATAAACAATAAGAAGGCAACAATATTATTTTCAAATTTACCTCGTTAACTAGTGGACCTGTAGACCGCCTATTTAGGTAGATCAGTTAATTGGGTAGATCGCAGGAATCAATTGACAGCATATGTAGAAGGATGTCTCAAAACAACACAGTTGCCACCGCCAATAAAATTAGGCTTAATAAATGTTGAAAATTGGGTACATAACCTGCCATGAGGTACCAATTTCTCACTATTTGGCGAGTTTGTCGTCAAAATAAATTGTGATAAACATTTGTCCCATGTGTCAGCCTAACAACTACAATCTTTAGTTTACCCTCAAAACTTTCCTTTATCCCTAAGGTAAAGATACTATTTTTGGAGGGAAACCGCCCAAATGTGAGAGAAAATCCCCCAATCTGGCAACAGTGCACTGCTTTTTTATATAAACGCATGTGGTTGGCCAAGCAACTACAGTATACCGTATATAGATAACATTATTGAAAAAATTATTAAAAGATTTGTTATTTTTTTTCTTTCAGTTCATATGAAAGATGCTTGTCATTTGAAGAAAAAATGTTAGATTTATTTTTCCCAATACCGTGAACCTTGACTTAAATGAACTACAAAAATAAGCTAAATTTTTTCAAATTACTCAATTTTATGAAGTGCGGAAGACCTAAACGTTGCAATAGCATAAAATTTTTGATACTTTATAGTTCTGGTTTTTGTTTTGATATTGGACAAAAACTATACAGCCAGATGCTCAATTTTTAAATAACCTTTCCTCCTTCGTAAAAGAAACGGAAAGTATGTTAGAGTACCCTCGTCAAGCAAGAGCACATAATAAAATAATGTGAAAATATTTAATTTAAAATTTATTTATGTCTACTATAAACCAAAAACTCAAGAATAAGTATCAACATTTAAAGTAATCATTGAAGAACCCTAATTAATTATTTTATAACTAAATAGTATTATTTACAACACAATATTCATATTTGAATTTTAGAACAAAGTTGGATTCAATGCATAATTTTCAATTTAGTTAACAAATGAAATTGATAGAAATCTTAATGATAGATCTAGTAATAATACAATAGGTATATAATACCCAAAACTAATACCTAAAATTAATATTATCTAATCTTGAGATGATTTAACCCATTTAATTGTTTAAGATTTATCGCCTGCACCTCACTGACAAAAATGCATTTGGTTGCCGTGACCACATGAACTAAATTATTACATATTTACAAAAATTTAACGTCATACCGAAAGATATCAAAATTTGCATACCACTTGATATGCCCATTCAAATTTATTTGAATTCATAGGTATTAGAAGGCTTGCAGCTTAGAGGGCTTTATCACCCATCTCCAATAAATCATTCAGAAAACAATGAACTAAAATTATTAGTATTTTTTTATACGCTCACGTAAACATTAAATTCCATACCAGTTAACTTCATGTGGTAAACTGAGTGACGTATGCTATAAGTTACCAGACAGACCTATCTATTTTTAGTAACCTTGCGTCATAGCCAAATCTAAAGTACAGGTAGGCAAAATATATCCCTTTACTGTCAACAATGATTATTATCGACTGCGGCCCCTTGGTCTCTCCGGTACTCCCTTAGTACACCCAATATCTTTTGGGTCAAGTTTTTTCTTAAATAAATAATTGTTTGCCACTTTGTTATGGTAGCTTGTCTACGCAAAGCAAGTTGCTGTTATTCGGAAAGACCTTGAACCATTTCCACTGCGTGTGTACTCTTTTCTTCATACCACGTTACCTGCAAAAATATTAAATTAACAAAAGCTACGCATTCTAAACTCAAAACTAACCTCAATGTTGCCAACAAATTGATGAATTCCATGTAATTCTCTTACTGTATTTTAGTTTAATCTGGAGAAACCATTAGAAAGAACCACGGGCAGTTCAAAGTAGTTTGAAGTGGGTGATCAGCCTTTGCAACAAAATTTTGCTGGGGACCATATTCCGAGCCATTGGAGGCTTTTTTCAGGCGCCTCTATCAATTCCACACCCTATTGATCTTCTACTACTTCTTGGTCGTGCAGCTAAATTTTGTATAGTGTTCATCCCTTCCTCCATGTGTTCATCCAAACTTATGTATAATTATAGGTTATATAAAGATATTTCACGCCCGCTAGGGGCGCTAGTAGCAGAAATATCTTGTGGTGCCATCTAATATGTAACCGCTCAAGAGTTGTATTCGTATTCGGTTAAAATAGGTTCTGAGCGGTGCTTTCACGTTGGGTTTGAGACGCGAACTTTTCACAAACAACATTCATTGGATCGATACACGTTCTTCGAACAAATATTAACGCAAAGGCAAAAATAATCACGAATTAATAATTATTATTATACGTACAACATTGTTATAGGTTTCTCAAACATTATTTGTGGGTACGGACTACGGAGTTTGTGCTTTAGGCCCCGCAGATAATGAAATCGCTTAGCTTTGTACATACCAATGTGAATAGGTTATGGTTGCGTTTTTGACGTTTCTAGCTCGCAGCCATGACGACGCGGAATAAACAGCTACTGAAATGTTGAGGTCCTTTCACCAAAATCGCTCGCGTTTCGGAAAATTTTGAACCAAAAACGCCCGAGAGGTCGTTTTTCGTCGATTTCGAAAACTCACGCAACGTAGAATGGTCCATGCGGGGGGACAGTCGCGCTCCGCGCGACTGAAATACCTTCCCCATTTTTTCCATAAGCAATTAAGAATGGATTTTTTGGCAGGTGAAACACCGATTTAAAATCGTTCAATTGCGTTTACTTAATATAGACGAGAAATAATGACTACATGTAGAGAAAAGTGGATTAATTTGAAAACTCTGTCTTAAGAATAATCGACGACGAAATAATATTTTTTTATTTTACTATTATACTTGAACACTTTTAAGGCGACAATGTTAGGTCAACTACTAACTTTTGAACGAACTCAGGTACGGAAATGTATTGTGTCAACGCTGGAGAGAGTCATAAAATGGTACCAATATTACAAACAGCATAGAGAATCTATTGTCATGGTTGGCCCTTTTAATACCAAATAACTTTTGTCTGAAATTGTTTATTATTTAACTTTGAAACTCCCTTTTCATTAACCGAAGTTTTGTAATTTTAGTACCAATTTTGGCCAATAATGGGTTATCTATAAATCTTTTTAAATTATTTGATTTTAAAATAGTTATTCTATGATACTTTATACAGCCTACTTTACTAAAGCAATTTCTAAAGTTGGTACAATATTCCTGCTCTCTGCAGTTCCTAAACGGCGTCTATCTGGACATGAGTTCGTTATCAAAATTTTGTCTACTACCAAAAGTTAACTATTATACCTTATCTATATATTCCACGCTTATTAGTTTAACACCCAGTGTAATTAAGATAAACTGCTCAGCAGTGCCAAAAATTGTGAAGTAATGGAAACTAATAAGTACGATCAAATAAAAGTGCATACAACAATACTTATTTTGGACTGCAGCGCAAAATTTAGATACCGTATCTTGTCATCTTGTGGCTCTTTCGCGACTGTAACGAGAGGGCAATATCGCAATATCTAATAAAACTGACATTGGTGACAATAGCCGATAATAATCGAAATAGTCATCATTTATCTAGTAATATTTTTTTCATCCTTCTCTATACGAAAATGTCATTTTTGCATCTTTGTAAGGACACGAAAGATGCTAATTGCCCGCTAGGCGTTTAGTTAATAACTTTCAAGCCTAGGCGCGAAAATATTTTACATACAGGCCGGGCGGCGACTAACCTGTCTGTTAAATAAATACATAGCTTTCAATTCGGTTTGATATGCGAGATCCACCTGATCTATGGTCAAAAGATACATCTGATATGATAATAACTGATTTATCGATCAGATCTATTTATCGGTCTTCAATTGTGACAAATTGCCTCGCCCACTCCTGTCTTTTTAATTTTTCGCGTAGCGGTAGTTCGGTTCGAAATCCAGGGGGGGGGGGGCAAGCGCCCCACCCCCCTGCCCATATGTAACGGCGCCCATGTATATGGCGTGTTGTGATTAGTTTATTTCGAGATGTAGGTGATGCGATGCGGAAAAATCTCTTCACATATTCTGCCAGCAGTTGCATGAAGTGCAAATATTATTTATTTCACATGTTTTCTGTTGGTATATTTTGTTTTTATTTAAACTTTTAATTCTCCGTTCAGGAATCCAAGAATTAAAAAGAAATTATAAATTTAGAGACCAGCAAAGCATTTTTCTTTACAATAGCCGCTAGTAAAATCTTATTCGACGTTTATAATACCCGGCCATAGAGTTTACGTTATTGTTTTAATTCTTTTGTTTTAATTTAACTAAATATTTGTTATTATTTTATTAAGATTTGTGTTTGACTTTTCAAAAAGAATCTTTTAAGTTGATTTTAATTAAATTTTTATTGAGTTCAAATAGTGACTATTACGGTAAGTATGATGAGCTTTGTCTGATAATTGCCGCTTTGGTCCTAGTGCAACAACTTCTGTGGTGAGCTTGTTTAGAGAGATACATTTTATAATGTTTGAGTTTGGTTACATTATCCATGATTTTAATTATGCACTGGGTTATATACCGACGTTGCATCAAGTAAATGAAGAATTATTCAAATAATTCCCAATCAGCATTTGCAATCATATCAAATCACTAATCGCATACAAAATGTAACCAAATTTTCAATAGTGAGAGTTACATAAATACTTAGAGAGAAAAAAACAAAAACAACATTTTCTTGAAGGTTCGAAATTGAAATATAATTGTTACTTGTAAACATCATTTTTCTGTTTAATTAAAAACTCTTATGTCAAATTGATACATTATAATATACATACATACATATATACCTGATCAAATCAAATTTTATAGAGCATAGGTAAAACGTTCTGAGAAATGGATAATGAAAATGTTTCCCATTTAATTCCAACTTTTTGGAGGTCACTGCATATGTATTTGACAAAGTTAAACAGTCGCCTTACCCCCAAAGCATGTAAATATAATATTAATGTTTGTATTGTGAGTTAATTACTTGGCTTCATCTGCACCACTGATATATTGTGCCTGCCCTCAATCCAGTTGCATCAACGGGCCTAAATTAGTAATAATTGTTAGGGCACTCAGACGTCAGAGATGCGCTCCTGATTCCATTAATTGTGTCAGACTACGGATTGCCTAAGGTCCTAATCAGAGACAGTGATGAGAAATTTAATAATCAAATTTAATAAATGCTCATTGGATGCATTAACGGGTATTTGCTAAAAATTGATTGATATTTTACAGATCTGATTTCAGACAAAATGTATTAAGCGTTAAAATTGACCTTGCTTCAGGTGGCTTCACAATAAAATAATCATTTACTAAAATTTTAGTTGATTCTTATTAGTACATGGGTTTACAGTAGGGTGACTAGCCGTCCCGCTTTGGGCGGGATAGTCCCGAATTCTGAGCACTTGTCCCGCCTGATGAAGCGTCCCGATTTTTAAAAATGTTATTCTAATGTTCAGAATTTCCCAGACACCAGCCATCAAAGTAATGATTTTGTTAGCATATTAAAGTGTACCATACTTTCCTCAACAAAATGACCCAGCCGCATCTAAGAGAAATATAGGTAATTGAGATATTTTCTAGCTAATTTTGAAAATTAGCGTATTTAGTTAAGAGGATTCGAGAATCGAGCTAGTGCGTTCTATAGAAGAAGCATCCATAGTGTGCTTAATTTTGCATCAATGATCTTATGTTATATCTCAAATTATAGATATTATTGTTGTATCCATGTCATGTCATAAAATATGTGTGACTCATGTACTCAAAGAAGTGAAATTTTGATATATGGGATATTGATATTTCTACGCAAAATTTTGTACACTTACACAGGAAGGTGTAACTGAGAGATATTATGTTATACAGTTAGTGATGGGCGCATTCGGATTACAAAATCGATTATAATCGAGATATCTCGATTATTATTTTTAGTAATCGATTTTTAATAATCGATTGTTAATAATCGATTTTGAATAATCGATTTTGAATAATCGATTTTGAACAATCGATTTTGAACAATCGATTTTGAATAATCGATTTTGAATAATCTATTTTGAATAATCGATTTTTAATAATCGGTTTTTAATAGTAGTTTTACATACATTTACATCAGTTTTATGCCACCCCCGTCACCAACTTCGGCGCTCAACCCAACCCAAAATATGCTTTTACATCATTGACTCTCCGTATCCATAATCGGTTATAAATAATCGATTATTAAAAAATCGATTATTAAGAATCGATTATTTAAAATCGATTACTGGGAATTAAAATTAAAAATCGATTATTAATAACCGATTAATAATCGATTATTAATGGAGAACAACTCGAGAACAAAATCATACGATTATGCAAATCACTCGAATACTGAAAATCGATTCTTGAAATAATACGATTCTGCCCATCACTATATACTTCAATTTTAAGTTGTTCTCCTTACAAAAAATCGCAGTCAGGCATTTTTATGTCAGATTCAGTGACTTTTTGTCAACAACGATCAAAAATCTATCACTAGACATAAAATTGCATATGTTTATCTTTAATTTGGTGTATAGCTTTTATGATTCTGCGAACTAATAGCGAAGAAAACCCCTCCGAACTTTTACGTGTTTTGTGAGTAGAATGTTGGGGATACGGATTCACTTTGTGTTTAGAGAATCGACTGCTTATTCTGTAAAAGAACAGATCTGGTGTATAGAAATTTCAGTCAGTCATGATTGACAAATTCTATATTAAATATTGCGGACTGACAACGTACTAATTTGAGCTCCTGATTGGGTGAATGAATGGCATTTTATAGTCATAGAAATGCAACACTTTAACAAAAATAATAAATAACTTATTCAAACGATTTTTAAACATGTGTTGTGTTTGTAATTTAGTCAAACTGATTTTGATTAATTTTAAATTTTAATCAATATTATTTGTGATAAAAAAAAGATCAGATTTCGGCTGAAATCATTACTTTATTGTTGATGAAATTGTTTTCAAAATTTAAATTTAACTGACCTTGCAATTACGATGACATATTTTTACAGATATTTTTCTTTCATCTAAAAATAACACAATTTGGATAAATAGTCAAGAAACGAGAATTTAAGAACATTTCAAAAGAGAAACTCCGTTATTGGAAATCAGTTGTAAACAAATCACGTGCTTTGGTGTAGCTTTCTAGCGGTGAAGACAGTGAAATACTATAAACATATTGCGTCTAATAAGTACAAATAATGCCTTAAAGGTACAAGGTCTTGAAAATTGATAATTAAAAAGTATAAAGAGGAAAAAATGAGACATGGGCAAGACGTAAACTTTAAATTAAATAGAATTAATAACAATTAAAGCCAACACCTGGATTTAGACCAGGCATCTTGTGGCTTTTTTTAGTTCTTTATAGGGTAAAGTACACATGCAGTAATTGGCACTCCAAAACGTTGGTACCCAAATAATTCCATGCTAATCAAATACGAGTTTCAACCACTTTTGCGTTTACACTACTTATTTCAGTTGGTCATTACGGAATGTCCGTACAATCTTTTCAATTGTATCTTAGAAAAATGTAAAACGAAACTTAAGAAAAAATTAAAGAAGAACAAATACCTAGCTTAGAAACCTAGCTTTAACTATATTTCCATTTATCTCCCGCTAATCAAAAGCCTTGCAATACTTAAGATAAAAATACAGTTTCAGTTATTGGCAATATGTTAGCGTCCCGACTTGGAGTTTTTAAAAGTTGGCCACCCTAGTTTACAGTATATTATTGTGATGAGTTGTGCGTAACCGGATGTATTCTTGGCTTTGTCTTGAATGTTGTTTAAAGGGAAACAGTTGAAAAATCAAAAAAATTTTTTTTTGCTTAAATGATGTCTTGAGATCTTGGAAATAAGGTACAATACGTTTCATATTGAAAAAAACTTATTAAATGCTTATTGGATGCGTCTAGCCGAGCGTACATGCAAAAAGTTTAGCGTGAGAGGTTACAGCCTAGTGACCAATACGCTCTTATCTTATTTGGAGGAATTACATACGTGGTGTGAAATATAACATAAAATATTATAAAACACAAAGATTTAGTGGAAATATCCTCGGTACGTTCGTTGAACTGACGCTAGCCGCGCAATGTTACAGCTGTCTGTTGTAACGTGTGTTGTTCTTGATTAGTTGGTAAAAAAATCTGATGTGGCCAGGCACATGACTTTATCATACTATATATAAAATTAATAGTTTAGCTGCATGAGATATTATTTGATCGAGATCGGCTATGCATTAAAATAAAACTAGTAGAACTAGACAGATATACCGTTTAAAGCTGCGTTCGGATATTGTACTCCGTTGACACCGGGTACACCGTCCAAATGACACGTATTATTGGGTGTAGAAAGTGTGAAGGTGCGTTCCGATTGGTGGCAATGGTTGGTAATGGCGGTGGTAAACTTGAGTCACTAGCAAATTCTATTAGAAATACTATAATGGCGTCTACTACCACTGCCATTAGCACTAATGAAAACGCACCTTAACGGTGTGCAATATCCGAACGCAGCTTGTATTGACACTATCTACACCGTCATTAAAATCACATCTGACATATAATCTGACATATCCTGGCTACTTGTTTTAATGCAGTACGACCGATCTCGATGAAATAGAATTTGCTCATGCAGCTAAACTATTGATTGTACCAAAAAATGTTATAGTCATAAATTATTCAGAATTTCCTCTAGTTTAATTTATTATTTAACTATTTCGACGAAATTCCAGAAATGCCGGCTTATTTACAAAATCTTTCAAAAATGCTAAGACTAAACCTCCAGTTCCTTTGGACCCTTTTTAACAGAAAGCTTTTCAGCTCTAAGTTTGGCCATGAAACTTCTAAATATGAAGTTTCGTCCCGATACCTTTAGTAGTTTCTCCGGAATCGTCGCCACAAAAAACGGGTACACACACACACACACACACACACACACACACACACACACACACACACACACACACACACACACACACACACACACCCACATCCACACACACACACAGACATTTTTTTTTACCTTGGTCAAAAATGTTCAGGGGACCCAAAAAGACATATTTCCGCTAAAATCTCAAAAATTTTTTTTGGCACGATTACAATACTTTACATACTACGTATGATAAAGTAAAAATAGCAGAAATAATAAATTAGTGACATTCTTGGAGCATATCGTGATCAAAAGGAAGCAGCAGATTTTCAAATAGAACTAACATGGCAAGCAATGAATCGTTTGGAAATAGAGTCGCCTCTGCCTGATAACGTATCTACAGTCGACACCGGTAAAAGAGTAATGTCGGTTGAAGATTATTACAACGTTGGAGTGGATGACATTTAATTATCATCTTTTGAACTTTGTTGTTCTGTTTTCTGCTATTTCACAAGTTGTAGTGTGTAAAACGTGCAAATCAAATGCGAAATTGGCCGAAAGTGGCAACCGTGACTTAGGATTTCAAATCGTGGAATTTTGAACAAACTTTCATTCCAAGTTGCCGATTTGTTCAAAAATGATATGAAATGAATAGCGGAATTATCCTTGTCATGCGCATAAGAATAGGTGTAGATGTAATTGAAAAGTTTTGCACATTTAAGGACATTCCTCAGACTTCAGATTTTTTACTCATTTTACGATAAAGTTATTCGCACTATTTTTGTGGAAACAGAAGCATTGTCAACAAAGTATGCAGAAAGCACCAGAAGAAGGGAGGGCTAAAAGTCCATTGAAAATAGTAAAAGAATAATGGCGTAACTGTCTCGGACGATGGAACATAGAGAAAACATAGCTTTTCTTCTCTGTATGATTGGTGGCGCTTCTAAATACTTACTGCAAAGCTTGCAAATTTTGGAATAAGAAAAGAAAATAAGATCACGTGATAGATGCATAGATCACGTGAAAAAACTAATGGCACTCGTCCCCGCCATTTGACAAAAAACAGTTAGGGCCTCGAAGAGAAAGGGAAGTTAACCCAGAAGCCTATAAATGAGCTTTCAATTTATGATGGACTCGTCATAATCATGATTCAATTGATAACATGAAGAAAATAAATCTGGGCGATACTGTATCATAAATTCTGACCGATGAAATGCCACCTGGTGATTTCATTTTCTCTTTCAAGTGGCAAAGTAATTGTGGATATTGCAGCAAGTATAGCTATATGTGTTGTCAATGATGCATTATCCAGCCTTATGAAGATTATGAAGGTATTATGTATGAGCATCTAGCCAAACTGCAATAATATCTGCGCGAAGGCTGACGCACGGCGCATCATGGTTTCAGAGCCATCCCTGACTGATGCTGCAAAACAGGCCCGTCTGTCGTCAAAATCAAACAGAAAGAAACAAGAGGAGGAAAATATTAATTTAAAAAGATATTTATATGGTCCAGGCTCCGCCGACTATAGTAAAATATATCTATACATCAAAGTTATACAATATTTTAAACGGTGTTTTCTCAAAATCGCATTTTTCAAACTGGCCGGAACGATAATTTCAACTGATCTTCGTCAATTCACTTGAAATTTTATACGCACCTTCAGAACAAGATTATCTAGAAAAGTACGTACGGATTTTACGATGTTCGCAACTTATTTTGATATAAACAATTTTTAACCTAATTTTGTCCCTAAAAGTGGTATTTTGTGTTCAAACGTGTGCCATTTTGTTTTAAAGCGGAATTTTCTAATTTTTGTACGTACTTCCCGAGATAATCTTATATAGAATGAATTCTTTTTTTGTTTTTATGGCTAAGTGAAAACCTGCGTGCAAAATCTTTCCGGCCGTGCAACCCTGTCCGCCGGAAGAGGTTTCCTTTGATGTCCTCTAACGCTTCTATTTTTTACTTATTTTTGTTTTTTTTATTGTGAATATTCCTCAAAATATGAACAATAAGGGGCTTTAAAGAGATTTTGTAATTCATTTACTATATTGAAAAAAATAGACCTACAAAATCGGCTATTTTTTCTGGCGCTGGAGTGGCATTACCCCTTAAATTAAATGAAAAAATTTCTATATAGTTTAGTATTAGGTATTTTAAAATCGTCCCGGCACCTCCACCAAAATTTACGAATGCTCTTCTTTAATACAGAACGACTTATTTCACTCCTCACTTAATATCCACCATGTTTACTAATATATTATGCGCAATACGAATTAATCTTTTGAACTTTCGTGGTTTATTTGCCATTAATGGGACCGGTAACACTGTTACATATTGCATTTAGTGTAATTCGGTTATTCTGGCTTGGGGTTACACGCTGGTTAGAAGCAGCGAGTTCCGCCGCTTGGATTCCAGTATACACAAATATGCTCCCCCATTTGTACTCGATTTATATGCAGCAGGTTTGTCGCGCCGACCCCTTGCCACCGCGTCGCCACCATATACAGTTACTGCTGAAACTTTACTGCAATATTAGGGCAGTGATGGCTACTACCGGCACCATCGCGTCGGTTAGTTTGTATGCATAATTGGTACACTTCCAGAGGTGTAGATGTCAGTACGCTTAACCGTACTGTGCTAACTGCTTATTATAGCGTTGGAGAATATTTAATAAATATATAATACATATTCCCAGGATTAACGTAAATTCGAAATTGCAAAGCGGGGCAAAACTAAGTATTTACAATAAAGATGAAAAAATCGTGACTATACAATAATACAATCTTGGGCGTATCCAGCTCAAATCGGAAGGGGGGCAGTTGTCTAAATTTAACGTGCTGTATGAGAGAATGGTGCTCATTAGGGTGGTTCAAAAATGCAACGATACCCTCAAATTGTTTCCAAACCCATGTTGAAATTTTGATTTTTAACAGTGCTTGTCGAGGCCTTAAATTTACATGGGAAGAAGACATTTTTTTGATATTGTTCAAATAAATGTTCTGGGTTTGGGAAAACTTAAGATTACTTACGGACTTGTAGAGGACTTTCCAAAGAAGAATTTGATCTATTATACATATGGATTTGACGCCCCCCAATCCATCCTCATAGTGCCCTGAAAACTATATACCTACCCTTAAATGAAAAAATTTAAATTCTTCAGATAATTGATCCTTCTAATCATTTCAGTCTCTTTTTCTCATAGAAATTATTACTATAAGTCTAGTGAAATGTTTATAAACATTGGTCAGTTAATTTACATTGTTACAGAGTTCGAAATGGCAAATTATTATCTTACAGTGACATTATTCATTAAAAAATTTCTTCCTATTGTTTAAACAATCAATTATTATTATTCATTTTAAATTTTTTTAAGTTATGCTAGAAAGTTAAGCTTTTTTTGTGAAATTAACTTATAAATTTCATGTTCGAGATATCTAACAAACCTATTATCTATATTATCTAATAAACCCACATTTAATTAAACAAATTCCATTTGTTTAAACAATTTTTGTTTGCAATTTACTTAAAATTCATTGTTTTTAGATCGGTCTGGCCAACTGTTATTCTCAAGCGACAGCATTTATATTTTTGGATGATTTCCATTGTTTAAATAATAAAATACTATTCGTTTTCAATATCATTTATTCGAAAAAAATTAAATGATTTGAAATCCTTTTTTTTTCGGGAAATTGGGGAGTTAAATTTGTTTTTAAAATATTCAATTTCCTAAAGTCAACAAATTTTATTAATCACATTTCTTTCTCCATTTCTTATTCTGATTACCTACCACTGTGTGTCGCAAGTTAATGTTGATTTTTTGCTGTCTGGAAACTGTTCCCTGTACTCTAATTTGATGAAATATTGAAAACGAATATTATTTTATTATTCAAGCACTGGAAATCATCCCAAAATATAAATGCTGTCACTTCAGAATATCAGTTGGCCAGGCCGATATAAAAAAAATTAATTTTAGGCGAATTGCAAAAAAATGAAATTTATAAATTTCAAAGTTTTATAGATTAATTTCAAATAAAATAAATAAACTGACTTTTCTACCATAATTAGAAAAGAAGTTGAAAATGAATTATATTTGATTTTTTAAACAATAGGTAGATTTTTTAAATGAATAATGTCCCTCTAAGGTAATAAACTCCCATTTCGAACTCAGAAAACAGTATTTAGAATTTGTTTAAACAAATGGAAATTAACTGACATGTTTATAAACATTCCACAAAGTAATGCTTTCTATGAGAAAAGGATAATGAATTGATTAGAACGGTCAATTCTCTGAAAAATATACATTTTTTCATTTGGGTAGTTTTCAGGGCACTGTGGGGGGGATTGGGTGCGTCAAATGCATATGTATAATAGGTCAAATTCTTCTTTGGAGAGTCCTCTACAAGTCCTATAACTTTAACATAAGTTTTTCCAAACCCCGAACAATTATTCGAAAAACACCAAAAAATGTCTCTTCCCATGTAAATTTGAGGCTTCGAAAGGCACCATTAAAAATCAAAATTTCGAAAAAAAAATATGTCCACTTTTTTTTTATTTGGAAAAGATTTCGAGGGAATCGTTGCTTTCTAAATAAAAATAAACACCCTAAGGTGTCCATAAGGGAAAGAGTGCTATGTATTAAACATAATACCAAAATACGAAAGGGGGGGACAGCTTCCCCCCTTGCCCCCTCTTGATACGCCCATGAATACAATAATAATACAATAAAAAGACAACACAATAAGAACTTAAAAGAAAATGAACCGACTTCTAAAGGAACCCTAAGTCACTTTTTTTGTTGCTCACATAATTTCCATATTGTCAGCTATTTTTTTATAAATGTGTCATCAATAATCATAATTTGCGTTTGAGGTTTCCACATTTTCTATCATATCTCAGACACGGTTTATTTTAGAACCAATGTTAATTTGACTTATGACTTGTTTTAGTCTCTGCCATACGTACACCAAACATTTTATTCAATAATTTATTATTGCCATCACTTCGAGTCCATTTCAATTGTTTCATATTTTCGGAGCATGTAATTCCAAACATTGGTGTTATAAACAAGTACTTTTTGTCATTTCAAATTATTACATTTTTATTTTGTTCAAGCACAGTGTGTTGTGACATAACACCTAGTAATGACTAACAAGTTATTTTAACTACCTAATCTAAACTGATAATATACAATGTATATTTCTACAATTTTGCGCTTTCTACCACCTAAGTTGGCGGCAATCATTTACTTACACTTACACTTTGTTTTACAAACACTTTCACTGTGTATACACAGCGGGTGATAAGGGTGCGATTGAAGCGTGCATTATTTAAATAGATATGTGCATTAAAATAGATACTTTCAGCATTAGATTTAATAATTTGACCATTAAAATAATAAATATTGTGCATTAAATAAATATAAATATGTTACATACAAAATTACATATTGTGCCCTAGAATTGACAACTTGTGCATTAAAATAATACATATTGACCATTCAATAAATATGAATATGTTACATAAAAAAAATGTTATAATGAGCATTATTATATACTCATATTGTAACCCTAAAATGAATAACTGCATAAAATAATAAATATTGAGCAAAGATCAAATTAACGCTGGTATGATTTTGACTATTCGTATGTTAATGATAGCGCGTACTTTCAACTTATGACGTCATCAACACTTTTATAATAGCAGCCCCACATTTTTTTGGTACTGTATTGATAGATCTGTTACTTGTTTTAATTATAATTTACAAGACCATGGCCTTACATAAGAAAATTTTCGAGAAAATGACAGTTCCAAATTAAGGTAGTTTTGATAACTTATTTGTGTATGGAATGCGAATAGGCGTTTTCGATTGATTTACTTGCGCTGTATAAGAATCTGAGCTTGAAAGTTGCATATCACGTCAGATTATTGCGTTTTTATATTTCGTCATTGACTTAAAGAATCGATGTAAATACTTCAACATTTGTAACTAAACTTATAGGATTCAGGATTCAGATTAAGGTTTACTATGAAACCATTTTGAGGTTTTTAGGACATAGGTTTGGCTGCTATAAATTTGTAGAAATAGCCAAAATCGCGTTTTTTACATTTTTACCCCACTATGTTCGAAAACCTTGCGCGATAGGAAGTTAAATTATTTTATTAGATTGGTTTTCAGGGCAATTTATTCTACCCAAAACGCAATTTCATATTTAAATTACAAAATCCATTTTCCCTAAACTTATCACGATTTTTCAATTTTAAATTGTCTTCTTCTATTGTAAGGCTATACAATTTTTCCGCTGCAATTTACACAATTAAATGATCTGCCAAGTTCAGTAAGAAAAAAATGGCGTTGTCATTTATAAAAGGGGTCGATGACATCATAACTCAAAAGTAGTATATTATTATACAAGTTTTATAAGACGTCCAATTGGCGCATGAGTTGTTTGAGTTGTTTAATAGAACAAATGCGCCAAGGTGTCTTATAAAACCACTGTAAGATATTATTTTTTCTACTTTGCGTCATTAATTTTATATAAATTTAATTGTGGTTACTATATTTAGAATCAAGGGGAATACATTGCAGGTACCATGTTGTAGTACTGCTGATAGTACTGTAGTAAACTGTGAAGTTCGTAAAGTTGGGATAAAATCATGACAAAATCTTCTTATAGATAATTTTACTTTACTTTAGTCTACAAGTTTTAATAAATAATTAACTAGGCGCAAGTATGATCACAATAAAGCTTGGGGCAACACTATTAACCTGCATCGGCTACTGTGATAAAAACTTAAAAAAATTTATTTAAATATAGTGGTCTAATAACTATAATAGTCAGAATAGAAGTGTTTGGCGGTGACTGATTAGTTACTTCGATGTACTAGAACGAAGAATTGTTATAACGCTTAACGTTTAATAGCGGTGTCTACCTAATTCCGCTAGGTAGCCGTTTTACGCTTATACATTTACACGCACTTATAATTGAAACCAAATTCTAATACGGTGAAGTAGTTTATTAGAATATATTATACCTACATGCAATGGAGGTAACACAGTTCTAGTTACACACAACTAGAACTGAGACGATCGTGCGCGATCACGATCGGCGCCGGACAAAAAAGGAATACGCTATTGGCACGCCTAGAATTCTGTCCAAAATGTTACTGAAAACATATAGGTTACATATACTAAGAAATCCTCAACGCTTTAGATGTACTATAGTGTATGCTGATATTCAATAAACTATTTATTACGCATATACAATCCCGCGGCAGTATTTGAACCCGATCATATCTACGATGTAGGTTTGATCTTCGCATAACTCCTTATTCAGTAAATGTGGTCGTTGTGTTCTATCTGAACGGGGGATTTGATGTTTAGTTGGCGAGAATGATGCACGATCACTTACCAGAGTCGCAAACAATCAACGAAAACGTCATGCTGGCGTATTTTGATGAACAGAGAAACACTAAGAAAGCCCCTACCCTTTGGCCATACTATAGCATGCTACAGGTATGTTTAAATATGTATGATACAGATACTTAGCAGCTTATACAATTGCAAGCGATTCTAAAAAGATAGTTTGTGGTTATGTGTATTTGTGTTTGACATATGTCAATTGATATCAATGTGACCAATCTTAGAAAAAGGTTACTAAAAACGGTGTTACAGTTGTAATACTGAAAACAGTATTACAATGTGTGCATTGTGAATGCAAAGTAGAAAAAAGGATATTTTAACAATTATAAATCGACGTCTACAATGATTTTTTTTAAAATGGCAAAACGTCTCAGAGATTTTCCCATGTTTCCATACTGTACGCGCTTACTGTATGTGCTCGACAGGTTGCGGAACTTAATGCACACTATATTCTTTCTAGGGCGCATTATAATTTTCTCATGGTACAATTTAGATTATTGAAATAATATTTAAAATATTTAATATTTATAATATTTTTTTAATGAACAAGTATTTTTTAAGCTGCTCATTATATTTTTATAGAGGTAACGATTGTATTGCACATTTATTTATTTAAGTGCACAGATATATTACGAAAAGAACATTCAAATAAATAAAGGCACAATTATTGATTCTGATGTTCATTTATATAAATTTATTGCAGATTTATTTTTGTTAATACACAAGTAATTTTTTGCGATGCTCAAAAATTGTTTGTATTCAGCAAATAGATTTGGTATTGGGCAAATATTTAATCAAATGCTTATAATGAATGCTCGTTTTAATTTATTTATTGCGCATTTAATTTGTACTAATCTACTTTCGCAGCCGACGTACTAGCGCACTGTTGTCTAACACCTGGATGACTTCAAAGTGGTTGTGGTGGAGTAGACGATCTTTGTGCTTTTTAGCAAATTTTGGTATTTCGCTAGTTACCATCTCTATGCGAATAGCCGAAGATTGATGTTTTTGATGTAACATGGCGCACCAACAATGGTCTTTACTACTTTATTTTAGAATGTCCCAATGAAATTGATGTTGGACTGCTTAGTGCATCTCCATTTCTCAAAAACTACTAATTTTTGTTTTTATGAATCACGTTTTTTAAGTTTTTTTTTGGTATCTACATAGGGAAGCCTACTGATTTTTTTGTTTAATTTTATAAGTGTGAAGTGCAAATTTATTGTAGGAAATAAAAAATTAATTTATTTTTCTTGCTTTCACGACCGGTAACCCCTAGATATTTCCGACTGACGTTTTTTTCCAAAAGCGAAACATATATGGTTACATAACCTTTTTGAGTTGGCAACTCTAATCGCAGTCAATGCGACCAACTAAACATTCAAGAATATTCTTATATTATTATTATTATTATTGTTATTATTTATGTAAATATGATGGTTAAGAAAAAATATGAAGCAAACAAAACTGTAGATGTAGTGCAAATCCGGTTCTCTTCTAAAGTGCTTAGTCTAAAATACACTCAGTTTTTATTATTATCTTTTCTTTAAATTTTTTTTTGGAATCTTGCAATATCTACAATATTTTTGGCCATCTTGCTATATCTACAACTTCAGAATTGTCACAACCCCTTAAACAAGAGCACCAAGAAAATAAGCAATATTTTATTCACTCTACAGATTTGGAGCATTATTTTTTATTATTTTATTACATTTGCGTAGAGCGTATTGTCAGACGTGGAACGGTCGTGGTACGCCACTAACAGCACAGTATCTGTCAATTTATTGCAAAAATTTCTATTACGCAGCAACATTAGAGTGGCGCGTCGGGACGTTTGCGACACAACGAGACGACGCCTGAATATAAACACTGCCGAGGCAGTGCCCGTAAAAAAGCCCGTACAAATATTATCCCGTTTTTCGCGTGCCCCGGAGTGATAACAATTGTCGGGGAGAAATATTGCCCCTTGTATAGGGGGAGATAGCAAGAAACGGTTGCCCACATCTTTCTCGGCGAGGCGTGTCGTCTCCCTCCGAAGCGCGACTCGGCTGTCGCGTTTAAACTTGCGCAAAGTTTAATGTAATTGGGTGAATTTCGCGAAATTTTAACCGAAATTACACAAAAGGTTGCCGCTCCTCCTCACAGTTTGCTCCTCTTATTCTCTTTCGGTGTTTAAGTTTGCACTATCTCTTTGCCCAACTAATTTCGTTTTAACATTTATCGTGATAACGTAACTAAGCACATTGTGTCACCTAAATTGGAACAAACTGTCTATTTACATGCAATATTCTTAATTGGCAATTATTAATGATTATGATTATTTATTGAAAGAATTCGATTTTTTTGTTCCTGAAGAGCGGATACATAGTTGATTCATATTCATGATTATTTTCATTAGCTTCATTTACATTAATTTTATCTGAGAAACATTTGTATCCCATCAACTATTGATGTAATATCAGATAAGGCCAAATCAACAACTTATCAAGACCTAGAGAGTGCAAAAGTGTTTCTAAATTGTATCGATTGACCTAGTATTGGCTTCTTTCGAGGCTGTCCAATCTATAGATAGTACATGAAACACAAACACACCATCAGAGCTAATATTCAGGTCTTTATCGGCGGGTCTTTATAAGCTCACAGGTAATAGTGTTACCAGTAAAAGGCAGCCGATCGAGCAAATTGACTGGGGAAATCCGACTGCACTACCAGCAGGGTTTCATAGATTTTCCTCAAAAACATATAAGACTACTACTAAAAATATAAGAGATACTGATGAACTTATCAAGGTTGTATTGTTGTTCAAAACCACATATGCTTATTGTTGGATTCCGCACACGATTGCCCCTATTCCACAGTAGCGCGGAGCGATATATATATATATATATATATAATCAACTAAAGAAGCGAATGATAATTAATCCAGGTGAGGATAATTTTTGGAAAAAGCACCTCCGCCTGGATTTGAACCAGGACCCCTCAAATTTTCGGTTGACTGCCCTCCCAATTGAGCTACAGAGGTAGTGGAAATTTATAGGTTTTATTTGTCACTTCAGGAGCTTTTAGCAATAAACATTTAGCGATTCCTAGTTACCAAACTTCCATCTATCCCCAATAGGTTTCACGACGGGTTTGTTTAATTCGAAATTCGGCTTGCAAATCCTGAAGTGACAAATAAAACCTATAAATTTCCATCTGCAATGAAACTGATGCCGCCATCTCATTTCTCCCTTTGCGTCCTACAAGTTTATTTCAGACACTTTTATCGTACCATGCCTATTTCTCGAGATATTTAGTTGAAGTTAATTGAGTCTGAAGTTAAAAAGACCACCCGGTATATATAAATAAAATAAATATAAAATGTTGAACATAATCGGCCTAATACTCAATGGTTCAACTCCAATATAAGGAAATTTACAGTATAGTAAAAAAAAACGGCTTAGATTTGTATAGAACCAGAGGGAGGCCAGCTGTTTCATTTATTGGAAATGCAAAGATGTATTCTGTAAATTATTATTATAAATATTATTATAATTTTTTTGCCTATCGAATTATGTAACAAAATGCAGTTTTGGCAAAAAATAGAACTAAAAAATTATTAATTATTGTCCTGAGCTGACGATTATATGGATGATTTAAAAGCTTTATAAACTCAATTTATTCCCTAACAAAGATTATATTTTACAGTACAAATTATATGCGCAATAAATAAAATAAAACGTGCATTTATTGTAAGCATTTGATAAAATGTTTGACCAATACCAAAAATATTTTTCGAATACAAAAAATTTTGAGCAATGTAAAAAATTACTTGTGTATTAACAAAAATAAATGTGCAATAATAGTAATGCAAAATTTAATGTTAAAATAAAACTTAAAGAACTGATTTTAATCAACAAGATTTTTACCATACCTGAAACACAGCTCCTTTTATTAACTTTTTTTTACATATTTGATACCAGATGGCAGTAGTTTAAGTCTGGAAACAATTTACTTTGTCGAATGAGCCCTATACAAGCCTTATACAAGTAAATAAAAAGGCAATGTATAAATCTAAAGTGGTAAGAAGAATGTTTAAATGAACCGCCAAACCCCCACCTGGCCTCATCTTCCCGCCCGGAAAAAGAGAAAACCCCGAGAAACCGTCAGTTCTTTTGTTAAAAACTTGATACGATTGACAATATTCTTTGATTGACATGTGTAATAGTTCTCACTAATTAAAGCGTTTTAGTTTTCTTTACAAGCCACAGTTAGTTTTATTACAAAGTCGTTATACGCTGTTCCCATTAGTGAGGCATTCCATCGAATGCGGAATTATACATATTGCTGCTAACATAATATGATGCTAACAACGAATAGCGCTGCTGTTAGATGCTGAATAAACTTTCTATGTGGGTAATTAAAACTTCCTCTTTCCTATGACGTTCAATCATTGATAATTTTCGAGAAATAAAATCTTAAAGCATCTATGCCATTTCATATTCAACCAGTTTTATACATATATGGCGCAGTCGGTAGAGTATCTAAAAATCCATTTTGTAAATAGTATCCGAAATAAATACCAATAAAATCAATGGATCGAGCGAGTTGGCTGAGCGAAGTCGACAGTTCAACTAGACGCCGAGGTGGTGCAAAGCACCGTCTTAAACACCGCGAATACCTTTAATGGCCGGTTAGATAAGATAGTTTTCTAAGTAATTAAATCGGAATAGGCGCCCGCCCCGTCAGCTACAATTAAGATTAATCTGGTCGCGTTTTGCAACTAATTAAAAGTTATACTGGAAGGTATTTATTTCGCGAGAGGGCGGCACCGTTGAACTTCGGTTATCAATTTTGGCCGGAGGTCCACGGAATTAAGGTCGTGAAAGCTGGAAAGTAGCTAGAAGGTTCGCGGTTGTCCCCCGCAACGTACACAAACTAAATCCATTATCGTCAGTATTAATCAACTTTTTCCTACCCGTTTCCGATACGTAAATATTTGACGCAATTTTCGTGGAGAAAGTTTGCGCACAATTTATTTTCGTTGCGATAACGAGAAAGCAGACTTATAGACAGAGTATTTGTATTATATTTCCTATTTTATCTAATTGGTAAATTGAAAAAATGTTGATCTAAAAACAACATGCAGAAAAAAATACGCAAGCAGGGATAAAGTATACCTTGTTATTAAAACACCTTTTGACCAAGAGTCAATTTATTGACGCTTACATCATTGTTGTAAATTGTTCAGTTTTTGATAATAGACATTGTATAACTCGGATTGCGATCCATCATACAAAACATAACTAACATTGTCATCAAAACGTGAATAGTGTCAAATAGCAAAGACTGTACTATTACCTGAAATCTTGAAAGTCTTTTGCAATTATAAGGTCACGATTTTAAGCATTGTTTCATGGCATTTATCCTGATATACTTACAGCACAAATATACTTGTGTCTTTTTTCGTGTCAAATTTTTTATAAATGTATATATTGCACCTCATCTATAACATAAATTTTTTGACTAAACGTTTAATATTTGAAAAATATTTCCATTAAAAGAAATAAAGGCCCACACTATCTGGAAGTACTTGTAGGTCGGTTTATCATATAAAGCAGCACACTATTTATACATCCATTAGAAAGCAGATTTGTTGCAAGAAAAAAGAAGTAGCCAATGGTAAATGTAATTTGTGACACTAGCATAGCAAATCAGCGATATAATAGATGAAAAATTATAATGCTCATGAATAAATTAATAATTGGTAATGGCAAAATCAACTCATAGGTTATTTGAAGAACCTGGACAAATAATAGTTTAAAGATAGCGATTGCAAAACTTTCATGTTATGTTAATTAATTTTGTATGTTGCACAAGAACAATATTAAGTAATCGTTTCTGGAAAGATTATATTGGTTTTTTAATTAATTCTGCTTTCGAATTTTAATTGTTTTTAGTTAAGTATTTTGTTTTGCATGGAGCAGGAACAAACATTTTGTTGTATTTTCAAGTTCTATAAATATGATAACACATGTGTAGATATTATTACTGTTTAATTATCTTGATGTTTTCCGCAAACATTAGAAATCCGGTTTTTCAAAAACTGGGCTTTGTCTAAATCTTATGATAAAAATATTATCAGCTAGGAAAAACCTTTGAAGCTTTTAATGTTCAAAAAACAGGAAACAACACAACCAAAGCCAGGCTCGATATTATCATAGTGGAAATTTGGAACTATTCGTTTCTCCATTGTACTAAAAAGTAGGAATTAAAAGTTTGTTTTTTGTGAGAAAATGCAAAATACAACGATCCAGGGATAAAATTATTCACGTTTCCAGCATGTAGAACAATGTAAGTATTAGTTTTTATAATGTAAGTCTTTTAACTTTTCACATTATTGCAACTTTAGCTAAACTACGGATGATTTACAGATACATTTCGAAAATATAAATTTCATAATTTGTTTATTGTTGTACAAATTCTACTCTTAACAAGGCAATGTGTTAAAAATTCCATGAGTTCTTTATGAGTCGAAACCCCAATTGTATGAAAATTCGCTCCAACAATTTCATTCAAAATACCTCTCGTAGCACCGTGAAGTATTACAAATAATTCGAAGGAAATAGTCCTTTCGTGAAAACTCCTCAATACATAGAAAACTAAATTAGGAATCAAATGATATAATTACTCTAGGCGAGGATAATTTGTGGAGAAAATACTTTGACCTGTATGGCTCAACTCTGTCGGTAGCTCAAGTGGGAGGACGCAAAAAGAAATTGGGAGGTTCCTGGTACAAATCCAGCCCAAGTTATTTTTCCACGAATTGTCCTCCCCTGGATTAATATAATACGCTTCGTAGTTTTAGTTTTTTTTATTACATCGAATATGATGTGCCTAAAATATGTGCATTGTGCAGTGCATCTAGTCAAATATTACTCAGTGCATGAATTAAGTGGTCACTTACTGTTGGAATACATATCGTAAATTACGTTATGTGTTTTTTTAAGTAAGTCTGATGTTATTATTATAAATTTATTTATTGATGCCTTCTTATGCCTGTCTTTACACAGGTTGTTCTGGGCCCGGGCATTAGGAAAGCTTGGACATTATTACATCAGGAAAAATAATGGTAAAAAGCACCAAAAACAAAACAATGACTAACGCGATTGTCATTTTACAAAGCAGCAATATAATAAAATTATTTCCTTCAAATGTGCTACGCAGCACGCACATGTTTTTCAATCAGGACACTATTTTGCCTTGTTCAACTTCAATGAGGCGGTTTGGTCTGCAACATAGACTAGACGCACAATTAGAAATGGTGCTAATGAAAAGGCAGTTAATGTTAATAGTAAACGACATGTGTGCAATGTGTTCATAAAAATGTTCATTAGATCAATAAATGATGTAAAAAGATATATATCAAACTTATTTTATTTAATAGCAATTCCTAAAAAGTGTTGCCCTTACATAAATAAAACTCCCGTGTCTCTTCAAACGGATAAATGCCATGCACGTGCATGTATACTGGTAAGCATAGAAGGGTGGCGATGCTGTTTTTTTTTGTCATATCATATTTATACCCTCTCTGGCTTTTGTGTCCGTTCGAGACTGCGTCGTAGCACAACATCTCATATAATCAATTCAACCCCCAAAAGGACGTAGCCTTTTTCACCGAGCATACAAGAAGAATTCCTTAAAATGGAGCAGTAGTTCGTCTGTTGCAAGTAAAATATGAAGGTAAAGGTACATACTGTGTATTCACTGGTACGCGAAAGCAGCGCAGGAACTAGAATGCTTTGAATATTTAATACTTTCTCAGCATGATACCATGAGATAAATATGATATTTTGTGAGATATCGTTTACATTTTATTGATTGAAAAGTCGGCAGCGTTACTCTGTATTAGCAACCCGGGGAAACTGTAAATAGTTTTATCTGAACATTTTGAGGGAAGTAAAATGCGGGATATGCTTAAGAGATATGCTTTAGTACTGCAGATTTTCTTTCGTCCAGTTTATTAGGGCAAGGAATCTTTTGATTAGGCTATCTTTGGGGAAGTTTGTCGTGGGGCTTTTTCCAAGGATGCTTCCTTTTCTTCGTTGCATAGTCTGCACAGAGGTTCTTCATTCAGAAGTTCTTTTAAGGGGTTTTTCAATTGTAAATTACTGTCTCTGCCCTGTCAAATTTTCCCACCGGTCGATGTGCTTTCTTAAGCCCACTCTCGCACGTTGCATCTGATTATACACTTAAGGGGAGGTTCTCATGTAATCGGTGCAAACATTGAAACTTCTTTTTCTTTCATATTTTGAAACTTTGAGGTGTATAAAATAAGCCCCTGAAACAGTTTTTTGATTCTCGCAAGTTTTATGGTTTTATAGCCAATACTTCTCCGGTCGAAATTTCCTGCATCAAGGCGCCGCAAAGATTTATCGAAATGATAATTTTCGGTAACGCTTTAAAGGAATGTGATATTTGGATACAGTAAAGAGAATGTATAGATCTAGGTGCTTATGTTGAGTAAATTATTATATTTCGATGAATCCGTATAGAAAAGGAGTTTTAAAAAGTATCATGCTTCTACCTTCTCTTGTAGAGTTTCTTACACCGATACAACCGACGCGACGCGTTTTTCTAGAAACACGATCTTTCAAACTAACATGCGCGATTACTTTTAAATTGTTAAACGGATCGAGTTATTATTTTTTCCCCTTAGAGAAAATACATTTTATTGGAGGCTAAACCTCATAATAAATGAATCTTTTAATTAATTATATTATTTATAATGATTTGAAAACGCCATTTTCACAATTTTTAACTTTTTTAACTGAATGTTGTTTTAGCCTCCAACTAATTTCATCTACTTGGTGTTATCCATATTGCAAGGTTTCTTCTTTAATATTGAAATAAAATGAGATCTCTTCTTCCTCGCACGGTTTCTATTTTATCGTGACATGTTCCGATGCCATCATCATCAGTCGGAATGGTCAAGTTTTTTATTGGCCTTCAAGATGAATTTTGACGTACTTCCTTCGTGTAATGCTTGTGATTTTATACGTTATGGTTTTCTAATTTAATAAAGTTTATTGTGTCTTAACTTGCGTCGTACGAGAACCACGTTAGTTGTTGGTATGTTTTAATAGCTGCTGGGTGGGAACGTGTTTGTTTTGAGACTACTAAGCCGCAGTGTCTCCGTTTGTGTTCTGAGAACGGCTTATTTCTCGTTATGCCAATCGGTGATGGAATACGCAATCTTGGTCTGGGGGTTTTCTGTGTCATGGGAAAGAGTTTTTCGATTGCAGCGACGGGCGGTGAGAATTGTCGGCGGCATCCGGTACAGGGATGAATGTCGAAATTTGTTTGTTAAGCTAAAACTGCTAACGTTCCCATCCCTGTACATTTTGAAGTGCGTTAACTATGTGCACGCTAATGCCGATAAGTTCAGTGCCAACGGCAGTTTTCACCATCACTATACAAGGGCTGGGACGCAACTGCGGCCCAATTTCTGCTCACTGGGAGTCAAGGAAGCGTAAATTATGTAGCCTTGAAATTTTTTAATAAATTACCGCAGGATGTCACCAGCTTGCCGGAAAAGCTTTTCAAGTCAAGATGTTTAGCGTTCCTATTACTCGTACACTGAGTTTCTGGAGGATAGAGTAGAGCTTAAATGTTTTAATATGTAGTTTATTTGACTTTGTATGCTTGTTCCAAATGTGTTTGTGTTGTGTGTTGCTACTGTTTATTGCTGCTGATGCTACAGTGTATGACGAGTGTATGTAATTTTTACTTTACACAATAAAATTATGAATTATGAATTATAATGAATTAATGGAGGTTAGTATTACAGGTAAGCATTACACGAAGGAGGTACATCAAAATGCATCTTGTTAGACAATAAAAAACTTGACCATTCCCGAATGATGATGATGCCTAGGCATCGAAACATGTCTCGATAAAATAGAAACGGTGCAGGGAAGAAGAGATTTCATTTTATTTCAATATTAGTTTCATCTAGTTTCCAACGCTTTGGAAATTTCCATTTCTGTTTATTTTCATAGTAGCTATCGTGCCGGTCGTTGAGACAAGCACGCCGCGCAGGACCTGATATTTCCTACAACAGTATCTACTTCTTGTATATAGTTTTTATGGCACAATTTCCTTATATACACTACAGTATAATTAATATATTGGGAAAGAAAAACTGTCCCAAATTTGAGCTACTTTTTAGGTCTCTATATGAGAACCTCCCCTTAAATATGTTAAATGTTCTAAAACTGATATTAGTCAATAGTAATCAAATTAGTATAATATTTACTGGTAAATTTGGTGAAAACCGACCAATAAACTGATATGATTTGTGGTGATTTTGTGACATTATTTGTTGAGATAACATAGGATCCCATTAAAATACGAATTACGCTATAAACCATGTAAAATGGTAGAGATAACAGACATTTCAAAAAGTTACGAGCTCTTAAAGGTCTACACTGCCGTTATCAAGTCACCGCATACTCACAATTAAGCTGGAAATCACGTCTCGGTTGGCTATTTTAACGATGATAGCAGATATCATTACTGCAGATTAAAGCATCATCGCTATAATATGGACAATCGAGTGGTTTGTAGTTTTAAATCTATCGTTATAGACAGAATACTCTCTACAAAGTTTCAAAGATTTTTTAACGTAATCATGATAGCACAGGAAGAATCCAGAAAAGTTTAAAATTAACTTGGAAAAGTAGGACTCATACCACTATATGTCCACTACATTTTGATACAAATAAAAAGGTGCATGTTACGTCATGATAATAATCCGTATCATCATCTAGTGACGTGAAATGCAAGGTACAAGGGCGTAAAAATATTATCAAAATCGACTTTAGATGTTTGAGAGCAAAACAACTGAAATCTTGACTTTTTACTTTATCATACGCAGTATGTAAAGTACCTATTGTAATCGTGCCAAGAAATTTTTTTGAGTTTTTAGCGGAAATATGTCTTTTTGGGTCCCCTGAACATTTTTGACCAAGGTACAAAAAAATGTCTGTGTGTGTGTGTATGTGTGTGTGTGTGTGTGTGTGTGTGTGTGTGTGTGTGTGTGTGTGTGTGTGTGTGTGTGTGTGTGTGTGTGTGTGTGTGTGTGTGTGTGTGTACCTGTTTTTGTGGCGACGATTCCGAAGAAACTACTAAAGGTATCGCGACGAAACTTCATATTTAGAAGTTTCATAACCAAACTTAGAGCTTAAAAGCTTTCTGTTGAAAGGGGTCCAAAGGAACTGGAGGTTTAGTCTTAGCATTTTTGAAAGATTTTGCAAATAAGCCGCCATTTCTGGAATTTCGTCAAAATGGTTAGATTATTAGATAGTTATTAGTAATAATAAATTAGAGATGAGGAAATTCTGAATAATTTATGACTATGAAATTTTTTTGTACAATCCATAGTTTAGCTGCATGAGCAAATTCTATTTCATCGAGATCGGTCGTACTGCATTTAAACTAGTAGCCAGGATGTGTCAGATATTTGATTCTAATGACAGTAGGTAGTCGTACGCTATTTTTTTTTTGAGATTACCTACTGTCAATATAAGCTGCGTTCGGATATTGTACAGCGTAAGAGCGCGTTCGGATAATCGGATAGGGTGACTAACGTCATACGGCGTTTATCTGCATATAAGAGAGAGACAGCCGACCTAGGTTATCTGAGCATTGCTCTCCCCATACCCTACCCTGACAAACCGTACGCGCTCTTACACTTTTTACACCCAATAACACGTAAGTGTCATTTGGACGGTGTACTCGGGGGTCAACTGAGTACAATATCCGAACGCAACTTTAATCGACATATCTGTCTACTTCTACTAGTTTTATTTTAATGCAGACATAGTCAATCTCGATCAAATAGAATCGCATGCAGCTAAACTATTAATTTTATATATAGTATGATAAAGTCATGTACCTGTCCACATCAGATTTTTTATTTTAGGTAGGTTTTCACGTTTTAGCACTATAATAAATTGAACAAGTTTGCCATAATAGAGTGTAAATTGTTTATAAACGTTGCGTATTCTTCTAATAATAATAGATTAGTAAAAAAATGCTAACCAGTGTTCTTTGGTGTAAAGTTAAGAACCGTAAAAAATTGAGCAATGCGCATGTTGCGATAGTTTTACAAGAACAAAACAGTCACTATGGGACATCAATGAAAATGATCATTGTTGTCTTTCGATGTTTATGTTGATCATGGAGACTTGCAAGACAGCAAGAATTCGACGGAACTACATTTCTTAGGTTAGTGATATTATACGTCAGTGAACAGGTGGATAAGAACATAAAACACAACTGTTGGCTTATTAGAAGTTTACACAAATGTCCGTTTATACAAAAACGGACATTTGAGAAAGAAAAACTGCTTTTAGATTCCAAATTTAAAACAAATTAATAATTCATCATACATATAGTTAAAAATGCATATTTTAAAAGAGATAGAAGTTCGAAAATATAATAAAAGAACATAAAATGTCCTGTGAGTTTACTAAAAATTTTTCATATTCTACATACAAAATTAAATATATAATACAATAAATAGAAAAAATCTGCAACTGAACTCAATTTGGGTTTATTATTCTTAGAGCAATTCTATCTTTATTGATCTTTTATTGGTCTCAAATAAGTACTGTAATTTTCGCATTTAGCATCTTTTAACTATTATTTCTCCAGGTTCTTGAAATATCATATGAAATTATTTTTCTATTACTTTTTATTTTCCCATGATAATTTCTTTGATGATTATAGCTTTTCATCTATGATATCGCTTGTTTGCTATAATAGTAGTGCAACAAAAATGACGTAAATTTTACAGGAGAAACATTTGAAAAATATGTTTTCTGGCACGAATCTGATGGTATAAATATTGGACTGTTATACACCTGCATGAAACGGTATTATAAAACACTATTATATAGGTAATCTTTTTTCATATAGTAAATGTCATACTGAGTAAAAAGTTTCATACGGACTTAATTGTTTTTCAATTCCTTAGAAAAACGTTTAAAAAAACGAAATTGACAAAACCTATAAGTCGATGTTAAGCGTTTTAATAAGAATTAAAATTACATACCATGAAATATAAAAAGTTTTATATTGATTTATGTGTTACTTCATTTATTGATCTTTTTGATTTTTATGATTTGTAATTGTTTTCCTCACATTAAGTTATTTTTTATGTAGTAACGGTAAACGTTACAGAGAAAATAAACTGATATGATATATATAGTAATTTTGCTGAGCATCCCATAAAATCCGTCCGAAGAATCAGTCGTAAAGCAGTCCTATAAACTTTTTAAAATGATAATTTGTTAGATATATTGCCTAAAACTTCGTGAAAAATTCAACTGGAAACATCAAAGAATGGCGCCCCTTAAAATATAAATTAAGAATGTTAAAGGGTTTCCTATGGAGATCGACTCTGTGGATCCGATATAATTTGAAGTAGGACGCCGTTTTATGGCAAAAATATACGATTTTCTTTCTTATCTCTAGCATGAAAGTTATGCTCGTTTAAAGTTATGCCAGTCTTAAACCGTCGAACAGAGTTATTGCCAAAAATCTCAAATACTGTATTCTAAGCATGTTCTAAGCATTAATAAATATTAAATCTCCTTCATCTACGTTCATCAAATAAAACACTGTTACGATGAATTATTGCACGACACCAGTAACTCGTAAAGTGAACCACAATAAACACGCCAGAAACGATTCAGATGTGTCTTCCATGATATCATTTGTTTTTATTTAGATGTGAACGTAAAATACGATCGGATGTCAACCGACCAAAACGATCGCTGTGAAAAATTATATTTCCCGGTATAAAAACGTATTTTGTTTCACATAAAACCTTTACATGTACTTCACGGACAAATATGGAGCACCTGTCGTTCCCATAAACGTAGCGTATCATTTTTGTTGTGCGGTCGTCCCTCGCTCGACAGTCGGTTACCACTTCCCTTCCCAGGGGATGAAAACCGCGTAAAAATAAAGTATCAAAGATATCCTTCCATCCTTAAATATTTTATATGGAAACGGTACACAGGTAAACTACTAAGAAGAAATTCGTTTTGCGCGTAATAAATGGCATCAATGTATTTACTGATAATAATGTTGGGTCTAAAGTTCAGTAGGTACACGTAGTAGTAGTTTTGGAAGAGTAAAAAAATATTTCTTGTTAAATATGTTGTGAATTATAAAATAGACACATCCAGGGTCCAGATAAACAATGGTAAATATTATAAACGGTTACAGAATGATCATAATAAGACTTTTAAGATTTTTAAGGTATCGGCACCAATATTCAGGAACGATCCTAAATCAGACACTTGTGGTACATTATTCAGGCAAATATAAGCATTCAAGTAAATACTAAGTGGGTAGGCGGAGTGGCCTAGTGGTAAGGCGTTTGCCTTGCACTCCACAGGTCCTGGGTTCGAATCCCACAGGCATACGGATTTTTCACTCCGCCGCCGTGCTTCGGAAGCCACGTTAAGCCGCTGGTCCCGTAACCAATCTCGACCTCTGGTTTCGATAACATTGTATTGGAAGTGATAGCGTGCCTCACAGAGACAGGCCTCGGCTTGCGAGGGATGTGCTCTCACGGGAAGCAGCCACCCCTCTCCTCTGTGTTCAAGGGGCATCGGCTATACTAGCCAGCCGTGTTCAGGCAGACTGTTATGGTTAGAGGCGCACTGCGCATTTGTGACATCCATCGGGGATGCAAAAGGGGCCAACTGTGGCCTCGGTGCGCTGCTACTATAATAGCCTACACCCCACATATTCCATATTCCAAATACTAAGTGTTTTAAATATTGTTAAATAAGATTTATTATTAAGAAATGTTTTAATGAAACAGTATAAAATAAGTCGTTATCCTTAGTCTTCTTCAGTCTACCCTCTCTACCTCATCTGTATTTTATGTTTCTTGGATCTGGAATTCTTTGAGTTCTCTTTTTCTTGGCGCAGAATTTTATTCGGTTCCCCTTTTATCCCCTTTCGCTTCCTTTCTTATTTCTCTAGAATGTTTTTCTTTTGTGCTTCCTTCTTTTTTATTAATAATTATTCGCTCCAACCATTAGAGATAGTTTGGGTATTTCAGGCCAGAATAATGATTTTTTAATGGAGATGGCATGAGTTCAACTGTTATGTCGGTGGTGTATTAATGCCAAAATCGCTACTGTCTGCTCCTAGTGTTGCATCATTCTGGCTTATTTTATCATCTCCTATTATACCTGTCGATATTTATGACGGAGCTAGGGACTATTGATGATCGTACACCCTGTAATTATTAGGGATTATTGGTATCCGACACTCGTGTCGGAATTTGGATAAAAAGCGCACAATTAATTATAATATAGCAAACGATGTAAAATATGTTATTTTCTTGTGTAAAGACAGCAATATAGCCATATGCATTACTTTTAACCATGTACACAATTCCGACACACATGTCTGATTTACGGACGTTCTATATTTACATGTACCTAAGTGACACACCCGTAAATTTGTAAATAATAGTGGTTAAAAAAGTAGTATATACACCGTATTATTATGAAAATATAAAGAATTTTTAGTCAGCCTAAATAGATATTTTCTTGATTACTATTATCCTGTAGCGATGTAAAAAGAAGTCGAATTGCAGTTACCTTATAAGGAAAAAATCAACTATCAAGATCAGTCAAACTTCTAGGTTATATTCTGACCGTTAGAACATTGGTAGAATAAGAAACGATTATGAGTTGATAAGTGTAATGTCAAATTAACAAAGTGGATTTCCTAAAATAAAGTTCAATGTTGTAGATTTCTTACTTTATCAAATTAAACAGAAATATGTCGGAATTTAGGACAGTGTCTGAATTTGGGACTTTTACCTTACTCTGCGGCAGCATATTGTAACGTAACTCTTTATTTGGATGGTCAAGGTAAGGGTAAAGATCTAAATAAAACGCAGGTTGGTTTGTTTACATAGTTGGCACAACGGGAAAAATCTGAAAATTCTGATTTATAATGTCACACAAGTCACCAAGACAGGACAAGTATGACACGTATTGGCACCGTGCGCAGTACGGAGTGGGGGATTGAGGAACGCTTTATGCGCCCATGGCGGAATATGTATCCGCCAGAAGTTTTCTCGGTCACCGCTGCACGCAAAAGCGCTGTAGTCGACTTTATTTATTATTTCTGTCAGCTGATAGCGTTGTGCACAGACTAGCATTGTGTATACAAATATACAAATATGGTTAACTCGTGCTGTGTGGTGAATTGTCAAAATACTGGCAGTAACAGCAATTGCAGATTTTACAGATTTTCAACAGTGAGTTGGAAATTGAATCAGCGGAAGAAATGTACAACGAAAGAAAACGCCGCTTTATTCACTACAAACCACTACAAATAAATTACTTGCTTCTACCAATTAACCTCATTTACGTACGGCAACAGCTTTCTTGTTTATGTTTACTTAGTAGACGCGCTACAGGTAACTACCACGTGGGTGATTACTAGGAAGGAAACTGCATAGAACAGCGCTACCTCGTGGCGATCTTAGTCCCGTCCGGCGGCAATAGAGATGGGGATATCGTACGCGCACGGCGCCAATAACCACCCACGTTTCAATACTATGTTCACAATTTCTTTTCTCTTTCAAGTATTTTCTTTATTTTACTGAGGACCATCATGTTCTATCAATCCTCAGATCGTTCTGCCTCTTCATTATTTTGGCCACAGTTGTTCAGCTTTGCATCCACCATTATTTTATTGTTTATCAACTTCAGTGAACAATGGAGATATTCTTCGCAAATTAGCTATAGCACATGGAAACTTTTCAAATCATAAAACAGTCAAATCAAGTCAAAAAGTTTAAGGTTTGATAACAAACGTCAATGTTAGACTAAAAGCTCCACGTTCAGTTCTAAGTCACAAGACAAATTCAAACAAGATTAAAGA
Source organism: Aphodius sticticus (assembly GCA_963966075.1). Lineage (NCBI taxonomy): Eukaryota > Metazoa > Arthropoda > Insecta > Coleoptera > Scarabaeidae > Aphodius > Aphodius sticticus. The sequence goes on from OZ014511.1 coordinate 29,387,668, forward strand.
AATTCTCCAAATGAGATAAACTTAATTAAGTTTACCTATTGATAAAAGCAAAAGAGTGAGGTTATGGTGTTGCAAAACAACCATTTTTGCTTCGTTAATTATTGTTATCGCACGCTCCGCGAATGGCACGACCCCATAATAAATATTATCAGTCATAAAACCCTTTTTGACCTTCATATATTAAAAGAACTAAGCAACACCCATAACTTTGGCGGTAGCTAACAATCCCTACGTTAATTAAATGTTAATTATCCTCATTTCTAGACCACATTAGTCCGCCCACGCTTCCTCGCTGACACGCATAACTTATCATCTCTTATCACTTTTTGCGATTCCCCTTGTTTTATGTTGCCTGCCCATCCATAAATCCTTTGTGCCGAGCAGCTTATTAATGTAAGAAACGGAAGCCCCTCTATACGCGTTTTCAGCATACACACAGGCGATAATAAATCAGTGGGTGACATCAATGAGGGGCCTTCCTCTCGAAAACCTACAAAAACTGTCAATTCAAATTATAAACATAAATATAGCGGGAATACCAAGCATCGAGAGAGCTTGGGATGGCACTGTGGCAGCCATTGTTGTCTTTCGAAGGGTTTATAATTCAGCTCGGTATTTCTTGTTGACTCCCCGCCGATTCAATTCGTTGGGGGTTAATTAGGGTGAGAGACGTACCTCGGGTTATCCCCCATACCAGTGGCGGACTGGGTAAAAAGTTATTGGTTGACAGGAGACCAAGGAGACTCACCCACAACTACACAACTACTGAGTTCGGCAGTACGTACTGACAGATATTATCATGTAATAGTCGCAACATTTTGCAAACATTTTTTACTCAAAATGTAGGAGACGTTATTTCGATGGGAGTTTCCTCGTAGATTACAAATCTGATAACCAACAGCCTCCATCACATCAAACCATTGTAAAAAATTCGCTCAAAATGCCAAAAATAAAATAAAGATTGATGAAATAGCACTACTAAAAGTTGTCACTAGTTGTCACTTAATGTTCTTTCAGTAATCTCAAATTTAATCAAATGAAATATCATTGAAACCATGAAGCAAGCGATTATATTATAATCTGTAATAAGGCGACCAACATTACCATGAAAAGGGAAAAAAAGAAATAATTAGTAACAAACAATATATAAATGAATTGTATATATCATACTATATATAAAATTAATAGTTTAGCCGCATGAGATTCTATTTGATCGAGATCTGCATTAAAATAAAACTAGTAGAACTAGGCAGATATGTCGATTAAAGTTGCGTTCGGATATTGTACTCCGTTGACACCGGGTACCCCGTCTAAATGACACTTACGTGTTAATGGGTGTAATAAGTGTAACGGTGTACAATATCCGAACCATGTGGTGCTTACTTCCCATACGCAGGCGTTGATAGCAAAATTTTAGTTCACCCCACGCGCTATCTCTGGCTAGCGCCCTGCTATACCGGCCGAATCACATGCTTGATACCTATTGACTCGTTCAAACCGTCACTGTGGATGTCGCGTGGTGCGTAGTCATGGCGTTAGTAAACCATAAACAACCATTAAGTTCTGTCAATTAACTGTCTAGTGACACTGCTAATTTTTACCACAGACGGATATTTTACACTTATATATAGGTGATGTATATACTTAACTTTAAATTTTCTGTGGTAATTTTTGTTCTATACTAGTTCCATCACGCGGCTTTCCTGATCTTTTGAATTAATTAAAATATAATATGAGAAAAGGCTTAGAAGTGGGAAGTGCTATTAGCGCCTCCTAGCGGATGGGGGTGAACTAAAAATAGAGTCCACAAAGATGGCCTTGAAGCGCCCAACTATATTAGTATATATGTATTTTATCTATGATCCGAACGCAGCTTATATTGACAGTAGTTATTGTCAAAACATTAGGTATTGTCAAAAATTCTCATTTTTCATACCTTTTATGACATTGATCTTCTGACCGATTGGGTGAGCACTGTGGTAGTTTAGATATCTACCTGAAAATGTTGGTTTGTTGTACCAATCAAAGTGTATGGCGCCTCCTCTCACTACCAATGTATCTAGGGACAGATCTATTAAGTTCTCTCTCTATACTAAACTGAAGGAGGGAGTCGAATGAATTGACTTTATTTAAAGTTGAGTCCACCACATCCTCCGGTATCGCTAAGAGATGGTCGTCCACATACTTGACTATAAACGGTAGCTGGGACCACAGACAATACAGACACCGCAGCGAGATAGCAATGTATGCCCCATCCCTCTGTCTCTTTTCAACTCATTAATTTTGTATATCGTTCCTTTTAGGATGGTCCCTTGGCCAGGGGGCGCTATTTACCATGTAGAATTTAAAGAAACCTGTAAACATATATGACTAACTTGGTTATATAGTTCATTGATGGCGCCACATTCGGTAGAAATATTTTGTGAATCACCGCTTGCGTCGTAGTTTGAAGTTAGTTGTCACTGTGTTTGAATTTTTCAACCATTGTTTGACAGTATTTTGGCGTTTAAGCTTCTATTTGCTGTGTGATTTGCTGTGTGACGTTTAAAAAATATGCTGTTGTGTATTGTGTGCGGCGATTCGGAAGACGAAGGGCGAAAGTTGTTTTGTTTTCCAAAACCTCATGATAGGTAAGTATATGATAACATATTGCTAATATGTCCAGGTAATTGTTGTATTGTGATCTAAAACATCTTTTGACTGTCGTAATTTTCTCTAAACAAAAACACTGTACATACATTTAAGAGTGTTCGGTCAAATATTTTATTATTGATGCCCTGCGATACAGATGTTAGGTAACCGATGGGAAGCCAACCGATGATATAGGTACGTACCATCTTTGATTTTTTGTATTCAAGAAACTTTTTAATGTGGTCTTTAGCCCTATTCAATATTGCATATAGAATCTTATACAGTGCCTTTTCCCAAATTTTATTGGATTCTTTTTTATTTTTAAAGCACCAAGAAGCAATACTTTTACAACTCATATTGAAATGAACTTTGAACATCTTGCGGCCATAAATAACTGTCAAAGTTTTACCACTATCACGTTTGCACAGAGTGGTGTATCACCAATATTGCCAACCAGTAGTATGGGAACTCTCAGAAGAGTGACCCGCTTTTTACTCAGAAGTAATTATCTTTATGTAAAAGTAGTAAGAAAATTATCTTCAGCCATATATTAAAGGAAAAAAAAACAAGTGAACCAATTTTGCCCATTCACGAACTTGTCCTTACTTTTAAGAGATAAGCTTGTATACCAAATTCCAGATCAATTACTTCAAAATTACGACAGTTATCGTGTACACAGACGGACAGACAGACGGACATAGATAAATCGATTCAGTTTTCAATTCTGATCAATTCCATATATATAAGGTCATATTTGCCACGCCTGCTTAAGGGTGTTGTAAATGTTGTGTTAAACTAATATACCCTCACCACATTAAATGTGGGGGGTATAAAAATAGCTGGTCACCCTTGCCTGTATGTGATAAGATATAAAATAATTTTTTTTTTCAATCAGGTCCATTGAGTGGCAGCGCTCGATGTGTATGGTACCATCACGCCTACCAAAACATTTGAGAATTTGTAGCAAGCATTTTAGTTCTGAAAGCTTCGATCCTCGCTATTCTGCAAATGTGAAGCTAAAGAGGGACGCTGTACCGACATTATTTCCGGCCTGTCGACCACAGGAAGATCTCGACCAAGACCAAGGAGTCCACAAAGTAGGTTGAAGATTATTGTTAACAATAATAAATTAATAATAAATTCTTCTTTACATGATCAGGATGCTCAAAAAAATATTGACCGTCATCACCTCCCAACATTGGCTGTAACAACGTTAGTTCCACCTTGTCAACCTCAACAAGTTCTTGAAGATTATGAGCAACCAGTCCATAATGTAGGTTGATGATTATTGTTAACAATCACTTTTATAATTCGTTGTTGTTTACATGTTCAGAATGCCGAACAGAATATCCAGTCTGACCACCATCTGGCCGAGCAACCCCTTACAGCCACAACCTCAAGTACTGAGGTGTCTCGACCTCCACTTCAAGAACTCAATTTGACTCCAACTGCAAGGGATGAACAGTTCTTGAAAAGAAGATTAAGGAGCAAGGTTCGTCAACTCAGGAAAGTTCAACGGGTAAATAAGAGGAGAGGCAAACTTGTAAAAAGTGCGCGAAGAAAGTTTGGAATAGGTCAAGTGGCTGAGTACATTCAGCGACACCTTCCACCAACAACAGCTACCTTTTTAATGGGCCAAATTCGCTGTGCAAGACAAGCTCCCCATGCAAGGAGGTGGACTCCAGAGGAAAAGATAATGTCCCTTGCCCTGTATAAGCTGAGCCCTAAAGCATATACCTTTCTTCAACACCTTACACCCATGCCCTCCAAGGATACGTTGGGGAGGCTATTGAGACAAATCCCTTTTGAGGTTGGCATTAACCAACACATTTTTAAACACCTGGGAGAGTGTATGAAATCTTTTAAAGATGAGGACAGATTCTGCACAGTTGCCTTTGATGAAATGGCAATACGTGAGCATATTCAGTATAGTAAGGCAAAGGACTGTATTGAAGGATTTGAAGATTTGGGAAATGGGAAAAGGACTGACAATTTGGCAAAGTATGCTTTAGTATTTATGGCACAGGGAATCTCAAGGCAATGGAAGCAGCCCCTAGCATATTACTTTACTCGCAATGGTGTTTCTGCTGACCAGCTTGCAGTAATGTTAAGGGAAGTTTTGCTTGCTCTTCGTGAGGCCTGTATTCCGGTAATAGCCACTATCTGCGACATGGGACCGACTAATGTTAAAACATTAAAAAATATGGGCTCCACGTTTTCGGATCCCTACGTAGTGATTGATGGCCGAAAGGTGTACACAATATTTGACGTTCCCCACTTATTGAAGAGTACCAGGAACCTCTTCAGGAAGCACAACATTTTGGTGCCAACTATAACATTGTCAGGCTCGGAGGAATATTTGGAAGCTAAATGGTCGGATATTGTTTATGCAGCTGATGTGGATAAGCAGCATCCTTATGTTTATAGATGCCTTTTCAAAGTGAAAGACTATTATCTTGCACCATTACACCAATCAGCCATGAAGGTGAATGTGGCAGCGCAGACCTTGAGCAGAACAACGTCAGGTGCCATATTGAGCTTAGTGCTCCAAGGTAATATAAGACGGTACTAAAAAATACTTTAATTTTAATCCGTCATTTATAGGTAAATTACTTCCAAGCGCCTTAGCTACATCCACATTTATTTTCAAGTTAGATGAAATGTTTGACAGTTTGAATGGAAGAAGCTCCGAAGATCCACCGGCAGGAAAACAGTACAGGTGAGAAATGAAGCCATCAATCTCTCTTACTCTTAACAAATGCTGTAAAGGTGTCCTAAATTACGTGTCCTAAAAATTTACATACGCTAATTACTTTTAATAATTAGCTTATGTAAATTTTTAGTAAATTTTTTTTTTGCAATGACTTTCTGTGGTAGGACATAAAGAAATAGAAATGTATCAATTTGTATAATTAATACATATTTTCTGTAGCTGTATGGTTAAAAACAACTCTGGACATGCAGAGTATTGGGCTGAGTGCTACAACAATGTGCAGAGGTGGCGTTACATCCGAAAACCATCTGATCGTTCTAATCCAGACCCATGGAAGCCTCCGTCGCAGCGAGGATGGATGACGACATTGAAGGCATTTGTTGGAATTAGACAACATCTTCAATCTGTGGGAGTGTGCGACTTCAAACCCAGATCGATGAACCAGGATGCACTGGAAAATCTGTTTGGATTAATTAGAGCTGGTTGCGGTTCAAATGAAAACCCTACAGTACCACAATTTGTTGGTTCATTAAAAACACAAATAGTAAATGGGTTAACCAAGCAGTCGATTAGAGGCACCAATTGCGAATCAGATGACTTTGGGTTACTCACAAATTTTAAAAGTTTGTTGAATGTTGAAGTGGTTCCATCAGAACGGTCTGATGCACCAGAGTCCAGCTCTGCACAGCCACAACCTTCTACAACATTAATTGATATGGATCAATTATTGGAAGAAGTGGCGAGCTGTGTTACTCGAGGAGCCACGAGTACCTTATCTGTCGCATATGTTGCCGGCTTTATTGTCAAATGCATTTTTAAGCAATTGAAGTGTGATAATTGCTATGACGATCTGTGCCGCGATGAACTTCTGCCTTGTAATCAATTTATATATTTAAAAGAGTTTTCGCAAGATAACAAGAAATTGATGTATCCATCAGAGGCTTGCGTCGTTGTTGTTGGTTGCGCAATTACACTACTAGAAAAGGAACTGCCATCTCTACGCAAGCATAGCTGCATACAACAGAAAGTGGCTGGTTATTTTGGCGAGTATTTAGACTTTTCGTTTCTTTCGTGTCCATCCCATTTAGACCAAATAAAAAGATGCATTATTGAGAGCACCTGCAGAATTGGCATTCCGTGGTATTGCACGAGGATGGTGAGGAACTTAAAGTCGCAACATAACTCCAGGAAGCAGAAAAAGTTGCAGCATGTATAATAAGGAGATCAAAGAGTAGATGGATGGACGAAGTGGGGCAGGATCTGTGGGATTTTGGAGTGGAGGACTAGAAAACAAAGCCAGAAAATCAGAAAATGTTAGCAGCAACCACTGACCCATCAGACAAAAAACAAAATTATTTTCATTAACTTACGAAGGACGATTCATGATAGCACAGAAACAGTCTATAAATAAAAGCCTAGACAAATGAAAAATGACGTAAGCACAGATTATTGTCTATGGACAGCGACTAAAGGAATTAAGAATCCACCCAAATTCTGCTAATGACAAAACCAGATGGAACCTGGGTTTAGAATTGAGAAAAACAAAACCATAGTCAAGGCAGTGTACCTGGAACAATCCTTCTCTCCAAATGAAGTCAACTTTTGGAAGAAACTACCAATTGTACAATAATCCAAGGAAATCAAATACTTCCGTTAATCTTAAAGAGGTAATAAATGAAATACGTTAAAAATCAGTTTTCAATTCTGATCAAATCCATATATCGACCCATGCAACGAAGACTATATATAGTAACTACATAGGGATTGCACTATAGTTACAATAGTCTTCGTTGCATGGGTCGATATATAAGTCCATATTTGTCAAGCCTCCTTAAGGTTGTTACAAATGTTGTGTTAAACTCAAGGTACCCTCACCACATTAAATGTGGAGGGTATAAAAATAGATGGTCACCCTTGTCTGTATGTGATAAGATATAAAATAATTTTTTTTTCAATCAGGTCCATTGAGTTGCAGCGCTCTATGTGTATGGTACTATCACGCCTACGCCTAGAACGATTCAAGACAACAGTCTATAAATAAAAGCCTAGACAAATGAAAAATGATGTAAGCATAGATTATTGTCTATGGACAGCGACTAAAGGAATTAAGAAACCACGCAAATTCTGCTAATGACTAAACCAGATGGAACCTGGGTTTAGAATTGAGAAAAACAAAACCTTAGTCAAAGCAGTGTACCTAGAACAATCCTTCTCTCCAAATGAAGTCAACTTTTGGAAGAAACTACCAATTGTACAATAATCCAAGGAAATCAAATACTTCCGTTAATCTTAAAGAGGTAATAAAAAAAAAATACGTTAAAAAGAAATGAGAACAATTGGGCATAAGACACAAAAAAAAACTTGTGGCTTATTAATAGAAAGCATGATTCTGTCGGCATATAATAAACTCCTACTTTACAAGCTGTACCTTAAACCTTTTTCTTTTTTTTAGTGGGGCTGCACTTAGCCAAGCATTATCAGCATCATTCAACGTTTCCAAAATAAGGGGCTAAGAAACTTCGTGGGCCCACTTTGGTATATTAGAAATAGCTGTCTTCACAGGGACCTAAAGATGGAATTACTCTCAAACGAATTGGAAAGTTGCAGAGAATCATCAGATCTTCAGCACACGAATGTGAAAGCAATCCTCCCAGGTCCTTGACAATTGTGACAGTGCGAAGCTCAAAAGAACTAAACCTTTTGACTTGACGAAGAGATGTGACAAAATCAGAGCACAGCCTTATGTGAGAGATATGTGACCAAAACACAGCAGTGTGTTAATTGCATTTGTGTTAATTGCCCCCCCCCCCCCCCAATGGGGATCACTTAATATCGTTTTTATACTAAGCGTTTTTTACTTGTGTTATACACAAGAATTGCTAAAAAACAATATTTTTGGAATCAAGTCAAGTTTTTTTGACAAATTGACATATACTTAGCGTTCATATGTCCAGTCCGTGGAAAACTTGATTGAATTTATATTATATATTTATCATCAATTTATATTCATATAATTTATAATGTCACAAATAATAGATTCTTCAAAAGGTCAATCAATAAATCAGCATTGATGATTGGGCAACAGTTGATATTAACATTTTGTACTCAGAAAACAGAGAAGAAATTAATTTTCTTATTGCTTGATTAAAAAGAAATCTAATGTGGCTTGAACATTTTTAGAAATTTTTGTTTTTCAACACCATTAAACGTAAAGATCAAAAAGTGTTTCAAAATTAGTATTTCTTTTTTTTTTCATTTACTATGTAAGCAAAAATTAATTGTTGTACACCTGATTAGAAATGTAATACCTACTATACGTGTTAGGGTTGCCTTCGGTCCTTCTTTCGTGAGGATTATCTTCGTTATCATGCTTGTGTCCTCGCTTCCTCGGCGTGACACCATTGCCTCCGTAGAACATACTTTTTGCTTAATTTCATTATATATTTTTTTGTTTTCGAATATCGGTATACAGAATTGCCGAAAACTTGTGCTGAACAATTATGTAAAAAGCTAAATTTTATATTTTTTCTTAAGAACAAGAATATTTTCTTATATTCTTTAAATATTATTATTACTATTTTAGTTTGACAGGTGGTAGCATCCTTAAATATTATTTTAAATATATGGAAAATGGTGCAATTGCTTTCTAAGCACAAAACCTTTTGAAAAGGCGCTGCTTGAAAAAAATCATTGTAGACATCCTAATAACTAGGTTGTCGACTTTCTAGAACCTGTTTCACACAATTGTAAGCGCCACACGTTTTCTTCAAACAAATATAATTGTCAAATTATTATATTTATCTAACGTAAATATTAAAAAGATGAGTAAAAGCTACAGCCATACATCGAGACAACACAAGTTAAAAACTGATGGTTTCTCTCATCATTCTCACAAAAAATGTCTCAATAATGTGGTCACAAATTACAAGTTATGGGCTTGAATTAAAATATAATACAAAAACATTAATTTTTTAGTTAATGTAACGAACAATTTCATAAAGAATATCTGATAGGTATGCGTTTTGCCATATCTGATTCAATAGACAGAAATTATTAGCCAACTCCTTTTTGCGGAAAAGTAACGCAAAAACACGTAGATACCAGATTCACATTATGCAAACAAAATCGATATCTTTTCTTCTTGGCCAATGTAGTCATCGGTGGTCGTCAATTCTAGGCTTTTTGTCAACTTTTGCAAATTTGTCATTTTCATGTGACTAACGAGGTGGGATCATCCAAAATTTTCAAAGCTGTCGTTATTTTTGTTCCAAAATAATTCCTAAAATCTAATCCAAATAAATATCAGGGATTCAGAAAAAACAAACGACATTTGGGGATATCAATACTAAATATGAGTTTGATTTTGAGTAAACAATACTAGAATTTTTTTGAAAATTTTTATAGTCATTGGTGCACGGCATAATCCAAAAGCTGTACATATACATATACCTACATAGTAAATAGGTTAAGCCAGCGCACAAGTTACGTTACTTTTAAAATGTCCTTTATTTGTTCCAGTATTTGTTAAAAAGTTTAAACTTAAATCAGCGGATGACAATTTCTTATAATTTTGTGACGACAAGTTGTGCATGTTACATTCTGGAGTTAATAAAGTATTACTGTTTTATTAAAACCGGTTGTATTTATTTTAACTTGTGCTATTATTACTGTATAAGAAAATAATAAGTTTGTTTTTTATATATGCTTGTTAGTTTCATCATTATTGTTACATAAATTATAACGACTAAGTATTTTATTTTAGTATGTCTCTAATATTATCTCATCTTATATTTTTTAAGTATATTCAAAAGATCATGATGAGGACTTTGAATATATTTGTTGTTTTTGTAAAGATCGTTAATCGCTGGTTCCAAAATATTTGTCGAGCGTATTCTTCTGGCCGCGTCAACACAGATTTTCATCGTCAATGTCATCTGACGTTGAAAATTTACCTCACACAATATTAAGCAAAATGGTGAGTATGTAAATTTACAATTTATTTGGAAGGGTACAATTAATTTGAAACCATATTTTAAATATGGCGCCACTGTGCTCTCAGCGCCACCTACACGCGGGCCCATCAAAAAAGAGAGAAAAGAGATGGTGGGGGAGAGAGTAAGAAGATGTGGTAGGGGCATCGAAATTAACGTTTGCTGCGGTGTCTGTATTGTCTGTGGCTGGGACCCTATTGTCGTCATCTTTTTGAAGCGAAAGTGAGTCTTTTCGGATGGTTAGGTGAGAGTGGGGATATCGGCGGTTGCCAAGTGTTTGGAACGTATGGGCGTGGCGCGTGCGTTATTGTTCTTAGCAACAAACAAACTTGCCATAGATACGTTCGTATGTTCGTATGGGCGTAGCGCGTGAGCTATTGTTGTTAGCGATAAGCAAATTTGCTCATAGATACGTTCCAGAGGGAAACCGCTGATATCCCCACTCCTTCCACCTAACCATTCGAAAGGACTCACTTTCGCTTCAAAAACATGACGAGAATAGAGTCCCAGGTAAGGTAAATCAGAACAGATATCGTCCAGCAAGTCGTCAAGTACCAGCTGGGCGATTATAGGTGACAGGGAAGATCCCATTGGCGAGCCAAAAAGCTGACGGAAGAGCAATCACCAAATGAAAAGTAACAATTGTTGTAAATAAATCTAAGAGCACGTAATAAATCTCTTTTCTCGAAAGCACTGTTTGATTGTATATGTTCCCAATGATTTTCTATTTTGAGCGAAAATTGAATGTAATCCTAGATTGATGACACGGGACACGACGTCGAGAGACACCAGCATGTACCCGTCAGGAAACCTTATTCTGTTATTTTGACTCACAAAATCAAACACATATTCTAAATGTTATAATTTGTCATATCTCCAAGTGAGATGGATAACAATTTTGATAGATAATTTGCTAATTTGTAGTCTGCAGAGCTCACAGATGATACAATGGGTCTCACCGGATAACCGCGCTTATGTACCTTAGGTAGCCAATATAGCTTAGTGAGAGTGGGGCTATTAGTTATTAGTTTTGATGCTTCATCGTCGTACACAGTTGGTATATTGTCTATGGGTGTGTCTTAGACATCCGCACAGATTGCGCTGAGGATCTTCAGCTGGCCTTTAAGATCTCCTGATTTAGATTTCTTAGACTGTTTTATCCCAAGGGTATCCATACCTACCTACTTTTCACATGCAGGTGCAGTGGTGTGAGGTTAAATAAGGCTGCAGTGACTTGCTGAATCTTGCTTGTTTGGAATCTCGTTAGTTCTAGACGACCACATAGCCGATCCGTAAGTGACAACTGCTCTGATTACAGTTACGTAAAGCAAGTATATCATCTGGGGGCTAAGGCCACAGTTTCTGCCGAGGAGCTGCGGCACGTCCATGTTGCCCATGTGGTCTTGGCAGTGATGTTCTTAACGTGTGTTTTCAAGTTGGTCTATGATCTAGAGTTATACCTCAAATAAATAACGAGAAATGGAAGGCCAAAGGGAGGTGGAAATGTGTAGCAAACATATACAACTTATACTACGTAACAGTACTTGTACTTGGGTATAACCCATGGGTGAGCGAAAAGGATACCACAACCTATTTTGTTTATATTCGCGTACGCCGCCCCCCCCCCCCCCCCTTTACATCTCATGGCAATATGTATATTACAAACAAACCAATACGCTAGCTAAACATGCCTCTTTATTTACCTTAGTGTTATACTAAGATACATAACCTCTTCGGAAAAATTTATGATGGCTCCGTTCATTGTGAGGACTTTAAGTTGTAGCTTCCTTCTGTTTGTGAAAGGAATTATAACCGGTTTGTTTAATTTAACATATGTTTGGTGTGTTAATTTTAAAACATTATTAAGTTTATTAATATTGAATAAACAATTAATTAACAGCAATTCTCTATTTGTACAAATAATAGGAAATAAAAGTACATATAATCTTTGAAACACGTTTAATATACAGTGAAAACACGACAAAATGGGATTCACTCAGTATTGGAAAAGAAAGTTTATAACCTAAAATACACAGAAAACAATAGCAAAATGGTATAATCTGGAATCGTATTCATTGAGCCTGCAATACAAATTCTTACTAGCAAATTTATGAAGAATAGGAGGAAACAATATTAATTGAGTAAATTACACTTAATTATATAGTAAACATAAAAATGACTACATACTTTTTGCTCAATATTTTGAAGTAAATACGCCAAGTGATAAGAATCAAAGTGTGGAGGAGTAGCTCACTGTGAGCCAATACTTCTAAATATATTCTTTGTGAGTACATAGTCATATTACGGATGAATAAAATAACCTTAATGCCATAATCACCGGAGTTTCACTCCATATATCGGAATCTGAGCTATGCCCGAGACTAAAGCTTTATATGGAATTTCTAATGAGAATGAATGAAGAAGATTACAATTTATTTTAGTTTGATTATATGTTCTTGAACGGGTTAAGTGGAAGAGCAGAGGCTCCCCTCCAGGAGCTGACTGATCTTCGCCCTTTTTATATGCTTTTACCTTTTTGTATGCATTCTATATTTCTTTAAATAAAGACATTTATTATTATTATTATGTAGAGCGGCTAGCAAACCATAGTGTTTGTGAAAAGTTTTGGGAAAGAAGATGTGGTGCGTTATCAAATTGATAAAATAAAACTGTTTTTGCGATCTGTGAACAGATATAGATTTGAAACTTGACAAATATTATATTATTGAAGTTGAAAGTGACTAGGTGTCTTTGATAGATTGTTTGTGATGAATACGAATGCGGTCTAAAAAATGGCACATTTTTGTTTATTTTGTTTCTGAACGCGCGTACGCTAGTACCAGGAAACTCCATACGTGGTTTAATATCGGTTAAACCTTTTCTGTGAGACTTTTTCAAGGATTTTATTAAGACCAGTTCATCTGTTATACATTTTATACAATCTAAAAAATAGCAGTTTTAAAATCTTGTCCAAAACCCGGTGATGGATATTATGAGCATCTGCTCCATATATTACGAGCATGCACTTATCTAAGTAAATTCGCTTTTAGTGATACAAAGTGGGGCATAAATTCGCACTTTATGCCCATGCTCATAAGTACATACCCGGGGCATAAACTCAGTTGTCTGGTCTGCAAAATAATATAATATCAAATTAATAAACAATAGCAGGGAATTCACTCGTTTATCGAGAGTGAATTGATGTTCAATTTTTTTTTCTTCACATCGCGATAAAATATCGAATTGTTACAATAAATATCGAGCTGTCATCATAATCGGTGGTGTGTATTATGCAATGCATCATGTCCCAAAAGATAAACATTAAATACTCATACTGCTTGATAACAGAGAGACTAATTACTAATTAAGTGGACTACTTACTATTGGGTAAGCTGGCCAGTACGCCACTGTACCTCGGATTATCCATCTCGCCCCTAAACATCCACACTTTGGAGGAGAATGGGCGCAAGACCTAGGACCTATTAGACATTTTATCAGGGGTGGTTGATAATTTCTCCAAACTGTCACGGGTAAATTATGGAGCAGACGGGGTTCGTGGTGTAGCGGATTCACCTTTCGATTTGAGTTCGATTAGATCGCATTCACGAAGGGTTCGAAGGGTGGTACGTATTGGGAATTATATCGCGCAAGAACATCTGTAATCCATTAGATATTGCAATTTGACTAATGGATTTCGCTGTACGATACATGTAATTATTATAGGTTTTAATGAATGCTTGATTTACCTTCTGGTGATATTCTCAAAGAGCCGCTGCGAATTATGTAGACCATTGGGATGATTATTACCTAATTTTGATACAGGTTTTGATTATGGATTTATAAGAGTTTCCTTTCAGATAGATAGGTGAACTGTTGTTTTAAAATAATATATCAAGCAATTTAGGTATTTCGTAAGATTAAAACACTGAAGCAGTTCAATTACGTCACAATCGTTTTTGTCGTTGACGAATCTGTACTGTTTGAGTGGTTCACTCAAACCTTCAAAATTCCTTCACAAAAACCATACAAACATGACATAAAGAGACAAACACGGCATTTGAGTCGCGCCTGAGGGAGCAAATAATATAATACCGGTAAAAATCGAATTGTTATTATTTGTTTGAAAATTCTGATGTGACACCGAGAAACCACATATTTGTATAATTTTACAATAAACCAAAGCTCCAATATTTTGTTTCTGGCACACCAGCTGTGTACATTTTCATTAGAAATGCGCGCGAGGAATGTACTAAAAAATGTAAAAATGTATCCGATTTGTTAAAATGAACAACGGAATTTATTGGCAAAAATTTAATCGGTATATCTATTTGGTTAAAACCGAAGTATTATTTTGTGCGCTACGGGTCGTGGCCCAAACATCCCTCACACAAAATAATCTAGTGTTACGTACATTAGGTACACTACAACAATCTTAATTTTCCTTGAAATCCTAACCTATCGCAATTCTTAGTTCAATATATATTTTGTATTTTGCGCCTAACTGCTTTATTATAGTTTTAAAATTTCAATGACTATTTTACGATTGGCTCGTGTACTTTTGTGCTCAGCTAGTGCTTGACGCTTTTTCCCTCTTTGGTTGACTGTTCTGACTCTTTTTTAAATATGATATCATTGAAACATCATAGAACTCAGTGTTAATAGGCCAGATGAAAATGTTTAATAAAATAGTGTGATCATGTACTTTCAAATGACGAACACAGATAAACGAACTAAATAGAAACAAAAGCTGGCACATATTTCTGGTAAACAATCAGGATCATATAAAGGGAGTGTATAAATTGGTGGGAAAGCTACACGTGGCGATGTTCTTCGCAAAGTTCTGAGTCGACAATGTTTATATTAAAATCATGCAGCGTCATTCTTGAGCCATCAGGAACCATTTGAAAGAAACATACATTTAGCAACACTTAATCCAAAAGATCTTCGTGCACTGTAAATAATCTCCCAAAACATTTACTTATCGTATGGTGTACATATTAAAGATTTTAAACAGCACAAAACGCAAACTAGTAGACATTATTATTACCTATAAAATACATATTTGTGTACATCTTTTTAACATTCGAAAACTGAGCATTTCTAAATAACTTTTATCATAATAAGTCAGCATTCACATTAAATGTTCAAATTGCAAACTGTCTGTTTCTATGACTCGTTCCAGCGGTTTTTAATGTCATCAACGTATACTTTTTCTTTGATGAAACCCCAAACAAAAAAATCTAAGTGATTGAGATCGGTTGATCTCGCGGGCCATAAAATGTTACCGCCTCGACCAATCCATCTGTTTGGGAAGTGTTCATTTAACCAGTGCCTTACATTCCGAGCATTATGAGTCTACGCATGTACATCATACGAGGCTGTAGTTCAATGGATTGTCATCAATAAACTGTTCGAGAAGATTAAGGGATTCATAAGCATTAAGACGATTTTATTGGTAAATTGGCCCAACAATCCTGTTGATTTATTATGCCCAGCCAAACATCAACCGAAACCATTATTTGGTGACCATATTCATAAAATTCCGCGGGTTTTCATCAGCCCAGTGGTGAATATTGTATTTATTCTAAATTGCAGTTTGTCCATCAACAGATTTCTAATAATAACACCAATCAACAGATCGGATATCGTGACTTTGGAGATCTGGTGAAGACTCAAGTCCACTCAAAATTTTGGGAACATTGCCACTTTTCAATTTATTCACACACTGTATATTCTACTGCGATCCAACGTCCTTTATGTTGGAGATTTGGTACTACTGTCACATATGTTTACCAAGAAAATAAACTATTTAAGAACCTAGTTTCCAGTCAAATGACTTCTGTGTTGAGTTTCCTGGATAATCTGTTGTCAAAGTAATTTAGATATTTTTATGTTACGCATGTTGCTTTATGATTTTTTTTACAACTGGGGTCTGTTACGGCAAACAATTGATAGTAACATGTTATAATTTTATTTGAAATTAAAAAAAACTTGATTCCAATTCTAAAATATTAAAAAAATAAATTCTTAATTATATTTTTATATGGTGGTATGCGGAGTGTTACAACAATAAGGGCAGGGTATTGAAATGGTAGGTATACTTGGGGTCATAATAGATCAACCTTTGATAAGTAACTCCAGAAAAGCACCAGCTTCAGAAAGTTTAGAAGCCCGGAAGATGGTATAAAATAGGTGCTTTAAAACCAAGAAAGTATGAAACTTTTTGCTTAAAAGGCTTTGAGAGATAATGACAACCAAAAGTTCGTAATTTTAGTAAAAAATTTAGTTTATTTTACGTTTGTTGTAGGTTCTAAATAGGAGCTTCCCAGCATGAGATCATTATAAAAAGGTGGTCTACTATGACCTTACTGTATACTATTTCAACATTATACCCTTATTTTGTGTATCATGTGTAATATTTTGTCAATTTTGCACTCGTTTTGCCTTTATAAAGAATTCAAGCATGAAACTTTCCAGATATTTCCAAAACAGAAAGAAGTAGATTCGCATTTTAGTGCAAATTTATGCACTTTTATGGTTTTGTATGTCTTCAAATATTCGAGATCCTACGTAGTCAGGAAAAACATAGCATCACGTATCTAAAATTGTATGGTGTTTTCGTACCGCAAGTTCGTCGCGCGTAAGTGGGGTACATGTACTCCACTTTGAAGACCACTGGTCTTAGGCATGGCCTTCTGAATGGTCAACCGCGCAACTTTGTTCATAGGAAAGTTTGCGCACAATCGTACAGTTGTTTCAACTGAGAAGAGGGTGTCTGGCCAATATATTCTAAAGCAGAGATATCAGTGAGGATACTCTTCTTATTTTGAAATAACTTTACGTTAACATTTTTATGTATCCGTCGTAAATTAAGACTCATTTTATGGAGGAGATGTGATGCGGAGTTACAAAAATCGTCATTACTAAGTAAAGATAGAACTAAACCAATGGGGGTTGCTTACTAGCAGATTTTGCGTTCGCCATACCAATGCGTACTGGAATGGTTGGGGATGCATATCTTAACACTCGCGAAACAGGTCCGGCATCTATTTTTCATAATTAATTTTCTCTCTAACGCATAAAGTTAACCTATACGTTAGATGGTGGTCGTCGTCAGGTGGTGACAGAAGCAAGAAACCTTGGAATCGTCTTTGACCGTGGTGTTCCTTTGATGGACACGTAGATAGGCTTTGTCAGGCTGCGTATGCCAAATTGAAGCTGTTGCATCAATTTAAATCGGTTTTACCTACTTATACTAAGCTTATGGTTTCAGATTTGTTGATGCTCTCTGGTGTAGGTTATGGTGATATCGTTCATGGCCCTTTCGTCTCCCAGGTAAACAAGAGACGTCTTCAAGGAATACAATATCGTTGCATTTCCAATGCATCTGGTTGTCCCCGTCGTCAACACATGGGTCATGCTTTTCGGGAGCACCGACTGCTTTGGTTGAGTGAAAGGGGATTCACCCACTACGCAGAGATGGTTCGTCAGCGGTGTGTGATGCTCAACCTTCCTTTGTGGCTACCAAGATCGAGCTGAGAGGGAAAGCTCATACGAGAAGACTTCGCTACGTCGCTTCTATGGCAACAGTTCCAGTCCACAGGACAGCATCCTTTTTCGTACCTTGCGTCAAGACTCATAAATACGACTATCGTTGAATTCGGTGTTCATAGCAAAAGTAAAACCAAAGCTATATTGAAGAGGGAGATTCTTGAGGCACGCTTGGCGGTTGAAGATGAAATTAATTGCAGTTTTATTCTGTACTTATTTTCGAATGGTACCATTTTAAATCACCCTGGTGTTATAGCTACTTTTTGTATTTATCTATATATAATAAAGCCTTTTATTATTATTATTTGATAAAACTTATTTCTTTTAGCCATAGGGTGTATGCTCCTTGAAGGTAAGCAGTTATTTCTGAGACAACCTGTACATCTTCAATCACAAATACTGAAGCATCTTGAATAATTTAATCCAGTAACATAAACACAGTAACACTGAACATAAATTATGGTTAGAACTACGCCAGAAATAGCTTACAAATCCGTTTTGTGATTGAGTTTTGAATATTAACGGTGTTATGTGTCAGGTGGTTTGATTTTACGGTCGTATTAATACTTTAAGAGCCCTTGTAACGAAGGTCTTGCGGGAAACGTCGACCTAGGCTTGAGAGATTGACTGCTTCCTCCAGGAACACGTTTTAATATTGTCGGTGGGGCCGACATGGGATATATTTCTTCGCCGCCTTGATGAAATATGCACGAGACGTCATACACCGCTAACCGATTACCGTTTACACGTAACACATTTGTTCCGTTTTGGATGAAATTTTGCAGAGCGTGACATGTGTCCAGGTCCCATAAATGTTTCACTTTTATATTGTAAATGTTTTGTTTGCATATATGTCCCACGGGAACTATTCATTTGATACTGTTTATTATTGCCAAAATAAATAATAATCCCTACGCAATTTTGTTGTAACGCGTCACATTTTTTTCGACGGCTGATGATTTGCGTTTTTGGACTTTAGATAATAAAGTTACTCATTGCAAGCTATTCAAAATAATGTAATCATGTAGAAGTAGGTGTTGCGATTTGGAGATATTCGTCAAGACTTACATTATTGAAGCTCATTATAGCTATCTCGAGAATACAGCGGCAAGTTTGCTGATTAATAATTAGCGCTATATGCAGCACACCAACAGTATCTATTAAACCCTGCTAAACCGCCAACCGCTTCACACCGTCATTAAAGCTGAAGTGAAGCTAGTGGCATTCAAGCTACAGGTGAACGGAAACAGGCACCCATATGGGAAACATTCCTGACTAATAGCAACTTTCGCTAAACCAGTGTTAACAATAAGAAGCGAATGAATGACACCACGATACTTTGACTAAAACCTTCAAAATAGGCTGGCGGAAGTCGCTCGACTATGTCGGCCTGGCCTAAACATCAAAAGGGAACCAGCGGGACGCACTAACAAACCAGGAACCCTGACCTGATTTACAAATCAAAAGGTGTAGATGAATTTGGCGCATAGTGCCTCGTCATCAAACAATGACTGGACCGAAACTGAGGTACAAAGGGCTAAACATCACATACTCCGACAGCCAAGCAGCCCTCGCGGCACTTGACAGCGACAAAATCAACTCCAGAATAACATGGGAATGACTCCAAAACCTAACGGGACTGGCAATGGCCAACACTGTAACTCTACCTACGGTGGTTGCCAGGACACAAAAGAGATCAAGTAGATAGTGTATAATCAGAACAGACGTGTGAGAGTGGGCAATAAAAACACTCATCGACCGATGGGAAAATTTGGTAGGGCATCGATATAGTAAACTACTATTGCAAAAACTCGCGGAATATATAGATGCTGAGGCGATTAAACTTAGTAGGAACAACTTAAGGCACGTTTACATTAAGATAGTAAGCAGTAGAGTACACTTACCTACTATTTATTCAAGTCACTCTACTCTACCATGTTCGGTAGAGTAGCCGTTCACACACACAACTAAAACAATAATTGGTAGAGTAGAGTACCACAAACAATGTTAGAATGAAAAATTTAATTTGTAAAATGTTGTTTAAACAAGGTTCCATGTCTGCTTTTTATAGAACATAACGTTTATGAAAAAAAATTGAAATGTCAATCAACGCGGAACTACTTCTACTCTACCGCGCACGGCTGTTTACCCCGGTAGAGTTGGAGCAGAGTAGAGTGCGGACTATGGTGGGGGAACGCAAGTGGATAGTGTACTAGTCACATGCATGATGTAAGGATTAACTTGGTATGTGCAAAACTTTGCCCCTTCCTCTAAAATTCACTCGAAAGGTCCCGACGGTACCAACACGAAAACATAAAATATTGCCCCCTTCGTTGGAATGTCTAACATGAATAAATTAACAGTTTGGTTTGTTCTTGGTTTGTGTTTGTTCATAGGATGATGTAATTATAGATAATGTGCTTAAAACTCGCACTCCATACTTACTTTCCTCGAATACCAACCCCAAAAAGTAATATTTATTTCTTGTGGGTGCACGTATTTATTCAAACAAATCAATTCAAATGCAATCTACAGTGTCTACAGTCTGGTTTGTTCGATATTTTCGTTTATCGAGTGGATTATTCTTGCTTTGTGTTTGCAAAGAGAGAGCCCCTTACTTTACACTTTAGGTTAAAAGTTTATTATTAAGTATTATAGTTCAGTTTTTATTTTCAAGTCAACTTAGTTTAAGTAACTTAGTTTTAGATTTTTAGTTAGAGTTTGTAGGTTATTGTAATCAGTATTATACGATTATTTTACGGTCATTATTTACAATGTTTATATGCATTGTAAGTGGTTGCCAAAACAACGTAAACAATTTAGTGAGGAATGTGACTCTACTCTCTAGATAAGTTCCCGAGTGACCCAATAGAGCGGGAAGCCTGGCTACGTAACACTGGACGCACCGATTTACTTCAGAAGTCTGGTAAGTTACGCTGACGTTTATTATAATTTATTATTACTATAATATTATTTAATTTAAATTGTATTTCAGTAATAGTTACTATATGTATTTTATTATATTATATTTTTACAGCACGAGTATGTTCGGTGCATTTTTCGAAACAATCTTTTCACCACGGAGAAAAAAAATGCACAAAGTGGAAGTGTCTGCAAATTACGAAGACCTTTTCCGCATGCTGTACCGACGTTGCTGTTGCATGCTACACCAGTGATTCCTTACGTTACCCTTTACGTGCCTTTTGTATTTCGGCGAGAGTTTCCATTGCTCATTGCCAAACCAGGCAACAGCAAAGAAAAGTAATTACCGATCCAACAACGACTCACAATGCCCCGGCATCCAGCGGAATCAACAGATATTCAGCGATCAGTCAGTTCGATATTATCGATGAATCATTGGATGATGTAAGCGCGGATCCGTGCAATGTGACTGCCAGCAGTGTAAATGTTGAAACAGCCCTAGCACATGTCCGTTTGTGTGCACTATTGTGTGCACACTATGTATAGACTCAGAAACTTATGACTGTGATAACACAAAACAAAAAACCACTGGGGTGTCAATATTTAACTGTGATAGCTCGGCAGTCTCATCGGATTCATCCGCCTACTGCTGATAATGATAATAATAAGCCGAAGCATAGTCCGTCATGGAAAGTGATAATTTTGAAGGGCTGGTTGTGTGTGTTCTCAAAAAATACCACAAATAATGTTAAGCTTGTTGATTTGTACCTTATCAATTATAGTATATAATAAACATGATTTCCTTAAAGTAATCTATCTGTTCTGAATATAAATTTTATATCTTTCTTCGTAATTTTTTCAGATATTCGAAAACTTCAGTTAGCTCCGAAGAAGCGAGCAACATAGTTCGCAAAACGTTAACATTTACGAATTTTGACACGACAACCAGGAAGTAAATAAATTTAATATATTTTCTAAATAGTTTCTTATTTGAATAACGTGAAATGTTCCAGCAAATCATTGTTTGGCTTTTTCATAATTTGTAAAAAGTTTTAAGCTCTATTCCATGATATATGTATACGACATTTCCTCAGTCATAATTATAATGTTTTAAGTTTTGACGTTAAAATATTACACTTTGATAAAACGACATACAAAACAAGATGTAAGAATTTTAAAATAAAAAACACACACATACACACACACACACACACACACACACACACACACACACACACACACACACATACACACACACACACAGACATTTTTTGTACCTTGGTCAAAAATGTTCAGGGGACCCAAAAAGACATATTTCTGCTAAAATCTCAACAAAATTTTTTGGCATGATTACAATACTTTACATACTGCGTATGATAAAGTAAAAACAAAGCAGTTACTAAAGTGTGTATTTGTGAAAACCATAGACATTTAACAGTACATATAGTGTGCAGAAACATTGGGTATTGTTCATTTTCAACGTAAGTATACGCCTTTGTGACTTTTTGAATATACTTTTGTTGCGAGTTGGAATGCGAGTTTTAAGCACATTATTTATAATTACATCATCCTATGAACAAACACAAACCAAGAACAAACCAAACTGTTAATTTATTAATGTTAGTCATTCCAACGAAGGGGGCAATATTTTACGTTTTCGTGTTGGTACCGTCGGGACTTTTCGAGTGAATTTGAGGCATATTTGAGGGGAAGGGGCAAAGTTTTGCACACACCAAGTTAATCTTTACATCATGGTCACATGTGCTATCTACTCTACTCTACCATCTTTACTATTCTACTCGTACTAGCGCTTCTTGTTTACATTAGGCTAGTAGCGGGATAGTACGTACACCACGTACTAACTCTACCGCTTACTTTCCTAATGTAAACGTAGCTTAAAGGATGGCGACCGGACTCAATACAGGACAGGAAGTAGCTTCAGGAAGGAGAGACGACACTAAGAAGAGGGTACCCCCACTTTAACAGTTGCGCGGTGGGACCAAAATTATGACCTTGAGATCTCCATATATGGCAATGCATAGACTGTTCGTTTAAGGGGATTTTGAACGATACGAAAGAAACGTAGGTGTCGTTTATGTTAGATATTCTGAAGATTACACTATTGGAATTGCAAAATATTATGTTGAAATAATTCGGCTAACAATAAATTGAAGTTTATAGAGTAAGTGAGGTTAGAATTGCTCGACAAACATATTTATCCATGCTAAATATCGTTATTTGATAATAATTAACTGAGTTTACTGCACTCGTTGAGCCACGATAAACATAACCTCTAAACATTTACGTTTAGGGACATGTTCATGAATTTGAGTTCATTAATTTTATTATTGTTAATTAGGATTAACTCAAAATTGTGCAGAATTTATAGCATCGTTAGTTTCTGCGACTAATCATTACAGGCCAGGGAACTGTACTATATTAAATCTCGGCCGGTATTGGCTCTAAATTTTATGAATGCAATCCCAAATTGTCCCAATAACACAAATATCGACGCCACTGAATAAAATTGGATGGATTGCGCAGTCAGGCAACAAATGACATCAGATTCTGAAAGAAGAACCTCTATGCAACAGACTATGCAACTAAGAGGAGGAAGTCGCCTCGCACATCTTATTCGAATGCCTCAGTATAATTCCCCTGGAGGAAAGCAACCTTGGAAAAGGAAATCACAAAAAAACTGACCAAAGACTCCTGTGGCTGATAATATGGGCGAAAATTTTCGCTTAACCATCTGTGCGGCGGCAGTACAATGAACCACATGGCGCAGTACTAGTCATACAAACACACACACGCAGAGAAATGGTTGATTTGACTCTAATGTAACGAAAACTATATTCTTAACATAATTTGTTTGTTTTGAGACAACACATACTTGTTACAATATTTCAATAATCTAATTACTTACTTCAAGAAAACGCTAGTTATGGCGATAACTTTGCATTGAAATAATTTAGTTTTTAATCTAGTAGCTATCAACTCTAATCTAAACGCACGATCCGTGTTTTAAACATTTCATGCCTGAGACATGCCCGGCCTCCCGTCCTGGTGGAGGGGAGCAGACACAGACGGGAAGCTCAGTTTTGGCGCTGGGCTAGACCTCAGAGTGGAACAAATTCTACTTAAGAGTATGAGTATTGAGTAGATTACCTAATACTCATTTTTTAAAATTTTGTGTACTGAGTAGATCCTCAAAGATAATTTTTTTTTCAGTGAGTATGTTGAGTACTCTATTCAATACTCAAAATTTTCAATTTGACTATACTCAATATTATTAATATTTCCATGTTGCCGCATGGCTAGGCACGTGTCTATTGAGTATACGCACATAAGAATCGAGTACACTCAAAATTTTTAGTATTGAGTAGAGTACTCATTACTTTATAGTATTGAGTAGTGTACTCATGTTCTTTTTCGGTAAGTATTAAGTACTCTACTCAATACTCACCGAAAAAAATGATTGTTCAGTAGCTACTCAATACTTAAATTTCAAATGAGTAGAGTATTATTATATTGAAGTAACGGGGTTCCAGCGTGGCCGAGTTGATACGTGCGCAGTGCATTTGCCGGGTGGCACACCCGGCAAATGCATAGGCGGTGCATCTTGGGTGCATATTATTCCCACACCGATGTATAGGATGGGGCGCCCCGAAACCTGCGTTAACTATGATTTGATACGGCTGCTTAGGCTACTAAAAAACTAGATTTTTGACGCGCGTTTCTTGGATAGGCGTATCTTTTAAGAGCGTGCTTTATGACGCGCGTGCTTTCCTAAGCTCGTTTTTATCACAGAAAAACGCACGTCATAAATTGCATTTAAAAAACACGCGTTTTAGGAAACGCTGTAGAAAACACGCGCGTCAAAAACAAGTTCTTCAGAGAACGCGCCTCAAAAAAACAGTCAGAAAACATACGTTCCAGAAAACACACGTTTCAGAAAACGCGCGTCAGTAAATACAAACTTCAGAAAATACGCGCGTTAGGGAACACGATCTACAGAAAACGCGCGTCATAAAACGCGTCAAAAGGCACCAGATAACACGCGCGTCGGAAATAACGCGTCATAGAATACGCGCGTTATAAAACACAATCCTGATTACCCTAATTATAAATAATTTCCGCAATGACTGAAGATTAGAGTGTTCGATCGTGTTAGAGTGTTGTCTGCGCAACGTGAAATGAATGTGGGGGTGCCCCAGGGTTCTATACTTGGGCCACTACTTCTCCTGGTTTTTATTAACGATATTTATTAATGATTTATTAACGATGCCACAGAACGATAGTGCAGAAGAATATCTACTTTTCGCGGACGACAAAACGATCACAGTGAGACAAAACTACGATCAATTAGTGTGTGGGTACTGTGGGGCACAGTCGGGAGCTGAAGAATGGTTTGCGGCCAATTCATTAATAGTCAATAGAGATAAAACAAATAATATGATATTTACTACGAGGAATGCTGGTGTTCATGATCGGACAACGGTCAAATTTTTAGGAATACGTTTAGACCAAAAGTTGA
Organism: Aphodius sticticus; assembly: GCA_963966075.1. Classification (NCBI taxonomy): domain Eukaryota; kingdom Metazoa; phylum Arthropoda; class Insecta; order Coleoptera; family Scarabaeidae; genus Aphodius; species Aphodius sticticus. The sequence continues at coordinate 29,413,013 of OZ014511.1, forward strand.
GCTGGAATGCCCACACTGAAAACCTCTCAAAAAGGTTAAGTAGCATCATCTATGTGCTTCGTAACCTGGCTGGTGTGGTAACCAGCAGTGTCTTGATTACGGCCTACTATGCTTTATGTCACTCACTGATATCGTATGGTATTCTGAACTGGAGAAATACAGCTGGTGCGGATCAGGTATTTGCCATGCAGCGCAGGGCGGTAAGGATGGTAGCAAACATTAAGTACCGGGATTATTGTAGGTCTTCTTTTGCGAAACTTCAGGTTCTAACGCTGCCATGTATATATATATATATATATACATATATATATATATATATATATATATATATATATATATATATATATATATATATATATATATATATATATATATATTTTGTTTAAGTTTACTTTAGCCTTGTAGATAATATTAAAAAAAACACAAACAACTTTATATCAAATTGTTTATTTTCTTGGGTACTGTAGGCTTGGTCACGTTTAACACATTAAAACTTATAACTAAAAGTCACAAGATACAACACATTAAAAATTATTTGCTCTGACGTTTCGACACTATTTGTGTCTTGATCACAGATAAACTGAAATATTCGTGAATAACTTTATACATTTTAATACGTACAACCAAGACAAACCACGTATGAAACTTGTTTCCAAAACAGGAACTCGTCTATCAACAATCTCCCACAAATTTTACGAATTCCTTAAAATACATTTTCTCCCCTTTTGTTACATGTTTGTAGGTAAAATTAGTTTGTATCAATTTAGCAAATTTAAATCAGATCTGTCGTTCACCGCGTCCTTTTGTTTTAAAATTTCTATGGTCTCCAACACACACCGAGCTTTTAAGTTATTCTCCTTTTGGAGCACTTTCACATCACTAAAGTTAAATTGATGTCCGGTATCTTGTTGGTGTTTTTTTAACGCTGTGATGTTTTTCGCGTATTTGTGCCCTTTCAAGTATTTGTATCTTGTGACTTTTAGTTATAAGTTTTAATGTGTTATATATATATATATATATATATATATATATATAGAATCAACTAAAGAAGCGAATGATAATTAATCCAGGTGAGGATAATTTTTGGAAAAAGCACCTCCGCCTGGATTTGAACCACTACCTCTGTAGCTCAAATGGGAGAGCAGTCAACCGGAAATTGGAGGGTTCCTGGTTCAAATCCAGGCGGAGGTGCTTTTTCCAAAAATTATCCTCACCTGGATTAATTATCATTCGCTTCTTTAGTTGATTCTGCATTACTGACGAGTTTACGTAATTAACCATTTTCCCTTGATATATATATATATATATATATATATATATATATATATATATATATATATTGCAAAACTTATTATACGTTGGAACGCTTGGACAATATTAGGTGTCCTAGTAATAATCATGACTACTAAACTAGAAATAGGGAACAACTTATCACACCGTATAGTAGGCTGACAGAAACTCCAAATAGACCAGGCTTTTTGGGAGTTAGACTTTTTAACAGGTTGCCTGTGGGACTGAGACAGCTATCGCTTAAGCCCTTTAAGGGACACATCCGGTCATTGTTGGCTAATAATGCGTTCGATAATGTTGAAGAGTTTTTAAACTGTGACATTGTGATAACCTTGTGATTGTACTGTATTCGTATAATACCAGCTTCTGTGCTGAAATTTATAGTTTTTAATGTATGGAGATGTTTACTGTGATGCTTTCCTGTGAGATTTAGTATGTAATTGATCTTTACGATGTGTATGTTAATATGTGATTTGACTTTTATAAACCCTGTGGTATTAACAACAATAAACTTATTATTATTACTATTATTATTCAACACTATTTGTAAAAGACACAAACCTTGTCTAACTACCAATTACATGTTTCAACTTTTAACATGAAATAAATGTAATAGAGCTATATCCTCTACAACTTTGTTGATCATTATTTTCTGTCCAAGATGTACTGGAAAGAAAGAATGGATGCCTGGACTAAAAATTACTTAAAATATTATTGCCATTCGAATGACAACTATCTGACTGTCAGAAGTTGTTCAGTACAATACGAACCTAAAAACAAGCTTATCAGGAAAATGGTTTATACCTCAAACATTTTCCAATTACACATTTAAAAACTCAATACAAGGAATATATGGAGGTCATTTGCGAAGTTACGATTTGATCTGTGGTTTTTGAAGAACATCGTTAATAAAACCCTATATTTTATAAATAATTTGAAAGCCTCGCCAATTTTTCTCTTAAACAGCAAATCTCCAGCGGCAAAAACAATGCGGGATATTTTACTAGAACTGCAGCACATGCATTGCATGGGAAATGCAATATGCATTGTGATCGCGAATATCTACAGCGTCCTGATTTAAATATTTAGGAAAGTTTTGCCGCTCCGGCATCAAGCAACTGCTGGGAACTGTATATATGTTTTATGCAGCAAAAATCTGCTTATAAAATTGGCATGGGTATTATTCGAGTGACAAGTGCAGCAAGTTCATATACGCAGTGTAAATAAAGTAATTAATAATTTGTATAACTTTCTCTAATTAATGTTGTTGGGGATGTCGATTTTGTGCATGGACAGTACGTAAGACAATTTTGATAGATTCCTTTGGGCTACATATAATTTGGACTGAAAGGTCCAAATGTAAAAAAATTATTTTGGTATTTTCTTTGATTAAAATAGTCATAATTGACATGAACGGTTTTTGTAGCTCAAACAAACAACGAACATTGTAAACAATAAGGAGAAAGGTATTGTAAACAATATTTGCTTATTTAAACCACTTAAATGATTTTTTTATTATGATTATATGGGGTTTTTGGGTTACCCACGAAAACCTGTTGTCATATTTATTAAAATCAAAATAGCGGATTGAATTGTCGGGTTAAGGGTAAAAGGTTCTAACTAGCATTTAGTTATGTTTCATTGCAAACTTCAGGCAACCTTTACAAGAAAAACATTGACAGCAGTTTTTTGATTGTGACAAAATAGTATATTATTAGACAAGTTTTATAACGTCAAATTGGCGCATGAGTTGTTTTGGGCACGACGAGCGTTGCCAGGAGTGCCCAACTGGAACGAGTGCGCCAATACGTCTTATAAAATGAGTGTAATATACTATTTTTTCTACTTTGCTTCAATAATGTTATATAAATTTAGAAATTATGGTTACTATATTGCGCTAAATTAGAATTTAGGGTATTTTGCGCGTACCACGTGGCAGTACTGTAGTAACTGTCAACAGCGTCAACTTCGTAAGGATGGGATAAAATCATGACAAAATCTAATTGTGAATAATTTTACTCTACTTTAACCTACAAGTTTTAATAAATAATCAGCGAGGTGGCAACTATGATCACAATGGAGCTTGGGGCAACACTTTTAACCCTACTGTGATAAATACATGAAACATAACCTAAAAAGTTAACTTTAAAATAGTGGTTTCATAAGTATAATAATCATAATAGACGTGTTTAATAGACGTGAGAATAAGAACTTATTAAAGAATTGTTATAACGGTCAACGTTTAATAGCGGTTTCTACCTAGTACCGCTGGCTTATACAAGTTTACACGCGCATATAGTTGAAACCAAATTCTAATTTCAGTGTAACAATTTATTAGAATAAATTATACTTAGTAAAATTACATGTGATGGAGGTAATACAAATACGTTGCACACAACCAGATTTAAGACAAAGTCGAAAGCGCCAGACAAAGCGCCGGCGAATACTGTATTATACCGAGCAGAATACGGTCCAAAATGTTACCAAAAACTTATACGTTACATAAACTAAGAATCCTCAACACTTTAAATGTACTATAGCTTCCTACGTGTATGCTGATATTCGATAAACCATTTATTGCGCATAAACAATCCCGCAGCAGTAATTAAAATCGTTCATATCTACGACGTAGGTTTGATCTTCGCATAATACCTTATTAAAGTAAATGTGGTCTTTGAATTATATCTGAAAAGAGGATTTGATGTTTAATTGAAAAGAATGATGACGATCACTTACCAGAGTCGCAAAAATAACCGAAAACGTCATGCTGGCGTATTTTCATGAACACAGCAAAACTAAGAAAGCCACAAACCTTTGGTCATACTATAGCAGGCTACACACATGTTTAAACATGTATAGAATCTTGATATTTCGCAGTTTATGCGATTGTAAGCGATTAAAAAGAGGCAGTGTGTGGTTATGTGTTGTACGTTTGACATATGGCATTTGATATCAATCGATATCAATGTGTACCAATCGAGGAAACAAAATTACTGAAAACGATGTTACAATTTGTTAATTATAATACCGAAAACAGTGTTACAATGTGTGCAATGTGCATTGTGAATGCAAAGTAGAAAAACTTATTATTCTTGCGTACACATCATCTAAAACGGGTTTTCCAATGTCCCAACAAAAACCAGTTTTGGAAACTTCCTCAAACTGATTATTTACTAGATTTTCTGGGCCCTGGCGGTTTAACAAACGCTCATGTGATAACATGGACCAGCTTGCTGATTTTAATATGATAATTATAGCAATATGAGGTGACGCAGCTACGTTTGAGTGGTTTAACGACACAATGCCAACGTCGAAGATAGTAGCGTTTGCTCCATTACTTTAATGGGACACGGTAACGAGATAAATGCACCCATTACTGAATTGCCACTTGTGTCTTTATAATAAACGTATGCTGCGACAAGCACCATCTCAGTTAGTCGAATATTTTGTTGCGTGGTGCCAGTACAGACGAAGATGTTGAAAATTTGCTTGGTGTTTACTATTTGCATCCTGCAGTTGCTGTAAGTTTCCTAATAATCCAATTAGTAACGCATATATTTAGTTATCCGCATCATAGGAGTGCAGCCGAAAGCAGTTTGCAAAGAAAGAAGAAGGAGATATTGGATAAATTGCTGGACCCGGACAAGTACGATCCTCAGATGAAGCCCGGAGTGTTGAGCGACATTGGTAACTATATTCGATCTCGTTATGTTGCGATTCCGAAACTAGTTTATGCGAGACCAATTTAAAATTCAACAGCAGTATGGGAATGTTTGAGTTTTCGGTTACTTCCTAAACTTGATCTCGACGTATCTTCCGTTGTTAAGGGAATATTTGCTCGAATTCATGAACCTAAATGGCAAATTAATGAAGCATGTGTAAATTCAAGTGTGGAGAGCAGAATGTTATTGAATTGGTTTGTTCCATCACGCGACATTCGTACCGAACTTCTCACAGCGATCTTCTCTCCGACTTAAGCGTTGGTACGGATTTAGTGCCGTTTTCGGTAGCGATTTTGGTTATGGTTGAATCGTTTAATTACATAACTAATGATTGATGGCGCTACGTCGTTTGTTTAGTTTTACGCAGTTTTAATTAAAAAACACGGTTATATCTCGATTTGTGCTAAAATTCTCAAAATATGCAACTTAATAGTTTAACAACGGGTTCTGTAGTTCATAGTTACATAGTATTAAATTTTAGTTTAAAATAAGTTAAATTAAACATGTGTAGCTTAGCAATCGAAGAGTATCATGTTTATTTTATTCTTTTTATTTTATCATAGATAAATTAAATTTTAAATGTTCATTTTAGATTATTTTCTGTTTTTTGAATTTTTATGGCATTGTTTGTTTTCCTACTACGTTCATGTCATCTTCTAGTTTTGAAGCACAAAAAGCTAAAAACTAACAAGGAAAAAATAAGAATCTAATGACAATACTTATTTTTAATTATTTATGAAGCTCTGTAAAGTGTAACAATTTTACAAAGTGTATCTCGTATCGTATCTCTGATGCTACATGCACACCAAACGTGGCAGGATGCTTGTCGATATCTACGTTCTTTGGTAAATTAGGTAAAAGGTGGTATGTTTGTACGTTAGCAGGTCTTTTTTACATTATCATACGCAGTATGTAAAGTATTGTAATCATGCCAAAAAATTTTTTTGAGATTTTAGCGGAAATATGTCTTTTTGGGTCTCCTGAACATTTTTTACCAAGGTACAAAAAAATGTCTGTGTGTGTGTGTGTATGTGTGTGTGTGTATGTGTGTGTGTGTGTGTGTGTGTGTGTGTGTGTACCCGTTTTTGTGGCGACGATTCTGGAGAAACTACTAAAGGTATCGGGACGAAACTTCATATTTAGAAGTTTCATAACCAAACTTAGAGCTGAAAAGCTTTCTGTTGAAAAGGGTCCAAAGGAACCGATGGTTTACTCATAGCATTTTTCGAAGATTTTGCAAATGAGCCGCTATTTGTGTAATGTCGTCGAAATAGTTAAATAATAAATTAAAGGAGAGGAAATTTTCTATAATTTATGTATATGACATTTTTTGGTAGAATATATAGTTTAGCTGCGTGAGCAAATTCTATTTCATCGAGATCGGTCGTACTGCTTTAAAACTAGTAGCCAGGATATGTCAGATTTTTTGATTCTAATGACAGTAGCTAGTGTCAAACGCTAATGTTTTGAAAATACTACTGTCAATATAGGCTGCGTTCGGATAATGAACACCGTTACACTTTTTACACCCAATAACACGTAAGTGTCATTAGGACGGTGTACTCGGGGGTCAACGGAGTACAATATCCGAACGCAGCTTTAATCGACATATCTGTCTACTTCTACTAGAATTATTTTAATGCAGACATAGCCGATCTCGATCAAATAGAATCTCATGCAGCTAAACTATAGATTTTATATATAGTATGATAAAGTCATGTGCCTGGCCACATCAGATTTTTTTATAATGAAAGCTAGTAGTTGGCTGTTACTTAATGAAATTGCTCTCTTGAATCGTTAATTTGGTCTAAAGAAATGCAAAGTGTTGAATAACCGCAATGATTTATACAAAGTTTTAACAATTCTGAAACTCCAAAACAGGGTGCGCAGCATTAATAGATTAAAATACAATGTTATTAATCACACATTTACACAGGTTGACAAATACTTATTATGTTTTTGATTATGCATTGCTTTGTAGAGAGTTGCTTTTTCTATATCTGTTTAATTTACAACCTTGAGCCCACAAATTCGATTCTTTCAAGTTAGAAGCAAACTATTCAACTTGGATTCCAAAATTCAAAACGTTGTCGTTTCATTTTCAAGACTCGTCTTTTTGAAATTTGTTGAGCTAATGCTGTGTAATAAGGTATATTTGACAAGGTTGCTGTTTTAGCAGTTTCCAATTATTCTGACACTTGTGGTAACATCTCACACCTGTTTTTATTTAACATTCTTAAATAGGTATAAGAAGAGTATAGTGTCATTAAGGTTACCAAAACCGTGTACATCATTTATGATACATTTGTGATGTCGTGTGTTAAAATTTTAAATTTGTATTGGAATTCCTACTTCAAACGTATATCAGAAATGATTCAGCTGTTGTGGATATAAGGTGTTCATACACATTTCTATTTTGAAGATCCATGATTTACTAAATATATCTAAATTCCAACGTAAATTCACTATTGCGAATTTACATATGTCTGTGTCCTGTCAGGTACAAGAGGTTAATCGAATTAAATGCTGTCATCAGCAGCATGCCCTGCAACTAGGAGAGGGCATCGAGGTTCATGCACTTTGCTACAGCATTTTTAACCGTACGCGTAGTCAATTGCTTTCATTTGACATTAAGGAAATATTTCTTCACATAGTTGTTGTCACATAGCATTCTTGTTTCAAAACTTTAATTCTTTTAAGGCCCATGCTTTCATTTTATCCTACGTACATTATTCATCCTCACTAATGATTTATGTCGAAGGTATCGTGCTAATTGTCATTTCAGGCTATTTTCTTCGAAAATGTGAAAAGAATGACTGAATAAAATAAAACATTACTTCATAGAGTTGGTACAAGTTTTTCTCATTATAGCTAAAAGGCTCACGGTTTAAGCTTTAATTTATGCTCTATCACACAAAACATTTTTTTAAAAAATTTTATTAAAAGAACGGCTACTACATCACAGTTAGTAGGCCACTAGATTAACTGATAATTTCATTTATCGACCCAGGAAAGTTGACGACAGTTTGCAGTAACCTTTTTTCAATCAATCTCAATAAATGACGTATCACTGGAAAGCGCGATGTCTCCTAATTTAGTTATAGTTCCCTCCCTGGTGTCCCATCCATCAAGGATAGCAATTAGTATCAAAAAAATTGAAAAGAAACCATTGTTCAATATAATCTCATCCATTACCAATGTAATGTAAAGTCAAAGGAGAACAGCCAGTATTTGGCGCTGCATAGTTTTGTCCGTGACGTCTGACTGCTGGGCAATCCAAGAATTCTATAATCCTGAATGTTTGGCACTATCTGATAAACCCCGAAAAATCGTTTGTAAGCTTATAATTCCTTCGCAAAAGTTCCTCTGGCCTCGAGGATATAACGAATAACTACCCAATTCTCGGAGACAAATACCGCACGCTAATTTATGATTGTGACTTAAATAGCTTTATCGGAAAGCACTTAAATTTTCATAAAAGCGGGGCGCCGGTGTCGTGCCGTCTGACAATCGGGTCATAATTTATTTTGGAAGATCTATTAAAAGGGAGTTTAATACGCAGATGTGACGGACGTTTCGATTTCCCGTCAGGAGCGTTCGAGCTCTTTCCGAAGCGATTGTTAAATTGGAATTGATCGTCTAATGGACCTTTGCGAGTGAGTGATTTCAATCTCCATAATAAATATTAAATTATAGACTGGGGAGCATGAACCTCCATCAGATATTACACAAGTAATAATGCCGTGTTATGCAATAAAAAAACTCGGTTTATCGGTGATTGTGGATTACATGATACGTAAATTTGAAGATTGGTATTGAGAAATGTAAAACTCCCTAAGCGACTGCCACTTTTTTAAACTCAAAAACAAATTAACTGAATCATATTACGGAGTGAAGCTCATAGAACACACAAAATTGAAAGCAAGCAAAATGTATTCAGCCTTCACAGATCTTTTGACGACATTTGAAGGTATAGAGAAGTGTGCGATAGAGAGGTCAATTATAATCTAAGAATTGCAATGGAGGACTTCGCTTACCACAGATTCTTGGGACAAATAGTGCTCCAAAGCTCATTTTTAATTTTTTTTGTTATATCCTTTCTAAACAGATTTTGTTCATATTTAGGACAATAATTTAGAATGTATAGGGTCCATATTGCACGGTTTATTATATGTCGTTTGTATATAAGTATATATGTTTAAATAAAACAATAAGAAGCCTCTATATTTATCCTTGCTTTATTAATATCTACATAGGAAACCTGTTTCGGTTGTTTAAACCATCTTCAGTCCTAAATCTAATAAATTTGAAAGTTTCAGATATAAAATAAAACCAAACTAACCTCAAATTAAAAGAAAAAACAGTCAAGTATGGAGAAGAATAGGAAAGGTGTAGTGAGGATGGGTGGAAAAGAGTGCTATTTATTTTAATTCATATTAGTCGGGGTGAAACTTTAAATAGCTTTTATGTGAAAGTACGATTGGTTATTTATTAATTTAGTGTTTGGGTCTACTCTTTTGTTTATGAATGTCCAGTTGTTCTATTAGATCCTATTTGAAGCTTTTGTCACAACTATGCAGTCAATTTTCACCTTTGTAATCATTTTTATGACCACTTTTCAAAGTATTTTGGTAGATATTGGAGGTTATAATTTAAATTTGTAATCGTGTCTTTAAACGTCTACCTGTTTGGCCAACATATATAATAGGGACATTTTTTTTCGAATCGGTTATTATCTTCTGTTCCTTCTTTGAGGGTCAATTTTTAAAATTTTAGGTAAAACCACTAAAAGTTAGTTTTTTTCTGGTTGCGTTACTAATACGTTCTAAGGGTCGTTCTACGGTGAAAAGTCATCATATATTACCAAAAGCTCAAAATCGAAACCCAAAAGTGGTCCTAGTTCAAACGCCAGGGGGAGAGGGTGGGGGTAAAAATACGTGTGTTCGGGCAAAACGAAGCAGTGTTCGTGCAGCTCTTTGCTCCCTTGCTAGCACCAAATCAAGTGACCCCAGAACCCAAAGGCACCCCTTAGCCCTTGCGGCACCCACCCTCCGTCCTGGCACTTCGGAACCTCACCACAGTCACTCTCATTCACAGTGGGATTTTTGTTAAAGTTGCTAAGAAGTGTTCGGATGCTGCTTTTTAATGCTTTTAATGTTTACTTTTGTCACTTCCATTAGCACAAGTGGATGAGTGTTTCAGTTTCCGGTGTTGTTGGAGGGGCGGGGGTGCAGCACAGTTCCTCAGTTTATTACTCTTTTGTCTATAATGTTGGTCACTCATTGTTAAGTTATACAAACCTCTCGGAAGTGTTCACTAATCTATTGGTGTGTTATTGATGATCCCATTGAGAGGTTTGTACAACTTAACAACGAGTGACCAACAGTATCGACAGACGAGTAATTAACTGAGGAACTGTGCTGCATCGCACAAACTTTTCCTGGGTAGCCGTTTCCGATCAGAGAAAAAAGTGTTAACCCACCCTACTATATAACCTGGCGATTGAACGGGGTAACTGGACATCTTCTAGTAAGTCATTAAGATTGCTTCGTAAAAAAATAGGTATTCTTCTTAGACGTGGTGCCAAAAGGGCAAATGGCATTACCTTTAATGAAAAAAAATATTTTGAAATAGTTTCATTTAATTCTTCTTTCCACCTCAACCCTACCCGATATCAAAAATAGCATGAACACACAAAATCGTGCTTCAAATATCAACATAATAGGTTCAGAAGCGTCTTTGCTATAACACAACACCGTAATGAGCAACAACATGGGTTAGACACATTGAAGACTGTCTAACCGTACGTATAGAGTGTACGTATAAGCAATAGAATAGATATTCCCAGAATAAACAATGCTGTTTCGCCTCCCATTGGCTAAAATATTTGTGTTGTCATAGTTATAACAACTTATTCTGGTATTTATAGCAATATTTATTTATACTATGGTATAACGTGTAATATGGATTACTATACAGTAATCCAATTACGGAACAAGGCAGATGTATGTGGCCCATTGGTTCCAGCAGAGAATACAACTGGGCAAATCCAGTTAAATGACAGCCAGCAACATTGATTTGAACCATAATTCGAAAGAAATGCATGAAACAAAGCATCACTCATACACAAAACCAGAATATAGCTAAATAAGTCAAAGTATTGGTAATATCTCAAGACACAGAGGAAAACATGAACATAGATGCCATAGATGCCATAGATGAAACATGGTCAACCAACTTGGGTGTGAAAATCTGGAACAGCGTGCGACAGAAAAAAATAAGTAAACAACAGAATCGATAATGCCTTTAAATTGTACTATGCCATCAACAGTTATTTCAGCATGAAGAAGGTGTCAACAGAAGCAAAATTGAACGTATTTAAGATAAATAGATAGACTGAGAAACCATACAACAACAACGTAAATCCATTCATTATTGTCGTACATTGACGAAACTAACAACTGAGTTGTGAGAGGCCAGTACTGAAGATTTGGGGAAGCACGAGTAGAGGCCAAGACAGGAAGGAGAAGGAAAAAGATGAATTACAAGCAATATTGCCGTGGGAAAGATACTGGGAGGCAGAAGAAATAACTGGAACGGGGCCAATGCACTGGTCTAGGACACGATGAGGAAGATGCGATTATACATATTCTTAATGTAAATAAAAGCCTCTTTACTTTGCAGATTTTTTATTCAATTTACTGGAGACATGTTTCGGCCTTAGACATGTTTCGGTCCAATCTACATTAAACTCGAGGATACAGAGAACAATTTATAAACATTGTTTTAAACCTACAGTCGACAGAGTGGTGCTCAACCAGCATAATCAGAGCGGTCCGGGGGGGCCCTTTTAAAATTATTGAGACACGTCAACTAGCCAGGCGAGCGGTACAAAACGGAGTGACGCCGCGAAAATGTGCAGTAAAGCGTACGTGTGAAGTTAGTTGCTGTCAACCCACCGCCAGATATATTTCTCGAGTGTATCCTATGGTATAATGAAAAACAAATTTATGAAAACATCATTATACAGTGCAATGGGTACATTAAACATGGTATTACAAATTAAAAACACAACACAAATTTCTTAAAAATTCTCTGAATTAAAGTTGCTCCGAAGTTGGCAACAAGTCTCAGTCATGGTTCGGATGGATGTGGGGGAGATACGGCTAGAATGAAAACTGATAGGGGTATGGTTAGTGGCAAAAGTTGTTTATAAAATGTGTGAAGCACAAAACGTGGGATTGGGAATTGAAATGTGTAAAGGTTACAAAATGTCAAAAAAAGGGGGGGGGGAATTTAGATGCCAAAATGGTCGCAGATACATGAAAAGGGGTTTGGTTATAAAGTTAAGTTGGTCGTTAATAAGCGTGCAATTATGTAGTTTTTTGTGGTTATGAATTTCTAGTTGTTCAAGGAGGTCAAGTCTGTGGCCCTTCTGGCATCTATGCAGTAGTTTTACACCATCGTAATCTATATTATGTCCTGTGGCGATTCTATGTTAGTACATGTTGGACACCGGCTGGTTTCTATGTTCAGAAATTCTTTTGGGGAGTTTTCTGCCCGTCTGTCCAACATACACTGCATCGCAGTTTAAACACTTGATGGAGTACACACCATTCCCGTCGAGATGGCTTTTATTATTATTTTTATTGGTGGTGGAAAGAATTTTCAGGAGTTGGTTCTGAAGGCTGGTATGATATTATAAGGGGTGAGAGTTTTAGTGAGTTGTAAGTAGATTTTATTGAAGGTGAATGATCTATATTTGTTATTGGCATTTTTATTGTTTTCAATTTCTAAAGTATAATTTAATTTAGGATGGAGGTTGTTGATATATTCGAGCATGTTATGTAATTCAGGAATGTTCCCGTTCCATATACAGAAAACGTCGTCCACATATATTATCAAATGAGTAATATTCTTACGGAAGGGATTGATTGGATTGATTATCAGGGATTCTTCTATGTGGTTCAGGTATATGTCTGCTAGGTATTGGGAGATTGACATGCCCATGGGTAGACCGTCATTTATTTTGTAGAATTTGTCTTGAAATGAACAATAATTCTGTTGGACAATGTGTTTAAAGATTGTGTTAAAGTGGGATACGTGGGATGGGTCATTGAAATTGGAGAGAAAAAGTTGGTTTATCAAGTTCAAAGTGATGTCAATGGGGATGTTAGTGTACAGATTACTGACGTCGAAAGAGACCATAATGCAACTATCAAGGTTCTGATTTTTTATAAGCTCTATGAATTCATTAGAGATTTTTACGGTAAATCGTGGGATAAAGTCAGTCAGTTTAAAAATGTTAAGCATAAATTTAGTCAAATGGACAGTTGGGGAATTATAAAAAGCGATGATGGGTCTAATGGGCATGTCTCTCTTGTGAAGCTTTGGGAGTGCCTAAAGGTGAGGGACGGAGGGTTTCATAGGGATAAAATTTGGGTAAGAAGAATGTGTACTCCACCAAGGTGGTTTTACATTGGTTAATGATGTCTTTAGTCTTAGTTACGATGACGTTCAAAGGGTTTTTTCTGAATTTCAGTGTAGTTGTTGTTAAGGATTTCTAAGGTTTTGTTTATATAAATGTTTTTGTACATTATGTCTATACCGGCATTCTTATCTACTTGGACCAAGTACGCCTCAGCGTCCTCCAACATCTTTATCACACTTTTAACGGTTTACCATTGTAGTTTCGCACTTTTATTTAAATTGTTAATATGATTATGTTTGTTACGACTGTTTTTATTACGATTGAATTTATTTATATGGGGAATAATATCATTGACGATATGATTGTAATTAGGGTGTCTTTGTATGGCAGTGTCTATCTCAATGGTACTGTATGCAAGATTGTTAGCCAAAGCATACTTGTGGCCTTTCTTCAACAGTTCTACTTCTACATCATCAAAAAATATATTAGTAAGGTTAGTGAAAGGAGACTTGTTACCAGCAATGGAATCAGTGAGAACGTGACGAGTGCCCGCGTTATTATGAGATCATAAAAGTGAGGTTAAATGCATATGTCCTTCAAACAAGCTAATACCAACGCAAAATCTTTGCTAAAATTATGTTATGACCACCTAGAAGAAAAATTTGTTCTAACACCCATTGTATAAAAATGACATTGATTATCTCAGAAGTTGGTCCCAACCCCAATACACTTTGGGGCACAGCAGCTTTGACTTCTTTTAGGTTTGAGTCCTAAATCTGTTACATGGTGTCAGTTTTCCCGTTTGTGGACGTAGGTACTTTACAATGCGTTTTCTACGCAGCGATTTTTCTATGTGCTGACATTTATAGAAAGTGAATTTTTATCTTATCATAGTATCGAGAAAACGGACAAAAACAAACAGCTGCAACAAAAACTTGTGTAAAATAGAATTTCATTTGCGTTAATGTTATTCTGGTGTTGCGATACCAGGGTTAGTATTACAGAGAGAAGGAAAAACGTATGTACTCGCATCATATGACCTGATGCATGCACCAGCATGCTAATGGGGAACTTGTTTGAAGTTTATAACTTCTCCTCTCAACTGAGCATATATTGCTGTAGAATCCGACGCGACGGCTACCGAACTTTGCAAAATGTAAGCAAGTACCACTATCTAGACGCAAAGATCCTAAGTGAATTATGCTTGAAAATACACGGTGAAACTTTACTAATAAAGATAAAATAAACGGTAATTGTGTTGTTAAAAATCAATATTGTGACAAATACTAGGTTATAGGTGCCATCTGTTAAAGAAATACAGACGATTTACGTTTTGGCAAGACAAAAAGTCCTGAAATGTACCATTTTGAAGTAGGTCATTGCATGTATCATAGTATAGCTTATTTAAAACCAAATAAGGTTCATCTGTTTTTTTAATTGAACGTTACTGAAACTAATTATGAAAAGATAACCTGCTCTTATCAATATCACCAAATTATGGCACTCCTTCAAGATCGTCAAATAAGAAAAGTTTCAGGCAATAATTATGTGGTATATTTCTATGATACCAAACGGTATGTTTCCGGATGTTATCGTTATTATAAACCCTCTAGTATAGGCACTTAAACGGAGGGGACATCCTATAACCATTTTTTTTAAATTTCTTGTATACCACAGATATGATGCTTGATTGTGGAAATTAAATTGAAATTTCTTGCAAATAATTTTTGGGAAGTAAATATAGTTGTACACTTTTTCCATCACGCATGTCCAGTTTGAATAAGATTGAAAAATAAATAGTAATGAGTATTGTAAAATTAACGTATTTGTTAAATTTATACAATAAATAATGATGGGCTAAATTTTCAGTAATAGTATAACAAGAGAGTGAGAATAAATTGAAAATAATTTGACAGATTGTTTGAAAACTTGTTGTTTGAAAACTCGAGCCCTGCGGGCTCTCGTGACTATTGCCAAATGGCAACAAGTTTGAACAAAATCTGTCAAATTATTTTCTAATTTATGGAACTCTCGAGTTATATTTGACTAGATTATTTTTTGATTCACAAATTTTTACAATAAAAAAGATCAATAAAACTATCATAAAATTATTGAAAAATTTAATTTAATTAATTATTACTTACAATATATGAAAATATCGTTGACACATTGTGAATATATTAAAAGAATTAACAATTTAAATTAGTACAATGAAAAACGCAATTATTAAAAATATTTCGAGACTCATTATTTATTGAGGATTTGGAATTGCTTGTTATATTAAGTGTTTCCTCCTGCGTATTTTCTCTAAGATTATTTATTATATTTGAATGATGTTCTTGGTTCAATTGTAAGTATGGTTTAATCGCAGAATTATGACCATTGAGCTTGATTAGTTCTTGTTCTCCTACACCAGCTTTTGAAAGGTTACTTACTGCACTTGATCTGGCAGAATGGTTAGTTATTTTTTTAGTAACTGTGTCTAGACCTACTTTTTCTGCGGATTCTTTCATCCATTTTGAAATGGAATTTATTCCCACAGGAACGTTTTTATACCAAAAACTATGAGTTTGCCAAGCCGGATTTGGAGTAAGAAACAAGCGTTCGGTTTTAATATTTTCTTCACGTTTACTCATTAGTTTTTCAAAAAGACGAACAGGGCAAATATCTGGGTTATTTATGTTTGGAGTCAACCATTTACTATTAGCGCACCTTTGTGCTCCACCCTGTGCAGTTTTTGTAAAGATGGGATTGTATTCAAAGCGGCCAGTATTTAATCTTTTTATGTCGGTTTCTTTTTTAAAATAATGAACTAAAAATTTCGTAGCTTCTCCTCCTCTCCAAGCTAGTTCATACGATGCAACGGGAAAAAACTTTCTTTGCAATCCACAAGGTGTATCTTCGTCCCAATAGTTAAAAATTTGCAACAATTCTGTATTAGAAAGTGCCACAGAACTTTGTTTGTGCTTTTCAGGATGTTTTTGTAAAATTTTTCTTTTTGCATCTCTTGCATTCCGAGCATTTCTGAATTCTATATCATGGAAAGGATCAAAGGACCTGTTATACTTATTAAAGTAAAGTTCTTGAACTAATTTTGCCGTTTTATTCCACATCGTCTTTATTACTGCTTCTTTATAATCATTTCCGTCTTTTCTTTTCATGTTATAAGCCCAATCTTTTAAAATCAATGCCAGAGTAGCTGTTGTAGTAGATTGATCCAGAATATAATTTCTTTCTTTGGTGAAGGTCTTAAATTGTCTCCATATAGACTGATTACTTATTAGAGTATTTTTCGAAGTAGTTTCTAAAATCTTTTTTGTAAATTCTGCATTAGAAAAGGTACTAAACCGATGACTTTCACCCATTTCGCGTTGACACAATTAAGTAATTATTTTGACAAGTATCTGACAGTTGCTAGGCAAATAGAAGCTACAGTGATTATTCCCGAGAATAATCACGAGAGATTTATTCCCACTATAATAATGACATAATTGGTTGAAACTTACCCTTGTGACAAATAAAGAAGCATTTCATTGGTTTTAAGAAACGTCAAAAAATAATCATTAAAATGAAATTGATCAACATAAAAGTGCAATACTTTCCATTAATATTTTGTTGTTGTTTTTTTTTCAAATACAAAGTACATTTACAAATATTTTATAAACGTTTCCACATCTCGTTTATTTGAAGAGATAGAAACTTCAGATTTTCTGTCTGGAACGTTCGGACATCCAACCTACTCCAGACAATACAACATGAAAAGGTCTTAAAGCTGAATATGGTACGAAAATGTCTGTCGACTTTTCATATGCGATACCTACTTGAACTGGGTATTGCAAATGCTCTGTATTTGTCGTTGAGAAACTCATCACAGCCACATTCGAACATATAAATCTATTTTTGACGTGGACTCTATAAATCGAGTAGAACTATTATATTTGAGTATTTATTATTTGTATACGCATATGTAACCCCGGCTTTAGCTGCAACCCGATGCGGCTCATAAATATCAATATTAATTTAGTTTTTCTACTTTGCATTCATAATGCACACATTGTAACACTGTTTTCGGTGTTACAATTAACAAATTGTAACACCATTTTAAGGAACTTTTTTCTAAGATTGGTCGCATTGATATCAAACGATATATGTCAAACATAAATACACATATCCACAAACTGCCTTTTTAGAATCGCTTGCAATAGCATAAACTGCGAAATATCTATATTCTATACTATTTAAACATGCGTGTAGCATGCTATAGTATGGCCAAAGGGTTGAGGCCTTTTTTAGTTTTGCTCTGTTCGTCAAAATACGGCAGCATGACGTTTTCGGGGAAGTTTTGCGACTCTAGTAAGTGATAGTGCATCATTCTCGACATCAAATCTCCCTTTCCGATACAATACAAGGGCCACATTTACCAGAATAAGGGTTATGCGAAGATCAAACCTGCATCGTATATAATGTATATATGATTGGGTTCAAATACTGCCGCGGGATTGTATATACGCAATAAATGGTTTATTGAATATCAGCATACATGTAGCAAGCTGTAGTACCTACATTTAGTGTTGAGGATTTCTTAGTTTATATAACGTGTATGTTTTCAGTAAGATTTTGGACAGAATTCTGGTCGTGGCAACACCGTATTCTTTTTTTGTACGTCGCTTCCAACTTCGCCTTAGTTCTAGTTGTATGCAACTATTGGTGGTACCTCCATCGCATGTAATTTTACTAAGTATAAATTATTCTAATGAAATATTCACCGAAATTAGAATTTGGTTTCAATTACAAGTGCAGGTAAATGTATAAGCCTCAACGGTTACCCAGCGGAAGTAGTAGGTAGACACTGCTATTAAACTTTTAAGCGTTATGCAATTAACTAATCAGTCACCGCCAAACACTTCTATACTAATTATTAGGCCACTATTTTTAAGTTAACTTTTTAAGTTATGCTTCTATTATATATTCTATTCTATATTCACTAGTTGTCATGTAAGTTTATCGCAGTAGCCATTGTGGGTTAATAGTGTTTCCCCAAACTCTATTGTGATCATAGTTGCGCCCGTTGATTATTCATTCAAACTTGTAGGCTTAAGTAGAGTAAAAATATCCACAATAAGATTTTGACATGATTTTATCCCAACTATACGAAATTGACAGTTTACTACAGTACTACCAGCACTACAACATGGTACCCGCAAAATACCCTAGATTCTAAATATAGGAACCACAATTTCTAAATTTATATAAAATTAATGACGCAAAGTAGAAAAAATAGTGTTTTACACTCGTATTATAAGACATCTTGGCGCATTCGTTCATGTAGGGCACTCGTCGCTGGCGCTCCTCCTGCCCCAAACAACTCATGCGCCAATTTGACGTCTTATAAAACTTGAATAATAATAAACTATTACATGGTGGTCGTTGAAAAAGTGCAATCTGTACATATTATGTTTGCTAGTAATGGCTGTTACTCATGCGAATGATTTGCAACACTCTTCCAAAACTTGTGTTGTAAACTTCGTCTTGTGGGTTATAGCTTCCATTACTTGACCATTGAATAATATACTAACAATACCAAACATAATCTATATTGTATACCCAGCAAATAATTACTGTCGCAACAATTCAACAGACCAAACATCGCGTCGGCGTCACGGCATGTGACGTTGAATCAGCAAACACAGAACGAATTCCATCGAAACAATACTGAAATCCAAAAACTCATCCTAATTCGCCACGCGAAAGCTTCGCAATTTGCTCGTTTGGTGCCTCCGTTAGAACGACTGTAGTTAGTCATCATTGTGTCCTTTGTCAAATTTGTAAAGCACTTCAGGTCTATTAAGCACAAGCCGCAGACGACCAACCAAATTTCACTTTCGCGTTGTTACTTTACCACTTGTAATTGAAAGTGTTTGTGCCAATTGTTGTCCGGTATGTAGCAGTTACAAGTTCTCCAGTACTTTTGTTTCACATTCTTTTATTACGTTTATTTTTATTGAATTGACATTTTGATTTGGACATTTCAATTGGACAGAAACTTCAGTTATAAAATGTGTGTTGACGGTTTAAGCATGTACAACCATACTTTATACGGTCTTTAATATTTATGCGTAATTTCACGATGCAATTTTGTGATATTCGTGACTGCCATCACTGTTTAGCTTAACATCCTATTAAGTAAATTTATGGGGATGCCAAATTGTAGTCTCTTAACCAATCGATATTACTATACTATACTGTAGTCAATTTAGGAGGAATCTCAATAATCCACATTAATGATGCCCGTTATATGTGTTTGTGTTTGAGTACACTGAGGTCATTCTCAGTTTCTGGTACACATTAATGAGCATATGAGATTCAGTAAGATACGGTACTTTTTAATAATTTTCAATTCTCCTCCATCGTTGTAGCCCACCTAATATTGTTGTGTGTTGATAATGGGTGCAACAGAAGTGTGTTTGCAATTAATCTTTGAAAGACGCAGAAGAGAGTTGACGAAGTTAGACTGTGATAGACTGTAAAGGAAGTAATGCCGAAAAATGAACAATGTGGCAATTACCAACCTCCAATATACCGTGTCAATATAATTATATAATGTTTATAATAGATACTATAATGTTGTTATTATTAAAGATACAAATTTGATTAAGCTAGAAAGTCGCGCAAACTAGTGCAGTTTTGTGTTCTTTTGAATAATCCGTTGAGAAAACGGTTCAATTCCTATTGGTTTCAGAGATATTTTGAAAACTTAATAAAAACGAGACATCTCACAGGCACAGTCTAACTTACAATTGGATTATGTCAGCTTTAAATTTGTAGTCAATGAATTTGGTGGAAACTAAGTTTTTACTTTATCATACGCAGTATGTAAAGTATTGTAATCGTGCCAAAAAAAATTTTTGGGATTTTAGGGGAAATAATTATGTATTTTTGGGTCCGCTGAACATTTTTGACCAAGGTACAAAAAAATGTCTGTGTGTGTGTGTGTATGTGTGTGTGTGTGTGTACCCGTTTTTGTGGCGACGATTCCGGAGAAACTAGTAAAGGTATCGGGACGAAACTCCATATTTAGAAGTTTCATAACCAAACTTAGAGCTGAAAAGCTTTCTGTTGAAAGGGGTCCAAAGGAACTGGTGGTTTACTCATAGCATTTTTCGAAGATTTTGCAAATGAGCCGCTATTTGTGTAATGTCGTCAAAATAGTTAAATAATAAATTAAAGGAGAGGAAATTTTCTATAATTTATGTATATGACATTTTTTGGTAGAATTTATAGTTTAGCTGCATGAGCAAATTCTATTTCATCGAGATCGGTCGTACTGCTTTAAAACTAGTAGCCAGGATATGTCAGATTTTTTGAATCTAATGACAGTAGCTAGTGTCAAGCGCTAATGTTTTGAAAATAGTACTGTCAATATAGGCTGCGGTCGGATATTGAACACCGTTACACTTTTTTACACCCAATAACACGTAAGTGTCATTTTGACGGTGTACCCGGTGTCAACGGAGTACAATATCCGAACGCAGCTGTAATCGAGATATCTGTCTAGTTCTACTAGTTTTATTTTAATGCAGACATAGCCGATCTCGATCAAATAGAATCTCACGCAGCTAAAGTATTAATTTTATATATAGTATGATAAAGTCATGTGCCTGGCCACATCAGATTCTTTTTGTATATACTTATACATATTCAGGTTGAGCATTTTTTAGTACCTATAATAGTATAGTACCTATAATTAGTATTTTTTGCGAATCTCTGAATATCGCAAGATCCGTTTTAGAATTATAGGTTATAAGGCCAGATCTCATATATTTGTTATCAGTCTCATGTATTTTAATAGAATCTCATATCTCATATTGAGTTATCAAAATCTCTTATATTTTAAGGATACCTTTTTATGCTCCTCCAGAAACGTTCAGAAAATGCCTCAACATTTATTGATTTTCCTTAATTTATATATATTCTCAATAATTTGTTTGTTTTGCCCTGCATTTTCGTACTTAATTACTAATTTTATGGTGTATAATTACCTAATGAAGATATCCGCCTCTAAATGTTAGTGAAAGCTTTTTGATTAACTACAGTCGGATGAACAATTATCGAACTAATTATTATTAAAAAATAAATTCATTCAAATGCGACGTGGAAGTTCTACGATCATAAAAAACACGTTTTTTGTCCAGCCAGCGCAGCGTTTCGAGAACTTAAAAAAAAACCCTGTTTCTAAATCCACATACGCTATGTCTCGATTCGATATCAAATGTTTATATTTTACGCATTTTCAAGTATATTGGACTTATTTTCAAATGTAAATCTCACATTCTAAAAAAATAATAGAAGATTAATACACACAGAAAAGTGATTACTCGAAACAAGAAATCGTAATTTCTTGAACTTACTACTAGATTAAAATGCATAATTACTAAGGTATATATTTATTAAGAAGGTATATACAAAGTATATACAAGAAATGCCATCTGCTCAATCTAAGTAATTGCATTTCTCAGATAAATGCTCTCGACAAATAAATACTTTCTTCATAATAACCAATGGTGCAAGAAGTAGTTCAATTTATCGATCCAAGAATGTCAAATTGCATCAACGAAGTACTTGTATATCCATTCCAATGCGTAGTCACTTGATCCAAGAAAATATAAGATATTTATATATTTACATAAGAACATAAATAAGTATTGTTTTCTTGAAAATGGGATGAAGGGTGCCAATAGATGTCGCTTCAGTGGTCTGCTCGTAAAATGTCACCATCTTTGGGTATATAAACGCCGGATAACAGGTCCAATTAATGATCTGTATGTCTAATATGTTTTTAAATGTAAAGTAATTGGTGATATATAGGTGGGATGTAAATTTTAAATAAATCAAAAATTACAACCACAACCTGGATTCGAACCAGGGACCTTTCCGTTTCTAGCAGAATTCTCTCCCAACTGAGCTGCTGAGTTACGGTAAGTCCGGAAGGGTACGGTATGTCCGTACGAAAATATATATCTAGTATTGTTTTTGGTTGTCGTGTTGTCGTAAATGTATCTGACCAAGAAACGTCAACAGTGGCAGTACTAGCACACAAAATGCGATTCCATGGCCAGTGTGTCAGCTATCATATATTATTTGATCTGATTTTTCCCGTTCAGGGAAAAAATCATGGTGGATTTGAATAGAAAACTTAAGAAGTAACTCCCTTTATTGAAGATGCTAAAAACATTTACTGCAAATAAAAATATGCACTTCACTGAAGTAAAAAGTCGTCAGTGAAGTGCATATTTTTTTTTTTTTTCTTTGGGATGTCGCCATGTGCACAAAGCCTTGTTGGCTTGTCAAAGTTGGCTTGTCTTTGTCTGTGCGGAGGTCGTGGAGACGGAGTATTTTTAAAATCCCTGCCTAACCTAGGCTTGAACCCTGGGCTTCATAGTGGAAGGCATTCGCCTTATCCACTAGGCCACCTCCGCTCTCACTTCAATGGAGTAACAACTTTCTTAAATCTAGTAATTATTTCAAGAAACAAAATTTCTTGGTTAAAGTCGCCAATAATCTCTCGCGTACATACGAACCTACCAATCATTTCATCCAAGTAATTCTCTCTTCGTTCGAGAGATCACTTTTCTGTGTGTAGCATAATATACAGGCCGTAATACAACTGATCCAAAACTGATTAGCTTAATTTCTAAATAATAGAGGTATATAATATAATAATAATAATGTATAATAATATATACAGGGTGTCCGGTAAAGGTGTTCCGAAAATTAGGGAGCTGATAGAGGTCGTCACTGCCATCAAAAATGTGTATATGCAGTTTTGGCTTTCGACGCTTTATTAAAATGTTTTAGCTTTTTTATTTTTCAGTTTTATATTCCCTTAAAAATATAACTGATTACAAAGTCGGCGTTGTTTATTTAATAGAAACGAAAAACACTAACAAACAACAAAAATAAATAAAAGAGTTTTGCAAATACTGCTCAAAATGTTGCCGTTCCATGTGAATGCACATTTCAGCACGATTTCCCAAATCATGCAGGACTCTTTGAAAAATTTCAGGTGTTTCTCGAAGGTGATTGCAGGCACCGAAGAAATGCAGAAATGCACTGCTGAACTGCACTGCTACAGCGAATAAATGGTGCCTGCAATCGCATTCGAGAAACACCTGAAATTTTTCAAAGGGTCCGGCAGGATTTGGGAAGACGTGCTGAAATGTGAATTTACATGGAAGGGCAACATTTTGAGCAGTATTTGCAAAACTATTTTATTTATTTCTGTTATTTGTAAGTGTTTTTTGTTTCTGTTAAATAAACAACATAAGTTAACAATTTGCTACCGTATGAAATACTTTCCTAGTTTTTTAGATACTAATAATAATAATTAAACTGCAATGTATATAATCATGTATGATCATATTAATATTTCAATCTATATTATATTACTACGTTAAGAAAAAAATATTAATATTTTGACATATTAAATCGTCATCATATGGGTAACATAAAATGAATTAATACAAAAGTGACTGATATGTAATAACTATCAGGAAACATCCTGCGAATTTTCCAGCAGGAGTTTTCTGTGTCAAAGTGTGAACAAAAATAAACAAATATCCATAATTAATTACAACGCTCATTTCAGCGAAATAATATACTCACTTTACTGTCCATATGTATGTATATGTGTATATGTACACCACAAAAACAAATTACAACGAGTGTTTTCCAGCAGAAATATTTTATTAAATTAAATTATGTTATCGAGGATGACCCAAAACATGATATAAAAATATAATATATTATGAATCGTCATCCAATGAAGCCTAGAATAAAAGTAGTCTACTCCATCTTTTGCCAAAACGTGTTACATAATTGTGTACCATAAGCCGATAGTTAAATGAGTTATCGATTAGAAGTCGCAAAGTAATAATAAAATATAAATATAAAAAATAAATATAAATGTTCATATCCCCAGTAAATAAAGCAGCTGGTTTTTATCTGGTTCTATAGAAATCTAAACAATTTTTTGCTTTATTGTAAATAAATTATTTTGGTGTCAGAGCACTGAAAAAATGTTTTCTAAGTATTATTGTTTCACCTTTGTTTTTTTGCCTGATTGTGTTAAAATAAAATTCATTTAAGCTGAATTTGGGCACCATCTTACCAGTGTGGCGGAGGGCGCTCGTATCCGGCGAGCGGTTCTCAAAATGAGCTAAAAACTAATTTTCGACATATCTGGTCTCATTCTTCCAGTTCTACAGTTCTATTGCCCGGCGTAACACGACCAGCATAGAAATTATTCTACAAAAACTTATATTTATATGAAAAGTGGCAAATCGTTCTCAATAAATTAGCCATAAAACTTCTTAACGATGAATAACTTTCTTTAGATACTCCAACAACGGTCTCGCTGAATATGCACGTACTGTCCATCAGTAATGTGGACGACTTGAAAATGGTATTCTATCCACACATATCCCGGCACTTTAACGTCTTAAGCATATTTTTAAGATGTATACTCTGGAGCTCTACGTTCGACAGCAGTGGAAGGATGAACGTCTGGAATTTCGGAGCTCAACGCATAAAATCGAATACATTATACTGAACCAACATAATAGGATTTGGGTCCCGGATCTATTCTTTACAAACGAGCATAAAAGTTACTTTCACGATATAATGGAGTCGAATAGCATGGTGAAGATTTTTGAAGATGGAACCGTTCTTACGAGTGCAAGGTAATTTCACTGTTATTCGTGTTATAAAGGAAAATTGGATACTTACTCTATAAGACCATTCTGTTGACATACCCCAGGTTTAGCATCAATACGGAAAGATTAAACCCGACAAGCGTATGATTTATGGAATATATTATAATAAGCGCTATAATTTCTAGTAAATTTGCGTGTCAGACTAAAGTTCTGAAATGTATAATGCCACAATTTGAAAATGAATTATTACCAAGTAGGAATACATTGGTAAGGATTTTCCAAAAATTCTTAGCGGTTTACAGATGTCAGAATTATACAGGGTGTATATTAAATGAGTGTAATAATTTCTAGGGGTTTTTTCTCGTTTTTTCTCTAAGTGACACCAGTATTGAGTGATTAGTTATTGAAAATGCAATTGTGACGCCGCACGTTTTTAGAAAGGGTAGTAGCGACTTGACCTAGAGCCTGTGGTGAAACAGCTGACAGCTGAGCGAGGTGCGTACTTTAGTTTACGCTCTGCAGTTGTTTCTGTTTATCGGGTTTCTTGGTAGTTATTTTGTGGTTTTGTGTTTCAAAATGGACAATTATAGTAGTGGTGAGTACGTCGACATGTTACTTGTTTATGGTGAATGCAAAAAAATTCAGCGGCCGCTCAAAGACTTTATTGGCAACGATTTAGAAACCGGCGAATCCCTAATAATAGAGCTTTTGTTTCCGTGGTTCAACGGTTAAGGGATAGTCCTGCTCGGGTATTTTTGCCTAACCATGGAGGAAGAGGCCGTCCACGCAATCGTAATATGGTAAATACCGAAGAACAAATCTTGCACATGGTCCACGAAGATGATCGACGAAGCACTAGAACAATTGCTCGACAAGTCGGAGTTTCCCACGGGATAGTGCACAGAACACTACGTGAAAACTTACTTCGGGTATATCGGAAACGCGTGTACAAGATTTGCTCCCACAGGATTATTTACACAGGGTCAGCTTTTGTGAGTGGTTTCGTGGTCAATGTCGAACCAATGAAAACTTTCCTAATTTGGTACTTTTCACTGATGAAGGGATATTTACCCGAAACGGAATTTTTAACAGCCGGAACATCTGTCACTGGACCTATGAAAATCCGCGAATTATACGACGTACCAATTTTCAGCACCGATTTGCCATTAATATCTGGGCCGGAATTATTGTCAATTTTTTAGTGGAACTGCCGCCCCATCTTAAGAGGCTGGTTCAGCCTAACTTCAGGTCTGTTCTGCTCAGCTCTGGTGGTCCCCTATTGGTCCAATGATTCAAACAGTTCAATGCTCCTGTGGGTTAATTATTGAATAATGATAGCATCTTATAAGATTACAACAATCTGAATTAACTATTCTAGTGCGCCACATCTCCATATTTATTATACCCATGCCCAATTTTATACAATTGCTGCTCGAAGACAGACGTATAATTGGAGGACGGGTGATATCCTGATTTCAGGAATTACATTTCAATTATGTATTTTTGCGATGCGCCGCAGTAGTTCCACTTTATGTCAATGTACAATTTGAAAAAAATCCAATAAATGAAAAGAAATAAAGCCACACCTTTGAAGAATCGGCGTCGTATTTTCCCAATTTTTCCATCCATGTCCGAGTCTGAACAGTGTGTCCATCTAGGATGTGCTCGAGAACTAGTCGTCATTAGACGAAGATAATAGTAATGGGTCTATCTCTATCTACCATATACCACAAAAAAGGCTGTTACTCGCTAAAATTCACATTTATATTTACTGGGACAGATTTCGAGAGTTCTAACCTACAAATCCGATATAATCTGAAAATGTAGAAAACTTGGGGACACTGCACAAAGAAGTATTCTAATCGAAATTAGGAGATTACATAAAAATTCTACTATTATATCAGACATCAATCAGGTTTGTGCCTAAAGAAGTATACTATTGTTTTTTAAAATTTCCTTTTCAATTGTTAGGTTAGTTAGCAGAATATACATATAAACAGTGTTGTTTTATCCATTCTACTACCAGAGAATTCAAGCTCCAAGTATGGTATGATGCAGATAGCTCATTACGGGTTTTGTAATTAGATTCAAATCACATTACGAGGAATCAAAATCCTTACGTACTATTTTGTTGATCGAAGAGGATTTCTAGGCAAGAGATGTGATTACTAATTTTCATAATTTCCATGAACTGACAATAAAATTATCGAGGTATGCTGAAGATTACCGATTTTTTATCAATTTTTTTGGTAATATTACTGGAAGACGTCTATAACATTATTATATGAGAAATGTATAATGGGACATACCGACTTGTCAACCACTGACTCCAGATGTTTTTCTTCTCAAGTGCAAAGTGTATGGAGAATTACGTTTAACACAACAAACCGCAGATAGTATTGCAATTAGCCCCGAAGAACCGAACAAGCATTACGACCCGTATGCGTGTGGTCTCATGATAGCGAGGATCAACATTTTTGTGATTTTGATATTATAATATAATATTAATAAAGCTATATAATATTATAAAGCTTATGTAGTCGAATTGTCTTTTATAAATAATATATGAATTACAAATTGGTAAATAAAGAATAACTTATTAACTGTTTTGTTTTTCTTATACGTCATCAGATCCCTGTGCTGTGGATGTACATGCATATGTAATATCGACCCATGCAACAAAGACTATAGTAACTACATTGAGTTTGTTAGTTACGATAGTCTTCGTTGCATGGGTCGATATGTATTTGTTTTTCAGTAGCTAGGCATAAGTGTATTATCGGCTGAGAAATGAGTGCATAATCTATCGTACCAAGAGTAAGTAATCTGTGACCAAAGTTATTGGTACGGGGTTTGTTTTTTAGGAGGTATAAATGTATATGCGCGCATAATCTCGCTACACTTTCAAATATTCCACATATTCATAGTACGTGTGTTTTTGCATATATCACTTCATAAACCGTAGACAAATGTTGAAGTTATTTATCATATAAATATATGATAAATATCTCACATTCTCCACATAGGTTATGTCACGGTTATGTCAACAAATTATCACAGTAATTTTTAGAGCTACCATGTTATGTTGGTAACGTTGTAAAATCACTAGACAGCCTGCTTACGTGTGTAAAAATAAATTGAAACAGCGTTAAAGACGTTAGATCATATACTGTTGACCGCACGTCATCAAAGTCTATCTTGTTCCAAAGTAGCTTTAGCGAAAACGTCGACATCCCCACGCAAAGGCCAATTCTCGACTGATTTCTCTAAACTTATCAAAAATAGCCAAGCCTCTGTCGATCAGCTGTTGGACCCGCCACTTAATGGTGAAGAATACTTGATTTTTTTTTACAAAACACACTGCTAGGTTTGTTAGAAAATGTGTCGCTTGATGTTCGCCGTGAAATGTGGTTTATGCACAACGGTGCTCCTGCACATAAGAGTCGCATTGTAGCGCAAAATTTAAGTGAAACATTTTGTGAAAAGTGGACAGAAAGTGGACCAAGACGGTGGCCAAGTCGTCCTCCAGACTTTAATCCTCTGGATTTTTATTTCTGGGGTTATTTAAAAGGATTAGTGTATAAGACGGAAGTAAACAATGAAAATGAACTCCGTGAGCGAATTTTCAATTGTGCTAAAATTGTGCGCGATGACATTGAGCGCCGCTCTTTATGTGCGAATTGGAGGCGCCGGGCAGAAGCGTGTTTGGATGCAAACGGTGCGCACTTTCTTTAAAATTTTTGGTAAAGTTACTGTTAAATCATTCGTTATACAAATAACGAATACATCGTTATTTATACGCATTTCGTGAGCTCCGCGTGCTACAGATAGGTGCGGGCTAGTTTTCGACGGAGTACTACACATTATGAAAACATGTGGGTAGCGGCAAATAAATTTTCAACTGCAAAATTATGAAGAATTTTATTAAGATTTTTTGTTCCTCATATTGAGTTACATCAATTTACATCAAAATTATTGCACTGAATTAATATACACCCTGTAGAATTTAAAGTTTTCTTAAAATCAGTAGTCCAGGAATATTAGATCAAAATATAGCGTTGTTTCGGATATACATAGAGCGTAATTAAATTTGAATGAACTCTTTTGAACATTTTGACAGTTTTTCTAATTTCTTTAATGTCAAGTGTACCCAATGAGAACGTGTGTCATTTTCTCAACCTTGAACAAATTAATTATCTGTTTATAAATGTTTTAGGTCACTAATTATAAGTCAGTAAAAAACAATTGAATTTTAGTACGGCGCGGTGTGCCCAATATGGCCGAATCCATAAATATAAACTGCATTTCATATAAAATAGCATGTACAATTGCAAAGTCGATGATATGCAGTTTGTGCCACTTGACGTGGACTCATCTTGGTACTATTGTTATCTTTTTTTAATTTTGATTTCAAATTGTTTTGTTTTATACATTTCTACAACTCCCTACTTTGTGTGCTTGAATTATTTTTAGATTAATGGCGCACCGGCGCATAGATATCATGCAAAGATGCAGAATTGCTTCAAAAATAAAATATCGCAATGTTTAGCTTTATCACTAGTCACTTGGAATCTTTGAAAGTTAGCTTCCTACGGAGATAGGGTAAAAAGGTACTAAGCAAAGCTGTTCAGGATTAAAAAACATCCATAGATACTAAGTTTGCTTGAATTATTAACAATAATTTGTTTATATTTTATTTCAGTTTATGACAAAAAACATTGAATATTTTTGTAAAACTTAGTATGTATGGGTAGTTTTTTATTCTGAACATCTTTTAATAGTAATTTTATGTGATGCAAGTATGTCGATATTATAATATAAAATTGATTGTGAAGACATAAAGTAGGGGGCTTTAGAAGTTGAATAACACCTAAAAATTTTAAATAAAAATCTCCGGGAAACCCCAATTACTGAATTTTAGCTGTATCAAAAATATTTTTCGATACCTCTTCCTCCATATCGGTTCCGCCATTCTGCTTTTTTTTATTTTTGTCATCGAATTTAAAATCAGCTACCAATTTCTGGAGCAATAACTATTTTTTTAGAATTCTGTTTCGTCAGATTGCATCCACCATTTGCATTTTGTAAGTATTGACTTGACAGACTGAGATTTTCACAAATAAATCTTTATATTTGTTTAACCGAGTTTACGTTTATAGGACAGCTATTTTAACAAGAATAACATTTTTTTTTGAAAAATTATTTCTAAAGCAAACGCCAACAGGTAACACAATATTAGGTAGATTTTTTATATTAAGATTCCCGATGCCTCAAAAAAGTTTTCAGAAAATCTACTTACGCGGGAATTGTTGAGAAGTGAATATCTAATAATCCTGGTTTATTGGTACTAGTTTATATATGCACAGCTTTTTCTCCATATTATTTATTCATTAGTATAGCAGCACCCTTTCATTTTCAAGATAAAAACTAAAGGACGGTATTGATTGATAACGGGAATGATAAAATAATACACGCAATCAATTTATAATAATATTATCGTTACTGATGACGGATTTTATATTGCAGAGTGACATTAGTATTGCGCTGCCCGATGAGATTTTCATTGCTGCCAATGGATACGCAAGTATGCCCACTTCAGATTGAAAGTTGTAAGTATCAAACAATATTATACGCTATGTTTTTGTAACATTTTTATTATCAGATACGTGGAAGGGGGACCAAATCAATCTGGAGTGGAAAAATGGAACTGCCGTTACGGTCAACGATGAAATTTTGTCTCCACTGTTTGTTTTGGAGAGATTTTGGACAGATGGAGGGCTTATAGCGACCGAAACGGGTATATTGATTCTACTTTATTCAATCCCTGCCATAGTAATAGAGTGGAGGTTAATATTTTCGGAAGTAGTGCAGTACTTGAGAGATGTCCAAGGGTTTGCGAGTTTATTGATTTGGGTTGAGTTACGTTGGGACATTGAAAATATAAGTATCCTAAAGAATCGTAAAATTGAAATGAAACCTATATTATTTTATTTTGTAAAACTATGCAAAATTTACAAACGTTTAAAGTAATACGTTATTGTTTTAGGTGAATATTCAATACTAGCGTTACATTTTCAACTAGCTAGAAAAGTGGACTATTATCTCATTCAGGTTTACATACCGTGTGTTATGCAGTTCATAGTATCGTGTTTGCCATTTTGGCTCAATCCAAGATTGGTAACAGCAAGAGTATTGATAGGTAAGTACATAATTTTATATTAACTGAATACATAAGGAATTTGAATTATTTGGCAACAACCAACTTGCGGCGAAATATATTATTCTGTCACGTCCCTATTCGTTTCGTGTTTCCATAACTCGTTCATATTGTTTACAATTAGTCACCGTACAATAATTTTTCTATGCTGTCTATGCTGCTGTGCTGTTGTTTGTAAAATCTCCCCATATTAAAGTATCGGTATGTATAAAAATGCAAAAAATTTAGCAAAATGATACACTCACAGGAAAAACATCCGGACCACCAAAAACTTTGCTAAACTTGTTGTTCGATAAGTTTTGTAATCTCTTACACACATTGTATGGAAATTCATCAAAATTGTCACATTTATTTGGAATTTTGAAAAAGAAAACCTTCAAGCATATTATACTGGAAGAACAAACATATGTATGTTGAGGTGTATGTTTGAGGCAACCTATGGAGTAATTAATGTCTGAATGTTCGTCAAACATCTTTGACTAAATTAACACTCGTCTTTCCGATCTTTTTCCTTCTAAAGCTTTTATTGCAGAAATTTCAGATCTTGATCGAGTAACATTTGGAATCTCGTCTATAGATTGGCATTTATGTTTCTTTTTTATTTTTAGTTCTCTTGGGCTCAAATTTAAACCTAAGAGCAGATTTGAAAGTTATATATGTTATATAGAAAGCATTCAGGAGTCTAAAACATATAAACATACATAAACATACATAAATACACTAATTATAACTAATTATAAGATCTCAGCATACTGTAACAGTCAAAACATTGATAGTTAAAATTGATAGTAGTAACACTACTTTTGACGGCTAAAATTGTATTTTTGATAAAGTATTTCGTAGTATTAAGCCTGATTTCGCCAATAGTATTTCTATACTTCGTTACCTACTGCAAGTATAATACAAGTAGTGCATAATATAATATCGATTGAAAAAAGTGCGACAGTTCTAAACTCACACCAACGTGTTTCCGAAAAAAACTAAAATAAAGAAAAAAAAATTAAATAAACGGAAAGCAGTTATGTTACATTACAAGTAATAAAATAATAACAATAATTGTTCATAGTACTGTTAGTAGTTACTCTGTATTACAATGTATTTGAAAGCTATACCTTTTTTTCATAGTAATGTTGTGGTATGTTGTTTCAAACTTGCATAGCTTAAGAGGTATTAAGAAGTAGGTAGTTACGAGATTTTTACATAATCATTACCCCAAATGTTCAAATACGCAAAGAAAGTAGTAAATAAATGCTCTAATTCAATGAGTTTGCGCGATACAACAAAATATGCCAACTTAAGAAAAACATAAAATATTTACATTTTGTTACTGTTTTGTACAAGTATAGAGAATACTACTTTAATTATTTAGTTTTTTTTTTACTTTATCATATGTAGTATGATAAAGTATTGTTTAATTATGCACTGGTTTTATGAAAACACCGTTATTTTCTGTCACATTAAATTTGATAAAAAACAAACAAAAATTTTGAAGATTCAGTGTTTCTAGTATATTATTTGACGAGCACATAACTAAGGATATAAATCGCGAGCCGTCGGCGAGCGTGTAAACATGCGAGCGATTTATATCCGTTGTGTGCGAGTCGAATACGACGTTTTGTCTACGACTCACAAATTCCATGTTAAATCAAGTATTTTAAACGTATTTGTCAATAATGGCGAGGCGAACTGTCACATAACCGTCATCCACATAGGTTTTGACAGACTTTGACACTAGCGTTGTATAATGATGACAGTTCGTTCAAATAATGAAGTCAATATTTGAACGCACTGTCATTATTATACAATGCTCGTGTCATTATAATTATTGACGTATATCATAATAGGGATTATATAGTCATAGATCAGTATACAATGAACTTATTATACAAGAGTCGTAGATAAAAAATATATAGCTATCTATCGTCATTTTGGTGTATACCTTTTAATTTTCAATGTATTAATTACCTTAAAAACAACTAGGAAAGAGTACGCGGTTTTGAGAGTTTTGTTTAACGCTGTATAACTCACTAAATTTTGTTCGATTGATCTCAGATAAATTGCATGTTAAAGTATAAGATTCCAGCATTTCGAATCTGGTAAACCTCTTTGTATGGAGCCGTCACATATACAGTTACCAGTAACTTACATGCCAATATACTAATCAATATTGATTTTTAATAATAATATTGATTTTTCATAATATTTTTATTGTTCTAATTCATCAATACCTACCCAGTAAACTATAACTATCTTCTGGCTAACGTAATACCTCTGTTTTTTTTTTCAGCGCAAACGAAAAAGTGATAAGTGACAAATAAAATCATAAAATTTTGACATACCATCAAATAACCAATTTATTTGTCTTTCAAGAATCATAAAAAACGCGATTCTTATCATAGAAAATAATTTGTGATGCATAACCTTGATATTTTAACTGCATTAACAGCACGCAGTGGAAAAGACATCGAATTGATAAGTGTTAATAGTATTCGATTCTGTTGGATTGTTTTAATTAAGCATCTCATGATTGATATGTTCATTGAAAACTGTTTATAAATGAATTTCGTAAAAAGATCAGAGCAATTTCTTTATGCTGAAAAACAATCGCCACAAAATTATCGCATTTCCTATACTCAACGGACACAAAAGCTTTAATAAAATTTGAGCTTTGGTAACGTTTTAATCTACCGATTTTGATGATTATTTTAATGATTATAGTACGGTTATGGCAGATCAAAAATAACAAAACTTTACTCATATTTGCTTTACTTAATATGGGACACGATTATAAATACTGCATGTACTTATCTTTCATATTTGTGTATCAATAACTTTGATGTTTTTACCAACAGTATCTATCAGGCAGTAATCCTCATAATTTGCTGAAAAACATAATAGCGTTAAAAGTGTGTTCCTTTGATATTTTTCAACAGTGTACCTATTTGAAAAGCATGCAATACTGAACCGATTGAATATTAGCAGTGCCAAGCGTAAACTGTGTGGCTTTTGTTATTTGATTATAGGTACGGGGGTTCTGCTGTCGACTGGCTTCCACATAACTTCCTTTAACACACAACTGCCCAAAGTGGCCTATACTAAGGCCATTGACGTGTTCACCGGCATGACGTTAACCTTTATATTCTGCGCCCTCGTGGAAACAATTTTCGTCCACGTCTCCGAATCCAGATCCAGTTCCAAACTTCAAACGCAGGAGTCTGTACCCAGGGATGATGTAGAACAAGTATGTATACGGTTAATAAGGAATACTTGATGCTGGTTAAATTGGATATTATCTGAAGTAAATGAAAGGGTTATTGAAGTAAACCAGCGTTCTCGTTTTTTGTTATTTATTTTCTAGTCTAGAAAATAAACAACATAAAAACGAGAAAGCTGGTTTAATTCAATAACTCTTTCATTTACTTCAATTGAAATTCTTGTTACCATGGAAGCGCTTATCGAACATATGGCTATTATCTAGTGGTAATAAAGCTAGATCTCTTTAGTAAAAGGAAATACATAGACTTATTATTTTGGTGTAATCAAATAATGAGAAAACTATTCATGGAGTTATTAGAGTTAGTTTTTAGTTATTATCTATATTAGAATTATTGATTCGACGTATGGTACAAGGATTATACTAATTAGTATTGCTTCGAACTAGCAACAATGTAATAAATCGTAGAAGTTGCTTGGGAAACGTTTGTGAGAAAAAGTATTCCACGTTTCTCATAGATGGATCAGAAAGCTGAGTTCAAAGTATGCATTTGTGGACCACAAGGAATAATTGTTTCGTCACCTTTGATGAATGATGAAACGGCAAAACTTGAACCGTAACAAAACCGTGATACTCAATTGCGAGGAATAGGAATGGTGGAAATGAGCGGTAAACTCATAGACGACTTTAAAAATGTGTTTTGTCAACTAATTTCAGCTAATGATTGCGTAGTGTAGTTCAAGGTAACTTGTATCTTCCAAACTCACTCTATCGTCCTCCGTGGGAGACTTAAAAATTTAGTAAAAGCTGTTTCAAAGAACGAGAGGAGTCTGCACTTCTTAAGAGAAATGGGCATGATTATCAAAATAATGAAAAATGGACGAGTAAATTGTAGTAAATTGCGCTGAATTGGAGAAATGACGAATGAAGAAACATGAACCTTTGTAAAAAATGAATGAAAATAGAAACTGAAAAGGAAGTGTTTATTGTTGTTGTCAGAAGTACTCTTAATCGAGAAATAAATCGGAAACATTAAAGACCATAATCGACTTACCAAAGGCTTGCCCTCGTAAATATCATAAAAAAGATAAATATGTATTGTATATACCTATCTGAGCTAAAATTCCATAAAAATTTTAATTCAAAAAATGTTAGCCGCGAGCTGCTGCGTTGACGCACTTGTTAGCTCTCGTTAAATTAGTGCGTTAGCTTAGGATTTCCCTAGAAATCAGCTGCTTTTTATAATCCCGTCCGATGACAACGACCGTATTAATATGAACGTGACGATCCCTGCGCAGAAAATTTAAATAAACGCTGTCAGTGCTTCAGTGCAATAGTGAAAATAGTTTTTAAAAATCAAGTAAAACTAAAAAGTTAAGTAGGTGTTGGAAATACAAACCTCTTTGATCCTTTGATTGTTATTTATTTTAATAGGTTTTCATTTCGGTTCATTCTCCAAACGAGACTCATATTACATCGTCGCTGCTCTTCGCTTTTTGTTATTTTTTTCATAAATCGACCATTTAAGCTGATGATGATTACTTAGCTGATCCAAACCGGTTCCTATTAAAATAAATAACAATCAACGGATCAAATCGGTTTTTATTTCCAACACATATATTACTCACCATTGAAAATTATGGACTCATTCAATAAAAAAAAGTTAATGGTTTTTTGAGACTCTTTTTTGAGCAGCTAGATTTCCACCATTTTTTTATTTTTTTATTAATAGGCATAAGATGCTTAACATATTGAAACTAATCTAAAAGATTAACCATCAATTTAAATCTGGGTTCTTAAAACTAGGTACTTGTCTCTAATAGGCTATCCACTGATGTCCCTATATTTACTTTGTCCCAAACAAGAAGCACTAACACTTCACTCACTGTGCTCTGCTTTTTACACATTTCACTGATTCACTACTTCGAAGGGTTTAGTTCTTTTTAGTCTTCTCACTAGATTCTGGTTGTCCAGTAGCTGCAGGGCCTCTACGTTGACGTGATGGCTTAGACGAGATTCATGCTTAGTGGCGAATCTTTTTATCTCTTGGATGACTTGTGGGACACCAAGATCACGGTGCAGGTCACTATTCCGTATGTACCAAGGAGCGTTAACCATATTCCTTAGTACTTTATTTTGGAAGATCTGGATTCCTTGTATATTGGAGCTTTTTGCGCAGCCCCAAAGCTGGATGCCGTATAACCAAATCGGTTTTAGTACTTGGTTGTAGACTTGTAGTTTGTTCTGTACTGACAACTGAGAGTTTCTTCCCAGAAGCCAGTACAGATTTCCACCATAAATATAAAATCTGCATCTTCTTAGTAGTTTCGCTACCTGTCGAACACCTTACGTCATAGGAAACATCTTAGTCCGGATTCGGATTCAGCGTAAATAAATCTATCGAAAGTACTTATTCACCATCCATTCACAATATCCATGCTATCCACCCCGGAATTGCATTTATTTTAAGTGGTTGAAGTTTGAATTGTTGTACAGAGGCAAATGTCCACGAGCTGCATTTCTTAAAGTACCTAAGATAAATGTCAGATGTAAACCTAGCCAACTGCGACTTTACGATTCGCGATATTTTACGATGAGCTAGAGAGATATGGAAAAATCTGTGTTTAAAAAACTTGGTTTAAAACACTGTTTTCAACGTGTTTTAAACAAATATTTCATTTTAAACTATTTTGTTTTAAACATGGTTTAAACAGTTTGTTTTAAATGTTGTGTTTCAAACTTGTTTTAAAATACCGAAATGTGTACAGTTTTTAGTGTTTTTCATCAAATATAGTAATACAATACCAGTGGTAGCAAGTAAAATAAGGAAAGACGCCGATTAAAATGGTACAAATGCAATAATTGCGTGATTTAACACATGTTTAAAACAAGTTTTATTCCCTATTTAAAACGCCTTTTTTTGTGTGTGATTTAAAACATGTTTTATTTCATGTTTAAATCGTATCTTGTGTTTAAAAGTGTTTAAACACATTGTCACATCTACGTACTGTAGCAATCGTGACGAAAGATCTATCTATCATTGTTTCGTGAAAATACTGTATTTTATAATAAAAAAAAATGTTTGTATTGTTTAAAATAAAAAAAAATAGGGGTCCCCCCAACCCTGGGTCTAACCCTATAAACCAAATTTCAGCGCAATAATTGCGTTTTGAAATTCCGTATAATTTTCACGCAAAGTATCTACGCATTTTTCAGCCATGAAAACAATGCAAAATTAACAATATAAAATAAAAAGAAACTACACCTAAAACCTAAAAATAAACAGAATACAGGGGTGTCTTCATCTAATGTACGCCCACAGCATTTAAAAAAACAGGGTTGATTGCTATGAAAATAATAACCAATAAATTATAAACAATAGAACAATGTTAGAATTGCCGAAAACATGATATGATGAGTATATGATGAGTAAAAAGGCAATAATTAAATTTTTAAATTGTTCCTTACTCTCTAAAACGAGTATCGAGACGACACAATCAACTTTTCACCTTCTCGCACAATTATAAAAAAAAAACACGTCTATTTGAAATTGGTTAATCTTATCTCTTCTGGGTTTCAAGAACTTAAAAAAAACTATAAAATAAGCAAGTCGCATAAAATTAATATCCCCTTCCTGGTTGTCGTTACTTTTTTTATGAATTAGATAAATACATTTATTTTTTAACTGGGAATTGCCAATAACTCACGCCCAAAAGTGAAACATTTTTCGGAACAGCACCCACTATAGTCCATTTAATAACCATGAGGAATAATACCAACCACCAGGTTCATGTTAGGAAAAAAGTGCCAGAAATGTCATCAGAAAATTTAGTGGTCAATTTTTAATTATTATAAAGTTAAACGTATTTAACAACCCCAATAAATCTCTTATGGTTAAAATTATAAAGATTTTTTAAGACTGTAAAGCCTTAAAAAGTGGGTTAATATGTCAAAATATTTTTTTAGCTTTTTGTGACAGGTATTTTCTTAGCTTAGGCGACAGTTATCGTATTGACCAAAAGTTCATCAACCATCATCGTCAACCTTACTAATCTAACTCTAACGTCATTTTCTTCGTCCTTTATGCTGCTCGTTACTTTTTGAATGTCTAACAAAAGAGGTTTGACGTCCATCAATTTATATCTGATATTCTCTAGCTGACCCTAGTTTTTAATTAGCAACAATTTAAAGTAACAAACCAAAGTGACATCCTTAAAAACTCTGGGCAAGCCTTCATTTTATTTAAAGTGTTGCCCACATCATTACGGTATTCATCAATCATCCATTTCACGAGTTATATTTCCGAGTAGTTCAGAAATTGAGTTTACATTTATAACCGTTATGTTCTTGATTATAATTGCTCCGAATGTTTCTGCGGAGCGGGCGGAGCGGGCTTGCTGCACACGGTTGGTTATTAACTGGACAAACTTTGTCACAGACGAGAAGAACTTGGTAGGTAGTCTTCTAACAATAATAATATATTATTAATTATACTATAAGTAAATCGATATGTGGGGTTAAATTTACATTATGTAGATCAAGGCTTGTTGAATTTAACATCAAAGGTATCTGCGCAATGGCCAGGTGTAATATTACATCAAGACTATTGTCTTGACATGGGTATTGGATGATATTAATTGTTTCGAACTCACCTCAGTATGCCTGTATACCCTATTGCTAAAGTTTGAACTATTTGCGGCTTCGAATACTATAGCTCCACTATTGACTATAGGACCAAACATGATACCGGAACTCTTGTATGTAAGCTTAGTTCTAAACTTATCAATTACTTAAAATTAGCCAATACATAAACCTGTCATGTTGATTTAAATACTGTATTTAATATCACTTGGTAGGCTGTTAAACACCTTCAATGCTTAGTAATAAAACTAATTTTGCGAACTGCTTTTTGTATATTTTGGTAATCTGAAGTGGCCCTGTTGCCGAGAATTGTATTCGTGCTGTTGTCTATATATTTCAAATAATTAGTCATATAATTTGGTGATTTATTATTTCTACATTTATATGCTAAAGTAATGCCTGCTACACATTTCAAGACATTTAATTTGCTCAACATTTTATCTATACTAGTTAACCATGAACATTGTCAAACAATTTTGAGTGCTTGATTTATACTGGGTGTGGCAACAGTGCGATCTGGGAAGATTGTGCCTCTGTTAATGAAGATATTTTAAAACTGATTTCACTCGTATATACAGAATGCCGAGGCGCACATTTTACAAGTTTTAGCGTGTATACAGGGTGTTCCATAAGGTAGTACCAACCCAAACTTATGTTCTTTAAATAGAACAACCTATATTTCGGCACAATTTTAAATTCCTCGCAAAATATTACGAGAACGAAAAATAACATTACCTACCCTAAACTTTATACTTTTTGATTTATTGGCATTTTTATGGAAAAACAGCGATCTAAGAAAAATTGTATATCTCAATAGTTGTTTTTAATTTTATTGCGCAGGCTTAGATTATGATTTAAGTAAGAAGGGTTCTGCAGAAAAATATAGCAAACGGTTTTTCGTAAGAAAGTTAATTTTTTTAAATGGAACACCATGAATCTAATTATTTTTTTTAATTCTACGCATCGTTCTCCACAAAAGAAGTACTAGCACACACCAGTGCTTAAATAAGCAATTGCAGAGATAACTAGCCTTCTTCATAAAAAAAAATCGATTTTTCTATCAATAAGTGCTTCTATACCTATATTAACCATTAAAACAGCTAAGTATTTACCTAAAGTATTGTTTTCTCGTAAGTAATTTTATGTAAATTTTTACGAGAGAAGTTCGCCATATTTCCAAAAATTATGCAAATCTAACCTAACAATATCACCACCACTGACAGATACTTTAACGACTTGTTTAGCATAGTTTTTAATAACCTACAGGGTATAAGTAAAATTTTATTTCAAATTATAATATTAAATTGCATATGTGATCAGATGTTTTGATTTATTAAAAGAAAAGATGAAATCATGCGAGAAAACAGTAATTTAGGCAAATACTTAGCTGGTTTAATGGTTAATGTAGGTGTAGAAGCACTAATTGATAGAAAAAAAATTTTTATGAAGAAGACCAGTTATCTCTGCAATTGTTTGTTTTAGCACTGGTCTGTGCTAGTAATTTTTTGTGCAGAACGATGCGTAGAATTCAAAAAAATAATTAGATACATGGTGTTACATTTAAAAAATTAACTTTTTTACGAAAAACTGTTTGCTATATTTTGTTGCAGATTATGACCAATCTGTAAACAATTTGTATATGGTAGGTAATCAGGCTAATAGAACGCTTCTTACTTAATCATAATATAAACGTGCGCAATAAAATTAAAAACCAGTATTGAGATATAAAAATTTTCTTAGACTGCTGTTTTTCCATAAAAATGCCAGTAAATCAAAAAGTATAAAGTTTAGGGTAGGTAATGTTATTTTTCATTGTCGTAAAATTTTGAGAAAAATTCAAAATCGTGCCGAAATAGAGGTTATTCCATTTAAAAAAACATAAGTTTGGGTTGTACTACCTTATGAAACATCTTGTATACACGCTAGTAATTTTAAAATGAGTGCCTCGGCGTTCTGTATATATGAGTGAAATCAGTTTTAAAATATCTTCATTAACAGAGGCACAATATTCCGAGATCGCACTGTTGAGACACCATGTATAATAAAACCGATCCCAAACAGAACGTTGTGGTACTCCCAAGCTGTTTATTAATTCACTTGAATCATTTTCTCCATTTCAAAACATTTGTCTCCTATTTGTTAAATAGTTTTAAAACAATTTCAATTCCTTTCCTCAGATACTGTATGTTTCCATTCTTGGTCATAAATTTTTACGACAAATAGTATCGAAGGCCTTTTTCAAGTCTACAAAAACTGCTAACATTTTCCCGTCCTCCAATTCTCCTTTCCAATTTGCCAATACCAAAGTTGTACTGTCTTGCATGAATGTCTTGGACGAAAACCTGACTGTTGTTCAGTAATATTTTCATTTTCATCCAAGTAATCAGATCTGCAGAACATCTAATACAATAGGTTCTATTCATACTCTTTTTGTTAGTCTTTAATTGCAACTCGATTTTTCTGAATATTTTATACTTGTAGTGAAGTACCGACTCTGAAAACGCAAATTTATCATGTTCCGGCACAAATTTTATTAACAAATTCATGAATATTTATTTATTGTGCAGGTATGTTATTATAATTACCAACAATTTATAATGCAACTGCAGTAGGTATAACATTTTAATGATGTAATACTAATAGTATTTAGAGTAATTTGCATAACTGAATGAAACAA
Source organism: Aphodius sticticus (assembly GCA_963966075.1). NCBI lineage: Eukaryota > Metazoa > Arthropoda > Insecta > Coleoptera > Scarabaeidae > Aphodius > Aphodius sticticus. The sequence continues at coordinate 29,454,916 of OZ014511.1, forward strand.
TAAATAATTATTTTATATTTATAAAATAGGTATATTTCATGTGAGGCTTTTATATACCTAATTATCACCAATTTTAATGATTGCATGATTGCGTAAATGATGTGTATGCATAAGCACACAACTCGTAAAGTGTAATATTTATTTATTTATTTCTATTTTATTTCGTATAGAACTTCTAACGCTAAAGCTGTTACGTGAACACGTTTTAAGTCAAATTCTTTAACAAACAAACATAAGAGGAAACTTTGGCGACCGTATTCGACCGTCGGCACTAATAAATATATCAAAAACCCAATTCGCCTATAATTACCAAAATATTACCTAAAGTTTTCTTCTGATTTTCAACTATCTTCTCAAAAATGTTCTTAGGCTATTGTGATTTACCTTGACGATGTATCATAATCAGTAAGAAGAATAGGAGGTTGTCATTAAAAAGGAAAGTTTTAATGACGTCCAAGGGCGAAAATTTACTTTGATATATGCAGCAATGTGTATTTTAATAAAAAAAAAATTGACTTGCACCTCTACGAATAAATGTTGTCGAAAGAACCTGTGACCAAAATTAGAAAGACGTGCACCTGAAAGAGTAAAGTTCCTATGAGGTTCCTATGACGTCGTGTTCTTGCTTTGTACATTCGCAAATATTGCCAAAAAATACGTCATTTCTCAAATAATCTATAGTCTATTTCAAAGTTTTAAGTTCTAACTAAGTAAATTATATCGAAGAAATCGTCTAAGGCCGGCCCTGCCTGGCGGATCGCGCATGGCCCGAATACGGTTGCAGTGTTTCCAACTCTGTAGAATTTCTACTAGATTTAGTAGAAAAGTATTCAAGTAGTGGCTCACAGTATATGAAATTAGTTTTTGTTTGGTTTTATTTAGTTTTTTCTATTTGGTTGGAAGTGGTTAGCACTCCGGTTTGAGTGGGTGAAATGCATGAAACATGACAGTATCTTCATCAAACATTATCTGTTAGAGGGATTTATATAAGATACAGCTTAAAAATGATGCCAATTAATAATAATAAATCAAGTAATTAATTATTGCATTATTAAAATTGTGCCTCATATATTAGAGCAAAAAAAAACATAAGTGATCATGTATCCCCGTTTTTCCATACATAAAGCTTCGACACTGTTTTACAATTTGGAATATTTCTAACACTTATGTAATTTTTAGGTAAGTTATTATATCGTTTAAAGAGATAAAAAAATATCCAGAAAAAATTTTAAATAAATTCATCGAACACAGATTTAACAATAAATGCAGAAATCCTCAGCTGCGGTACCAAGAGATTTGCTCAATCCATTTTTTTTTGGATTGAACATATCGATGCACTGCGTCGAACCCTTGTGTCGGTTTTTTTTCACTTCGTGTACTAATATAGAATATCTGTTTTCAAGAACTTGCATTTGATTGAAATATTACTTTATCATACGCAGTATGTAAAGTATTGTAATCATCCCAAAAAAAATTTTTGAGATTTTAGCGGAAATATGTCTTTTTGGGTCCCCTGAACATTTTTGACCAAGGTACAAAAAATGTCTGTGTGTGTGTGTGTGTGTATGTGTGTGTGTATGTGTGTGTGTGTGTGTGTGTGTGTGTGTGTGTGTACCCGTTTTTGTGGCGACGATTCCGGAGAAACTACTAAAGCTGTCAGGACAAAACTTCATATTTAGAAGTTTCATAACCAAACTTAGAGCTGAAAAGCTTTCTGTTGAAAAGGGTCCATAGGAACTGGTGGTTTACTCATAACCAAACTTAGAGCTGAAAAGCTTTCTGTTGAAAAGGGTCCAAAGGAACTGGTGGTTTACTGATAGCATTTTTCGAAGATTTTGCAAATGAGCCGCTATTTGTGTAATGGCGTCAAAATAGTTAAATAATAAATTAAAGGAGAGGAAATTTTCTATAATTTAAGTATATGACATTTTTTGGTAGAATTTATAGTTTAGCTGCATGAGCAAATTCTATTTCATCGAGATCGGTCGTACTGCTTTAAAACTAGTAGCCAGGATATGTCAGATTTTTGATTCTAATGACAGTAGCTAGTGTCAAACGCTAATTTTTTGAAAATACTAGATTCATATAGTACCTCAACCCCAACCAATAAAAAACAAAGCAACAAAAAATTCAAAATTTAATTCAAAATTTCAGCAGTATTGAGTCACATAGCAGCACTGGTCCACAGTTTGTGGTGTTTTGCTTCTCAGACGTGGCAAATCAAGTTTATGCGTAGTGCTGGGGTGGAACAGTCATTGGTTCACGTGAAAACGTGTTTCATCGATGTTACGGTGCTTCTATACATAATAATATAAAATGTTCGATAGTAATAATGAAAGTGATAATAGTGAGCCTGTCGGTAGAAAAAGGGAAAATAGGGATACATGCAAACGACGTGCCATAAAAATGAAGAAAGTTTCAGGGGTGGAACACTTAAATCCCCATGGGAAACTGATAAAGAAACGCAGCGTAGGACCGTCATTCACGAAGGTTTATTTTTTACCATTTGATATTTTATTTACATTGTGTGATGCAAAATTTTATGGTAGATGCAAAAAGAAGTGCATGGATAATTTATCAGATATTCTAAAACAATACCTATTGAGTAAATTTAATCGTATGAAGTCTAAAAATCTGCAGGATACATATTTAGCAGGCTTAATAAGCACTGTTTCACCATCTCGAAGCAGACCTAGACTAGAAAGTGCAAGAAAGCCCAAAAATACCGCTGTTTATTATTACCGCATTAAATTTGGCAACGAAGAAAAGGTAGTGTCCAAACAAACATTTTTGGCTCCTCATGGAATAGCAATCTGTCGATTCAGACGTATTTCTATATACTACAACAAGGAGTTTTCTCTTCAGTTGATAAACGTGAGGGGCCGAGAAACTTGTTTAATTGCAGAAGATCTGAAGATTAATGTATGCCAACACATACGTTCCTATCCCCATCGTGTTGCGCATTATGGAAAATCTGGCACAGTTTTTTAGATTGACTTAAATATAAAGTGACTTAATATCTTTGTAGCAACATTATCTTAAAAAATATGAACCAGAAATGTAAACTGGTTTAAAAGCAAATCCAAAGGGTTAAGAAAAGCCTAAAATAAAGTACGAATATTTCCTAAATTTATATAAAGATAATTTTAATTACCCTTTTGGAAAACCAAGAACAGACATATACCCAACATGCGGAAAATAGTTACCATAAAGAGCGAAGCAAATGATGCTCGAAATGATAAAAGAAAGTCGACACAATTCCGATTGTATAGAAGCCCAGAGGCACATGATCCATGACTGGAAAATGCATTAGCTGCCATTAAAACACCCTATTCTCTCATTAAGCCGGTCAAGGGTCCTAGGTCGTTATGGAAAGTGACATCTTATAAACTAGCCGTATACCGTGGCAATTCAGTAACAACGAGTACGACTCCTGGTAGCATCTTAGTGAGACCTTCTTGTTTCCAAAACATAACACATCATTCATCTTAAAACCTGCCTATGATGAATAAATACCATTAAAATTAGCCAAACCTCAGGATATAAGCAAATACCTGGGTTCCATAGAACAGCCGTACCAACAACAGTACCAGCGACTGCAAAATACTTACGAAAGAAATGACTACAAAGACATCTTCCGACGATGAGTCTGCCAGCGATGCTTGGCAATCAGAGGAAGATTAATTAAAACTTTTTGATTTTAGATGTTAGTACGTCTAGCAGTATGTTTATGTTTAATATTTCGTTTGTTTGATAAAATAAATATTTTATTCGTATGAATTTTCACATAGTGTGTTTGATTGAGTTGCAAAACGACAGAAAAAAATGAATTTTCAACTTTAATTTACTAGACTCTTAATAGAGACAAAAAAGGTGGGCGATGTATGCCGTACGTAGAACATGTTGCTGCAGCTCAGCTTTACAGGACGGAAACAATGAGCCATCAAGTCTTTTTCTTTAATTCAGTGGATTGGAGTTATCATTGCTTCTGATGTTTTCCGTACCTTGCCTTGATGTACTTCATAATTAAAACACTCTAAATAGTTGACAAAAATTGTTTTGTTTCCGATATATGGTGCCATATGATCATTTGCCCAATCTTCAATTAAAAAGTTGACGAGTGCTTCTTTGAAGTATATATTCTTCAAAGCATCAGTGAAGTTTGATGGACGTACCTGATCGGGTCCATTTATTTGGAAATGCTGGCCTTTGATCCTGCTTCTTAATGCGTGTTCGTTGTCTTTTATTGATGGAAATGCATATCTGTCGAAGGCAATTATTACAGTGTCGGCACTATTGGTCGTAAGTACTTGCATCAGCTTTTTTTGATACATTTCCAAATGAGGACGGCACGTCTCTTATCGAATGTATGTTGGAGAAACCATCATAAATAACTACATCGCACCGTTCTGGTGGGTTACTATCAATCTCCTTCTGAAGCACTTTTAACAATACCGACTTATCTGTTTTGCAAATCGTCCCATCTATATGGCACAAAGCTAGTGGGACCGGAGTCAAGGGATATGCTAAAAGTTTGTCGATATTTAAACTTTGTTCTAAAGAAAGACAGAATAATTGGCCAAATAAATCACGTTGCATTTGTATTGCTAGCGATTTTCCAGCAATCGATATTTTTTGTTTCGGTGCAGCAGTCGCGAAATTTAAAATTTTATTTCACTTGATGACTTGTTCCAATCGTTCTTCATCTGTAGAACACTGTAATGACTATTCTATATTAACATGAAACGTGACATCACTTTGCCGCTTCTTGGGTAAATTGTTGATTTACGGTTTAAAATTTTCAAATCTTATAGTATTGATAAATAAAAATGAAAAAATATTCGTCAGCTGATTGCCTGTTGGGAGAAAAGTCGTCAGTCGGACCATTGAAAATTCTGCGCGTCGCCGAGATATATATATATTTTTTTTTTATTAATAAGCATAGGATGCTTAACGTATTGAAACTAATCTAAAAGATTAACCATCAATTTTACTCTGAATTCTTAAAACTAGGTACTTGTCTCTAATAGGCTATCCACTGATGTCCCTATATTTACTTTGGCCCAAACAAGAAGCACTAACACTTCACTCACTGTGCTCTGCTTTTTACACATTTCACTGATTCACTAGTTCGAAGGGTTTAGTTCTTTTTAGTCTTCTCACTAGGTTCTAGTTGTCCAGTAGCTGCAGGGCCTCTACGTTGACGTGATGGCTTAGGCAAGATTCATGCTTAGTGGCGAATCTTTTTATCTCTTGGATGACTTGTGGGACACCAAGATCACGGTGCAGGTCACTATTCCGTATGTACCAAGGAGCGTTAACCATGTTCCTTAGTAACTTATTTTTGGAAAATCTGGATTCCTTGTATATTGGAGCTTTTTGCGCAGCCCCAAAGCTGGATGCCGTATAACCAAATCGGTTTTAGTACTTGGTTGTAAACTTGTAGTTTGTTCTGTACTGACAACTGAGAGTTTCTTCCCAGAAGCCAGTACAGTTCTCTGTATTTGAGGCCAAGCTCTACTCTTTTCTTCTTAACATGTTCTTTCCACCTTAGTTTTGTATCCAGTGTCATACCCAAATACTTTGCAGTGTTCGCATATGGAACTATGGCGTCGTTAATCTTGACATGAGGTATGTCCTCGATTCTTTTGTTTGTAAAGTTAATGTGGACAGATTTCAGTTCGTTGAGCTTGGTCTTCCATTTTTTGGTCCATTTATATATTTTATTACTAGCTTGTTGAAGATTCCTGGTAGATTCACCAATAGTTGATCCCACTGCCATTAGAGCCGTGTCATCTGCGAATGTGGCGACTGTTACATTTTCCATCTGTGGAAGGTCACTTGTATATAGTAGATAGAGAATTGGTCCCAATACACTACCATGGGGTACCCCAGCTTTCGCCGAGATATATAAACGCAATGATACATTCTTGCTCTGGCTGACGGTCTTTCCACCGCTATAAATGTAGCTGATTATCATCATTATATTTCCATACGTGTCCAAAATCATATAAAAAAAATTCAATCGGCATAAAATAATTTTATTTTTTATTTTTTTTTTACAAGTTCACCCGCTCAGCTGACGGTTTTTCCCCCCTCTATCGCACAGCTGACTGTCTTTTTCTTATCTTAATGAATGCCAATAATACACGAAAAAAAGTTCACCCTGCATAAAATGTTTTTGTAAAAAGAAAAATTCGACATGTTTCGTAGCCTCTAACCTGCTCATCCACCGCTACTGGACCAGCTGACGGTCGTTTTCGTCATTGGCTAGGTAGGCAGATGCCTTTAATAATAAAATCGATCGGCATGAAATGATGAGGTCAAAAATGCACCAGGCTCCCGGGCTATTATGATATATTTATCAATACTGAGTAAAACAAAAAAAACTCATTTTCTCGAAAACGTATGGATTGGACTAGTGTTGTTCTGCATCTAGCGTCTTCAATTACTAGACACAAATAAATGCAACAGAATAACATCTCTATACAGCTAGTATTGGCATAAATCAACGATTTTTATATTGTGTAAAACCTCTGTTTTAGTATTCCACCGAATCCACATCCACTAACTTAAACAAAAAAACGTACTCTTCCATCCGTCTACGGAATTTATATAGACTGTTCCTTCAAACTTTAAAAGCTATTTATCTCAATGTGTCGGTTGAATCGTTCCCGGAAAATCGCCGTTTTATTTTTACGTCGCACCTGACTGGGTGGTTTATTCGTTCTCTTTGTTTCAGAGCGAGAAAGCGCCGTACAAGTCTAACGCGATCGTAAAGATGAAGGCATGGCTGTACGAGGACCACAAAACCCTGAACGACATCGATGCAGCGAGCAGAGCCCTCTTTCCAACCTGTTTCATACTGTTCCTCTTCATCTATACGCTCACGTGCGTTTCCGTGCGTACGACGGCGACGTGAGCTCCATTGTCCTCGGGCAAACCACAAGAGACATTATGAATGATTAAAAATCTAAGCTTTGGAGTTTGTGTATTTTGTATTGGGTCGTTATGCTTTCAGGGGATTTATTGCCGCAAGCGGGAAACGAACCGATAAAATAGTAATGTTTAATATACACGTTTGTTGTTTTGCTGTCATATGCCTGTGTTATGTTTGCCGGTGTGGAATCATTGGGTTGTTGACAATCGTATATTTGCACGTATATTGGCCCTTTGAGTATATAATAGAATGTAAGAATAACTTTCGAAATAAAGATATTTTCCTGGAATAATATGTATAAGTACGTGTTTTTATATTTTTGTCCTAAATGATCATAAAGTGACATTGTACATCTTCGTTACCGGGACGAAAACAGCTTCTTTTTGCGCCCTAGGGCAATAAAGATTCCTTTTGCGCCCTAAGGCATAAAGGATTGCCATGGTTATATGTCAAATATATCAAATATTTGTCATTCAAATTGTAAATTTTAAATCGTCAATGTCAATTGTTGGCGTTTAAGGTTATGTTTGACAATTAATTGTCTGTAGTGTCACTCATCAATCGATTATTGGCGATTAAGGTTATAAGTTTGAGAATTAATTGTCTGTATTGTCACTCAACTCCGAATTGTTTGTATTGTTATTCAACTTCATAGATACGCTCTCGGGCCTATCGGCCCTCGCGCTTTTTAAACTGTCACCCTCGGGGCACAAACATCCGTCTAATGCCCATGGTACATAAATAACTATTGTGTTATTTTGTCACTTGTTCCTTGATATAGGCCATTTAGAACTTATTTAACTACATTCATTTCCATAGTAATTCTTAAGGACCAAGTATAGTGCTACAAAAACGCAATCCGTAACGTGCCGTACCGCATGCCGGTCCGGACGACGAAATTAGTATTTATAGTGCCGCAATGATCTCAAACAAATTAAGCGCCATCTAGCGGAGAAGTATATACACAACGGCACATAACCTCACATGTCAGTGTTATTGTTGATTGTATTAATCAGTGGTAGATCGTGGTAGATATAATAAATTATGGACGCAGGGCCTGTTGCAGCAACAATTCATTTTGAAGTCGTCCTCGTTCTGTGTTCTCGTTGCCACAAACTATCAAAAGCTATCAGTTAACAACTTACTGGAAACTGCTATTCACTCGCCCGAACACGTACAGATGGTGCCATACGCGCGCATACGCTGGAAAAGGTAAGACATAACACGCAGGAAATAAAATTCGTTGCGGTCGAGAACGAACTTTACGGTTTACGGAGCGTCACTATAATCGCAGAGTGGAAATTATGTACATTGATCTTTTTACGCTACATTATTACGGTGCGGTCACTACACTATACTTGGTCCTTTACGGTTAACGAGGTAAATTGGGTGGCATTTTTCGGCCCGACAAATTAGGGGTTCGCACGACAAATTTCGGTACCTTAACGACAAAATATGCATTTGAACGACAAAATATGAGTTTTAACGACAGAAAATGTAAACAAACGACATAATATATGTTTTTACGACAAAAAATGTAAATGAAAGACAATATTTTTATTTTCCCAAACTTACTTGTTCCTTGATATAGGCCATTTAGAACTTATTCAACTACATTCATTTCCATAGTAATTCTTACGGTTAACGAGGTTTAGAAATTGGGTGGCATTTTTCGGCTCGACAAATTAGGGGTTCGCACGACAAAATGTGATTTGAGCTCAAAGACCATAGATGACAGCAGTATGACAAGCAGGTCAGCCGTACAAAACTTCTTCTATACTCATACAGTGTGCTACCGTTAAAAGTGTGGTTATGTGTTATTTGCTTTTAAGGTTGCAGACGGACGTTGGGAATAATTGAAAATTATTCTGTGTCTAATTTGTTGTTATAATATAAGTTATAAATTATCAAACTAATCTGGAATTTTCTTGCCCGTTGGTTGCAATATCAAAATAGTAGTTTTTATTGGATTAGTAGGGCTCCAAATCAAAAATTGTCGATGGTTTGACCTTTTTATTAATCCAATATTTCGCCGATAAATTTTGGCTTCATCAGGGACTAAAATATACACAATAATGACATTTTGCACAACAAATACAAATCAAAACATACCTATTTATGGTCTCAACAATTAATCACATTTAGACGAAGAAAACAGCATTACAAACAATATTAAGCAACAACACATCACGACAGTAACACGATCGATTTCAAGCTGAAGACACCGATTTTCTTCCGTTTTCACTTGAACAGGTACATTTGACATGCCGCAAAAATAGCAACACAAATAGCAAATACAAGTGAAAACAATATATAAATACATACAAATAAAACAAAATACCTTTTACATCCATTAATGACTAATTATAAAAGTTCCAATACAAAAAAAAAATATAATATAAAAAACACAAAACAAGTAACAAAAGTCAATAGTACATTCTAATAAATAAGTCCAACACAATATACAGACAAATGGTAAAAATTGATCATTAAAAAACTAGCTCACATCATTTGCGTGAGAGATTATTTTTTGAAATGATCGGTATAAGGACTACGAGTAACACTATGAATTTGCGGTCGGACACAGATAATTTAAGTGACATATACAGCTTTTTACTAAATTTAGAGTACAATCGCTCGAACGTTTTGGACAACACAGGTGATATAAGTGAGCTAGTTTTTACTTTATCATACGCAGTATATAAAGTATTGTAATCGTGCCAAAAAAAAATTTTGAGATTTTAGCGGAAATATGTCTTTTTGGGTCCCCTGAACATTTTTGACCAAGGTACAAAAAAATGTCTGTGTGTGTGTGTGTGTGTGTGTATGTGTGGATGTGTGTACCCGTTTTTTGTGGCGACGATTCCGGAGAAACTACTAAAGGTATCGGGACGAAACTTCATATTTAGAAGTTTCATAACCAAACTTAGAGCTGAAAAGCTTTCTGTTGAAAATGGTCCAAAGGAACTGCAGGTTTAGTCTTAGCATTTTTGAAACATTTTGTAAATAAGCCGCCATTTCTGGAATTTCGTCGAAATAGTTAAATAATAAATTAAAGAAGATGAAATTCTGAATAATTTATCACTATGACATTTTTTGGTACAATCAATAGTTTAGCTGCATGAGCAAATTCTATTTAATCGAGATCGGTCGTACTCCTTTAAAACTAGTAGCCAGGATATGTCAGATTATATGTCAGATATGATCCTAATGACAGTACGTAGTGTCAAACGCAAATGTTTTGACAACCTACTGTCAATATAAGCTGCGTTCGGATATAGTATACCGTACACTTTTTACACCCAATAACACGTAAGTGTCATTTGGACAGTGTACCCTGTGTCAGCGGAGTACAATATCCGACCGCAGCTTTATTCGACATATCTGTCTAGTTCTACTAGTTTTATTTTAATGCAGACATAGCCGATCTCGATCAAATAGAATCTCATGCAGCTAAACTATTAATTTTATATATAGTATGATAAAGTTATGTGCCTGGCCACATCAGATTTTTTATTTATTTATTAGAATGTACTATTGACTTTTGTTACGTTTTATGTTTTTTATATTATATTTTTTTTTGTATTGGAACTTTTATAATTAGTCATTAATGGATGTAAAAGGTATTTTGTTTTATTTGTATGTATTTATATATTGTTTTCACTTGTATTTGCTATTTGTGATTTTTGCGGCATGTCAAATGTACCTGTTCAAGTGAAAACGGAAAAAAATCGGTGTCTTCAGTTTGAAATCGATCGTGTTACTGTCGTGATGTGTTGTTGCTTAATATTGTTTGTAATGCTGTTTTCTTCGTCTAAATGTGATTGATTGTTGAGACCATAAATAGGTATGTTTTGATTTGTATCTGTTGTGCAAAATGTCATTATTGTGTATATTTTAGTCCCTGATGAAGCCAAAATTTATCGGCGAAATATTGGATTAATAAAAAGGTCAAACCATCGACAATTTTTGATTTGGAGCCCTACTAACCCAATAAAAACTACTATTTTGTTATAAATTATATATGATTTGAGTTTGAGCATATCAATGGCTACAATTACACAAAAAAGTTCTTGAAGTGGGTACTAAATATTACACATGTTCTACTAAATCAAAACATAAAAATATTCAAAAACACAATAATTTAAACATTTGTTTATTTTTTTTATAGAATGTACCAATATATATTTATTGTAGTTGAATTATTGTTTATTTGTTTCTTTATTTAAATACAATATTATAAATATCATTTGTGTTTTTATTAAATTTTTGCGTATCCCACACTACAGCTGTTAATTAAGTTTTATAAAACCAAAATTAAATCATTAAAGCTCAAAAATGAAATCCAATATATCCATTAATAATCCATTATTTACGCAGACAGCTGAAAAAAGTAAAATTACATAATCTATCGTGCTAGTCAGTTAAACTGTGTGTAATAATCCCTAATTTGTCGTGCTGAATACATATTCTGTCGTGTTAACAATTGTCGTGGGGAATACCAAATTTGCCGTGCTGAGTACTTATTTTGTCGTGCACAATTTGTCGTTGAGAATACCTAATTTGTCGGGCCGATATATATTCCCCTTAGAAATTCCTGCCAGTGATGTCAAATTTGCGGCCTGCGAGCGTTAGTTTAAAGATTTAAATACAATGATGATATTAAAGGAAAATAAAAAATTGAATTATGGAAGTTTGCAAAAAACGGTCTATAACTAACTATATGAGTAACTAGCGATTAGGCAACAGATGTGCTTCAGATGAAACAAACTATACGTATAATAGTCCTAAATTTGTCTAAATAATCTCTTGAGAAAAAGTCATTCTTTATAAAGAGTAGCCGTAGTAAGGTTGTCAGAAAACAAGATGAATGTTGTTAAATATGTGTATCAAATTTCTCCATGAGTAAACTATTAATAATTAAATTTAGAATTTCTTAGGAAAAGTTGCTTTAAAACTAATTGAATGCTCAAATGTCAAATGGAATTTTGTATCTCAAATCTTCAGGTCAGTGAGAGTCTGTGAAGGAACACCTCAGTCATCAGAAGTAATAGGGAATCTTTCTGAGCTTGGTACAAAAGATACTATATATTTAACAATTCCTTGTTTTGTAACGAATCTGAATGTAAAATTAAAATTCTGATTATGAATCTGGAATTTTTAGGAGAATTAGATTTCTTCATAAAGAATGAGTATTTCTTGAGAAATGAAACTGAAACGCTGTAATGCTTTTTCTTAATTCAATATATATTGTGAACGTTATAGCTTTAAATTATAAGCAAATTTTATCACTTCACTAACAGCACAAATTTTGAATATTAATAGATCATACAGGATCTGCATTTGTACTGGAAACGCGTCTGTTTACAATTAATATTACTTCACTACATTCAGTTGGCAAGTCTTATTTTACACTTTATAGCATTAAAGTGGTTTGTATAAGTAAATTTTTACGAGTAATTCTTGTAATATAAAATAAAATTCAATATCAGTCCAATGTTTCAGTTATTGTATATATTATTTTGTAGCAGTCTTGGTTTGCATAAGAATTCAGCCATTGCTGATCGACACTGCCTTCAAAAGACGTAAAAGAAGATTTTAATAGTGCTTTATTGACTACATTAACATACATTACATATACATTTTTCGTCAACAAAGTCATGTCCACAAGTAAGTAGTTTAGCATCTAGGCTGAATTAAAAAAATAGTGTGTGAGTGCGCCAGTTCTTAAATGTATATTTTCCTAACTGTACTGAATCTACATGACTTTATTTCTAGGTGCACTAAAAAACTCTGGTTTAATACACGCCTATTCACACGGAAGAAGAACTGCTCGCAGGAGTGATGGCCGCATGCAATCACGTGCCTCTGGTATTATTCCATAGGGTCCAAACATGCCTAAATCACTTATGTATTATTAACTTATGTATTCAACTGCCTTTGCAATGTGCAAGAAACAAGTAATTCCAGTCTATTTCTTCTTGATTCAGCGTAGTGCTGTACATCTCTTTTCCGAACAGGAATTTATTGAGAAAAAAATGATTGTTTACCCTACAAACCCTTTTAGGTAGTCAACATTTTTATGGGACTCCCGTAAAAGAACAAAATATAAAAGCTAAAATAAAAATAAAAACGGTTCCACCATCACGCACTAAATTCCAAATGTAGTCTAGGCTATCTGTCTAGGCTATCTAAATGTTCAACGTTTTCTACAAAATGTTTTTTCGTTTCTACAGCGATAAATTCAGCTGGAATAAATTCGTAAATAATTTCGCTGACGACTATATTACTCCGGAAACGACAGTTTTGTTGAAATGGCTGAAAAGGGGTTTTAGTTTAGTTGATGTTGTGTCGGTTTGGTGGAAATCCGGCTTAATGATAACAAAAGTACCAATGCAGTGCAAAGCCCCATTGAACACAGTATCATTTATTGTTACTGATATGAAGCTAAAGCCGTGTTTCTACTTAAAGTTACAATCCTCAGTAACAATGTTTAATTCATTTCTTTATAAATAGCATCATTACGGCGGAAGGACTCCGTACGATTGCCGTTTTCAGGCAAAGCTTATACTAAACGGTAAAAAGTACAATAACAATACGACCATATCTTATCAAATTTGCTTGGAATAAAATACTTGAGCCCCTACTAACATTATTTGGGGCCGTGTCCCTCCGTCATCTGGTGAACATATGTTTGCGTATGTATAATTGATTTGTTTCTAAACCACCTGTTGAAGAATTGTTTAATGATATAAAACGTTCAAAACCATTCGCATACTAATTTAGACACCCATATCTTTCTGCAGCTTTAAAGCTGTTGCCAAAAAGCACCAATTTCCGCAAAATAATAAATTGTTTTATTGCCATAAAACTTTCGAAGCCATTTATTTAAATAATAAATTACACACCGATATTTTCTGTCTACACAGATTTATCATATTTTTAAAGGCAAGTGTGTGTTCGTATGATGGGAATTAAAAATAATATTTAAACCAGAATGAGTGCCTACCATTATTATTATAATATTATGGTTTGTGTGATCGCCTGAGGTCAAATAACAAATCGACACAGGGACTAAGTTTGAAGTTATTGTAATATGGGACGGATTTGTGTGTTTGACGTTTTAGTAGATTACCCGAGAGAATATTAGATAAACACCTTCATCAAACTCCGAACTCACATAACATCTTCCAGGATAATCTAATTTTAGTAATGGAACTCGAATTAAAATAATATATTGTTAGTGTTCACTGTCCCAAAACAACCGCTAGACCAACTTAATTTTCATGAAAATTAGATGGGTTTATGCAAATTTGTTTATCTACACGAAAGTTATGGTTATAATTATATGTACTTTGTGTTAAATTCCACCCAATACAAAATAAAATACATAATTGTTATGTCCGTTTGAATGACATATTAATTAATAGTTGGAAAATAAATTTTTCATATCAGCACTTGTTTCACCTTGTTGAAACTTACAACAACCTATCTCGATTTTGTTAGTTATATTTATAATAACATAACAACTAGGTAGACGACTCAGTAATACTAATAGACTTCATACTTGTAAAAGTATGTTCTCTATATGAATGCTAATTTTAATTTGGGAATGCATTTAGGCAGATGATATAAAATGCGGAGTAGTAGTAGTAATTGAGTTGTCCCTATCAGGTTGAGTTGGTGAAATTTTATGTCCGAAATGACGAAGTGAATTTAATTTACATAATCCTCTTGAGTATCTCAAAGTACTTGTGAAGCGCCAATATCAAGATTCAACATTTATTTAATTATAACAATATAATATGGAGAAACAATAGATTATAAGTTTTGCATTATTGTCAGCATTTGTAAATACTGTAGTATATGTATAGTATTCAAATGTTATGGTAATAGAAACTTTATTAAGTTCACTAACCGGTGCATCCACCAAAAGTATTCAGGGCCTACAACATTGCTTAGTAGCGACAATCAGTAGAAAACACATTATGGTAAATGGAACTTTTGGGTCCCGATTTGTATTTAGCGCTCATAACCCTAGTCAACAAAAGAGTATATTATTATACAAGTTTTATAAGACGTCAAATTGGCGCACGAGTTGTTTTGGGCACAACGAGCGTAGCGAGGAGTGCCCAAATGGAACGAGTGCACCAATACGTCTTATAAAACGAGTGTAATATACTATTTTTTCTACTTTGCGTCATTAATTTTATATAAGTTTAGAAATTGTGGTTACTATATCGCGCTAAATTAGAATCTAGGGTATTTTGCGGGTACCACGTGGTAGCACTGTAGTAACTGTCAACTTCGTTAAGGATGATATCGATGAGATAAAATCATGACAAAATCTAATTGTGAATAATTTTACTCTACTTTAGCCTACAAGTTTGAATAAATATTCAGCGAGGTCGCAACGATGATCATAATGGAGGTTGGGGCAACACTTTTAACCCTACTGTGATAAATACATGAAACTTAACCTAAAAAGTTAACAATTTTAAAATAGAAGTGTTTGGCGGTGACTGATTAGTTACTTCGAAGAACAAGAACTTACTAAAGAATTGTTCTAACACTTAACGTTTAATAGCGGTGTCTACCTAATTCCGCTACGTAGCCGTTGCGGCTTATATATTTACAAGCACTTATAATTGAAACCCAATTCTAATATCGGCAAAGTAGTTTATTACAATAAATTATACTTAGTAAAATTACATGTGATGGAGGTAATACAAATACGTTGCACACAACCAGAACTAACACGAAGTCGAAAGCGACGGACAAAAACGAATATGAATTGAACCGAGCATCCAAGCGTCCAAAATTTTACCGAAAACTTATATGTTACATAAACTAAGAAATCCTCTACACTTTAAATGTACTATAGCTTCGTACGTGTATGCTGATAAACCATTTGTTGCGCATATACAATCTCGCAGCAGTAATTAAAATCGTTCGTATCTACGATGTGGGTTTGATCTTCGCATAATACCTTATTAAAGTAAATGTGGTCCTTGAATTATATCTGAAAAGGGGATTTGATGTTTAGTTGAAAAGAATGATAACGATCACTTACTAGAGTCGTAAAACATCACCGTAAACGTCATGCTGGCGTATTTTGATGAACACAGCAAAACTAAGAAAGCCCAAATCCTTTGGCCATACTATAGCGGGCTACACCCATGTTTAAATATGTATAGAATATTGATATTTCGCAGTTTATGTGATTGCAAGCGATTAAGAAGATGCAGTGTGTGGTTATGTTGGGTTATGTATTCTACGTTTGACATATGGCATTTGATATCACTGTGTACCAATCAGACAAAAATGTTACTGTTTTCGGTTTTACAATGTGTTAATTGTAACACCGAAAACAGTGTTACAATGTGTGCATTGTGAATGCAAAGTAGAAAAAATATATTTTTTCTGAACCGGTGGTTGAGAAGCAATGATGATTATTCTTTTTTCTATCTGCTTTTGTGGTGGCAGCACTGCGTGATAATTTGGACAAAATTTGCATCGCTTAAGTGAAATAAAATACTTGAAATGGGATATTTATGTTAGGACTTTTTGAAAACTTGGACTAAAATGCACTTCATCATCAGTATTGGAGTAAATTTCTTGTTTGGCCAGAAAATCACTTAAGCTTAAAACTCCTCTATTCCTCCTCAACGGAATGGCCCAAATATGGCAATAATGGAAAAACTGTTTAAATTCCAATAGAGATTAATTTTATGGAGCCGTAAGCACCCCACTTAAAGAATAGCTGTAAATTCTTCGAAAACATTTGGGAACAAACTTTTGGGATTTCAGGTAAAAGTGCAAAGATTAAGGTTTACTATGAGACCATTTTGACGGTTCTAGGACAATTGGTTTATCTAGTATGAATGTGGAAAAATTGCCACAATAGAGTTTTTTTGACTCTTTAATTCCAATTTTTCCAAAAATCTTGTACGATAGAAAATTTTGGAGCCCAGATTCGTTTTCAGGGCAATTAATTCTACCCAAAGCGCAATTTAATATTCACGTCACAAAAGCTATTTTCCCTAAAGTTATCTATATTTTATATTTTTCATTTAGTCAATTAAATGATCTACAAAAATCAGTAAGACATAATGAGGTTTTAATTTAAAAATGTGCCGATGACGTCATAACTCAGTAACTCTTGATGGTCGGACACACACTTTTAGCGATTTTGTTTCCAAACTTTACGCGCTCACTGTATATTAGGACGAACATTTCCTTCATATCACTAAAAACCTTAAAACACCATTCCCAACCGAAATCAATTACTCATAGATATTGAACAAATATAGATATCATTAAACCGGTTCAGTATCCGGGCAAAAGTTTTAATGATGCACTCGTTTCACTGCTCTCGCCCACCAGATCAAACGTAGCTCATAGCGCACTAGATCTATTAAAATTCGTTTACATTACCATGCGACATCGTCCGGAGTGAAGCACCACCGGAAATCTGGACGAGATGCACACGATCGTCCGCTCTTTGAGCCTTCCTCCACTTTTCTTCTCCTTTCGCCGAATTAAATTCATCGCGATCCTGGATTGCATAAAGATTAATGTTTTTCCGAGGAGGCTGTAATCTCGGATTCGGACAAAGTGCTGAGCCGTTCTGAATTGCAAATCTGTGCGGACGAACTTCGACAGATGTGGCTCGACGCTATTTCTTAACGCTTAATCCCGGCTGCAACCGTAATAGGAAAACTAGTCGAGGTATGGACGGGGCTTTGGCGGCATATAGAGCGGAATGGCATTTTTCGGGAGCATATCTGGTCTAAAATCAACAGTGGCTGATGGTGCGGCTGCAGTTCACTTGACCTAAATCGATTCGACGAGGTCCTGGTCAATTTATGTAGATCAGATAGGATAACGGATAAAATTTAATTTCGTACGTTTTTTTTTTAATATTAAGATTAGCATAAGCCATAAACACCGGAATTTTACTTTATATTAGGTACTATATTTATGAGAATTTTCAATTTGAATTCCATTATGATTTAATAGCTGTGTGTTGATAGCTAATATAGCTATGAACGTTGTTTTATTATTATAATATAGCTATCATAAAACACTGTTTGTTATTTTCATCATATTGGTGGAGTGATAATGCCGTCAAGATTGATCATTTATTACACGTATAAAAATCAAATATAACTCCTGCTTGATTATTTGTTCCACATTTTCCATGTTTGAGTGTTATCATTAAATAAAATTCTCTGGTAAACCTGGATATATAGTTTTATTATTATTAAAACATTTAAGCGACTATCGATTTCAAACCGTCGAGGTTCATCTTCAAGGTCACGCTACGAAAATTAGAAACAATATTACCTAACACAATAATTACATTTAGTCGAGTACTTACGGTCAATTGATTACTATTAATACATAATGTGCATAAATATCCACTCCCACCATTCATACTTAGACTCATCAAAGAAAAAAGGCGCATTTATAGAGAATTCCAACATAATGACGAAAGAGAACTGAAGAAAGAATTCAACGAACTTAATAAACGCATACATACACTAATGCTGCAGTATAAAACGTGGTTACAGGCTTGCGACGAAATAAATGAAAGTAAAGGAAAAAAATATTGGCAAAAAATAAAACAACTGGCAATATATAAACAAACAGTATACGTGCATCCAGTTACGGATCCAGAGAATAGCAATATCGCCACTAATCACCAAGATATCGCAAATACACATGCCAAACATTTAAAAAGCGTATTTTCGCCAGACATAAACGACAACTTCAACGCAGATAAGTTTCGAGAGGTAAGCACGTGGTTCACAAAATTCTCATCTACATCCCATGAAACCTGCAGCTCACTGTAGAGATGGATGATGGTAGAGATAGAGATGGATGAATACCTATTGATTTTGCAAAATGGTAAACATTCATCACCCGGATACAACATCATCACCCGAGGCGTCCTTCGACAACTGGATCAAACAGTGCACAGACACATATTAAACATGTATAAGTATTGCATCGATACTCAACTATTCCCATCCTGCTGGAAGAAAGGTATTATTACATGTATCCATAAGAAAACTGCTGATCCCTAGGACACTAACAACTATTGCCCAATCACACTATTACCAGTATTAGAAAAGATCTTTGAGACAATACTAAATCGTCGACTGGAAGACTTTTTACAAGACAGAATTCCCTATTTGGCTTTCGTAAAGGAATGTCCACAATTCACCCGCTCACGATACTAACATCGAACCTACAGACAATATACCTACAAGGAAAAAAATCGGCAGTGGTTTCTATGGACATCAAAAGGCATTTTATTCTGTTTGGCATACCGGTCTATTATACAAATTATCCCAATTAAATGTCCCCAATTCCCTCATAAACCTAATAAATCAATTCCTTCAGAATCGTTCCCTACTAACCAAAATTCAAAACTCCTGTCCAATGCGTTCGTCCCCTTTCAATGTGTCCCACAAGGTTCCCCATTATCGCCATTATTGTATAATGCATTTGGCGCCGATATCTACGATCCCAATCCACTTAACCTAAATCCCACATCCTATATCATACAATATGCCGATGATACCACCCTAATTTCCCACTCTTCTAACCTTACCACTGCTGTTAATAACCTGCAACAACTACTTGACCATACCGAGACCTGGTTCAATTTATGGCGTATTAAAGCAAATTCCTCAAAAACCCAACTATTTATCCCCTGCCATAAAATCAAAGATTCTTCTCCTACAGTAATACTAAAAAACAAAATTATTACACCGTCAAACACATGTAAATATCTTGGAATTACAATAGATCAAAAACTAAATTTCAAAAAACATGTCAATATTACTAAAAGCAATATGAAGAATAGAACAACTCACTTCAGAGGATTGACGTACAAGAACCAAGGTATTAATGTGACAACAACGTGTCACATCTATAAAGCCATATGCAGACCCATCATAAAATTGAGGCTCTAAACGTCGCGGAAAGACAGCTCTTCGATGTATCACGCGAATACGACACCCAAACAATCCTTTACACAATCCTTCCAACATCCTATTATATGAAAAAACTGAAATCACCCGCTTCAGCAAACGAATAATTCCACTCCATAGAAAAACCAGTTCCAAATTTCCCGAATCAATCCACCACCTATTCCTTTCCCGCGACAATGATACCCGTCCACAGTACAAAACTCCCGAAAAAACACTTTACAAAAAAAACCCTATGAAGCAAACTGAAATGACCAAACACTAATGGGAGTCAGCAGGGCAGAAAGACCACGGTCGATAGCCCATTCCGACAGACGAGAAGAAGAACATTGTTTTATATGAAATATAATATAACTAGTTGACGTTTGGACCGAATAGATAGGTAGACCGCCTAATTCGGTAGACCGCGTAATTCGGTAGACCGTATAATTCGGTAGACCGCATAATTCGGTAGTCCAGCGAAGCCAATAGACCGCAAACATGAGCAGAAGAACAAAGTCGATGGGCCGCTGAAATCGATAGACTGCTCAAAACTGAAGAATTCAGTTGATTGGACAAAATATATGAATTATACAGGCCGCTATTCCATATGACTCCCCATCAGGTATTTGCCTTGCAAGTGCATTGTTTAGTGATTACTAAATGCACTCCTCGGTTTCAAAATCACTCCTCGGTCCGGTTGTATGTTCTGACAGATTGCATATGATCATTATATTATTGTCAATTGTATCATAGCTTTCAATCTCTATTTTGTAAAATCGCAGTACTTATCAAAGTCAAAAGCCTTTAATTTTAACAGGTTTGTTGAGAAGTCGAAAACTTCTACCAACGTTACATCACAGTTAGTATAAAGCTCATGGCTTAAAATTGGATTGGATATCGATGTCAGTGGCAGTGGGGTGTTAAGATCCTAGATATAAAGTTGATGCACAAAAGAAATTGCTCCTTAGCCAATAGATCAAAATTTAAAATGGAGGTTTTCAAGGCTTTGGAAACCTACAACATTTTTAAAAATTTAGATCTCTTGACTTGTCACCAAGTTGAGAATTGAAATAGAAAAACGTGTTTATTAGGGTGGTCCAAAAAACAGACTTTTCGCTAGAGGGCAACGATCTCCCGCAAACTGTTCCTTTTCCAGAAAAAGAAAATTCCCCCCAAATTTGAGGAAAATCGGTTAACGGTAACACGTGCCCCCGAGCACCTCAAATTTCCCATTTAAAATACATTGCAAAAATGCATCTTTTTTCCTTATTTTTTTCCGGTTTCGGATTTAGAAAAAAAGTTGCGGGAGATCATCAGTAATTGTTCAGAACTCCCCTAGGAACAAATCCACCACCACTATTATTTTGTTCACCACCCCGTACCCTCCCCATAGTACTCTAAATATGAGACAAAAGTTTCCCCAATTTTTCAATGTTACGTACTTTAATATTGTTTTTGGCAGAAGTGATTATTAATGGATTAAAGACATATTTTTTGTCATTTATTAACTAATTTGAAATTGTTTAAACCATTAGCATTTGTTTAAACAAAAATATACGATGATAAGAACATATTTTTCCATTTTTTTGCAGAAGGTATTAAATTATTGTTTTTTTTTGTCATTTATTAACTAATTAGCAATTGTTTAAACAAATACCATTTGTTTAAACAAATATATATACAATGTTGCGGACATATTTTCAATTTTTTAAAGTTATTATTAGGAGCATTTTTGGTCATTTATTAACTAATTTGCAATTGTTTAAACAAATACCATTTGTTTAAACAAATATATATATACAATGTTGCGGACATATTTTCAATTTTTTAAAGTTATTATTAGGAGCATTTTTAGTCATTTATTAACTAATTTGCAATTGTTTAAACAAATACCATTTGTTTGAACCATTTGTTAACTAATTTTCAATTATAATCTATAATAATAATTAGTGTTGCAACCACAATACCTGTTTGACCGATATCGTAAACCCTCCAATATCACAAAAAAGACCAGAAATCCTATAATAATTTTTGTCAATAAATAGGTACGCACTAACATTGTATATTATTGTTTAAACAAATTTATTTGTTCAAACAATTGCACAAATAGTATTTGTTTAAACAATTACAAATTAGGTAATAAATGTCATAACACTGCCAATAATCTAATAATAATTTATGCAACAAATTTAGAAAATTATGTCCATTACAAAATATATATAATTTATATGTATATATATTTTTAAACAAATGGTACTTGTTTAAAGAATTGTAAATTCGTTAATCAATGACAAAAAAAAAATGCCAATAATTTAATACTTAATAGTTTCTACAATAAATATAACAAATATATTTAATATATTTAATAATATATTTTTTTTCGTAACAATGTATAAATTTGTACAACACAAAGTGTGTTTAAACAAATACGAATTAGTTAATAAATAAAAAAAAATCCAATAATCTAATAATTTCTGCAAAATTAGAAAAATATGTGCGTAACATATATTTTTGTTTAAACAAATGGTAATTGTTTAAACATTTGCTAATTTGTTAATACATGACCAAAAAGCAATAATTTAATAATTTTTGCAACAAATGGAAAAATGAGTTCGTAACATCGTATATTTTTGTTTAAACAAATGGTAATTGTTTAAACAATTTTTTAGTTTTTAAGTT
Source organism: Aphodius sticticus (assembly GCA_963966075.1). Lineage (NCBI taxonomy): Eukaryota > Metazoa > Arthropoda > Insecta > Coleoptera > Scarabaeidae > Aphodius > Aphodius sticticus. The sequence continues at coordinate 29,477,518 of OZ014511.1, forward strand.
AGTTAATAAATGACAAAAAACATGTCAGTAATCCAATAATAGTCATTTCTGTCAGAAAAATAATAATTCACGTAACAATTTGAAAAATTGTGAATTTGGGAAAAATGTTGCCTCATTTTTAGGGTACTGCAGGAGAGGGTGGTGGTGGTGAAAAGAAAAATAGTGGTTGTGGATTTGATCTTTGGGAAGTTCTGAACAATTTCTTTTTTTCTAAATCTGAAACGTGAAAAAAAAATGAAGAAAATATGCATTTTTCCAATGTATTTTGAATTGGAAGTTTGAGGTGTTCGGTCGCACGTGTTAACGTTAACCGATTTTTCTCAAATTTTGGGGAATCTTTTTTTTTCCGAAAATGAGCCGATTGGGGGGGGGGGCGTCGTTGCCCTCCAGCAAAAAAAAAAGATTTTGCAAGGTATAAATTTGGACCACCCTAGTGTTTATGCATTGAACCGTAATATATAACCCACATTTTTCGAAGACGTGATATTACCGGTAATTTAAAAAAAAAAAAAACTATGGCTTTACACCCCTCCAGCCGCCGAAATTAATATAACGTTCTGGAGTTACCAGGGGTCATTGTAGAACATCTTGACCGAGCAGAATGACGGCCACATCGGTTAAATTTCCATCGATCATACTCTAAATATTTAAAATACAAAAGAAAATCAAATGAAACACTACTTTGATTGGTTGAAATTACTGAAAGCTCCGAACAGATCAGATTTTAAAATTTTTGCCACCACTGAAAGTAGTTTTTCAGAAATCGGGAACTTTTAACATTTTTAACAGTTATTATAACGTTCGTAGTTTAAAATATGCCCATATATGGGATTTTCTTTAGATTGTATATGACCGCAAAGAAGATTGACAAATGAAATCTCTGTTCATTGTCTACATTACGTAAAAGCTTGTCTGTAAGCAAGAAGGCTTGTTTCTAGATGCTGGAAAAAAATTCCCCGCGCCTGGTTAGCTTCAATTCTAATGTTTAAATGCCAATAACTTGAAAAATATTGATTGGTCTGCTCTGAATTAACTTTTGGATAAGCTTTCTTTGGTTAGAAAAGCGTTTTCAGGTTGCTTAAACAAATAATGTTGCTATATACCGTGTCCGGTGCAAAAAGTGTTTAGAAATATTAGCGGGCATTAAATACGAAATTATAATTTCTTTCGTCGCAGATAATTACATTCTAATATTTGCATTTTAGGTTTAAGACGAAAGAAGAATTAAATCAGAAGCATTTATGAAGAATACAATTTTCTGAAAAGGTTATATTAATAATATTGTCACGTTAGTGTTGTAAAACTTTCTACCGGACACGGTAAAATATTATTAATTAATTAATTAATTATATGCTGCCCATATAATTTTTAATTAGTGATAAATAATAATTGTCGTTAATTTCAAGATCGATTTATACTGTTATTCTAAATTAGTAAGCAGCTTTTTTTATATAAATTCGTGTTACGTCGTTGTAATTTATATTATCTCCTGTATATTATGATAAAAAAATAAACAAAGCATTAAAAACATAATATGTACCTTAAACAAATCATATGAAGCGTTAAAAAAATTAAAAAAAAACTCCCATCTGGATTTGAACCGCAGTTATCCACTGGAAAAATTGAAACGTCAACGCCTTACACCTCTCGGCCACGGCACCACTTAGCAAAATGTTTTGAATTTCACGTATATGACCTGTCTCCTAACCTCTAATGATTAAAATCTAGAAAATTGTCTGTCCGCGTCGCTTTTTCTAATGAAAATTGCATGGCACCTGATTTGCTTGCGTTGAATCGATGCAAACTTCACTAAACATGGCAACTTGAACACCTATTACCTGCGTTACGTCGCATCGCGAACACCATGGGAATTTGACGATCTCGGCACACATATGGAGCAATGTTATCGCGCTTACATGAAACATGGCAATTTTCCTCCGTTTTCGCAGTTTTCCGGTCATAATTATGCCGATTGCGGCGTCAGTTAACCTATACATACACAGTACATACACATTACACATGTAAACGCAAACATGCAATTGTCAGTTTTGACAAATTAATCTGACGTTTCTCGGAGCGCGAGACTCTCAGAGACTCTGACGTCACACGCCGCCATATTTGCTCGGGGGATCTGCACTACCCCATTCGGGGGCGTTTTTGGGGCACACGCGCTTGGATGACCGTTGCCAAAATACATTCATGTGATTCGAAAAAGAACGACGCTCATTTTGGTGGCTCTCGTTTCGCCGTACGTTTCGCCAGTTCAGAGGAGATACGCCAATAAGTTTAGGCGGGCTACGCCGTTTCGCAATTATAAAGTATGATAAATGTAAACCCATATAGATCTTGTATATACAGGGTTGGGCAACTAAATGGAATATTGCCTGCACAGCGTAAATTATTAGTTTTATCAAAAAATTTTAAACATAAAAGTTGTTTGACTATCTTTTTCCCAAATTTTCACAAAATCTAATGATGTCTAAAGAGTAAACTGAAAGTATGGCGACTATGACGTCATTTTTTTTAAATGGCAACGTATGACTTGTGATGCATCGTTGGATAGCTATATTTCTTACCTTTACAACCGTATAACACATTCCCCCATACTCATAATAAATCAACTGTCAACTGTCAATTTTCATGGTATACACGTGGTGGTTAATAGTACAATTTGTTGTTAGTTTATAAAATGGCTAGATTAACGGAACGTGAAAAAATTGAAATTTTAATGATGGTAGGTTATGGAGACCATAAACGAAAGCAACAAGAGGTTTGCGATTTATTCAATGATGTCCATCCCGACAGAAATCCCATTACTCAGTCAACCGTCAGCAAAATTTTAGCATGCTTTAATGCTACTGGAAGCGTACGTGGCGATTCTAGAATTCGAACCAAATCAGCAACAAACGAAGAAAAGAGCTTGGATGTTTTGTTGTCTGTCCAAGATTGCCCTCAAACATCTACCAATCAACTAGCTTTAAATGTTGGAATAAGTCGTCGATCTGTTGGAAGAATTCTTAAACAAGCAAAGCACCGTCCATATAAAATTCATTTAGTGCACGAGCTATCCCAAGATGACCACGATAGAAGGTTACAGTTTTGTGAACAGATGACCGAGCTGTGTAACAACAATGAATTTGTTAAGAAGATTCTATTTTCCGACGAGGCAACATTTTGCTTAAATGGCACTGTTAATCGTCACAATTGTCGTTACTGGGCGGCTCGAAAATCCACATTGGATACAGGAGGCGCATACCCAGCATCCCCAAAAAGTTAATGTCTGGGTTGGTATTTTAAATACCCACATTATTGGTCCATATTTTATAGACGGGACGCTGACTGGGCAGAAATATTTAGACTTGCTGCAACAAAACATTTGTCCTGATATCCAAAGAATTGAAGACATCAACACGGTTTGGTTTCAACAGGATGGAGCACCTCCTCATTATTCCGCAATAGTCCGTGAATTTTTGAATAATTATTTTCAAAATCGTTGGATTGGTAGAAGGGGGACAATAGAGTGGCCCCCACGTTCACCGGACTTAAGCCCATTGGATTTTTATTTATGGGGTGATTTAAAAAATAGGGTTTATAAAGATAGACCGGATAGTTTAGAAAACTTGAAGGAACAAATCCGACGTGAGTTAATACGCACTCCAGCACAGGCCTTGTCTAACACACTACAGGGTTTTATTGACAGACTTTATTATTGTCAAGAAGTAAATGGTGCTCAGTTCGAACCTTTGCGTTAGTTTCATTATTTAAATTTAAGTTCGCTTTACTTAATTTAAGTAGCAACCTGTATTTCCTTTCTCTTTTCTAATAATAAATTAAATTATTGATCTTTTTGCGTTTTTTATTAATTTACATTTGATTTATTATGAATGTGGAGGAATGTATTATACGGCTGTAAAGGTAAGAAATAGAGCTATCCAACGATGTATCACACATCATAAGTTGCCATTAAAAAAAATGACGTCATAGTCGCCATGCTTTTATTTTATTATTTTTTAGACATAATTAGATTTTATGAAAATATGGGGAAAAAATAGTCAAACAACTTTTATGTTTAATAATTTTTGATAAAACTAATCATTTACTCTGTGCAGACAATATTCCATTTAGTTGCCCAACCCTGTATACATAAAGTGCATTTGGATAATGTGTCCCGTTGGGAAGTTAGGCTATATGTTGTGTGGTTGAACCTTAGAACAAATAAACTATTCAATCCTACTATGGCTGATTTGTAACTTAAATTATGATAATTATATCTTATTCTAGCGTATTCTTAAACACGTGGATACACAATGTATGTCAACGAAGGCGTTTGGTGTGAAGTTGGCTGTACAAATTTAAAGGTCGATTTATCAATCGAATCGTGAAAACAAAAACAAATAAGACATGAAAACGCGAGCCGGAAACAACATACATGAAATAATTTCAATAAACTTCAATAAACATTGCATTAATAACCATTATTTTTTAATGGTAATCAATTGACCGTAAGTACTCGACTAAATGTAATTATTGTGTTAGGTAATATTGTTTCTAATTTTTGTAGCGTGACCTTGTAGATGAACCTCGACTGTTCGAAATCGATAGTCGCTTAAATGCTTTAACAATAAAACTATATATCCAGGTTTACCAGAGAATTTTATTTAAAAATATAACTCTGTTCTTTACGTCATTAACTTTATAATCAAGTATTTAAAACAAAAGTCTTCACTCCTACTTATTGGACTAGTTTATGTATCAGAGAAGAAAAGATTTAAAGTCTTTTAGGTCTGAATACACCTCACCATTTTTTAGGATTCCTTTTTAATCTTTTTATCAAGTTGGTTTATACCAAAACCGACTTAAAAAACAGTTTTCGAGGAGGGTACAATGAAAAGCTTGTCAGTCTTTGATATTTTATTCTCTGGGCTATTCACATTTGCCTACGTTTCGCCGATATATGTCTTCGGCTTCTTCAGGGCTAGTGTGGGTGTGAGATTTCGTCAATGGTTGGGGGTGGAGGCCTTTGCGGAGGCAGTCATGTTCGCAGTGTACAAACAGCGGCATCAAGCCAGTACAACTCTAATTTGGTGGACATATACAATATTACTTCTAATTTTAATTCAGCTAGACACATACGCACTATAACAGTAATGGCGAGTGGCCACCAGCGCTGGTCGCTGGGTCGCTGTTGTACTGGCTTGATGCCGCTGTTTGTATACTGCGAACATGACTGCCTCCGCAAAGCCCTCCACCCCCAACCATTGACGAAATCTCACACCCACACTAGCCCTGAAGAAGCCGAAGACATATATCGGCGAAACGTAGGCAAATGTGAATAGCCCAGAGAATAAAATATCAAAGACTGACAAGCTTTTCATTGTACCCTCCTCAACACTTCACACAGTCGATAGCCCCTCAACTATACAGTTTTCGAATTTCCAATTTCCTGAAATCGACTTTCGAATTTTTGAAGTCAATAAAATGTACCAACTGATTACTTAATATTTTTCATATTCTAGATACAAAGAAAAATATATAACATTATAAATAGAAAACGTTCTCCAATTGGATACTGAACAGTTTTATACTGTTCAAATACTGAAATTGTCACATTTACTGTGAATTAATTTTTCTATTACTTTTGATTTCCCCATGAGCATTTCTCTGATAATTATGTGATTTTATGTATCAAATCACCGGTTTTGGCGCAACTCTAAATTCTGCAGAAGAAATATTTGAAAAATATTTTTTTTCTGACGTGAATCTAATCGAAGTATGAATATTATGCTTTTTTATATACCTGTTAACCGTGAGAACAGAGAGAAAAGTTATTATAAAACACGTCAAAAGCGGACAAAACGTATTAGAGGGACATCAGACATTACTCATTGAACCTAGAGGACTCTACCAGAAGATCATATAACATTATTTGTACAGGGTGTTACCATTTTTTTTTTCGCAAAACTTCTTTTTCAGATAGTAAATGTCGCATTGAGGAAGTTTCGTATTGACTTTTTGGTTTTAACAATTCTTTAGAAAGTTACAGCAGCTTGAAATGTTAACAGAACGGTATTTTGAACGGCTCTAATTTCATAAAGAATTAAAGAAATCAATAATATAGTCGGTATAAAGTTTTTAACTAAGGTATAAATTTTCGTTATAAAAAATCCCATAAAAAGCTTTATATGGATTTATTTGTTCTTTCATTTGTTGATTCCTTTTATTTTCATAATTTTTAATTGCTTTTTAATTAGACAACACCTTCCTCTATACGTGTTTCAATTTCTTAAACAAATATCAATATCCCTCAAAAGTGTTTCTTTAAACTTACATATCTTGCATGTTTTTTTTTGTATATTGAATTCCACCAGAACGTTTGTTTACTACCATGTTTGACCTAGACAGTTTTGGTAGAGTTTACGGGAGCACATTCCCGTAAGGTGTTACGACGGTGAAACCTCCCCAAAACTTTGTCCTCAAATGTTGTAAACACCCGCTACATGATATGTGTACTTTAACACTTAGAGGGAAAGTTTCAGCTCCAATCACTACTTCTACCCTATAAGCAAAGCAGACCAGCGAAGCAGTTTGTGCGTTACACCAATGGTGTCAAACTAATATAAGCACATGGGCCACGAAATATGGTTTAAGAGTCTGGGGCTGCAAACAAGAAAAATCTTATAATATTTTTAAGGATCAAACCATAGTAATACCTGCGTATGTAGGTAATGTCTTTTTTTCAGTATTTTAAAATAAAAAACCCGATGTGGCCAGGCACATGACTTTATCATACTATATATAAAATTAATAGTTCAGCTTCAAGAGGTTCTATTTGATCGAGATCGGTCGTGTATGAATTAAAATAAAACTAGTTAGCCTGAATTTGACAGATATTTTGACTCTATTGACAGTAGGTATTGTCAAAACATCAGCGTTTAACACTACGTACTGTCATTAGAATAAAAATAACTGTCAAAAAAAATCTGTAATGTAAATGTGAAAGGATTTGACAGATATTTTCATTCTAATGACAGTAGGTAAGTGTCAAACGCTAATGTTTTGACAATACCTACTGTCAATAGAGTCAAAATATCTGTCAAATCGTGGCTAACTAGTTTTATATTAATGCAGGCACGACCGATCTCGATCAAATAGAATTTGCTCAGGGAGCTAAACTATTAATTTTACCAAAAAATTGCATAGACATAAATTACACAAAATTTCGTCTACTTTCATTTATTATTGAACTATTTTGACGAAATTACCGAAATGGCGGCTCATTTGCAGAATCCTTAAAAAATGTTTACTCCAAAGTAACATCCAGTTCCTTTGGACCCTTTTGAACAAAAACCTTTTCAGCTCTAAGTTTGGTCATGAAACTTGTAAATATGAAGTTTCGTCCCGATAACTTTCGTAGTTTATCTGGAATCGTCCCCGCAAAAAAAAGAAAACGGGTACACACACAGACCTTTTTGGTACCTTGGTCAAAAATGTTCAGCTGGCCCAAAAGGACATATTTCCGGTAAAACCTCAAACATTTTTTCGGTACGATTACAATACTTTGTTATACTATGTGTGATAAAGTAAAAAGTAAGCAAGTTTATGGTAGTTCAAAAAATATTTTAAGTTCATTTTCCTTAACTTAATAAATACTGTAATTGTTTCCCAGGTCATGTATCATTATTTCATTCGTCAAATTATAGGTAATTATTTAATTGTAGTAGCCAACTGGAATGACGAATATTGTGTATCAACTAAAATGTAAAACAAGCGAGAATTGATACAACATTACCACTACAATAAAAACCGACAGTTCTTTCAGACCCTCTTTGCTTCATTTTAAACTTAAGTATATTAACTACAATGACTGAAACCAGATAAAATTCAGATATTAGTTGAAAAAAAAGGCGCAACGTCTTTGCAAAATGTATCTACATCTAAATAAGAATCATTTGAACTCATTTGAACTACTGTTCATGGTGCCAAACTAAATAGGCAACTATTAATTGGTGTTCATGGAAAGTTTCTTGAACTACAAATTTATGTTAGTCATACTTAGGCCTTACGTAGGCCTTAAAGTAATCTTATCCTTGCTAAAATTATACTATAATTAATTTAAAATTAACTTATTAAACCGTCACTTACCTTTTTGTAGTTTTGCATTATCTGGTTCATTATGCAATAATTATGCATTATTTGGTTTGTGGGCACAATTATTGTGCCCACAAACCGTCGAAATAACAATATTCTAACTTCATCAATGTTATCCGAATATTCCGTTAGAAAAGAGGCCTTTGTTGGCAACGTTCAAACTTTAGGGCAATAACACGACCTCTTAACATCTGAAAGGCTGAAACGGCAATTATATTGAATGGAAATCAATTTATCGGTATTTGCAGTAACTTACGAGTTTGTCAAGAGCTTTCAACTTGCTCAATAATTCGTGGAATTAATGTGAATGCCTTCTATTTATAATTTTATGATGATAACAGTTAAATTAAGATAAACTAAAATGACTGGGTTTTATCGGAAGGGAATTTGAGGATATTAAAACTAATATATTTTGGATTAAATTTATTCACAATAGTCCATCGGATATGTACAATGTTGAGTTATACTTAAAAGAACGTTTTCTTTGGCATGTATTAATCTAAGATATAAATTCGTTAGGTTGATATTATCAATTGGGGAGGACACAATTACATTTCCGCGAGGAAATACTTGTTACTTTGTTACACGATTGTTTTATTAGTATTTATTTCTCTTTAATGTAATACTGAAGTACAGTCAATAAGTAAAGACCGTCGGTCTCTGTTTATACTAAAAATATCCAACTTACCAACAAAATCTAACTATACTTGTCAACGATTTCAAATATAAACATTTTATACACACAATCGTTTGAAACATGTATTATTACGATGTAAACTAAGTATACATTCAGATTTCTAGGTAGGTACGTTACATACTCTATTATTCCGTTTGCGTAATCTAGCACACATGGGGGAGTATACAAGCTAAACGTCAACAAACTGAAATTATAATGATACGTGACTAACTTAGTTTAATTGAGATCAAGCTTATACTTGGTTTAGCTATGATAGTGGATCCTAATTTACGAAATGTATAGTCGAAGAAAAATAAAGTATCCATTCTGCATTTATTGTGGCGATATCACTCAGGAATTCGTTTGCGTTGTAGGAAATATTCAAGAGAAAAAATCTGATGTGGCCAGGCACATGACTTTATCATACTATATATACAATTAATAGTTTAGCTGCATGAGATTCTATTTGATCGAGATCGGCTATGTCTGCATTAAAATAAAACTAGTAGAACTAGACAGATATGTCGAATAAAGCTGCGGTCGGATATTGTACTCCGCTGACACAGGGTACACTGTCCAAATGGCGTGTTATTGGGTGTAAAAAGTGTACGGTATATATATCCGAACGCAGCTTATATTGACAGTAGGTTGTCAAAACATTTGCGTTTGACACTACGTACTGTCATTAGAATCATATCTGACATATAATCTGACATATCCTGGCTACTAGTTTTAAAGGAGTACGACCGATCTCGATGAAATAGAATTTGCTCATGCAGCTAAACTATTGATTGTACCAAAAAATGTCATAGTGATAAATTATTCAGAATTTCATCTTCTTTAATTTATTATTTAACTATTTCGACGAAATTCCAGAAATGGCGGCTTATTTACAAAATGTTTCAAAAATGCTATATGCTATATTTATATATAGTATGATAAAGTCATGTGCCTGGCCACATCAGATTTTTTGTACCTTGGTCAAAAATGTTCAGGAGACCCAAAAATACATATTTCCGCTAAAATCTCAAAAAAAATTTTTGGCACGATTACAATACTTTACATACTACGTATGATAAAGTAAAAATATGGATTAAAGTTTATTGGATAGTTTTTGAGTTATATCGCCCCAAAAATGTGGGATGGATAGTCTATTTCTTCCGCGACTATACCACATAATTGGATTGCATATTAATTGTAGTCTTAAAAAGAAATCGAGCAAAGTTGGGACGCTTTCAACTTTATATGATATCATGGCTGGCCTTTGTAGGTGTATAATACACCTTTTATAGCTACTTTATAGTTTAGTTACAAACATTTAGGCTGGGTTTTCAATGCCAGTTAAAACCACAAACCGAGTTCAGTTAGTATACAAAATCATGTACTTATAAGATCAATTTGATGAAATTGCATCTACATTTTTTCTCCAAGTGATCGATACATTCTCCAATACAGGAAAAGAACTTGAAGATGTTTAATATTAAAAATATGAAACTCTTATTATTCCATTAATTGGCACTAACAAAGTGTAATACACATTTGGTTCTGTATAAATTATTAATATATAAATTATTATTATTAAATTGTTATTAAATCTTGTTTCTTAACTAATATGACATAAATAAAATAAGAACTGAATAGTTACGAAAGTTACCTACAATTTCACGAATGATGACAAGTCAAATTGTAGGTAATTAATTGGGGTACTCACCCCTTGACCCACGATATAACACAATTGTGCATAGATTTCCAAAAATGTATAAACATAGATTACGGTAGGTAGTTATATTTATACATTTCGCACCAATGTTTGAATGACAGTATAGTAGAAACAAAAATACAGTGCAGTATCGGCATAAAATCGGAAGAACGGCGATTAGAACTAAAGCACACTTCGGTTGAATAAACTTGGTAGATAACCAATAAGTAATAACTGCTATGACTTTTTAAATTGTTGTTCTACAAAATATATCATCTAAATAGTTATTAGTATATTGGCTACTTATACTGCAAGTTTGCCGTTTTTGTTTTGCATTTCGATTTTTTTGGCAACCAACTCTGCTTTCCAAAGGAAATGATATCTATATTTTTCTCTATGGTTTAATGCCTTTTTATCAAAAAATCGAGAAAAATTCTAAAGACACAAGACACAAAAGTTTGTCCATATCACCTAGGGATTTTGAAGATAAATATGGTAATAAATTAACGAAATTTTGATTTTGAAATTTTGAACTTCAAAAGGATCTGAAAGTAAACCACAAACCTTGCACTTTATCTGAAATCTTCACTGTTTGTTTATCTGTTTGTTTGAAAGTCTAACGTTTCTTTAAGCTATGTGCTCTGGTATCCAAACAAGAAAATATAAAAACGCATCATCTAGTTTAGGACTTTCAATAGTGCCTTTCTCGGCATGTTTTATTTTTATCGTTCCATTAGAAAAACAAAATTGTTTATCATAGCAACAAAACCAAGTAAATTACATATTTGTAGTTTAAAAAGATATAGCAATTATTCTTTACTTTCAGTACACCATGTATAGCTTCTCATCACATTAAGACTGTATTCGCACGCTACTGAATTTCAGCCAAGTTGTAGAACAACTTGTATATTAGGCAAGTTCAAGAGATAATCTAGCAAGTACTTATGCCGCCAAACATTAAAGCTAGTGCGAGCGGCACCGCATTTGTGTTTCATATAAACACAAATAAGGTCAAGTGGTAGGTAATTCCCAATAACTAATTAGTAGTTACCCCTCCTCGAATGCACAGTTGGGTCCGTGGCAATCAACATCAAGGCAGCGATCGGTTAGTACCCAAAGGTACACCATGGATAAAGCGCTGGATAACTCTAATTCGATAAATCACAACAAAAATAAAATAATGCGTAAAAAATTCATACAGGACAAAACAGGTTATATAATTGAGGGGCCTAGAAGTAAATGGGTTTAAGTGCACTTTTTGTGGTTCTGAGATAATAAGCTTTACATTAAAGTTGTATTTCAAAATTTCAGAAATAAGTTTGGAAAATTGTATTATTATTTTAACTTTATTCATAGTCATAAAAGATTAATCAGGGAATCAAGGAGTCTCTAAATTTTATTGTTTAACTTATTTTTTTTGCACAAATGTACTTGAAACATTATCTGGGTTTTGAAAAATGTTAGTGGTAAAATGGTTCAAATGCAATTACTGTATTAAAATGAACTTTATTAAAAACAAATACAAATGACAAGTTACCTAAAGTAAAATATAACGCAATTTTTGTATTCGTAATCAAAATATAATATAACGGCGTCATCTTTATGAGTATTCCAATAAATCATATTTTTCTTGTGTCCTTTTTATTTCTACAAGCTATTGTTCATGTACATCATGTTTTATCTCTATATTTGGATAAAAGCCGTGATCGAGTGGTGGAATATATTCCAAAAATGTCATTAGGTTTCTGTACTTTTATTTTGATTTTAACAATTTTTACTAAACACATTACTGGCGTTAATCTTTAAATCTTTAATTTTTTTTTAAATTGCAACATTAAACAAAACACTTCTGTGTCTAATTTGACAACAAACAAACAATAATATAATTGATCAAACGTTCTTGATATTATTGATATTAATTTTGATAGGCACTAAAGAAGATAGTATAAAACAACTTTATATTAATTGTTATTTAACCAATAAATATATCAATACGACCGATTAATGATCATGACATTTTGATTCACGAGCGCGAGCGAGTGCATCATCAAAATGGATAACCCTCCAAAAGGAATTTATCATTTCCAAATACAAACTTGAGATTGATATATGATATAACAAAAAACAATTAAAAAAAATATTTCATGACGTTTAGCGTGTAGTACCCCCAACAACTTCGCATCTATAAAAAATACTTCAGTCACTTAACAAATACTTGTAGTATACAGCAGACACATTTACATTATTAACATACACAGTGGCGTATCGAGTTCAGCGCGCACCACCATAAAGTTACCTGTACACAAACAATGCCACTGAGAACAATAGCATGGCAATGTGAGGAATGGGCCTTATCGCAGTGGCGGCGGAGTAGTGCTCCACTTCGAGTAGTGCTGGGACCACGCTGGGCAGGAGCCAGTGATGCATCGATTCCGGTTCCGTTGACTTCGGCTCTGAATTAAGAAAACACTTGTTACGGTTAGATGCTGCCCACTCGGTAGTATAAAAGGGAAAGCTTTCCGGCAGTGTTTACAACAGCGGGAACGGAGTGAATGGACCGTGCTAAAATATGCGAAAGAGAAGGACTGCTGGTGTAGGAAATGTTGGGGTAGAAGTGGAGAAATCGTTTCCTTCCTATGTTATGGGGTATTGGATTTGTGGGCAGAATTTGCTAATAAAACAATCTATAAATTGCTTATATGTGTTATGTAAACAAACTAATAAAAATAAGGAAATTCTGGGGTTTTGGAGTTTTCGAATCATGTGGATTGAGTTTCGACTTTAATATTATGTACTTCTTAACACTCCAGCACAATAATAACCTTATTTCAATATTACTTCGTAATAACCTTCCTCGCCAATAATTGCTCGTCCCAGAGCAATGCCAGAATTTTAACTAAACCAACAGCCACAGAGCGGGGTAGCAAAACTCCAACCAAAAATGAATTGTCGACGCATGTATGTAGTTTGCCAACCTCTCATCCACCAGACTGATTATTAAGATCCACCCACCATCTGTCTTCTTCTAGGATTGCGATGGTCATCTACCTAAGGGGACATCATTGCAGACGACATCGATCGTTGCCCAGACTCTCCTATGGTTGTTGTACTGCGGTGCGTCACGTGTCAGTTCTTGTTGTAGACCACCATCCATCCGTATTTGAGAACCAATTTTTATCGCCATCGTATCTGGTTTGTCCCATTCTTATCCGCCCGCCCTCACACGATCTATCATCTTGTACGATTGCGATGGTCGTCTACTTAAGGGGACGTCATTACAGACAACTTTGACCGTGTACCCAGACTCTCCTATGCTCATTGTACTGCGATGCGTCACGTGTCAGCTGCTTGTTGTACACCATCCGCTTTGTTGGTGGCATCTAATTGTTTTTCTCCTCTGTTGGAGAACCAGGGGAAGAACACTGCTTCCATCGTAGTGAGAACGGGCAATCGCATATTTTTCTACACGTCAGCGACATATTCCTATCAAACATTTAAACTACAATAAAACTATAAGTGTACAAATAAAAACTATTTCTATGCCGCGGGTTTAGCTTTTTCCGGATGTACTTTCGTGGATGAGGTTGATTCTAGCAAATTTCTCCTTGGGGCGGGGTGGAAAAATTGCACAGGAACCAACAGATGGACTTGGACACCCATCACAATCTTCCTCGTCCTTGATTCTATACTTCCATTGTCCATTGTTTCTTCGTTTCGTACTTTACTTTATCTTCCCTGCCTGCCACCCTGACCCGACTGATCCGTTGTTGCTCTCCCTTGGGACCATTATGCGTTTTAGTTTTTTACGACTTTATTCGAAGGCTTCTTGTTCATAGCTTATAGCTTCATTTCTCCGTGATCGTCTCTGGTTCGATGTTGTTAAGCTGGACGATTTCTTGACGTTCTGCAAAAGTCTCAGCTTTCTGTTTATTGTCTCTTGCAGAAAATGAGCTAAGCATAAAAATATGTATGGGTTTTAAAAAAGAACAACTGCTCCAAATGAGGAATAATTTTAGAAAATGTGTTTGTATGCGTCACACCCTCAGAGCTCCAGAACGCTACGCCACTAGAAATGCCCAGTCAATAGTGATTCAGTTTAGACCAACATTGTATGCTGGCCTGATGTCATGAAAGTGAGAACAAAACTACTACTACTACTACTAAACTAAGGACTACAAAACTAAAAATACAAGAACAGGTCAAATTAATAGGTGTGTGGACTATTTATTAAAAATAATCATACCTGTAGTCAGTCTTCTCATGGACGTGGTAGCAACTCGACTTCTGGTACTTCTTAAATTAGGAAATGTAATCGAGGTTGTTGCTTCAGTCGTCGTTGTGGTAGTAGTAGTTGTAGTAGTGGTGCTTGTAGTTGTGGTCTGTACTTCTGTAATAAAAATCAATCCTTACTGACAAAACAGTATATCGTAGCAAACTAGAACTTACAAACAAGTTAAGAAATTCATAAATCAATAATATCGATTCTAGAAACAGCTCACACAGCTCAAGGAAATACAAATAACTATTACTACTTACTCGAAGTTTATAAATATGTTAGAAATAACGCGTCAGGCAAATTGAAATTTAAATCAATATGGCCCATTTGAAAGAGTTATAAGTTAATTGCAGGTAATATCTGTGGCGTATGGGCGATATTTTTCCATTATTCTGAAAGTAGGTCGTCGCTTTTAACGATTTTATTTCACAAATTGAGCTTAAATATTCAATTGAACGTGATTTAAGAGATATTTTGGACCGACTGTTATATTCTCCCTGAATAGAATTGAGGCGATTACTGGCATGAATAATCGATGTTGGGATTATTAATATATCAATATGTTTCAAATATCTGAAAACTGAAAATAATGACAATTATGCATATCCCTAATTTACAAAAATTTATAATAGCTTGTGGAAGCAAGCTCTTTCGCAGCAACTTTCGACGAATTTTGATGGAATGTAAATATGTAATAACTATTATTTAAAAAAATTAAATAAACCAAAATATACGACCATCTAAAAGAACATTTTAGACAACATAAATACATAAATACCAAAATGTCTCGCTTTTTTCTAGAAAGTAGAAAGTTATAAGTTTCATATTGTCTTATTAATTTTCTCTGTTCATTCAGAAGTTGGAGCCGTTTAAAATCAGATATTGTTAATAATTCAAACGGCTGTAACTTTTTAATGAATTGAAAAAGTAATTTACTTCCTAACAAAATATTTTGAGGAAGAAACGTGGGCCATCCTGTATATATTATTGCTATAATTTTAATTATTTTGGTTGTCAAGCATGTATTAGATCGCATGAAAGATAATTGAAATATTAACTGCTGTAAAGTAAATACATATATAATATTGCCATTGTCCTTCATACAAAATACATGCTCAGTCCTAAATATAAATTTAAATTAAATTTAGAGAATTTATTTACATTTAGTGCATATATTTTAATATAACAATTCTGAAATAGTCTATATCCAGTGATAATCCTTGGAAACAAGTTGATTTGTGCATTTACTTACGTAATTAATATGTGTATTAACTGAAATAAATTTATATAATGTGTCGTGGTATGACGCAATATCTTAAAAGAGATTTTTGTATCTTTAATAAACTTTAAAGTTTATTAATATTATAATATATAAATAATTCTATATTTAATTAAAAGCATTACCTACTCGTAAACTTAACTGCAGTAGTCATATACATTTATTACATTGCAATGAAGGTATCACATTAAGGAAAAGATCGGACACGCTCAAAATAAACTAAATCCCGTTACATTACATCCATCGAAAAACCACCTCGTGATGGACAACTTTTTGCGAAGCGGCCGGGTCGAGGGAGACTGGTGCACGAATATATAACCGACATACTATTTTCAAATCCTGCAATAGCGATACGAACATACTTCCATGATTGTACACAAAAGTATTAGGGTGAACCTTATTTTTCTACCATCAAATTTCGTTTATACGTAAGGTGACCAGACGTCCAGCTTTTGACGGGACAGTCCCACGTTTTCACATTTTGTCCCGCGTCCCGCGATGTTTAAAAATGTCCCACTTTTTAGGAATATTTTTTTTAGTTGCGCTATAGTCTATTAGTACATTTCTTGTTCTTTTTTGGTCCCAACATTCTTTTTCAAAGCGTTCGATGATAGCAGTAACAGTATTTTTTTATTGATGTAGTAAAATATTTCTCAAACATAATCTTAAATTACTCATCATAGGTACTTACATACCATAATAATTATAAGATATAATAATAAATTAATATTAATTAGTTTGTCAACATCAATACTATCGGTTGAATGAATAGTTCACGTTCCATTTGTACGTGAAGATAATTTAGTTGTAAAGCCAGGCGTAGCAACTTGATTTTAATTTGAACAAAGCCAAATTAGCAAAAATAAATAAACAAAACTGTAAGAATACAAACAGTATTCCAAGAATATGGTTTACAGTATTTTAACTTTATAATTCGTACAAGGATTTAATAGCTCACGTTAATAATAAAAAAATAATAATAAGTTTTGAAAATCTACGGTTGTAATATTGTACCCATGAAGAAACAATTTATTAATTTCTTTTTATAGTTTTCCTGTCATATATCAAAGCCCAATTAAAAATGCAGTGATATGTAGATTTTTTTAACTTTATTCTAGAAGATTTGATATTTTTATTTTTTGTTTGTTTTTCTTTTCTGTAATGGAATCTGAAAAAAACAATTAGCGTTGTTTTTTAGACCCTTCCTCTCAACTGGACATATTTAGTGGTATTATTCAATACCAGTAAATTAGAACATTTGTTTACTATATTCTTGAAACCTAAAATATTTATTAGTCTTTCGTCATGGTTCCACCACAAATTTAGAACTAATGTGTTTTCTTAATAGTCAAACTTACACTAGAGGGAAATATTGTATAATTCAATATTCATTTATTTCTAGATGAAAGTGTACATATTCACTAAAGTTACATATTCATTAAATGTATTTGGCACAAACACCTATATTTGAAAAAATTATGGTAAGGAAAATGGTTAAAATTTACAACATGGATTATTTAAAAGATTGAATGAAGATACACTACGGAGTACGTATCAACATTTTTTTTCGGAAAATAAAAGTCCAAAAAGTTTGTAAGTTATCAAATTGAGTTTTTTTTTAAATCAAATGAGTTATCATAAAGTTGTTATAAAGTAGCCTTTTTGGACCTAATATATCACAAAACCACTTAAACAATTTAAAAAAAATAGGTCTACAGCAAGAAGCTTAAACTTCACAATTTTCTTAAAAAAATATCACAAACATTTATCTAATTGAAATAACTAAGGTAAAACAAAGAATGTCTACAGTGCTTGGTGTAAAATAATTATGTTTTAATTTGTATCAGAAAAACTGTAAAATTATATCTGTGTATCCAACCCAAGTCAAAATCATATTGATAATAACGCAAGTATATTTGGCTTTAATTCCTACACCCCCTCCCGCTTAAGTCCCGCTTTGACTCAATCAAATTCTGGTCACCTTATTTATACGGCTCTCCAGATTTGTTCTAGTCTGACAAAAGCCAAAAGTCCTACAAAAGGAAAACTTAATTGAACAATGGGAAGGGGTGCCACAATAAATTTGATGATTTGAGGTGTCTAACTCTAATTTTACATTATTAATTTCATCTCATTTAGCTTTAGACTGAGTTATTGGTACCTAAACGTATTCCTTAAAATACGTTATATTAATTGTCATTTGCAAGATATGCCTCATCGAGAAGTTAACAGTTTTCGAGATATTATAATTCTTGCCATTTTGTTAAGATAACGCAACCTATGAAGACATAACTGGACAAATAAAAAATAGTTAATATGTTTGCAGTTCCTTTTTTGTGCCAATGGTGGTCTCAAATGAAAGTTATTCATGTATGCCTTTATTGATAGTAAAAACTTCTTAGAGGTATGACGTTTAAAAAATTAAACTGTTTTATCAAATATTAACCCCTCACTACAGTTCATTTGAAAATACTACTATAACTAGCTTTAGAAAAATTCCACAATCAACAAGGTGTTCATAAAACACTATGACGGTCTCAACGTCGTACCGTCATACCATTAAATACTAACTTAGTACCTAAAATATTTGGGACGTAGAACGACACACCCTGTATAAGCGACGATAAGCCAGCTAAGTTTTAGTTAACGATAATAATTAATTTTCGAGGCAATATCAATTTAAAAGTTCCTGGTATAATTAACTGGAAATAAATTATAGTTAGGACAGTAATCAACAAAGAAAATAATCTGAGTTCGTCGAGGTCCATCCTTACACCACAGGTACAAAGTAGAATACTTTGCCATTTGTTAATTAAAATTTGATTGGATGCAGTCTCCTCACTTTGTTCCTGACCTACATTATAGGAAGCTCTGCCGGTGGAAATAAGGGCATGTCTAGCAAAATACAATAAATCTTGCCAAGTTCAGTTTCTTTGGACCATCTACAAATAAACACAAACTAATATAATTAATTACCAGACGCAAAACTTTTGTATTTAGCACGCTCAATACGTTGGAATAACGAAATTCGAAACAAATTAGGGAATCAAGTTTGCTCTCGTCTCTAAATGCAAACCTAGCGCAAGTAATTATAGCAGGACTGATTTTAGCATTTAAAGTGCTCAACTCATCGCTAGAGTTTCATCGAATAGCGGCCGAGAGATGCACTTTGGCAACATATGACTTGAACACTGAATTGATTTTGATTTTAGGGTTTTCAGTGGTTTTGAAATAGTGTCTGATTTCATGGAAATTAACGTCATGGATACCTAAGTAGTTAATTTTTAATCTTATCCCGCCTTGGTATTTTATGCCGATGTCTTTCCGTGTCCTATCCCTGTATTAGTGCATCCAATCCCGGCATCCCGGGTTTCCTGGGCTTTTCTGGCACCGTAATCTTGGTGCTGAGTTTTGTCTGAATACTGGGATTCCGGTGCTCGTAGATTTTATTTAGAAAATCATAATATTTTTTTTTTTACAAATAAATTAAGAGAAAATACTACTGAACTAATGGCAAATACCATTAAATAGGACATATACTATCCAGTGTTAGAATGTGTGTTCTAAGGTAACAGTGGTTTGGCTACTGAACAGAAAAAGCCACTAGCTCGAACGTAGGACTCGTGTTTCGTTATTGTTCGAGTTTTTGCATAAAGGAAATTAGGACGAATTGAATTATAGATCCACTATTAAAATTTGTGTTATTAAACAAATCGAGAATCATATCCATAACTGCTAGCATGTTAAAACCGGTAGAAAACAATTGTTCGTCTGAATCAGAAATAGAAACCGTAGAAGAACCACAACAACTTTGCAAGACAAACTGGATAAGGCTATCTACGACGAAAAGAATTCTACAATCATATCAAAAAAATCTGATGTGGCCAGGCACATGACTTTATCATACTATATATAAAATTAATAGTTTAGCTGCATGAGATATTATTTGATCGAGATCGGCTATGCCTGCATTAAAATAAAACTAGTAGCACTAGACAGATATGTCCATTAAAGCTGCGTTCGGATATTCTACTCCGTTGATACCGGGTATACCGTCCAAATGACACGTGTTATTGGGTGTAGAAAGTGTGAAGGTGCGTTCCGATTGGTGGCAATGGTTGGTAATGGCGGTGGTAGCAGACGAAATTATAGTGTTTCTAACATGTCGTGATGGTGACACATATTAGTTTGCATGTACATAAACTTGAATCACTAGCAAATCTATTAGAAATACTATAATTGCGTCTACTATCACTGCCATTAGCACTAATGAAAACGCACCTTAACGGTGTACAATATCCGAACGCAGCTTGTATTGACTGTAGTATTGTCAAAGCATTAGCGTTTGACACTATCTACACCGTCATTAAAATCACATCTGACATTTAATCTGACATATCCTGGCTACTAGTTTTAATGCAGTACGACCGATCTCGATGAAATAGAATTTGCTCATGCAACTAAACTATGGATTGTACAAAAAAAATGTCATAGACATAAACTATTCAGAATTTCCTCTAGTTTAATTTATTATTTAACTATTTCGCCGAAATTCCAGAAATGGCGGCTTATTTGCAAAAACTTTCAAAAATGCTAAGACTAAACCTCCAGTTCCTTTGGACCCTTTTCAACAGAAAGCTTTTCAGCTCTAAGTTTGGTTATGAAACTTCTAAATATAAAGTTTCGTCGCGATACTTTTAGTAGTTTCTCCGGAATCGTCGCCACAAAAATGGGTACACACACACACACACACACACACACACCCACATCCACACACACACACACACACAGACATTTTTTCTACATTGGTCAAAAATGTTCAGGGGACCCAAAAAGACATATTTCCGCTAAAATCTCAAAAATTTTTTTTGGCACGATTACAATACTTTACATACTGCGTATGATATAGTAAAAACGAATAACTAAACATATAATAAGTATAGTACAAAATAACTGGTAAGCGTGGAGTAAACCTCGAAAAGTGCTGTGATCTTCCATACCACCTTCCAGTGTGGAATCAGAGCGCGTTTTATTTCAGGACGTGTTAAGATAGTGACCAAAATAGGATCAACGCTCAACGACGAAACTTTAAATATTTTAAGCTTTCTAAGGGCTTATTTTAATGCAGAGAATGATAATTGAATTGATAATATTTGTTACTGTCTATGTTTTCTTATATTTACTGCATAATCAGATCGATTCTGCAAAGAAAGTTGCTACGTGGGTAGTTATTCCTATATTTATTTACATTTATTTTTGGTTTCTTTTATCCATTCATATTTCCGGTGCTGGCACCGAGATCCAGGGATTGAAAATTTGCAGCGGTCGAGTTTCCTTTTTTTTTTGAGAAAAGCGCTACTTTTGGATCTTTTACGTTTTTTGGCATTGGTCTTGTCAAAAACTAGACTCAATTCATTGTCAATTCATTGTTTTCAGATGCAGATTCTACGAAAAAAGAACATTAGAATCAGTTATCACTTGTTGGATTTTTTAATTGTTATCCAAGGTACCTAATTTTATTTGTTTCTATTAATGAATTTCTGATAAATGAAGTAAACGTCAAACGTTAATGAGGTGAAACTGTGGTACTCAAATTTATGATAGTTAAGAAAAATAAAACTTTTTTTTTAATTATTCAATACATTCATTTTGCTTAACGGTGAAGGCCGGTAGCTACTAGCGCCCAAAATATTCTTTTTCAAATTATGAAGAATACTGTATATAATTGTTTTTCAGGTCCTCTAACATTTTGAAGGGGTGGCCTTTAAACAAAGGAATTCTTGACGAAATAAACAGCACCTCAGTAGACACCCTATACAGAGTCCAAATGAAATGAGGGATTGAAAATTTGTGGATTTTTTCAACTAAAATGTTTTGGGTTATTTGGTTTCACCGAAATGGTGTCAACGTTCAGATTTCAAATGGAATACTCTGTATTTTATAGCATTTTTTAAATCTTAAATTAGTTAAATTTTAGGTCAATTGTATGTTACATACCCTGCAGTAACCAAAAGTAACCAAAACCTGAAAATATTTTAGTAAAAAGATGGTATCCAACAACAAGTCCACAAATTTCCATTTCCTGACTTCATTTGGTTCTCCATATGCAATATACTTCTAATGGCAGCTCGTTGTGAAAGATCATGTATATAAAGAGAAAATAAACTCATACCTTTTTTAATTGTTTGTTTAACAACAAACAAATATTGTACAGCAAATAAAAAAGAAACGTTGGTCGTTTTTGAGGTGCAAGTGTTCAAGAAGGTTAATCTGTTTCATGAAAGACGCTATTACTACAGCAAAATGCCAAAACTAGTAGTTGAATTACCAAAAACGTTTATTTAAACAACGGTATTTATTTTTTTTTATTACCGACTGCAATGCGTTAACGTATCGGTGTATCGGTGTAAACATTATAAATAAATATTGTAATCGGTTACCTGTCTAATGTCTGTGTGTCTGTAAATGGGGCAAATGATGTACAAATTTCCTGGTAAACGACAGCACCTAATGATATACAATTTTACAATTTTGTACATAGGTTTCCATCATTCTTCGCATGAACTTCGCTTAGGAAGCCAAAATCGGTCTTCTTAAGCATGGAAAATTAACAAAAATAAGTTCAAAATGCAAATAAATTTGCTAATAGCTTTTTCCGAAAAATAACCCACATAAACATTATTGCTCGCTACAACAACGCAAACAACTTTCATTTTAACTAATTTTTATTAAAATTGACTTTACAGAATTCACTATTTACTATTTATTAGTATGTATTCAGAATTTAACTTTCTATAAAACAAATCTTAACCTCAAAATATTTCATCACGCCATGGTGCCATTCATTTGAAATTAACATGACAACCCTTCAGATAATAGGATTATGTTACAAATTTTTAGATCTCATCAGCGCATTAAAAACGTTGTTGTATTTGCTTACGTACGCTTCTGTCTCATCTGTGGAAATTTGATACATTTTGTATCATAGGAATGTTTCGCCATTAGAAAACCTAAGAAACGCAACCTACCCCCCAAATTTTTCCGTTATTTGGACACATTATTTCTAGTAATAAACACAAGTGATTATAATGACAGTTTGGTGTTTTATCATAATAGAATACGAACTGACATCCAGGTGAATTTATGAATGTAGTGTATAAAACTGTACTTTACGAGTCGTAGATAAAATAGCCATTTAACATGGCATAATGGCTCACATGATCTCGCATGACCCAGGGATATAAACCACATGTCCCGTTACTTTTGCATAGATCATAGGGTTAGGCAAATAAGTACAGACAACAATAATTTTTAATGACAAGAGCAGAAAACTATTGTTATACAACCTATATACACTATAAATTGGATCACGGATTCTCAAACTTTTTTCATGAGCAACCCTTTGAACCTGTAGACACATTTCTTTCCGATCGTCCTCTCACTGTTATCAATGTAATTATCATAATATTAATGCGGTCTATAGCAACTGCTGTTCCTGATCCTCCGAGAAATGGAACATGTCGTCTACCGGGGTCGTAATAGATTTTAGGAAGATGTAATAGATTCTCCTATAGTTGTAGGCAAATATTTAGAAATGGCCCAAAAGAATTTTTTAAATAATTTTTTACTGTTTTTTGTGTTGGTTTGACGTATTTCAAAATGACTGTTCTCTCTGTTCACATGTCTAATAGAAACGTGAGCATTTATCGGTAATTAGATAACGGCGATGCCAGGTTTGATTGAAAATACAGTAGTAATGCTTTTTTTTAAATTAGAAGATAGGTATGTATCTTGAAGCAAATGATTTTAGAATCACAGACCGATTTAAAAAAGAAAATTGTTTCAACTGCTTTAATTTTTATAATGAACATGCCAAGAAAATAAAGGTTTTAAATATTGCTAAAATGTTAGGCCCAAAGATTTGCAGAAGAGTTTTCTTCGGTCAATTCACCGATTTCCTACTTTATGTCTTAAAGTTACATCGCAATAGCCAACACAAAATGGCGTCTACTTAATTAGAGCCAATAATAGTTAAAATATAAATCGGTTGTCCAGTTTCAGAGAAAACTGTTCCTAACAAAAAAACCGGCTTTAATAAAAACAAAACAGAAATTGCTGTTTCTTGTGAGAATACTACTACTTCAAAGACTGAACTTCTGGCCACTTTTTTAGAATTAATTCATTTGCTCTTCTAAATCTATTTTGTAATAGATTTAGTTGAAAAAGTAATAGCGTAACATACATTATTCACATGTAATCTCTTACAATTGCAATTACCGGAATAACTCTGTGTATAGCATATAAAAAAGCGTCATGTTTTGCCTATTAAGACTGTAATCTCTCTTAAATAAAAAAAAAACCGATGTGGCCATGCACGTCACTTTATCATACTATACAGCAATGTTAAACGCTGATGTGCTGGCAATACTATCAATAGAATCAAAATATCTGTCAAATCCTGGATAACTAGTTTTAATGCAGTGTGAGCGATGTCGATGAAATTGAATTTGAACTATTAAGTTTACCAAAAAATGTAATAAACATAAATTATACAAAACTTCCTACACTTTAATATATTATTTAGCTATTTTGACGAAATTACAGAAATTGCAGTTCATTTGCAAAATCGTCGAAAAATGCTATGAGTACCTAACATCCAGTTCCTTTGGACCCTTTTGAACAAAAATTCTTTCAGCTCTAAGTTTGGTCAGTTTGGTCATCACACCTGATTCTGATATACAGTTTTCCTGAGAATCAGTTGTGTATGTTTTTACAATGGTTTTACAAATTGTAATATTCTGTAATTTTTGAGTAAATCTGTGTAAAACAAATGTTTGTTTATAACTATATATATATATATATATATATATATGTTCAACGACATAACTTGTCAAATTAATATTTATAGGTTAATAATATGGTGACATACAGGCGGGATGTAAATTTTAAATAAATCAAAAATTACAGCCACAACCTGGATTTGAACCAGGGACCTTTGCGTTTCTAGCACAATGCTCAGTAGCTCAGTTGGCAGAGCATTGTGCTAGAAACGCAAAGGTCCCTGGTTCAAATCCAGGTTGTGGCTGTAATTTTTGATTTATTTAAAATTTACATCCCGCCTGTATGTCACCATATTATTAACCTATATATATATATATATATATATATATATATATATATATATATATATATATATATATATATATATATTCGTACGGACATACCGTACCCTTCCGGACTTACCGTAATGATTATTGAATGTAAAGTAAATGGTGACATCCAGGCGGTATGCAAATTTTAAATAAATCAAAAATTACAGCCACAACCTGGATTCGAACCAGGGACCTTTTTTTTTTACTTTACATTAAATGTTTGTTTGTTACTTTATCATACGCAGTATGTAAAGTATTGTAATCATGCCAAAAAAAAATTTTGAGATTTTAGCGGAAATATGTCTTTTTGGGTCCCCTGAACATTTTTGACCAAGGTACAAAAAATGTCTGTGTGTGTGTGTGTGTGTGTGTGTGTGTGTGTGTGTGTGTGTGTGTGTGTGTGTGTGTGTGTGTGTGTGTGTGTGTGTGTGTATGTGTGCGTGTATGTGTGTGTGTGTGTACCCGTTTTTGTGGCGACGATTCCGGAGAAACTACTAAAGGTGTCGGGACGAAACTTCATATTTAGAAGTTTCATAACCAAACTTAGAGCTGAAAGGCTTTCTGTTGAAAAGGGTCCAAAGGAACTGGTGGTTTACTCATAGCATTTTTCGAAGATTTTACAAATGAGCCGCTATTTGTGTAATGTCGTCAAAATAGTTAAATAATAAATTAAAGGAGAGGAAATTTTCTATAATTTATGTATATGACATTTTTTGGTAGAATTTATAGTTTAGCTGCATGAGCAAATTCTATTTCATCGAAATCGGTCGTACTGCTTTAAAACTAGTAGCCAGGATATGTCAGATTTTTTAAATTACAGCCACAACCTGGATTTGAACCAGGGACCTTTGCGTTTCTAGCACAATGCTCAGTAGCTCAGTTGGCAGAGCATTGTGCTAGAAACGCAAAGGTCCCTGGTTCAAATCCAGGTTGTGGCTGTAATTTTTGATTTATTTAAAATTTACATCCCGCCTGTATGTCACCATATTATTAACCTATATATATATATATATATATATATATATATATATATATATATATATATATATATATATATATATATATATTCGTACGGACATACCGTACCCTTCCGGACTTACCGTAATGATTATTGAATGTAAAGTAAATGGTGACATCCAGGCGGTATGCAAATTTTAAATAAATCAAAAATTACAGCCACAACCTGGATTCGAACCAGGGACCTTTTTTTTTTACTTTACATTAAATGTTTGTTTGTTACTTTATCATACGCAGTATGTAAAGTATTGTAATCATGCCAAAAAAAAATTTTGAGATTTTAGCGGAAATATGTCTTTTTGGGTCCCCTGAACATTTTTGACCAAGGTACAAAAAATGTC
This sequence comes from Aphodius sticticus, assembly GCA_963966075.1. Taxonomy (NCBI): domain Eukaryota; kingdom Metazoa; phylum Arthropoda; class Insecta; order Coleoptera; family Scarabaeidae; genus Aphodius; species Aphodius sticticus. Next base: position 29,504,106 of record OZ014511.1, read on the forward strand.
TGTGTGTGTGTGTGTGTGTGTGTGTGTGTGTGTGTGTGTGTGTGTGTGTGTGTGTGTGTGTGTGTGTGTGTGTGTGTGTGTGTGTGTATGTGTGCGTGTATGTGTGTGTGTGTGTACCCGTTTTTGTGGCGACGATTCCGGAGAAACTACTAAAGGTGTCGGGACGAAACTTCATATTTAGAAGTTTCATAACCAAACTTAGAGCTGAAAGGCTTTCTGTTGAAAAGGGTCCAAAGGAACTGGTGGTTTACTCATAGCATTTTTCGAAGATTTTACAAATGAGCCGCTATTTGTGTAATGTCGTCAAAATAGTTAAATAATAAATTAAAGGAGAGGAAATTTTCTATAATTTATGTATATGACATTTTTTGGTAGAATTTATAGTTTAGCTGCATGAGCAAATTCTATTTCATCGAAATCGGTCGTACTGCTTTAAAACTAGTAGCCAGGATATGTCAGATTTTTTGATTCTAATGACAGTAGCTAGTGTCAAACGCTAATGTTTTGAAATTACTACTGTCAATATAGGCTGCGTTCGAATATTGAACCCCGTTACACTTTTTACACCCAATAACACATAGGTGTCATTTGGACGGTGTACCCGGTGTCAACGGAGTACAATATCCAAACGCAGCTTTAATCGAGATATCTGTCTAGTTCTACTATTTTTATTTTAATGCAGACATAGCCGATCTCGATCAAATAGAATCTCATTCAGCTAAACTATTAATTTTATATATAGTATGATAAAGTCATGTGCCTGGCCACATCAGATTTTTTTTCCTATTATAACAAACATTGTAGTTGTTTATCTTCAAGCGCCCTAATATTAGGTAGCGACCTTAACTGGCATAGACGTTGTCAACGCTAGTTCCATTAGCATTTGAAATTATCCTACGCTTACAAACCTTTGGAAACCATATTCGATTCCAAATGCTCAAAGCATTGCGATTGGCTAAAAGTTTTCCTTACCACGGGTTTTGTTACGAAAACAATGCCTTTAAACAATCGTAATATTACATTCGGAAATTAAATGCGGGAACCGCACGTGTGTTCACGGCCTTAGAAACTATTAACACAATTATAACGTATATACAATTCTCAAAACTTTTGCCACCCAATGCCAATGATACAACAGCAGTTTCTATGCTAGAAACTCCTTTATGAGCGAACTTTTATACCCATAAAGTATAATCTATAGCTATTGTAATCGGACAAATTTCATCAGATGCTGAACTTGCTCTTTGCTAAAAGTTCTCCCGGTGGTCGGTGGTTTTACAATTGTCCACAGACACCGTAAAAAGCACCTTCGACGCAAAATCACTCTTTCAAGTGCCATTTCGTCCGATGTCCTCCGACCAGCGCTAAGAATTTCCTTTGATAACATGTAAACTATCCGCGGGGTAGTCGGAGGTGGAGGCAATAAAAGCTCGGCTCTGGGGTTGCCGGTTATGGTCACTTCAAAGTTTCGACTGCGGTCCGACTTAACATAAACATTACAAACGACGACGCCACGGACCCGTGCCGTGCCGTTTACGAAGTGTACTGACCGTATAATCGTACGGAACCCTCGTTCTTTCCGATCGGATTCTTGGCGATGCACCGGTATAGGCCCAGGTCTGCACCGGTCACATTGTAAATCGTCAGCGTCATCACTACCTTTCCCCGGAGCTTCTTATCGTTGAACTGATGTCGCGAACTGGAAAAAGAAGAAACTCAATTAGAACTCGAATGGAAAAGTGATGTGGGGTTTCGAAAGAATGCTTCGGTGGCAATCGGATAATCGAGTGCAACTTTCTATGGAAGTGACATACCGGAAATTGTTAAAGTTGAAATTGGGACTGGCCAAAAGATTTCATACAAGTATTTATATATTAATAATGTACATAATTAAAATAAAAAGGTACTAATTCTTAATTACTCGTATATCCCATAACATTAACTAAATTCCAATATTTCTTTAAAATGCGAACTGCTTATGTTGTGAAAATTGAAAACATACCATATCCGCAATAACAGCTGATTTATGTTTGGCTGTGCAACTCGGCTGTGCAAAATCGTTGATTTTGATAACATCGGGCCAATTTAATGTGAAATGATAGGTGCATTCAAAATAGAAGGTAATGACATTCGTTCGGTTTTAGCCGAAAAGAAAATTTTGAATTATAGTCTTTTTATTTCTTTTTGTAAAAGTAAGAAAAGCAAGCACCAAAAATCCATTTGTATTCTTGAATATGCGTTAACTTGAAAGATGATGCCATGGTCAACTTATAATTTTCTTATGGACTTTTGTTATACAGTACGGGAATCAGCCCTACTGTATGTAAGGTAAACATCCCAAATTCAGACACTGTCCTAAATTCCGACATATTTCTGTTTAGTTGGATAAAATAAGAAATCTACAATATTGAACTCTATTTTAGGACATCTGGTTTGTTGATTTGACATTCTACCGATAATCTTTTCTTATTCTACCAATGTTCTAACAGACAGAATATAACCTAAAAGTTTGACTGATCTTGATAATTGAGTGTTCTGCTAAAAGTTGACTTTTTACTTTATCATACGTAGTATGTAAAGTATTGTAATCATACCAAAAAAAATTTTTGAAATTTTATCGGAAATATGTCTTTTTGGGCCCCCTGAACATTTTTGACCAAGGTACAAAAAAATGTCTGTGTGTGTGTGTGTGTGTGTGTGTGTGTGTGTGTGTGTGTGTGTGTGTGTGTGTGTGTGTGTGTGTGTGTGTGTGTGTGTGTACCCGTTCTTGTGGCGACGATTCCGGCGAAACTACTAAAGGTATCGGGACGAAACGTCATATTTAGAAGTTTCATAACCAAACTTAGAGCTGAAAAGCTTCTGTTGAAAAGGGTCCAAAAGAACTGGATGTTTAGTCTTAGCATTTTTGAAAGATTTTGCAAGTAAGCCGCCATTTCTGGAATTTCGTCGAAATAGTTAAACAATAAATTAAAGTTGAGGAAATTCTGAATAATTTATGACTATGAAATTTTTTGGTACAATCAATAGTTTAGCTGCATGAGCAAATCCCATTTCATCGAGATCGGTCGTACTGCATTAAAACAGTAGCCAGGATATGTCAGATATTTTGACTCTAATGACAGTTTCTAGTGTCAAACGCTAATGTTTTGACAATACCTACTGTCAATACAAGCTGCGTTCGGATATTGTACACCGTTACACTTTTTACACCCAATAACACGCAAGTGTCATTTGGATGGTGTACCCGGTGTCAACGGAGTACAATATCCGAACGCAGCTTTATTCGACATATCTGTCTAAATCTACTAGTTTTATTTTAATGCAGACATAGCCGATCTCGATCAAATAGAATCTCATGCAGCCAAACTATTAATTTTATATATAGTATGATAAAGTCATGTGCCTGGCCACATCAGATTTTTCCTTATAAGGTAACTGCAATTCGACTTCTTTTGACATCGCTACAGGATAAGAGTAATTAAGAAAATTCTAATAATCTATTTAGGCTGACTAAAAATACTTTATATTTTCATAATAATACGGTGTACTACTCTTTTACATATGGCTCTATTGCTCACATTACACAAGAAAATAACATATTTTACATCGTTTGCCTTATTATAATTAATTGTACGCAATATGTCTCAATTCCGACACGGGTGTCGGAATACGGACAACAATAATCCCTAATTATTACAGGCAGTCGGAATTACGAACATTTATAGTCCCTAATTCGTCATAAAAATTGGCAAGCATCATAGAAGATGATGAAATAAGAAGACAGAATAATGCAACATTAGCAGCAGAGACTAGCGATTTTGGCATTAATACACCACCTCTTTCGGCCTGAAACAACCAAAAAAGTAAAAAGAAATTGTTCTTATGTAACACTATCTCTGATGCTTGGAGAGAATATTTGCTAATAAAAAAGAAGGAAGCACACAAGAAAATCATAATAGAGATAGAAGAATGAAAGCGAAAAAAGGAACAGAATAAAACGTTGTGCCAACAAAAAGAGAACACTAAAAGTTCTAGATGCTAGAAACTTTAAAAACCGATGAAGTAGAGAGGGCAGACTGAAGAATACTAAGGAGTTATTTTATACTGTGTTTCTTTAAAACTGGTAAAACATAAATGTTTAACACTTATTGTTTATTTGAATATATATATTTGTCCGAATAATGTACCACAAATGTCTGAGGTGTCGGATTTCGGATCAAAATATACGCTTAGTGTCGGAATGGGGGACAATTGTTAAACTTATAAAATGTAATATAAATTAAATAACTATTATCAATTGTCTTTAAAAATGAATAGCCAGATATCTTCAAAAGGATATAATTCTTTAAAAAAAAGTTGACATTAGCACCATGTACATATAAATTCTACAGTTACAAATGTAACAAAAATTCCTTAATCTTTCTGAATTTGGGGAGTTGACCTTACTATACCTGTTAGGCTGCAGATTTTAGACAAATTGTGCTACTTTTGTGTTTGAAACGTGTTTTGAAATTGAAATCTACATCTCAACAAAATTGAGACAAATTACGAGTAACATAATCTGTTCATACGGTTTAGGGTAATGTTGGAAACGTTGCAGATGATGTTATTTTTCTTGTCACTGTTGTATTAGCAACACTTTGTAAAATTGACCATCCTTGGTGCAGTGACAGAGCTTCTTTGTAGTGGTGTGTCATTAATACGCATTCCTCTGATTCGCATTCACCCAAACAAATCTTCGAAAAGGCCTAGCCACTGCCAATTCACAAGCTCTGCACAGTAGGTTTTTTCGATAGATCAGCTGAATATCAATTTTATAACATCCTATACAACGTGATGGAAATAAAAAGAAATCATCACAATAGTCCTATCTTACAATAAGATTAATTGAATTATTCACATTATTAAGCTTAATTGTAAACTAAAACATTTAAATTTTGCACAAAATGTTGTTATCAGTAAGTATATATAAAATAGTCAGTATATTTCAATGGAAAGTACATACTTTGTTATAATAATAATAATAATAATAATATCCATTTATTGCCCAACAGAGAGACTCCACTTACAAGGCAAAGTATACAAAATATATAAGAAATTTAAATATAAGTACCTACAACTAAGAACACTAAAAACTAACAATGTACATACATAATAAACCATACCAGATCAAAGAAATACGAAATACATTTCCAACAAATGAATGAGACGCAAATACATACAAAGATAACCTAACCTAAAAAAACACTTCACGGTACTGATCTTTATTAGCGTTACGGCACATTGCAAAAATAGGAGCGACACTCAAAACATTAGTACGCATTCGCGGTAGGTAGAAAATATTCCGCGAACGAGAACCCGCACGTGGCACCGAGAAAGACACTCGCGAGAGTAGGTAAATGCTGTCAATTTTATTCTCGATCAGGTTCCACAAGAACCGCACGCCACACCTCTCACGCCGCACAGATAACGACGCCACATCATGTCGCACTAACAATGACGCATAGTCATATCCACGCTCCGGGTAAACCGCATCCACACGGTAGGAAAGGCACTTCAGAAAGCGACGCTGCACCCGCTCCACCTTCAACTGATGGGACACATAATGCGGAGACCAAATAATCGACGCATATTCCAGAATAGAGGCCACAAAAGCAAAGTACAGAGTCCTGACGACACCGACCTCACGAAACTCCTTCGTTGATCGAAGCACAAATCCCAACATTTTATTTGCTTTGTTGCACATCTCATCAATGTGAGGGACAAATGTTAGCCGTGAATCAAAGAGCACTCCCAGGTCCTTCACACGTGTGGAGGTTGGGAGTAGAGCACCAGACAAGGAATACGCAGACGGCAAGGATGTGATAAGTTTTCGCGTGTAGGTGACGCACACACACTTCTGAACGTTTATGATCAACTTATTGCTCACGCACCAGTCCTCAACGATGTTGACGTTACTCTGAAGCAGCTGAATATCCCGGTAGTCACTGATGGATGCGTACAACTTCAGGTCATCAGCGTACGCGAGTGCAGGGCAAGTCAGACTCTCCAACAAATCATCCAAAAATAAATTAAACATCAAGGGACCAAGGTTAGAGCCCTGGGGCACGCCGGAAATAGCAGCAAAACCACGCGATGAATATCCGTTGTAAAAAACGTAACCTGATCTACCATGCAAATAGGAGTGAAGAAGCCTCAGGAGAGTTAAGCTGCAACCAAAGTCACTGAGCTTACGAATCAAGACTCCATGATCAATCACGTCGAACGCATGAGAAAAATCGGTATATATGACATCAGCTCTACCGCCGCCATCCAGAACCTCGGCAAGATATTGCGATATGGATGCCAAATTCGTGAGCGTTGATCTGCAGGAAACAAATCCGTGTTGGGAAGGGGAGATGTAAGGCCGCGTGTTAAAACTAATCGTGTTGTATAATACCCTTTCGAATATCTTCGAGAAGTTCGATAGAATGGCTATAGGGCGATAATTCTTTACTTGAGCTTTGTCCCCTTTCTTAAAAACTGGGACAACTCTTGCAGTTTTCCAAAAGTTAGGGAATGTTGATGATTTGATTGCCAGGTTTATAATGATCGCAAGCGGCCCAGCCAATACATGCCTGGCATCACGCACCAAGAAGGAAGGGATAAGGTCATCGCCAGCTGTCTTCTTGTTGGGAAGTGCTCTCATCAATTCCACCACCTCAGGTGCGCTGACTATACTCTGCGAAAATGCGGGCCGAGACGTATTACTGTCATAGAATATCTCAGATGGAGGGGAATAAACCGCAGAAAAATGGCGTGCAAACGCATTCACAATGTCCTGAGGAATTTCGAAGCATTCATCACCATCATACATAGTTCCCGGTATCCGCGAACTACCACTTTTAAGTCTAACGAACTTCCATAAACCGGCTGGGTCCGATCCAATCTTACCCTCCACATCCCGAAGAAACCTAGTGTACGCTGACGTCGACTGACTCTTGACCAAGGCACGGATTCTTCTAAACTCCCGAAGATAACAGAGATTCCCGGTGGCTAGATGCCTCCGGCGGTAGTATTGCTTGGTCCTTACATTTCTGATTATCTCAGGCGTATACCAATAAGGATAATCCGACGACACGGTCCGCGACCTGGGTACAGACCGGTCAAGTGTAGCATAGATTACCGAATAAAAATTATCGACAGCAACGTTCACATCTACAAACTCCTCGAGAAATGTCCAGTCAATACTGGCGATGTCAGCATACAGCTGATGGAAATCTGCCCGTCCAAAATTATACCTTGCATTGTGCAGATTAGAGGAGAATCGGGAAGATTCCTCGCCCACGCCTGGTCGAAAAGTCATAGAAAGTGAAGGGTGATGAGGATCCTCAGGAGTCATCGGCTGCCAATCCCGCTCAACAGATAAGGACTCCTTATTGTTGGTGAAAGCCAAATCCAATAGTCTGTTATTGTGATTTACAACATAATTCAATTGGCGAAGATCCAACAAATCACAAAAATTCCGCAAAACCAACCCCTTGGCACAATCGGCATATGCAGCAAAACCAGGCACATTAAAGTCACCAAGAAGAAGAGCCCTGTTGCCAATTAGCATCGCAGACAAAGAATCAAGAAACAGCTCAAACTCAACTGGACTGAGATCAGGAGGCACATATATAACTCCAACAAAGAAGACAGTGTGTGCAAAGTAGCACTTACACAATACAAAATCAATCAGCGGAACAAGAGCAGAGAGGTGGGACACATCCACAACAGAATATTTTATTTTAGGAGAAAACGCCAGCAAAACACCACCACCCCTGCAACGACCCACAACAGAACGATTTCTGTCAGAGCGCTCAATACTGTAGTAGTTGTGAAATAGTTCAGAGTCTCTGATGGATTCGGTGAGCCAAGTTTCCGTAAGAAATATAACATCAAAGGACATATCACAAGTATTAATATAAAAGGAACGTGTCTTTGAACACAATCCACGAACATTTTGATAATATAAATTAAAAACAAGGGAGTCTCTGTTGGGCAAATCTAGTTTTCCGACTCAACAATGGTAGGAACACCAGCAATATATTTAATTTTGAGGCTTGTTTCCCCTTTCGATACCCGGCTGTCCAGTTCGATCTTTACAGACTTGTAATATTTGTTCTGCATTGGCGTGCGATCACGGGAAATGGAAATTATGCGCCAACGCTCATGGGATTTCAACTGTTGAGACTTCCGGACTGCACCCACCACGCATTCCTCAGATGCAAGTTTAACCTTTATAGGACGACAAAGCCCTTCCCTAGATGCATCAAAGCGTCCAAGGCGCACAGGCGCCACATTAGATCGGTCTACACCCAAATCATCCAACAGATCGCCCACAAACGCAACATCAGCATCCATCTGGCTTTTCCTAGAGCTGGCAATGTCCTCCTTACAACCGTAAACAATTAAATTAGTTGAGCGCCTTGTACGCTCGAGGACCTCCTGAATGATTTCTTCAGTGTCCCGCATGGACACTGCATGAGTACCTGATGGTGCAGCGACAGCAGATCTCAGCTGTGCAACCTCCTCTTGCAGCGAAATAATTACTGCTTTTAAGCCGTTAAAGTCGCCACTGAAATTACTGCAACTCTTGCACGACCAGGAGATACCAGTTTTGGCCTTAATCCTACGGGCCTCGGCACTCGAAACATCAACACACAGAAGCCGGTATGCAGCTCCACAAATGGAGCAATTTACCATGCGGTGGGGTTCATCGGATACGCCGCAACACTTACAAGCATCTCCACTCATTGCTACCGCGAGAACCACAGCAAAACAGACACAAGAGCCAGAACAACAACAGTTAAAAGCCAAAAGTGAGGTTAGGAATAAGGAAAACGCTCTTCACACCAACGGGGCCGGTCGTGGTGACTCACAACACAGTTAAAGAAGGCCACGGTGGGCAAACAAAAGGGGGAGACAAAGGAGTTCAGTAGAGAATTGTAAAATCCAATCAAGAAGAGAACATAACAAAAATAGAATAACACAATCAATACAGTGCAGCAATATTACGCAAATAACGGAGTTAAAGTTAACAAGCAGTAAAACAACAATGTTAGCACAATGAATATAAACACTAACATAGTCTTCACGCAGGGTATACGCCAGCTGACAGAAACCTGTCCAGCAAAAGAAAGTATTGAACCCAGAGAGAGGCTAGGCCACGCTATGCCCATTCAAAGCCAAAAACAAAGGTATCCGGTGGTAAAAACTCACCCAGTACATCAATACTTATGTGTAAACCCAGTATTCACCTCAAGTACAAAAACGACTGCTAAATTAACACAGTAAACACAACAAATCACCACTTTCCACGAGCGCCCACAAAATCATGCGTGTACGACTGCATGCACAGATGTATTTTTGCTTTAATTTTGTTTTGAATTGTAATTTCATCTCGCACACAGGCATCTCTGCCTAGGCGAGCTTGTATTTGATTATATTACATGTCTTTTTATGAAGGATTGAATAAATTATTATTATTATTATTATATTTAAATATTTTTTTGATTTTTTAATTTATCCAAGCATAAAAATCTGACCAGCATACAACTCTGATTAAATAATTAAAAATGTTTTAAACATTTAAAACAAACTGTTTCAAGCAAGTTGAAAATAAAATAGTTTAAAACAAAATATTTGTTTTAAAACATATTTAAGACAATGTTTTAAAAAAAGTGTTTGATACATGTTTAAAAAAAATGATTTAAAACAAAATATTTGTTTTAAAACATGTTTAAAACAATGTTTTAAAACAAATGTTTTAAAACATAACAACCCAGGGGCCCATTACATAAAACTACTTCGCAACTTTTCACTTTGCGATTTGCAAAGTAAGTGCGAAGTGAAAACTTGAAAATTGGCGAAGCTCATCAAATACGATCACTGAAAATCTTGCACTTTTCAAAACTTGCAAATTGCAAAGTGCAAAGTGAAAAATTGCAAAGTAGTTTTATGAAATGGGCCCCTGGTCATCATAATCAACTTATGCTTGGGATTAGTCCTCGTAGATACGTATAGAATGAACTGAGTAGTAGATAAATTTATATTATTATCATGATAAATACCAGTAAATTGCAGTGAAAAGTGGCAGTGAAACAAGTAATTTCGTATTACGAGTTAAATGTTGTATCGAAAAACCCGACCGCCATGCCGTAAGCTCAGCGCGCTAAGTGGATATTAACCCTAAACGATACTTAGTTGATTTCTGATTTAACCACAATTGAAAAACCCACTCCGAAACTGCAACACAAGACTGCGGCAAGTAAAATTGCAACATAACTTTGTGTACACTACACAGTAGACGATACTGGAGTTTAATGTCGCTGCACATAATGTGGTCATTTCACGTTATGTCGTTCCCCAAAACTCAAAACTAGCACCATATATTACTGCAGAAAATTGCGACAACCGTAACAGTATAAGGCTTACTCGTTTAGTAGGTTCTCTTCGCGGTCTTTCATCCAGTAGTTGTCTGACTTCGGATAGGATTCCACGTCGCATTTGAGCTTTGCGCTGCCACCAACTGGGGCGCCAACAAGAGGTTTAAACACCTGGACCGCCGGCGCATCTGCAACACGACAAACAGAATAAAACTAAGCATATTTAACACAGCCACAAATGGAAAATGTTGCGGGTAAGCCGCTTAGGGCAAGGAAGTGCTTTTGAGTTTAACTTGTATTTTAAATGTAGCGGAGAGTGGTACACAATGGAACAGTTTTTATTATTGTTTAGATATATTTTGTGTTTCAATTATAAGACACAAAGTGGATAGGGATATGTAATTGACATGGTGTATACACCATAAATATAACCTTAGTTGGCATTAAAAAAATGTGTTGATTAGTTAATATTGAATATATAGCAGCACGTGAACAGGTGAACAGCATGGAACAGGTATAGTATACAATGAAACATGTTCATTTCCACTCAAAATAAATTTGTAATGACAAAATAAAAATTATTTTAGAAAATAAGCAACATAACAATAAATATTTTACTATTTTATCTTAAACGATTTATTTTCAAATTTTGTTTAAAATTTGAAAGTAACAAGAATGTTTTTGCTGCACGGAGAAAATATTTGAGGCAAAAGTAGAGAGGGCTCGAGGGGGATAAACGATAGTGATATTCGATTTGAACTAGAAGTCCTTCCGGTTTGACCGGAAGTCGGTGATATTGATACGAGATTTGGAAATAATCTAGGAAAGAAGGTTGTATGAGCCATCATCGGAAAGCTATTTTAAAACTAAATTAGTTTTTCATTTCATTTCAAACTTTTCTCTAATTTGAAGATTATCGTATTCATTTATTTAGGAGCACTAAAATGAACCTGCAGTTATTCTTTAGTTAACGTGATCCGATTTCAACAACAAGCGATAGATACCTATCCATATGATAGCCAATGGACTCAATGCATAATTCTATAGATAGCTGTTTTTCCTTTGTTGGTTTAAACGCGGCTTATGCCGGTATAACTAGTCGGATAGTTGATCCCAGAATAAGTAAACCTATGCCGCCTCCCATTGGTTAATTTGTTCGTTGCTATATGTTGCCAGTTCTAGCTGCTTATGCTGGTGTTTATAAAAATATTTATTTGTGTGCCTGGATATGAAAAGGGACCAATTGACCGAAATTGAGTTATGAGTGTTTTTAGATAGAATAAGTTATGGCAAAAGTACTCCAACATTTTAAGCCGATTACCATAAAAAGAAATTGAAAAAAAAAATTTATGTTGCTGGTGCAAAAATTAAACTTTTGCGCTATAACGCTTCAAACTTTTGCAATGTTTAAAAGTTAATAACTTCCCGCATATTTGGAAGTTACGCTGACTCCAACATTTTTGGAACAATTTCGATATTAATTTCAAGATTTTTAGTAGAATTTATTATTTCATTATTCCGTTTGGGTTTTATAGGTTTTTTAATCTATAGCGTCATTGGCCTGGGCCAACAATATGTATAGTGTAAGCTAGGTATCTTCATCTCTCGAGTCTTAAGAAGACTTAAGCATTCTCGTAAGGGGTTTATGGGGTCCTCTGATTCCAAATCTTATTTATTTTTAGATTTTTAGAATTCAAAATGGCGGATCTAATATGGCGACCAAACATGTAATTAAGTGACGAATTTATACAAAATTAAATTATGTGATATATGAACGTTACGGATTCCTAATCTGTTGTCAGATGTATAAAATTCAAAATGGCGGATCCAATATGGCGACTAAACATGTAATTAACTGTCGGATTCAGAAGAAAACAAATATCTGATGTTAGATGTTTATAATTCAAAATGGCACCGAGTGTAATCTGGCAACCATAATAAATTACCGTGAATTTGCAACTTTTGTCATCCTATTTCCTGTTACATAATTATGCAGCTGTCTGATTTCAACACTTATGTCAGTTAAAAATCCAAATTGGGAGTTCAAATAAATCAGATAGTATCAAATTATTTTAAACGTTTAATGATAAGAAATAAACATAACTAGGGACACAAACATGGAAATACAATCATAATAAATTTATATAAAAAGTGCATTTTTTAAAAACTACGCTTTATAAACAAAATTACAATTTTTTAAAATTTTCTTCAAATTTTCCATTTTTTTAGTCATTTTATTTATTCCGAGCATTGTCGCCGGCAATCTGTCCACATACAAAATGTTAACTCGATTGGACATATTTTCCAAACTCAAATTTTTTTTCAAAATTTTAGAAAATTTTCCAAATTTTTTTATTGCTTCATGTCATTATCACCGGAAATCCGTCCACAGGCAAAATTTCAAATCAATTGGTCTAATTTTCCAAATTTTGAAATTCTTTTCCAATTTTGGAAATGTTTCCATATTTTTCTTATTGCTTCTTGTATTGTCACCGAAAATCTGTCCACATGCAAAATTTTAACTTGATTGGACACTGAGAAGTAGAAATAATATCGATTACAAGATTTGTACATAGCAAACAGACAAACAATCAAATAGACAAACAAGCAAACAAAAAGTGAAGTTAATATAAGCGTAGTAATTGTCCCGGAATATTATATAACTTTGTAATTATATTTTATACAAACAAGTTTATAAACTGCTATCATACGGATATTTGTTTCTGCCACTGTATGCGGCAACACCGTAATGCGCTAGAGCGTAGCGTGATGTCGACAACTGGTCCCTTTTTCGTTCGCAATAAAAACGCATTTTTTCATGCTTTTCCAACCGCAGACGGGTTTCAGACGAACACATCTGATAAAAAACAGAATAATGAGAGTAATTAGCCAATAAAACAAAAATGTGTATTTTGCACAAGTTTAACTTTCTTTGCGATTATCTGCGTAACTAGAAACGGACAACTGGTCCCTTTTCACATCCACGCACACATTTATACATGGTTTAAAGAATGTTATAATGTGTTTAATAAGATGAGAACGTCAGACAGTTAAATATCACCGGTGATATTATCCTTTTTTGTTTAATAATATAATTATTGCATAGAAACTAGTTTCGACTTTATTAAGTCATCATAAGCCGAGATCTTTAAGAAGTTACAATTAAATATACAAACGCAGAAAAAAAAATTATCTAAAACTTAGTCATGTGTATACTGTATACTAAAATCTACATTAACTAACGTGTGTGTCGATATGTGTATGAAGGAACGAGTAGCGAAAACAGGCGTCATACTATCGAGCAGTTATGCGAAAAGCAGAAATCAAAAATTGTGGGAAATAGAAGAAATTTGAAAGTATAAAGATAAGCAACTTATTAAACAAATATTTTGGAAACTATATAGTTTACATGAAGAAAGGTCTCTTAGGGAAGTGAATTTAGGCGTCCATTTAATTAATGTTTTTGTTCGTAACATGATTTTCCAATTCAAATTGTTCGAGGAGGACTATTTTATAACTCTTGCAACATTTTGTTGACTTAATTTTGTATTATTGTAGATGATGCTGTGGCCTGTTTCCGTCGTGTGTTTGTACAGATTAGAAGAATTTCTTGACATTAGAGAGTAACTTGTACATCTTAGATGGTCCGAATTCTACAGGGTGTCTCACGGAACTGGTACATTAGAAGTTTCTCATGTTCTACTGTTTCTGGAAACTTGAAATTTTGGAGTTAGAATTTACTCGATCTGAACTCTTGAGCTAAAATATTTTCAAGTTAACTGTCACGTCCGCTCACCGGAAGTCGGTATCAACTTTGTTATTTTAAATGGAATGATATAATTTTAGTTATATTTTTGGTTTCTACGTAATACGTCATTTTTGATAATGTTTCCCTATACCTAAATATCACCATTTTTAAGTTTTTTTGATTTTACTAATTTTTTGGTGATTTTCGCGGTTAAGTTTAAAATTGAATATCTCGGTTATTATTGAAACTAAAAGTTTCATGATTGGTAGTCCAAAACTAGAAACATAACCAAATAAGACGATGTTTAGTTCATCATGATATCTTATACAGGGTGTTCAAAATTTACAACACAATAATTGAATTTTCAAACGTAAAAGACTCATCTTCTTCAAATGGAATACCCTGTATACCGATACGCCATTCGATAGGAAATCTTATTCTCTATCAATCAATATTAGGGTTCCCTATATTTATCTTTAATAGTTTTTGAGATATTGTCACTTTTTCTGTAAATCCATTTTGAATACTCCCATTTAATAAAGGGGGACGAAATTAGATATGAAATTTACAACGAAAATTTAAATAGTGATAGATATTTAAAAATTTTGCGAGGATGTGTGAACAATTTTTGCGAAACTGTTCCCCTCAATATTCTACGCGACTGCTTTTATCAAATGGACGGTGCACCGGCACATTCTTCGCATGTGGTATCCATTCAACTTAATCAGATGTTTGACGATAGGTGGTTCGGAAATAGGGGATCCTGGCGGTGGCCACCAAGCTCACCAGATTTAACACCATTAGACCTTCATTTCTAGGGTCATGTGAAAAGTCAGGTCTATTCCACACCAGTTAATACTCGAGAAGAATTGATTAGTAGCTGCCATTAATGGACTTCAGCGACAAGAAATCCGAAGAACGACGATGACAGAAGTACAGCGAAGAGTTTTAAAATGTTTGGAGCAGAACGGGTAGCATTTCGAACAACATAATTAAGTTTTAATTTAAGTTAGATATCCCAAATATTTTATTTTTATTTTAACAAACCTTTTCAATATTTTTCTGTTTTCCTTCTGTTCCAAAGTTGTTACATTCCTATAAATGAAAACTAGATCGTTTTGTATTTAGTTTGCATTCTTTTTTACTAAAGGGAAAACTGGTTAATCGACGGTTTGTGTTTTTTATTACCCTTATATTGATTGATAGGGAAGAAGATTTACTATCGAATGGCGTATCGGTATACAGGGTGTTCCATTTGAAAAAACATCGTTTTTTAAGTTTGAAGATTCAATTATTGTGTTGTAAATTTTGAACAGCCTGTATAAGATATCATGATCAACTAAACATCGTCTTATTTGGTTATGTTTCTAGTTTTGGACCACCAATCATGAAATTTCTAGTTTCTATAATAACCGAGATATTCAATTTTAAACGTAACCGCGAAAATCACCAAAAAATTAGTAAAATCAAAAAACTCAAAAATGGTGATATTTAGGTATAGGGAAACATTATCAAAAATTATGCATTTTGATACGTAGAAACCAAAAATAAAATAAAAATTATATCATTCCATTTAAAATAAAAAAT
The DNA here is from genome assembly GCA_963966075.1 of Aphodius sticticus. Lineage (NCBI taxonomy): Eukaryota > Metazoa > Arthropoda > Insecta > Coleoptera > Scarabaeidae > Aphodius > Aphodius sticticus. The sequence goes on from OZ014511.1 coordinate 29,519,850, forward strand.
TTGATACCGACTTCCGGTGACCGGACGTGACAGTTAACTTGAAAATATTTTAGCTGAAGAGTTCAGATCGAGTAAATTATAATACCAAAATTTCAAGTTTCCAGAAATAGTAGAACATGAGAAACTTCTAATGTACCAGTTCCGTGAGACAGCCTGTATAGTAGTATCATTATTAGTAGGCTTACCATAATTATAAAATTTCAAACCGGGACAAGAATTACTTATAAAAATGAAAAAAATATGTGAATAGTTTAATTGAATACTAACCAAATAAAATAAGACTTGATAACACTGATTTTTAAGCAAGACATTTTTTTTCGTAGATTATCTTTTAAATCATCTCATAAAATTTTGATCGTGCTGAAAACTGAAAAAAGAATTTCAAAAATTTAAAGCAGTTAACCGTCAACAAATATGCTTAATAAGCACCTTAGATGGTGCTTATTTATTTAATAAAATTTCGCATTTGTTTAAATTATTAATTTGTGGGTACAACGATATGACTGTATCGTAGTGAGGCACAAGCTCAAATGGTCAATTGTGGCCTAGGAGCTGCGCGGAAAAAACCGCACCTCTACCATACATTTACATTGTGGGTACAAACTATCATATGAACTTATACCCAAAGATTATATAACCCCCACTGATAACTTTCAATTTGATTATGCAACCACATTTTGCAAACATTTTTATACATTTTGTTAAAGCAGATCACCGAAATTCCATGTTCAGTTGAAAACACAAAATAAGGGGTTGGTCGTCTTTGAGCAAAATTGAAATAATTGGCAATAATTTTTAAAAAAGTTATGGACATTTTGGACAAGAGCCAACAAAAATATCAAATCCCTCCACTCAGTGCTCTACATAGTATCGTATCTTTTCGGGCTCCCGACCTCCCCCCCCCCCCCCCCCCGGAGAATCCTTTAGGAGTAAATCCTTAATCAATTAATTTGGTATATTAGAGAAAAGTATCAACAATGTGTCTAAAAGTCAAAGACATTTTTCTATTGTTAAGATATGTAGTTTGTACCGCAATACCCAAATAAGATACAAATTATTGAATACAACGATTACTTACCTACAATTTGACATAGGCAGAAAAGATATAGAAAATTTTTTGGCATATAACCCATGAAAATTATTGTGATTTAGGGGATGTTTCGCAGGAACATGAAAGGGTGAGTATGACTAACTCAATTATGTATCTACATTTTAAGTATAAAATAAAATCTTGCAGCATTTTTTTGAAAAAGTTACAAACAATTACCCATGGCAACGCATAATAATATGTACCTTGGCCTGTTAATATACAATATTGTTACAATAACTAATCGGGGGCGGATACAGATACATGTCACTGATCAGGGGCGGATACAGGGGGGGGGGCAGGGGGGAGGGGGCGAGGCCCCCCTTGGCGCGAATTTGTTGGTACGGCGGAGAAGAGATTATTGTGATTTTACCGGCTAGGTCTTGTATGTGTGTTTTTATTCGGTTGCATGTACGAAACAGTTAAATGAAAAAAAAAATTGTTAAGCTTTGCACCAGACTTGATGACCCCATAGCGTAAGATGTCATTTAGCGCCCCCCCCCCCCCTTGAGCTTTTTCTGTATCCGCCACTGTCACTGATTCATGCGTCGTCAAGTTTGACAATAATTGTTCCTAGATGGCGACAGGTCCCGATCGATCTTTTAATCTGATTGATTTGGTACTATTATAAAAGCTGTTAGAATTCTAACTGAGTATAAACCCGCCGGGCCTTCGTGACCGATGTTTCAAATCGGGATTGTCCCGGGACCTATAGTAAGCCTAATTATAAGTGAAAGGTTTGTATAATTTGATGACTGGTGGTTTTCTAAGATCTATAGTGGGTCGATTTTGTTTGAAATTTGTCAAAAGGGTCGTTTGTTTTTTTTTGGAAAAGCATAGAGTTGGGATTCGTTGATCGTGGGTTAATGTTGGTCGTTTTTACGTTTTTAAAGAGTTTATGTTATTGGATAGATGAATAAGAATAATTAACATTGTTTATTGTTGATATATAAGCTTTCTGTTTAATAGGAAACTAGTATAAGGGTCGGTATATTCATCTACCCATAAAGTGCTGCATAGCTGTGGCAGATAAGTCAATTGGTCGCCCTATTACTTATGTGGTGGTTAAGCTAACAGACACTTAACGGGGGGTGAATAAGTCGACCCTAAGGATAAATCAATTGGTAATTTTGTATATAAATTGATAACGTCGAAAGATAACATAATGTTATCCTTTAAAAAGGCATGTTTTTGTTTCGTTAATGAATTGAAAAGAATTTTTAACATTGAGGCTGAAAGCATAAATCTCCAAAGATGGTTGATATTAATTTGGTTAAGATGAATGTGGGTGGGTTATAAAAAATAGTGATGGATGTTGTTTCTTATGCAATTTGGGAAAGGAATAGAGTTTTACGTTTTTAAGGAGTTTATGTGATTGGATAGATGAATAATAAGAATTAACATTGTTATAAAAATGGGGAAAATGATTAAAACATTTAAAATAACCATTATTGAGAAAATCGGACAATATCCTGTGCGCCCGAACGCCAAAAGGTTATTTTTTTGCGTTTAGTTTAGAAGGCAATTTTTCCATCAACATGTTTATTGGTGTTAATGCGCACATTGACGTTTGGATCAGAACTTTCGAGTTTCAATTTCGAAAACTCTAAACAATAATTAATTGTCCGATAACGGTAACGATTTGGACGTATTTTTATATGAGCTGGTTAGCTGTGTCGACTTCCTGTTTGCGTTTAGCACATGGGAAGTGAAACATCCTGTACAAGTAAATATACTTTTCTGATTGCATTATACAATCTCCTACAAACATCACTGTTTTTTTTTTTTTCGTTTACTTAATTTTCTATAGCCAACTAAAGTTACCACTTTGTTATGGCTCTGTCGATCTCGGAAGTGAAAAATGGTTTGACACAGATCTGTCAAAATTATAGCACGGTCAATTCATATTCAATAGCAAAATGATATTTGCATTTTTATGTCAAATTTTTTTGCTTTTGTAGAACACTATGAATTAGAAACGGTAATTTAAAAAAGGTTTTTCAACTTACTCCTACAATTAATCGGGCTTCTTATCTTCTTCTTCTGGTATTATTATGGCGTTGTTCATATGTTAACTCACACATGGTGCTTACGAAACTAGTTTCATCGCTATTCAATACAATTGTTCAAGATATATACATGATGTGTATGCAACTCAACATACACCGATATACATATTTTATAAACATACATTATATTTCACTTGTTAAACTGAAAGCTCTCTTGAAAACCATTTTATAGTGTTTATTAAAGTTTTCTTCTCCATTTTCTGTAAAATACACACACAAATAAAAATATCCAACATCCTGGAATTGATATTTCAAAAGCTGGTTGTTTTCAGGAAATTATTTTGCTTCTTATATTTTTCTTGCGGAAGTAGTCAATCAGTGGCGGACTGGGTCCAAAAATGTTGGTTGCCAGGAAGCCAGGAGGGGGCCCACATTTTTTTTTGTTCATGCTGCCGGTATATACATATACAGATGTCCCACTTTTTTCCCCGCAAAATTATTTTTAGAAAGCAAATGTCATTCTGAATAAATTTTTTATAAGGACTTATTTGTTTTCTCAATTCCTTGAAAAGTTTCAGCCGTTTGAACACACCCACTACACCTTACAACGATAGAGAGTAAATAAATTTAAATAAAAATATTTAAAAGAACATTTTAAATAAAAATATTTAAAAGAAAATCGACATAAATTGAATAAAAATGAACCAAAAAATTCATATGAAGCTTTCTATTATTTTTTTCTAGAAAACAAATGTCATTTTGAGTAAAAAGTATCATATGGACTTATTGGTTTTCTTATTGGTTTTGCTTAAGAAGTTAGAGCCGGTTAAAATACGGTTTTGTTAATAACTCAAACGGTTGTAACTTTGTTATAAATTGAAAAAATAATACGTCGATATGAAACGTTTTACACAGTATCTTATTTACTATACAGGAGAAAAAAGTGAAAAATGAAAGAGTTACAAAAAAAACTTACAAAAATATTATGAAATAAAATGTTCGACTAAATATTATGGAGGTAAAGTAAAACTGTGTTTGGTGTACAATAGTTTTAATAATATAAAAAAAAATAATATTCAAACAAAATAAATAGTATTCTTACAAATAAACAAACATAAAAATATTAAAAATTTATCATAAATGTATATTTATCGATCTTATATATCTTTCAGCTTTCCTAAAATGTCTAACCCGGTGGTCTATCGTCAACAGCTAAAAATATATTAAGCATCTAATGTTACATTTGTAACTTATGCACAATATTCCCAAATTACTATTAAATATCCGATTGTTCGATGAAATCCAACAATCTCTCAATTATAATAATTCTTCTTTTCATGCAGCAGCTTTTAGTAATAGCATTTTGCAAGTTTGATTTATACAAACATATAATTTTTGATATTTATTTTCTTCAAAGATTAAGAATTAGTAATTTATGTATCAATCTAAAATTGTTTAAATAATACTTATCAAAGACATTAAATTGTTCATGGTGGTCCAACGCATTGGAAAACTAGACGCCTGATTTAATCGGGTTTGATTTGTGACTCTGAAGACATATTGAGGAAAACATTTATGGGAATATTACAACTACCTACGATAGCAAACATGAAGAATAGAAATAAGGAGGCGTCAAAATGTTTTTGTGGAAACCATGGAAAATTTAATATTTCCACCAAGGATTTCCACCGAGAATTTGAAGCAAGACTGAAACGCATTGACCTGAGAGGGTTGATATGTGCACTATTGACAATCGTACTGAAATAATAATTATTTATTCAGTTTACAATTATCCATTTATTTAGTTATTTATTCTTATGAGAGTACAGAAATGTTTGGATGTCTGAAGAACACCACATTGCTACCAAAGCACTCCTTGCTTTTGTTATCAGTAGTAACTGGAACATCCCTATAAACTTATTCCTTAACATGTCCCGAAATAAATAAATTGAACAGGCGATTTAGCTGGCTAAGGCGTTAGACCACTACAACCAACCCAAGGATCCATTAAAATTCTTTAAATAATTTAGAATATTACGTAAATAAATAATAAAAATTTTAAATAAGTTTCGACTGGTACTAATAAAACTAATTCTTGGATGGTCATAAATTGTTCGTTTGTGTAACTCATAGTAGCAGTTTTCAATGACTAAATGTTGCTGCAGAAGAATCTTTACATTTGTGCGATTGCTGAATTTCGTCGTGACAACTAGATATTTTATATTAATTTATGAAATATTTTGCATGCGTATAAATGTTATATTAGATGCTTAATAACTTTTAGCTGTTGACGATAGACTTACCGAGTTAGACATTTTAGGAAAGTTGATTTGTCGATCTTTCGATGTCAAGATATACAGGGCTGTTCCATTTAAAATTCTTAAGTTATTTGACATTTAGCAAATCTCCAATTATTCAGGATAAGTCATATTTGAATCGCAAATGAATAATAACTGTAAAAAAATGCGATACTTTTACTATGCAAAATGAGTTCTTTTATTTCTTTATTCTTGTTAGTTACCTTAGAATAATGTTTTGAAAATGCTCATTTTTGACAAACATTTCTCAATATCTCAGAAACAGTTGATAATAGCCTAATACAAATTGATGTCATAACAATTAGGCTAAAAATGTTCATCAAAAATTGCAATAATATACCTAGTGTTCATTTAAACAAACATAAGTTTGTTGGTACGTTATTGTGGGACACCCTGTAAGCATGCCAATATTTTCTGGCTGTAGGGCGAATGATTATCTATAACTTTTATAACACCCTGTACATCAATTTTATGATATCTTCGAAAGTGAAAAAGATATATTACTTTTTATATCATTGATCAACACAAAAATGCGCAACTTTGTTTCTAATATATTTTTCTATATTCATGTTTTTTTTTTAATTTATTTTGTTTTAAATTACATATTGTATTTTATAAATAAATTTTATTTTATTTTTATTGCATGTATAAAAGAACATTCAGTACAAGTGATTCATTTTTATACCCAAGTAAAATTTTATTTATTTGATTTACTTTTGGTCCCTTTCATATGGTCAGCCAATATTCCATAATGTTTTCCTATATCAATTATCCGATTAAGTTTTAATTTTGTTCATCATAGCATTGACTTTTCTATTTTTAATGTTTCTTGGTAAAAACTACCACATCATGCCATAATAATTCTGTACTCTGTGACGTATTGGTATTTCAATTTCGGATGAATAATATTTTTGCCAGAAACTGGTCAATAAAATTTTTTAAAAAACTTGTGTTTTTATGAAATTTAAACGTCTATTAAAAAATGCTAAGTTCGATTAGTAATAGATTTTAAGTTCTCTTAACAAGGGCCTTTTGGAGAATTTTCATTGTTTCCCAAAGTGGGTTTCTTAAAACTCACCATGCAGTTTTCTTATGGGGTTCATATTTATTGCCAAACATAAATATAAATTCTTACCGAATTTATTGCAAATAGGTGGGGCCCTCTTATTGCCTGATATCTTTTCGTGCGGCGGTCCAGTGATAATTTCAGTATAAATAAATGTATTATTAATATTATCAACATATTGTCTTAAGGGGGGCCCACTTAAGGGGGGGCCCACTTGCCATCGGGCAACCTGGCATTATGGCCAGTCCGCCACTGTAGTCAATTGGAAGGATTTAGATACTTCTGCTTTTCTTATTGGCACAATGATAATATATTGTGCTTTAACAGCAAGTTTCTCAAACCTATACGCACCTATTAATCCAATATTCTATTACATCACACAAAGCATTCATTTATAGGCATTACCCCAAAGCCAACAACAATAGCGCCATACACCGTAATTTGATTTGAAAATTCTACCCCACGGCTGATCAGTACAATAATGCAACTCGCTATGACGCACAATACTTTTCTCCATTCCATTGTTTTGCCGTGCTACAACTGCCATCAATCAGTGTAATTTGTCCATATTATTTAAACTGCAACCGAACGATATATTCGCGGCTGAATATTTATTTGGGGTCCGTGACGTGCCACAATGGAATCTATCAGTGAATATCACCTACATTATTCACCTCGCCAATCGCGCTGTTCAAATTGGCTCGCAGATTTGTATTTTATTCGTTACAATGTGAAATATTGATAAATAATTCAGTTTTTCAGGCAAGTGCAAACCCAATCAATTCTTTTGTTTGTCAATTTGTTTTCGCTATAATAACATATTTACTGGGGTTTATTGTATACGCGAGATAATGATGTTGACATTCACATGTTTTTTTTGTTATAAAAATAGCCTTGGGAGTCCTGAGGGACGAGAGAAAGAGCAAAGAAATTCTGAAGGGACATATTATGTTGATGTAAGTAGTATTGATTGAGCAAATAAACGTTTGCTAACATGAAGATACTAATGTTCCTTGAAATAATTCTTTATTAGACTAAGTTGTAATAAAAACAATATTTATTATACAGTATGGAAACAAGAGAAAATCTCTCAAATTGTATGCTGTTAGAAAAAATTCTATTTAATTATCAAAACACTCACTTTATATCATTTTAATATTCCGACCTTCAGTTATTTTTTTTACTTATGACATCATCGACACTTTGTTTAAATGGCAACCACATAGTTTTTGTACACATATTGATAGATCTGTTAATGGTCAGTAATTTACAAATTGTATGCTTACATATGAAACTTTTCGAGAAAATGATAATTAGGGTAATAGTAATAATTTTTGTTAGTTTATGGAATTGACTTATTTGCGCTGAATACGACTCCGACCTTTTTTATTAACTTTCAGGCCTTCAGGTAAATGTACAAAGATTATGGTTTACTAAAAGATTATGTTGAGGTTTCCAGGATGATGAGTTCAGCTTTATGTTTTTATTTTATTCATATATTCTTTTTTCAAGAAGTTTTCACCTTTTCAACATCACCAGACAAACCAACTACAGCATGTAGGTAATAAATATTTTTACTTTATCATAAGCAGTATGTAAAGTATTGTAATCGTGCGAAAAAAAATTTGAGATTTTAGCGGAAATATGTCTTTTTCGGTCCCCTGAACATTTTTGACCAAGGTACAAAAAAATGTCTGTGTGTGTGTGTGTGTGTGTGTGTGTGTGTGTGTGTGTGTGTGTGTGTGTGTGTGTGTGTGTGTGTGTGTGTGTGTGTGTGTGTGTGTGTCTGTGTGTGTGTTAGTGTGTGTGTGTGTGTACCCGTTTTTGTGGCGACGATTCCGGAGAAACTACTAAAGGTATCGGGACGAAACTTCATATTTAGAAGTTTCATAACCAAACTTAGAGCTGAGAAGCTTTCTGTTGAAAATGGTTCAAAGGAACGGGTGGTTTACTCTTAGCATTTTTCGAAGATTTTGCAAATGAGCCGCTGTTTGTCTAATATCGTCAAAATAGTTAAATAATAAATTAAAGGAGAGGATATTTTCTATAATTTATGTATATGACATTTTTTGGTAGAATTTATAGTTTACCTGCATGAGCAAATTCTATTTCATCGAGATCGGTCGTACTGCATTAAAACTAGTAGCCAGGATATGTCAGATTCTTTTATTCTAATGACAGTAGCTAGTGTCAAACGCTAATGTTTTGAAAATACTACTGTCAATATAGGCTGCGTTCGGATATTGAACACCGTTACACTTTTTACACCCACCAACACGTAAGTGTCATTTGGACGGTGTACCCGGTGTCAACGGGGTACAATATCCGAACGCAGCTTTATCCGAGATATCTGTCTAGTTCCACTAGTTTTGGTTAATGCAGACATAGCCGATCTCCATCAAATAGAATCTCATGCAGCTAAACTATTAATTTTATATATAGTATGATAAAGTCATGTGCCTGGCCACATCAGATTTTTTTTTAAAATATACAAAAAATGCTTTGATACTTAAACTCAAAAGTTTAAGGTTTTTTTTATCAATACTACCTATAATTGTAGTCGTTTGGTATTTCAAAATACAAAATGAATTCGTGTTTGCTAACATGGTCCACTAAATATTTTTAATTAATTTATAAAAATATCTTATTTGTTTCTCTTATTAAATAACATTTTGAAAGGGTATAAAAATAGATATTTTTTTATAAAGTTAGAAGCACCGTAGTGGGTGATCTATTTTGCGTTATTAGCTAACTATTATCCACATGCATTCATATTTGACGTATTGGTCATTAATTACTGAAAACCTAACAAGAATATTGGATATAATTTTTTTAACAGAATTAAAACATACTGGAAATTGATTTATTGAATTAAAATTAATAGTATTATTACATTACATTATAAACTCTAGTAGAACAAATATACCTACAGTAATATCCAGGAAAAATCCGTTGCAAAATATTTTAATGAACACACCACTCGCTTCTAAGATCGTAATTAAACCTGTATACAACTTAAGTTAAATAATAATATTAACTATTATTAAATAATAATAGTGTTGATTAATAAAATTATTGATAAATAATTTTGAACACTAGCAAATTTAACGCTTTATTATGTTTTATGGTTGTACTAATAAAACTTCCTGTATATAACTTCTTAAGTTTAAATGAAAATAAAAAGTGTTAATTGTCTAGTTAATAAAATCATTCCGAAATTTATTTTAACAATGGCAATTTGAACGGTTCATTTTCTTATTATTATTTATTATAATAATAAGAAACAACAAAGTATTGTAATAATCACGAATGTAATCACCAATAAACAAAAATACAATTTTAATATGCTAATATATCAATTCCTTGAAAATATTTCAGGTAAAATTAAATAAAACTATGAGCACGTGGTATGATAAATTAAAATTATATTTATTCATTAGTAGCAGTGATACGTCTAAGAACGTGTAAATAAAATACTCAGTATAGATTATAACGTATAACATATAACATAGTGATAATTGTAATATTAAATTGTGTTGATTGTGTAAGTCATAAAATTCTTGAGAAATTATTTTTAACACTGGAAAATCTAACGCTGTATTATCTTATTATATTATTATAACTATGTGAAATTACAAAGTATTGTACTAATCATAAATGTAATTACGAACAAACAAAACATACAATTTAATTATAGTGAAATCTTAATTCCAGGAAGACATTTGATGTACGTACGATTAAATAAAAAGACTGCGCACGTGTTCTGATAAAGTAAAAAATAAAATTCTTCATTATTAATGGACACTTATCGTCTGAGATTTACTAATAAACACCCTATAAATAGTTTTGATTGTAAAATTAATAAAATTCTTGAGAAATCATTTTTAACACTGGTAAATTTAACGTTTTATTATCTTATCATATTATTATAATTATACGAAACAACAAAATATTGTAATAATCACGAAATTAATCATAAACAAACATAAAATACAATTTTAATATGTTAAAGTCTCAATTCCTCGAAGATATATTACGTACGATTAAATAAAAACATGCCACGTGTTCTGATAACGTCAAAATTAAATTTATTCATTATGAAATTACACATAATTGTATTTAATTGTACATTGATAATAAGAAGCACACTGTAAAACTTGTATAATTATTTTCAAAATCAACAAAAAGAACAAATGAATCGTCTGCAGTGTTCCTAATAAGTTTCTATTTCGATCTATTTTACAATATAATAATATAATATTTGTTTTAAAAGTAAATACGTTAATGAGGTACACATAAACCACGTCTGCATGCAGTAATTAACCGCAGAAAATTGAGGGAATAATAAATGCGGATATTTTATTAATTATGGTTTAATTTTAATTTTAATTTTGCATCAAATCCCTCAAATTCTAGTAATATTCAACAAATATTAACGTGTCGTAAATAATCTGCTTCCCCAATAATTAAAATTCCACTTGTTTAAAATATTCGCAAATAACAAAATTTCAAAACTTTTATATAAATTCCAAATCGACAATTTTCACCTTTTCAAGTCAAACCCTCATAGCCTCGTCGGTCGAAACCAGGCATACAGGATTTCCAGCGTTGAAGAAAAACTGGCCCACCAAGACCCCTATATAAGCTGCCACGAAACTCACCGACATTCGTTAGCGACAGAAAGTGAAAGAGTGCGTATCAAGAGTGGACCAGGACGGTGGTTCTGAAAGACAAGAAATTCGCAAAGTGTAAAGAAAAAAGCAACAAGCTGTTGTTCGTCCTGTTAAAACTCTTGGCCAAGTATACGAAGAGAAGAAGATGCCTTGCAATCCATGCGGTCGCTCAAATAAGGCACCGGCGAGGAAGCTGGTGAAGAAATCTGCGCCGAAGAGATCATCCTGCGGGAAATCCAGCTGTGGTCCATCAGGAAAACGAACCGGTCGTGCAAAATGTGGTAACAGCAATCGTTGCGCCTACAGCAGTTGCTCCTCAACGGATGAATCATTCGATTCAAGCAGTAGCTACGATTCGAGCAGTAGCGATGAGCCGCGTCGAGGTGGCAATAAACGGCCATCATGCTGTCGTTAGCCGAGAAGAAAGAAGCGTTGCGTGCGCCTGGCGTGAGATACTCATTTGTAATTTGTGTTTTACCTTTTTTCTCTAGATGTAGTATTGTATTTATTGTATTTATGTGTATTTAAATTATTGAGCTATCCTTACATTGAATTTTAATTATATTTGGATTTTACTTAGAAAGATTTAATAAAGAATGACTATTTAATGACAAATTTGTGTTTTATTCTTTGTGTCTTGAAATCTTAGTGCTCATATGGTAAATACTAGTGACTTGTAGTGAAATGAATATGGTGGAGGTAAGTGAGGCCAACAGTTCTATTAAAATTTACTTGGTTATAATTGGAAATTGTTGAAATATAGGAATTTTCTAGAAGGTAAGGTACAAAGTTAGGTTTATATTAATACCAGAAAAATTTAATACCCAATATTTTACTTTGCGTTGGTACATAAGCTTTTACAGTCTTATTGTGGAAATGATTTAATTAAAAAATTTCTACCTCGTAAGTACTAAATTTATTATTTATAATACGTCGACGTAAACCATTTCTAACATTTTGTATAGGATATTCAATGTATAATTTTAACTTTATAAAGCTGAATTTTTGAAGTTTTTTTCAGACTGAAGGTTACGTTAAAAGCATTATTTTCCGACAATCGTTTGACACTAGAACGGACATATGGCGAACATTTCTGTCAACTGACCGGTTGGTGTTAGACCCGGTGGTATTTTTATTTTTGTCATTAAGTAAGTTGGATTCGGTAATGAATGATTAAAGTCTGAAATTAACTATGATTCTAACGATTTCAATACGTTACTACAAAAACCATAAGCTATCGATTGATATCAGTGTCATCGACTTCATTTGATCTTTATATACACTGTACATTAAAATACTAGAATTACTGGTTTTAATCTAATTAATTTATTATTTTACCTATATGTCGTGCCAAATGATAGTTTGCATAGCGTTGGTTATTGGAAATATGGATGGTAATTTTAACTATTTAAAGCTGAAATTTTCAAAATCATGTTGTATATTTAAGCACATTTTCAATTGAAGAGAATGTCACATCTGGAGACCTAAAAAGTTACGCAACTTTGGGACAGAGTTTACAAGATGTCAATGATCTTTCTTCTGTGTAAATATAGTATAATTTAGTGTACAACATACATTTACAAAATAATATACGCAGGCAATGGATGCTGTTGTAAGCAAGATCTATCTGGTCATGCGCGCCGTGCTTGTCTCAACGCAGCAAAAATTTTGTTGTGACACTAGATGAAATTTTTTGGAGGGTAAACTAACATTTGATTAAAAAAGTTGAAAATTGACAAAATAGCTGCTGTTTGAATTTTCAGTCGACATTTCTCGACTTTTCACATCTTTTCGTTTTCAATTAGTTATAGAAAATTGTATTTATTTCTAAATTTCACTTCTTAATTGTTCAGCCATCAATATAAAGTATTTCTTTAAGGGGAAAATAGTTCAACCTGATCCGTTGAACTATACAAACGTTAGAGCGTGACCCAATTTGAAAGATGTGTTTCTAGAAAACGCGTCTGTTGTATCAGTGTAGCAAATTCTACAAGAAAAAAATAAACTTTTTAAGATTCTTGTTTTATTTGAATTCATAAAACCGTAAAGATTTCCAAAATCAAGAAACTGTTTCAGGGTAAGCCCCTGAAACAGTTTCATGATTCATTTTCATTCTATAATACCAGGTGACCCAGACATATATAGGCCCGAAATGTAGGCTAGACATATGCAATTTGGAGACGAAAGACTATTTTTTGAAACCTTTGATGGTTTGTTATTATTTATTGGTTATTTCTTTCTGGTTACTATTGATGTAAGAGCATATTATAAACTCACAGCCGTTCGTTAGCGACAGAAAGTGAAAGGAGTGCGTATCAAGAGTGGACCAAGATGGTGGTTCTGAAAGGCAAGAAATTCGCAAAGCGTAAATAAAAAAGCAACAAGCTGTTGTTCGTCCTGTTAAAGCTCTTGGCCAAGTATACGAAGAGAAGAAGATGCCTTGCAATCCATGCGGTCGCTCAAACAAGGCACCGGCGAAGAAGCTGGTGAAGAAATCTGCGCCAAAGAGATCATCCTGCGGGAAATCCAGCTGTGGTACATCAGGAAAACGAACCGGTCGTGCAAAATGTGGTAACAGCAATCGTTGCGCCTACAGCAGTTGCTCCTCAACGGATGAATCATTCGATTCAAGTAGTAGCTACGATTCGAGCAGTAGCGATGAGCCGCGTCGAGGTGGCAATAAACGGCCATCATGCTGTCGTTAGCCGAGAAGAAAGAAGCGTTGCGTGCGCGTGGCGTGAGATACTCATTTGTAATTTGTGTTTTACCTTTTTTTTTCTCTAGATGTAGTATTGTATTTATTGTATTTATGTGTATTTAAATTATTGAGCTATCCTTACATTGAATTTTAATTATATTTGGATTTTACTTAGAAAGATTTAATAAAGAATGACTATTTAATGACAAATTTGTGTTTTATTCTTTGTGTCTTGAAATCTTAGTGCTCAGATGGTAAGTACTAGTGACTTGTAGTGAAATGAATATGGCGGAGGTAAGTGAGGCCAACAGTTCTATTAAAATTTACTTGGTTATAATTGGAAATTGTTGAAATATAGGAATTTTCTAGAAGGTAAGGTACAAAGTTACGTTTATATTAATACCAGAAAAATTTAATACCCAATATTTTACTTTGCGTTGGTACATAAGCTTTTACAGTCTTATTGTGGAAATGATTTAATTAAAAAATGTCTACCTCGTAAGTACTAAATTTATTATTTATAATACGTCGACGTAAACCATTTCTAACATTTTGTATAGGACATTCAATGTATAATTTTAACTTTATAAAGCTGAATTTTTGAAGTTTTTTTCAGACTGAAGGTTACGTTAAAAGCATTATTTTCCGACAATCGTTTGACACTAGAACGGACATATGGCGAACATTTCTGTCAACTGACCGGTTGGTATTAGACCCGGTGGTATTTTTATTTTTGTCATTAAGTAAGTTGGATTCGAGTAATGAATGATTAAAGTCTGAAATTAACTATGATTCTAACGATTTCAATACGTTACTACAAAAACCATAAGCTATCGATTGATATCAGTGTCATCGACTGCATTTGATCTTTATATACACTGTACATTAAAATACTAGAATTACTGGTTTTAATCTTATTAATTTATTATTTTACCTATATGTCGTGCCAAATGATATTTTGCATAGCGTTGGTTATTGGAAATATGGATGGTAATTTTAACTATTTAAAGCTGAAATTTTCAAAATCATGTTGTATATTTAAGCACATTTTCAATTGAAGAGAATGTCACATCTGGAGACCTAAAAAGTTACGCAACTTTGGGACAGATTTTACAAGATGTCAATGATTTTTCTTTTGTGTAAATTTAGTATAATTTAGTGTACAACATACATTTACAAAATAATATACGCAGGCAATGGATGCTGTTGTAAGCAAGATCTATCTGGTCATGCGCGCCGTGCTTGTCTCAACGCAGCAAAAATTTTGTTGTGACACTAGATGAAATTTGTTGGAGGGTAAACTAACATTTGATTAAAAAAGTTGAAAATTGACAAAATAGCTGCTGTTTGAATTTTCAGTCGACATTTCTCGACTTTTCACATCTTTTCGTTTTCAATTAGTTATAGAAAATTGTATTTATTTCTAAATTTCACTTCTTAATTGTTCAGCCATCAATATAAAGTATTTCTTTAAGGGGAAAATAGTTCAACCTGATCCGTTGAACTATACAAACGTTAGAGCGTGACCCAATTTGAAAGATGTGTTTCTAGAAATGCGTCTGTTGTATCAGTGTAACAAATTCTACAAGAAAAAAATAAACTTTTTAAGATTCTTGTTTTATTTGAATTCATAAAACCGTAAAGATTTCCAAAATCATGAAACTGTTTCAGGGTAAGCCCCTGAAACAGTTTTATGATTCATTTTCATTCTATAATACCAGGTGACCCAGACATATATAGGCCCGAAATGTAGGCTAGACATATGCAATTTGGAGACGAAAGACTATTTTTTGAAACCTTTGATGGTTTGTTATTATTTATTGGTTATTTCTTTCTGGTTACTATTGATGTAAGAGCATATTATAAACTCACAGCCATTAGTTAGCGACGGAAAGTGAAAGGAGTGCGTATCAAGAGTGGATCAAGATGGTGGTTCTGAAAGACAAGAAATTCGCAAAGCATAAATAAAAAAGCAACAAGCTGTTGTTCGTCCTGTTAAAACTCTTGGCCAAGTATACGAAGAGAAGAAGATGCCTTGCAATCCATGCGGTCGCTCAAACAAGGCACCGGCGAAGAAGCTGGTGAAGAAATCTGCGCCAAAGAGATCATCCTGCGGGAAATCCAGCTGTGGTACATCAGGAAAACGAACCGGTCGTGCAAAATGTGGTAACAGCAATCGTTGAGCCTACAGCAGTTGCTCCTCAACGGATGAATCATTCGATTCAAGTAGTAGCTACGATTCGAGCAGTAGCGATGAGCCGCGTCGAGGTGGCAATAAACGGCCATCATGCTGTCGTTAGCCGAGAAGAAAGAAGCGTTGCGTGCGCCTGGCGTGAGATACTCATTTGTAATTTGTGTTTTACCTTTTTTTCTCTAGATGTAGTATTGTATTTATTGTATTTATGTGTATTTAAATTATTGAGCTATCCTTACATTGAATTTTAATTATATTTGGATTTTACTTAGAAAGATTTAATAAAGCATGACTATTTAATGACAAATTTGTGTTTTATTCTTTGTGTCTTGAAATCTTAGTGCTCAGATGGTAAGTACTAGTGACTTGTAGTGAAATGAATATGGCGGAGGTAAGTGAGGCCAACAGTTCTATTAAAATTTACTTGGTTATAATTGGAAATTGTTGAAATATAGGAATTTTCTAGAACGTAAGGTACAAAGTTAGGTTTATATTAATACCAGAAAAATTTAATACCCAATCATTTACTTTGCGTTAGTACATAAGCTTTTACAATCTTATTGTGGAAATGATTTAATTAAAAAATTTCTACCTCGTAAGTACTAAATTTATTATTGATAATACGTCGACACAAACCATTTCTAACATTTTGTATAGGACATTCAATATATAATTTTAACTTTATAGAGCTGAATTCAGAATGAAGGTTACGTTAATTAAAGCATTATTTTCCGACAATCGTTTGACACTAGAACGGACATATGGCGAACATTTCTAATGTCAACTGACCGGTTGGTATTGGACCCGGTGGTATTTTTATTATTGCGATTAAGTGAGTGGGATTCGAGGAATGAATGATTAAAGTCTGAAAGCCACAATGGTTCCATGGTTTTTCATTAATTATAATTGTTCCTATTAACTATGATTCTAACCATTTTAATATGTTACTACAAAAAAACATCAGCTATCGATTGATACCAGTTTCATCGACTGCATTTGATCTTTATATACACTGTACATTAAAATACTAGAATTACTAGTTTTAAATTTAGGAATTTATTATTTTACCTATATGTCGTTCCAAATGATATTTTACATAGCGTTGGCTATTGGATATATGTATGGTAATTTGAACTATTTAAAGCTGAAATTTTCAAAATCATATTGTATGTTTAAGCACATTTTCAATTGAAGGGAATATCACATCTGGAGACCTAAAAAGTTGCGCAACTTTGGGACAGATTTTACAAGATATCAATGATTTTTCTTTTGTTGTAGATTTAGTATAATTTAGTGTACAACATACAGTTACAAAAAACTATTCGCAAGCAATGGAATATGGCAATGGCAATGCTGTTATAAACAATTTCCGGTCCGGCGCGGTTTGCTTGTTTCAACGCAGCAAACATTTTATTGTGACACTACATGAAATTTGTTGGAGGGTAAACTAACATTTACTTAAAAAATTTGAAAATTGACAAAATAGCTGCTGTTTGAATTTACAGGTCGACTTTTTACACCGTTTCATCGTTTTCAATTAGTTATAAACCAATTGTAATTATTTCAAAATTTCACTTCTCACCGTCGTTTAACCAGTTTTCCCTTCACTTCTTAATTGTTCAGCCATCAATATAAAGTATTTTCTTTAGGGGGCTTTCTGATCCGTTGAACTATACAAACGTTAGAGCGATTTGAGCGCAATTTGAAAGATCGTAGGTACTTGTAGAAAACGCGTCTGCTGTATCCGTGTAATAAATTCTACCAGAAAAATTATATTTTTTGAAATAGTTTTTTATGTGAATTCATAAAACCGTAAACATTGCCAGAATCATGAAACTGTTTCAGGGGCTTATTTTATACGTTTCAAGGTTTCAAAATAAAAGAAAAAGTAAATATTATTGTTAATAATTTTAATTTTTTACTCTATAATACCAGGTGGCCCAGGCAGATGTACTATCGTGGCCATATATTATGCCCCCTCTGTTGACGTCGATTTTCTCGCCAATCTAAGGGCGAAAAAAAATTGAAAAAATTGAAATTGAACAAATTCTGATGCTGTCTTTGATTAATATGCTACAACTGATAAAAATTTGAAAGCTGTATAGTTTGGCGTTTACCCGATTTTTCCAAATTAAGAAGATTTTGCACTGTTTTTGGCCCGTACACTTCATTCGTTTAACCTTAGCAATTAATTACTACGGAAATAATCCATAGATTTCAACGAATTAAAAAGGAAAATCACCTGCGGAATGGTAACATTTAATGTGAATTTTTGTAAAATGATCGGATTAGTGGTTGACCCACAAAAAGCTATATTATGCAATGAAGTGTCGATCATAGGCTACCTAATAAATCATGGTAGTAAATCATAAGTTTATTACAAAATCATTGTTTATATTGCATTTTCCCTACAAAAGATCGATTTGAAACATCTCATGATCGCCGCAATTGACGCGGCGCTCTTCGGTCTTTGGCGTGGTGCGAGGGAAGGGATGAACAGCGACGCTGCCGGTAGTGGGGGATCGCACGCACGAATTGGTTACTAGGAGAACAGTGTTTACGGACACAAAATAACTAATGTAGATATATTTAGAAGTAGGCTTGTTAGGGCAAATATTTATTTCTCGTAAGATGGCGCTAGCTTATTTCTGCTTGTATGTTTTGTGGGCAAACACAATATTAGGGAATTTCGGACTCAATTATCGAGAGGGAATCTTTAAAACAGTATTACATCAAATTTCACAATTTTTAAGGTATTTATTTCATAACTGAACTGTGCTGGCGTTCTGGTAGTGACATGCAGTATCATTTTAACGAACCATAGCGAGAAGGGCGACACTGAATTATCGAGAGAGAATATTTTTGAATCCGTATTACTTCGTCATTCACAATATTAGAGGAATTTGTATCATAATTGAATGAAAAATCACTTTATTCTTAATCAATTCCAGTTTAATAGCTGTTCCATTTTGGATGCGCCATCTAGTATCCTTTAACGAACCAGAGCCTCATCCCTTCCACATTTCTGAAAAGTTGCTTCTAAAACATCTACATTGATATAACGACC
Organism: Aphodius sticticus; assembly: GCA_963966075.1. Classification (NCBI taxonomy): domain Eukaryota; kingdom Metazoa; phylum Arthropoda; class Insecta; order Coleoptera; family Scarabaeidae; genus Aphodius; species Aphodius sticticus. Next base: position 29,538,962 of record OZ014511.1, read on the forward strand.
TATCAGTTTTATACGCTCAGAGTTGCCGTTTGTTACATATGTAATATATCAAGAGTTGTATTTATGTTATATTGCCTGTATTTAAATATTACTAACAAATAAACACAAAAACGCAGTCAGACGGAGTCACTGACCGCTCTGGCCGCTCTGACCGATCTGCGCAAAATATTGTTCATGTTTATTTCGGTCTTAAAAATTAACAAATAGTCGAAATGCTATTAAATTCAAGGGACATGTGACGCAGTAAATAAGGATTCTATGCATGCTAACTGCGTTGTCCTGTTAACATTCGTTACTGATCTATCCGCTTCCATCAAAATCTTGTTTACAACGTTATTGTATAAAAACTGAAGAAAACAAAACGCCAATCGATAAAAGAGCGTTTAATGCGTTTAAGTCTAGCTTTGAATTCTCGTTGTAAATATTACATTCTCCATGGTTTCCACAAAAATATGCCCCTTTATTATATTCTTCATGTTCGCTATCGTAGTTGTAATATGCGCATGAATTTCTTCATTTCCTTCATTACTAACAAACATTTTTACTAAAATTTTTATTTTATAAATATAAATTTACGGGTAAATGCCAACTTTTCTATAAACAAATTCGAAATAAACCCATTCAATTTAACAACAAATTGTTTATACCGACAACAAATTAAAATTTGTCGACCAGTGTAATGTTTATTCCTTATTACTATAATTATTATTTGCCGTTTAAGATGTTTGTCTTTATTTTACTCATTATATTTAAATGACATTTAAGAATATAACATCCACGTAATGTAGATTTACACCTAATTCAAATATTTGTATGTGCATTGTGCATAACCAGGCTCCAATATGATAGGGAAACGCTTTCACTAAATCTAGATACCTATCACGGTTCCTAGTCAATCACTAGCATTGCTATGAATACCCGGTTAGAGGATATCTGGTAATGACCAGCTGATAGCGGTTATGCAGTACGCATCCAATTCAGTTGTTTTCCCTATGTTTGTGCGGCGCGTTTTCTTACTCGTATTTCGCTATTTCTCATCTGAATTTGATCGGATAAAGGGCAAAATAATTTACGTAACGCGCACGACGTGATTCCGAGTGATTTACGTGAAGTTTTGATAGGATTTCAGCGTTTTATGAAGTATTGTGGGAAGCGCTGTGATTAGAGGTTAGTTTTTTTTGTTTTCTTACATAATATGACAACACATCGAGCTTTATGTACGAGCGATTAGCGAGTGCGTTAATTGTCGAGATCATTAATCGCCGTTTATTATTCGAGTTGGCTCAAAATTTTTTTGTCGATCGCATTTGAGGTTATATTACCATTTATGTAATTTGACTCTGACAGTCTATTAACAGACACTGACACTGACAGTCTATTACAGTATTAATAGAAATCATGCATTAATAGAGCTTTTTAATAAGTGATTTTCTATTCACTAAACATACCTACTAAAAAAAAAATGATCGACGGAAAAGTTAATTATTTAAATATGCGGTCCATTTGTTTAAGAGACCACTGTTAATCCAACTCTTAACTGTCAACATCGCCTTCGCATGGAATACCGCGCTCGCGACCACTAATTGATTTCAATCAAGCTTTATCTAATTAGTATTACCGAAAACAAGTAAAATACGTGAAAGACTTTTCCTAAAGTGAAGAGAATCACAAATTATTACAAAGCCTAATTTTTTAAACCATTATATTATTTTTAACCGTAATTATATACTTGGGCGTAGTTTTTAAACATTTGTGTTATTTGTAATAAATAAACTTTTTAAAAAACAAACGCGGCTTAGACTTTATAATTGTAGTTTTAGATTAGATTAATTGCCTGTGAATACACTAATAATTTTACCGTACTAGAGAATTTAGATTTGAAGCAACAAAAACAAGTATGTAATGGGAATTGATTAGACTTCGATGCTTTGTCTGCAGAAACCCAGGTACAATTATCATTAATGCCAAAATTAACACACCACTAAAATTGGTCGCAGGCTTATTTTCTGTCAAACCGCTCTTCTTTGATTGTGATGGTTCTTTTGCTCAGTTGTGTGTTGATTCAACACTCATCAGTAATGATACTGTAGTAGAAATGTCAGTTTTGATCATATTGAGGGCACAAGAATTAGTTTTTCGGTCAAAAGTTGTAACACGCTGTGGTTTGAATCAGCTCAATCTTTTGTAAAACTGTTGAGGGGAGGGGGCTCATGATAGGGACCCACATGGTATAGCGGTATCGGGGTTGAGGTACGGGGCGCCAGGCCAGGATTGTTAATTAATAAATGACAAAAGAACATACCAATAATCCAATGATAATAATATCTGAGATAAAAATATAAATATACGTAACATTGTAAAATTTTTAATCTGCGTACTGGAGGGAAATGTGGGGGTGGTATTAAACGAAATGTGTACCTAAGGTAAACCTCCCAAATTCAGACAGGTTAAGGAATTTTTGTTACATTTGTAACTGTAACATTTGTATTTATGATGTGCTAGTGCTAATGACTATGTCAACGTTCTTTAAACAAATATTTCCTTCTACAGAAATCTGGCTATTCATTTTTAAAGAGAATTGATAATAGTTATGTAATTTATATTATAATTGCCCCTAATTCCGACACTAGGGCCGATATATTCACCTATCGTCAAAGTTGTCGTTAGCCAACCAACGAAGATTACGCTAACGTTCACGTTAAAAATGATTCTGTCTTTTCACCGATCTGTAAGTTATCGTCAGGTAACGAGGACGTAAATATCGCTAACGAATGTTTTTCGGCAGTATAGTATAAAATGTCGGTAAAAAGGGTGTACTAAATCAACACTTGGATCATAACTTGGACTAATTGCCGCTAGATGTAGCGCCGTAAATGACATTGATAGACATTGACAAAACGTAACCAAAATTCATTCGCACCCATTTCTAACCGCATCAATTAAAAAGGACCACCAAAAGTAAAAAAAAGATAGTATGAAAGACAGAGTTCAGCAAATTCGGCCATATTATCTAAATAATGACTTCAATTAATACAGTACCACGTACGTACGTAAATATTTGTCAGTTTGACTTTTTGTTTGACATTCAGCACATGCTCTGTGACCAATCAAAGTGTTCGTCATTAGTTTACGGCAGGTTCATTAGATCGCTAAATAAATTTGATCGTTAAGCGTATTTATCCGGTCGGTAACGTTAACGACAGGTGAATAGAGACATTTTTACCATTTATCTTGTCGTTTAGATGACGAACAGTTTCACGATAGGTGAATATATCGGCCCTAAGCGTATATTTTGATCCGAAACCCGACACCTCAGTGAATCTAATTCAGACAGTGATCCTAAATCAGACACTTGTGGTACATTATTCCAACAAATGTAAAGATTCAAATAAATACTAAGGGCCGATATATTCACCTATCGTCAAAGTTGTCGTTAGCCAACGAACAGATTACGCTAACGTTCGCGTTAAAAATGATTCTGTCTTTTCACCGATCTGTAAGTTATCGTCAGGCAACGAGGACGTAAACATCGCTCACGAATGTTTTTCGGCAGTATAGTATCAAATGTCGGTAAAAAAGGTGTACTAAATCAACACTTGGATCATAACTTGGACTAATTGCCGCTAGATGTAGCGCCGTAAATGAAATTGATAGACATTGACAAAACGTAACCAAAATTCATTCGCACCCATTTCTAACCGCATCAATTAAAAAAGACGACCAAAAGTAAAAAAAAAATGGTATGAAAGACGAATTCAGCAAATTCGGCCATATTAACTAAATAATGACTTCAATTAATACAGACGTAAATATTTGTCAGTTTGACTTTTTGTTTGACATTCAGCACATGCTCTGTGACCAATCAATAGTAATCATTAGTTTACGGCAGGTTCATTCGATCGCTAAATGAATTTGATCGTTAAGCGTATTTATCCGGTCGGTAACGTTAACGACAGGTGAATAGACACATTTTTACCATTTATCTTGTCGTTTAGATGACGAACAGTTTCACGATAGGTGAATATATCGGCCCTAATTGTTTTAAATATTGTTAAATAAGATTTATTATTAAGAAATGTTAAACATTTATGTTTTACCATTTTTAATGGAACACGGTAAAAAATAAGTACTTAGTCTTCTACAGTCTGCCCTCCCTCTTCCTCTGTTCTCTTTTTCTTGGCGCAGCTTTTTATTCTGTTCATTTTTCGCTTCCTTTCTTATTTCTTTTGTGCTTCCTTCTTTTTTATTAACAAATATTCTCTCCAAGCATTAGAGATAGTGTTACAGAAGAACAGTTTCTTTTTACTTTATTTGGGGGTGTCAGGCCAGAATAGTGATTTTTTTTGTGGAGATGGCATGAATTCAACTGTTATCTCCAAAGTAGGTGTATTAATGCCAAAATCGCTACTATCTGCTGCTAGTGTTGCATTATTCTGTCTTATTTCATCATCTCCTATGATGGCTGTCAATAATTATGACGGAATTAGGGACTATTGATAATCGTAATTCCGACACCCTGTAATAATTAGGGATTATTGATGTCCGTAGCTCCAATAGTCGTGTCGGAATTTGGACAAAATGCGTAGAATTAATTCTAATATAGCCAACGATGTAAAATGTGTTATTTTCTTGTGTAAAGACGGCAATAGAGCCATATGTATTACTTCTAACCATGTACACAATTCCGACACACATGTCTGATTTACGAATGTGTTATATTTACATGTACCTAATTCCGACACCCATAAATTTGTAAATTATAGTGGTTGAAAGAGAGTACACTGTATTGTTATGAAAATATAAAGCATTTTTAATCGCCCTAAATAGATATTATTAGAATTTTCTTAATTACTGTTACCCTGTACCGATGTAAAAAAGTCGAATTGCAGTTACCTTATAAGGAACAAATCGACTTTTAGCATAACACTCAATTAACAAGATCAGTCAAACTTCTAGGTTACATAACCTTGGTAGAATAAGAAACGATTATGGGTTGATATGTCCAATGTCCAATCAAGAAACCGGATGTCCTAAAATAAAGTTTACTGTTGTAGATTTCTTATTTTATCCAACTAAACAGAAATATGTCGGAATTTAGGACACTGTCTGAATTTGGGGTGTCTACCTTATATGGATTTGTTCCTTGGAAAGTTCAGAACAAATTATGATAATCTCCCGCAACTGTTCTAAATCCGAAATGTAAAAAACGGAAAAATATATATATTTTTTTATATTTTTTTATATGTATTTTAAATGGATTTTTCTCAATTTTCGGGGATCTTTTTTCCGGAAAAGGAACAAATTGGGGGGATCGTTACGCTCTAGCAAAAGTCCGTTTTTGAGCCACATGGTACCCTTTCGTGGCATGATTCGCCATCTCTAAGAAGCTATCGAAATAATCTGCTATACTTTAATTTTCGTTCTTTGGTCTAAATCTCTGGCTCCTTCAGGAAATTTAAAAATTATAGATAGGCATGCCTATCTATAATATTTAAATATTATTATAAACTATTAGCTATGTACGTGTCTTTTTATTTATTAATAAATTAATTTTTGTTGAAATGAAAAGTTGTTGAATACATTTGTTATGTACTTTATCCGTTGGCTGAATTATACTATGTAGAAAAAATTGTTAATCATAGTTTTGAAAAATGTGTTCTTTTCGAGAGATGCTGAAAGTACTAATTAAAGCTATATCAAACTCTCGGTCTCTTTGAAGTTAACGTCTTGCAATTTAGGTTGATTTCAATGCTCGCGACATCTGTGGACTTCTATATTAAAATTTTTGCCAGTAATATTCAAGGATGGCCTTTTATGTGATTCTCATAAAGGTAAGCAAAGTATAAAGCTATGACGTTATAGCCAATTAGTCAGTTCATTACAACTAATGGTCATAACACCATAGCTGTATAAAATGTGCTGAACACATCTTTTGCTTTCTGGGACACAGATCAAATTTTATCATCACACAAAAGAATAGATTAAAGTATTTTTTTTTAATTTACAATTTTACTATTTTAAAAACTAAGGAGAATGCAGTATTTTCGGTTTAATGTGAGGACAGTGAACATATTCTGAAATTGGTAGATCTTTTACTTTTCTACAATAAATTTTCTAGTCGTCATTTGAGTGATAGCAGCCGTTTTCAAGTTACACGCCTGAAAAGATGAATTCATAAGTCCTGCTGGGTTTTTGAAAGGTTTTCAGACTTTTTTAGTGGCTTAACCGTGTTTTATGATAAGCATCATTAATCCACCTCGAAAGCAAATACTACGAATTTCAAACCCCTAGACTGAACGAATTCAAACGTTTGCGTTAAAACACCGGAAATTTAATATTAGTTCGCAGGGAGCGCTGAAGTAGCATCACTTATACTCATCCATAATCAAAGAGAACTCACATAAATTGACCTGTTTTGATCCCGATTCACCTCCAGTCGAATAAAATAAAAATTTGTTATTCCAGAATAAATAATTAATGTTATTTGTTCAGAGCCAATAGGAATAAATTTTGTTTAGGTAATTTCAATTTAGTCGGATAATCATTTCGTTGAAATTCTTACATCAGAACGAAGGGGACGGAAAAAAAGGACGAAGAAAAAGCAAGAAAGCACGGAAAGTTCGGTCGGTGCAGCGAAAAGACCGAGTTTGCCAACAGCGGGATTTCTTAAAAGTTTTCTGGGCAGCGTTACGTATTTCTAAGTTGTTTTGAATAAGGAGCTTGTCAAAGTTTCTTATAAATGACGCATTCAGTAGCCTGCGGTACGGTATACTTGGATTCTGGAAAAATAACATTCTACGCGTAAATAAGTCTCAGGCCCATTAAAATGGTATACTAACATAGTAGGTACTGCATAATTATACTGCAAGTTACTGCTCTCCAAATTCCACGAAGAATAAATAAACTTTTCAGATAGAAAAATAATCTTCAAAACACGTAACGTAACGATTACGCTATTTATAACTTCAGATTTTTCTATTCAGGGTGCATGAACAGGAACTGAATATTTTAAATGTGCTGCCATATGCTAAACAATAGAATTAACTCAATAATCGAGATGGCACCATTAAATAATAAGACTGTAATAATAAGACTGAAGATTCCGAAAAAGAATAAACTGGTTACTTAATGTCAGAGGTATCGCACATATCTCACAAAGCACTGTGGCCTAGAAGTACCGTATTGTTGGCCAAAATTCAAATTTTCAAGTTTTGAATTCAGTTAAATTGTGTATCCTATATGAAAGTACACAGATTTGTTTATTAAACAAGACTGGAATTGATGCGCAATCACAGCGCAGTCAGTCACAGTAATAAACCAAAATAGCGAAAGGCGATTTGTTGGTGTATGCTACTGAAAGTATGTATTTAATATTTCGTAAATATGAATGAAAAACAACTTCAATTCACCACAAGTTTCGTTTGTCATTCAAAAAAATGTTTGCACTAGTTTGGACTTATTGTACGATATATTTATTATTCAATTCTTTGTCAACAAATCCCACTTATATTTAGCTGCTGATGGCTGCTAATTCTCCGTAATTTATATTTCTTCGGTGGCTAGTTTTGAGAGAAATCAGTATCATTGGGTTTAAACGCAATACGCGTCAACCTTCAACTAAGTTTTTGGCAGTTATTTATTATTAGAAAGTTATAAGCAATGAATCAAACTAAAGATAAATACTTTGTAATCTTTTCTCTATACCACCTTGGCCGAAAAGTAACGCTTTATTAACAAATATTTGCTCACAAAAGTTATAATTTCCATTAAATTATGCGTGGAGTTTGATGCACATCGCGACGTTCTGTTACCGTACAAACCTAAAAATTACTTAAGACGCGCTGCCAGCATTGCACTATGGTCGAGAAGTACCAAATGGTTAGCCAAAATTAAAGTACCTATAAATTCATTTGAATTATGTATCCTATATGAAAATGTCAGTGACCTCAAAACCCACAAACAGGTCACGTATTAAGTAAATCTAAACATGTTTTGATGTAGTTGTCCCCCATATTGGATCCGCCATTTTGTTTTCGGAAATTTCTAGTTCGGATTCATAATCAGGTCAGCTATATTGAATTCGCCGTTTCGATTTCATCAATTTAGAGTTTAGATTCGTAAATACCGAGTTCGAATACTCCAAAAGACAGCGTTTCAAGTAAATAAAAACATGTTTTGATGTAGCCGTCTGCAATATTGGATCCGCCATTTTGTTTTAGAAAAATTTCGATTTCAGATTCGTAATCAGCGACCTCAAAACCCCTTAGATACCAAATTTCTGAATTTTGGCTAAATTTTCGCTAATTCAGACCACAATATGTATATTGCCGTGATACATTCTATACATTCATATCTATATGTATATGATATATTCTATATACATTCTATAGTGTGAGGCTCACGATTTTACGGTCATACCTCCCTATTCGGCCGTTATTTCCACGGCTTTTCGTTATAGCCTTTTCGTATTAAGTTTTTTCGTTATACGAAATTAAAACCAAAATATTAAATTTGAAAAACTTAATAAAAATAAATTTATTAAAAATTTAACATAAAAGGATGCTGTGGAAATTATTAAATAACACACATACTTACAATTAATTCAAGATAAAACAGATATAAAGATCTGAAGGTATAGTATTGACCAGGGGTGGCCAACTTTTGTCTACTTAAGATCTACCTTTTATCTTTAAAATGTGCCGCGATCGACATGTTGTCATAGGCGTAGCACTCCCGCGAGCTATGGGTAGTAGATCCGCAAAATATGTTAAAAACATTTTTTTTTATATCACCTAATAAGTTTTCTGTATAAAGGCATAAAGAAAATAAATTTCCTGACTCAACTTTTCATATTTGCAAAGTTTATTAAAAAAATGCACAGTATGGCTGAAAATTTTATTTTTAGATTTCGCGAGACATTTTTTGTCAGAAAAATTAACATGGAAGATTTTCAGCCTTATTTTTAAAAATTTTAGACTTTTGTTAATCTATCAATAGATCGTGCGAGTCCATCTTGTACTGAAATAACTTGTTTTCCACCTACGTTGCTTATCTACGAGTGATTGGGTTTGAGCTGAAAGAATAGCCCTTTGCTAATATTTTTATCTTGTTGAGTTGAAAGGTTAGTCCTTTGCGAATATTTGTTTATCTTGTCGATGTGACGATCAGCTCTTTACTCAAAAGTTAATTTATTTTGTTTGGATGAAAGGTTAGCTGAAAGGTTACCTTTTTTGCGAACACATATTCGTGTCAGCCCTTTACTGGCGTGGTAGGTAATTTATTTTGTTCAGCTGAAAGGTTAGCCCTTTGCTAATATCTGAATGGTTTTGAGCTGAAAGGTTAGCCCTTTGCTAATATTTGTTTATCTTCCTGAGATGAGTAGTTGTCCCTTTGATAATATTTGTTTAATTTTTCAGATGAAAGATGAGCTCTTTGCTAATATTTGTTTATCGTGTTAAGATGAAAAGTTACCAATTTGATAATATTTGTTTATATTGTTGGAGATGAAAGGTCAGCCCTTTGCTAATATTTGTTTATCTTGTTAAACTGAATGATTAGTCCTTTGCTTATTTGTTTACGTTCATGAGCTGAAAGGATGGCCCCTTGCGAATATTTGTTTATTTTGTTTGGCAGAAAGGTTATAGCTTAACATGTTAATATACAGTGTGTCCCACTTAAAAGTGTAACACTTTCATATATTTTTTATTCCTAGTCCAATTTTAGTAATTTTTTCTTTCGAAAATAGAACACATATTGCTCTATTTACTGCCAAAAAAACAATTGCCTTCTTTAAATGCAAAGCACCTTGTGATGGCAAAATAAATGGCAAAATTCACGAAATCACTTTAGGGATTTTTGTATCGAAAAATTTTACTAGTAATAGTTGTTCAGAATTGCCCAAAACCCCTAGATCCAAAATTTCATGAAAATTAAAAAATATTGAAATTCTCTTCAAAAATAATTCCAAGTCTGTAAATATTATTTGCATAGGCAGCTGCGCTTAAAAAAGTGTGCTGTGGTAATTTGGTTTGAAATAAAACCTGAACTGTCAAAGTGCTTTGTCGTATTTAATTAAGATAAGATGTTGCAAATAATATTTACGGACTTTAATTATTTTTGAGGAAAATTTCAATATTTTTTCATTTTCATGAAATTCTGTATTTATGGTTTTTGGGCAATTCTGAACAATAATTACTAGTAAAATTTTTCGATAAAAAAATCCCTAAAGTGTTTTCTTGATTTTTGCCATTTATTTTGCCATCACAAGGTTCTTTGCATTTAAAGAAGGCAATTGTTTTTTTGGCAGTAAATAGAGCAATGTGTGTTCTATTTTTCAAAGAAAAATTACTATAATTGGACTAAAAATAACAAAGATATGAAGGTGTTACACTCTTAAGTGGGACACACTGATGTAGCTGAGCTGAAAGCTGGTTTGCTTTTTGCAATTATTTGACTATGTTTTGAGTTTTAGAATTTTTTTTAGAATTTTAGCGTTTTGAACGCAAAAGGAAAAGAAATACACGTTGCCAACTTGATTAATGTTGAATTAGTAACACCTTTGAATTTCGGCAAATTATGAATTGTCGAATGGAAGTTTGAATGAGTTACTGAGACCAAGTTTATCATTGAGGACAATAGTTCTGGAGACTGGCTTTGAGAGCAAAGCTATAGTTAGGATTGAAAAGCAATTTTGTTAAATCAAAATTTCCACAAAAACGTCATCTCGAGATGCGTACTGCTTTTATTCATATCTGAAATTCACGTGCAAACATCAAGTTCATGCAATTATTTCTAGAAAATTTCATTTTCAACTCCTCTGTTTCACTAATTATCCATCAAAGTATAAATCTAAGCAAAGCGTTGTCTAACTAACGAGAAACTGATAGTGACAATATTACAAGTCCTTAGACCTAATAAAAATAAATAAATTAAAAAGCAATAAAAAATGTGAAGAAAACTGATTATACGATGTTTTTTTTTATTCGTAAGTCTTTGTAATCCTCTGGAATAGCTGTCGGTGTAACTGTATGGCGGCTTCCTATTTGGTTGAATTAAGTCTTACCTGGTATTTATTTTGACTACATAAACAATTTTCTTCATGAAACCCGAAACAAAAAATCAATTGGTAAGGTCTGGTCCGTTTGGTTCCTAGTGGAATGCTGTCAAAATGATTCATCAAGTCATCATTTAAAAAGTTTTCAAAATGTCTCGTAACAAATCTGGACTGCTGACATGTTTCTTTTTATTAAACCAACACATTCACGCTGAACTTATTTTGAAACTTGTTTGTTTCTTTACCAGTGGATTCTCCTCAGCCCAGTAGTGTAAATTTTAATAGTTTGTAATGCCATTCTACGTAAAAAGTATGATCTTTGAATATCTCGAGTTTAATGTGAAGCGACAACATTCTTTGCTACTAACTGGGTAGTTATTTTCAAAGAAATCAGAACGTGGTCAAAATGTTGGTTCATGTGTCTTCCAACAAGTTAACTTACTCGCCCAAGTACTATCTGAAGCCGGGGCTACATATTCGTATACTTGCCAAATATTAACTATTTGCCACATGTTAAATATTTGGCAAATATATTTGCCACGCAAATCGAAAATTTTTGTTAGTGATTGGTCTAAACGATGCCATGACTGATTTATTTTTCCTTTTAAGCTCGTTCACCAAATATTGTTCATCCATCCTTGATTACCGGCTTTTATATTTTTATAAAACTCAAAAAAATCTATCACATACCAACAAATTTGTACAATATACGTTTGTGACTTCGGACCGTCAGAGTTGCACTGCAACAGTAAATGCATCGGACACTGATCCATCGCCACATAGCATTTTCTAATACGTGACAATCTTCTTTGAGGACTTGCTACATTTGCGTCCCGAATGGGCAGTAGTTGTTTTTTGAGTAGTTCGCCTTATTTGCACATTAGCTTTTTCAAATCAAACTGATAATTTGATTACGAACAAGCAAGGGTTTATTTTATAATGCCGACATATTTTTAATTACATAAGTGCAGAGAAATCACTGCGTACTAACAAGGGCATTCTTGTGCAAATTTACAAAACAAATATTGACGAAACTGTTTCATTTTAATGATTTTTGTTTAATTCATAATTTGATGGGAACTAGTTTGAATAAATTATTATTTTAATGTGAAAAAATATATATTGTTTTTATTTAAATTAGGAAGATATTGTCCATAAAAGAAATTTTAGATATGGTTTCTTCGTCATCTTTAAAGTTCTACTAAATCCAATTGTACAACTAGGTTCGTTGTATAAATATGTCCTAATATTTTCTGAAATACAGATCATTATCTTCTGAAACAAATCGAAACAAAAGAAATTAAACAAATGAGCTTTCAAAATATAACCTTTTTGTTGAATAAAAAAGCTATACAAAATTGTCTCTACTAATAAAATATGTTTAACCGCTTTCGTTTCTCTTCAAATAATAAACTTCATAAAAATCGACAAATATATAAATACAAGCAAATAAAGTATAATTTTCCAAATAAATTATTTTATAGACATGCTGTCTATAAAATTTTTATGATGTTTATTACTTGAAAAGAAACGAAAACGATTAAAAATATTTTAATAGTAGAGACAATTTTGTGTAGCTTTTTTATTTAACAAAAAGGTTATATTTTGAAAGGTCATAAATGAGTATTATCTATATTGTTCATAGAAAAGCATCAACTTAGGATACACTCTGTATATGGTGTACGTTTTTCTTGGAAAGAAATAACATTGCGTTTATGTGGACTGGTAAAAACAACAATAGTTTTTTTTTTAATTTCTGTCTGACGGCTTCCGGAAAACTGTCTGTCTGACGGTTTCACAAAATTACAATTTTATGCGGTTTTCGCCCTTTAGAAAAATCAAAAATCTTACTAATAATTACAATCTATTGTCAATCTTCGTATACGACCTACTACACACAAAACGAAATATTCAATTAAAATGTTCATCGAGTACAAATAAATGCACCAATATTTGTCGCCTTTGCGTTTGCTATACCCACTTCAACTGGGTATTGCAAATACCAAGTATATGGCGTAAAAAAACTCGGCGGCACAACCGAACGTCGAATATATAAATTCATAGAGGTGGACTCGCTACGAATTGAATAGAGCAGGTTTTTTTCTTGACAAATATTCATAATACTTAGCAAATATTTGATATTTGGCAAGTATACGAATGTTTAGCCCCGGCTTCTCGGAAATTGGAAAGCGTTTTGGATAGCTATTTAAAGTATTTGGCCAAGTATTAATTTCTAAATGTTATTTTTTTAGAAAACGTTCATTTGTAAACAGTTTCTTCAGTTAAGCGCCAATTCTTCCTGATCTTCTTCGTAAAACCTACCTCAGAACGAATGAAAATAAGGAGATATTTACACTCGAAGCGTTCGCTCCCACTCTAAATACCATTCACAATGAGGGCAGAAACCAAATCGAACTATACAATGCAAATAAAGGTAAGAACCAGGGTTCGGAAACATTCACTCCCGGTCGTACGCGAACGAGAACGTGAACGTTTCAATATTATCTGATGAGTTCTCGTTCGCGAACGAGAAGCATAAAACAAGTCCAGACCGTTCGCGTTCGCGTGTGTTAGGTAGACACAATTTCCGCTGTTGTTCGTACGTGTGTGTATTGGTGAATCACACATCGTGCGTTCATATATGTACCTATAAGTTGCATCGATACGTTCGCGAACGTTCACTGCTGTCGTTCGCGTTCATAGGTGAATGTAAGTGCTGCGTTAAACATTCGCGGAAATTTGGTGTGGTTCTATTCTATCTTCTATGCGTTTCGGATTTAGAAAGAAACTTGCGGGAGATTATCAGAAATTGTTCAGAACTCCCCAAGGATCACATCCACAACCACTATTTTTTTCCCAGCCCCCACCCTCCCCTGCAGTACCCTAAAAACTAATTTAAAATTGTTTAAACAATTACCATTTGTTTAAACAAAAATATGCGATGTTACAAATATATTTTTCAATTTTTTGCAGAAAGTATTAAATTATTGGCTTTTTTGTCATTTATTAACTAATTAGCAATCGTTTAACAAATACCAATTGTTTAAACAAATATATACAATGTTGCGGACATATTTTTTAAAGGAAATTATTATTAGGTTATTGGCATTTTTTGTCATTTACAATTTAACACTTGCTTACAAAAATATACAATATTACGGACGTTTTCTTTTTTTGGAGAAGTTATTATTAGATTATTCTTCTTTGTCATTAATTAACTTCTTTGCAATTGGTTGTGGCTGTAATATTTGATTTATTTAAAAAATTGCATCCCGCCTGGATATCACCATCTTAGACATTGAATATTTGATCATTACGGTAGTATGTCCGTATGATACGGTATGTCCGTATATTCATTTCTAGTTAATTTAAAATTGTTTAAACAATTACCATTTGTTTAAACAATAATATACGATGTTACGAACATATTTTTCCATTTTTTTGCAAAAATTATTAAATTATTATTTTCTTTAGTCATTTATTAACTAATTAGCAATTGTTTAAACAATTACCATTTGTTTCAAACAAAAATATTTGATGTTACGCACATATTTTTCTAATTGTGTAGAAATTATTAGATTATTGGCTTTTTTGTCATTTATTAACTAATTTGCAATTGTTTAAACAAATACCATTTATTTAAACAAATATATACATTGTAATGGAATAATTTTCTACAGTTGCATAAATTATTACTAGATTATTGGCATTTTTTTCACATTTATTAACTAATTTGTAATTGTTTAAACAAATACTATTTGTTTAAACAAATACTATTTGTTTAAACAAATACTATTTGATTAAACAAATATATACATTATTACGGATATATTTTTTATATTTATTGCAGAAACTATTATTATATTATTGTGTTTTTGTCATTTATTAACGAATTTGCAATTCTTTAAACAATTACCATTTGTTTAAACAAAAATTTACAATGGTTTTGTTTTTCTTTTTGTAGAAATTATTATTGTTACATTGTTGGCATGTTTTTTGTAATTTGTTACTTAATGTGCAATTGTTTGAACAAATAAATTTGTATAAACAATAATATACAATATTGGTACGTATTTCTTGGCAAAAATTATTGTAGGATTTCTGGTCTCTAATTTTGGAGGTTTTACGCTATCGGTCAAACCAATAATGTGGTTGCAACACTAATTATTATTATTTTGACTATTGCAAATTAGTTAATTAATGACTAACAATGCCAACAATCTAATAATAATTTTATTTCTCAAAAGAAATTATATGTCCGTAACATTGAATATTTTTGTAAACAAATGGCATTTGTTTGAACAACTGCAAATTAGTTAATAAATGACAAAAAAGCCAATAATCTAATAATTTCTGCACAATTAGAAAAATATGTGCGTAACATCAAATATTTTTGTTTAAACAAATGGCCATTGTTTAAACAATTGCTAATTAGTTAATAAGTGACAAAAAAACAAGCATTTAATAATTTTTGCAAAAAAAGGAAAAGTATGTTCGTAACATCGTATATTTTTGTTTAAACAAAAAGTAATTGTTTAAACAATTTTAAATTAGTTTATAAATGACAAAACATATGTCAATAATCCAATAATAGTAATTTCTGCAAAAGGAAATAATGAAATGACGTAACTTTGTAAAACTGTAAATTTGGGGAAAATTTTGCCTGATTTTTAGGGTACTGCAGGGGAGGGTGGGGGCAGTGGTTGTGGATTTGATCCTTGGAGAGTTCTGAACAATTTCTGATAGTCTCCCGCAACTTTTTTTATAAATCTGAAACGCATGGAAGATAGAATAGAACCACACCAACTTTCCGCGAATGTTTGACGCAGCAGTTACATTCACCTATGAACGCGAACGACAGCAGTGACCGTTCGCGAACGTATCGATGCAACTGATAGCTACATATAAGAACGCACGCTGTGTGACTCACCAATACACACGCGTACGAACAACAGCAGACATTTTTGCTACCTAACATACGCGAACGCGAACGATCTGGACTTGTATTATGCTTCTCGTTCGCGAACGAGAACGCATCGGAGAATATTGAAATGTTCACGTTCACGTGTAAAATCATAAATGTACGTACGCGAACGTTCATAAATGAATATTTCCGAACCCTGGTAAGAACCAACAGATTTCGAGCACTGTACATAAGCTTTGGAAAATGCTCGAAAAATTCCTACACCAGCGCAACTAGAATTATCGTCTCGACGTGGACAATGTGAATATAATTACTCGGCAAACTATGAGTTGGTAACCTGAGTTTTCAACTAAAAGTGGAAACATATCCCCGGACCGGGAACAACTTTATGAATGCACATAATTAAGTGTGTCGGCGAACCGTACACGCTTGTCGCAAATTAAACAAAATAAAAAGACGACATATTCATAAACTTCTAACAGGAAGCACGCATTCAATTCGGCATGCTAAACTTTAAAAACTCATTAATTATATTGCTCCCTCGAAGCTGTAGAAATAACGCGAGCTTCTGCATCGGCTTCCGAATACATTACGCAAGTTCAAAAGTACAGCATTGCTTTAATGAATAATGGATTTGGCGGGGACCTAATCGCATATTGCTGAAAATCGGGACAGACCCAGCTTTAGACTGCGGCGACGAAAATGCTCTCAAGAAAACTTAGTAGACTACATTTATGCCCAAGCTGCGAATTTGTGAAATAATAAATTTAGCAGGGAAACGTAGAGACGACGGGGTAAACTCGTTATGTCACAGTAGGAACTCTCCTGGATAGCGTGCTGCCAGTATATTTTTAGCTGAAATAAAAACAAGAACTACGGGTAATCTCTAACTGAGTTATAAAAAAATTACGGAAACTGGACGAAATTTGCAATGTGAATTTATTATTAGAGGAAAAGGTACAAATATGGGCCACTCGTTTATTATAGGCTATTCCAATATTTTAGATATTATCGTCGACATCTATTGAGCTAATCTTTCATTAGAATAGTAAGCTGTTGAGTTAATAGATAGAGTACGTACTAACCCACTACTAGCCTAATGGAAGCTTGACTTAGCTCAAATATTGGAATACCCCATTATAAATGATTGGCACATATCTGTACCTGTTCCTCTATTAAATTGATATTGTAATATACACTGAAATCTGTCAGAAAATATAGATTTAGGATTACATGCAAAACAGAACATTATTAGATATCGAATTCATAAAGACTATATGACTCTAATTGATGTTGATACGGTGATAAGTTTTGGTAAACCATTGTTTGCTAGATGGTGAATCTAAAGCATGTTAGACAATCTTACTACTACTTTACTACAGTTAAGCATAATGCTGCGTAGATCTGGTGTAGAGCTGTATAAATACCACGATAATTCTGCCTGTAAATGTCCGAAGAATGTGTAAATAATTTTCCTACACTTTGTTTAGAAGTTGTTGATAAAATCAATATATCGAAAAATGAAACTTTTGTGCATAACTCGAAAACAAAAAAACGATACTTAATTTTGGTTTCCACCATTGAGTTGCTATCACAAATAGACGGTCTACTCAGACAGTGTATCCAGATAAAGTTAGCTATAGGTGTATCCATAACGACATTAAAATCTTTCGAAAAAGAGTCTTTAAAGAATGGCCATATAAGGATGAAGAGTTTGAGATGTACTAAAAAAGAAAGTGTAAACTATAATCTGTGAGTTTTTGCAGTTACAGTTGAAACTACCGTTGCCACATCTCATATATTTCATTTCAGTCTCATATATTTTAAACCATCTCATACCCCATATTAAGTAAAAATCATATATATTTTAACTATAACTAGTAGTATGTATCTTTTATTTGACATCTCATGTGAGTCAGATCTCATGTATTTCATTTCAGTCTCATATATTTTAAACCATCTCATACCCCATATTAAGTAAAAATCATTTCAAAACTTCCCACCCGGAATAACTTTTGACATAATGACGTCACGATATTTAGCAAAAACACGTCAATTTTTATTTAAAGGGGGGACTTTAAAACTAGTTCTAATCTAATAATGGGTTCCACCCCTTCACCCCCAGCCACACCTATTTTCGATTTTCAAATGGGACTACCTATCTTCATATACCTCATTTTAATGGGGATAAAAATGTCTATTCACTCATAAGAAAATAAATTAAATCGGTTTATTCGTTTCTGAGATATAACAAATAAAGTAAGAGTCAATGTTCTATTTTTAACAGAGAGGAAATGCCACTTTGCAGAATTTTTGTATGCTTTTCTCTTAAGCTTTAAAGTTCAGGTCCGCGCTTTAAGTTAACCCTGCTAAACAAAACAATAACACGGTTTCTTAAAACAAAATAGCACTAATTGTCAAAATGTACAGACTTTTTTTCATAAACAGAAAAACAGCATTTTCTAGAAGCTAAAATGGAAACTTCAAAATCCCTGTCCTCAAGGGTAATTTTAATTAATTATATCCGATAGAATTTTGTTTCTCACCTCTTCACAGCTAGCCAACTCTACTTTTGATTTACAAATGAAAGTACCATCATGTAGAGGGGATGAAACAATCTTTTCATTTTTAAATGTGGTATCTGCATTTAGTATTTTAGAAGAAGCTGCATCGTGAAATTATTATTCACGTCATAATTCGGATACTGTTTATTTTGTAAAAATAACTATTAACAACGATTTAATTTTTATCAATTAGTTTATAAACTGTTCAAAATGTGCTCCATTTTTTTTTCTAAGCATAAATAAAGTCTACTCTCGAAGGCACGTCGCACTTTTCTAAATGTTTCGCGGGATATCTGCCTCTCGAGTTATCCGAGTTATCCGAGTTATCAGAGAAAATAATCAAGTGGCGTCCGGGATCTTGCTGGCCATTATAGTGCTCGGCCCCTCATCTTCCTATCCACTTCCTATAAAACCTTTCATTTAACCATTCTCACAGGAAGTGCATTGAGGAATTGGCGTCCTTCTTCATCAACTTGGTTCTCCAAAGCTCGAATTATAATTGGAGTTATCACATTCTCCAAGAGCTCCAGATAAAGCTGGCCTGTGAGATTTTCTTCAATAAAAAAGGGACCGATTATTTCATCCCCAAGAATACCAGCCCACACATTGACCTTCTGAGGGTATTGTGTATGATCTTCCCGAAACACATGTGGATTTTCAGTGTCCGAGTATTAACAATTATTTTAGTTGACAAACCCGTTCAAATAGAATGTTGATTTGTCACTGAAGCAGATATTTTTTAAAAGATTTGGATCATCAGTGATTCTCTCTGTAATCTGCTCACAAACTTCAATACTCCTATCAAAATCGTCTTCAGCGAGCCGTTGATGTATTTGCATCTTGAAAGGAAAGAATTTATTTAATTTTAATATTTTATGTACCGAACCAAGAGATATTTGGGTTTGCGCAGCAACCTTTTTTATAGATATTCTTGGATCCGTTGCAAAATGACCAACAACTTCAATTTGTGCTGCTTCTACCATAACTCTCGGTTGCTTGTTCTTCTTATTTTCTACTGAACGAGTTTCAAGAAATTTTTGAATCAAATCAATTACATAACGATGGCTTACATTTTTATTGGGATACTTATCGTTGACAACTCT
The DNA here is from genome assembly GCA_963966075.1 of Aphodius sticticus. Classification (NCBI taxonomy): domain Eukaryota; kingdom Metazoa; phylum Arthropoda; class Insecta; order Coleoptera; family Scarabaeidae; genus Aphodius; species Aphodius sticticus. Next base: position 29,558,606 of record OZ014511.1, read on the forward strand.
TGGCGCCCGACGAGCACAACGATTTTCACCGGCGTAAATAAGAATTATGTATATCTACTCTTTCTTCTAAAATCTAAGGTGTAAACCATCTTCATAAAATGATCTAAATACTAAATACTAGATTTTAGCAATCGAATATAGCTCGATCAAGCTTGAAATCTAGGTATCTAGGAAATGTCATAATAGTAACCATGGTAATTTACACAATAAACTATCTGTCGTATGTGAGAGCTAGGCTAACTCGATAAAATTAAATGATACGCTTTTAACTCTATCTCGGAAATGCATAAACCGATTTAATTTATTTTTTATGAGTGAATAGACATTTTTATCCCCTTTAAAATGAGGTATATGAAGATACGTAGTCCCATTTAAAAATCGAAAGTAGGGGTGGATGGGGGTAAAGGGGTGGGACCTATGATTAGATTAGAACTTGTTTTAAAGTTCCCCCTTTAAGTAAAAATTGACGTGTTTTTGCTCAATATTGTGAAGTCATTATGACAAAAGTTATTCCGGGGGGGAAGTTTTGAAATGAACGCACTGTATATATTTTAACTAAAACTAGTAGTATGTAGCTTTTATTTGACATCTCATGTGAGTCATATTAGAACATAGTATTAGCGAGACGGAGTATTATACATTCTGTATTATTTTTTGTTTTTGTTTTATTTTTATTATATTACATAATTTATTATATTTATATAATTTTTCCGGACCTAATTTTTAAATTTCCATTTAAAAAAAAATGTTGACCGCTTGTAAAGTCACATATATTATGAATTAAAGGATCTTGATTGATAATTTTAATTCCTGATTTCAACATTTCAAACTTCTATTATTTTTAATTATCTTTGAACTGGTCCTATACAGGGTGTGTATAAATTGGCGGAAAAGCTATACGTGGCGATGTTCTTCGTAAAATTCTGAGTAAACAATCTTTATACTAAAATGTTGTAGCGTCATTATTGTGCCCTCAGGAGCCATTTGAAAGAAACATAGATTTGGCAACGCTGAATCCAACAGGTGTTCGTGTTACTATGCACTGTAAACAATGGGTCCGTATACCATATACATATCGGCATACTCATTAAACGTATATATCATGTTGAACGAACGAAAAGATAACGTAAAATACAATAACTAATAAACTAATTAACTAATGAACTGTAGGAATAATCACGGTAGAACGGTAGAACTGACGAAATTAGCACAAACAAGTCAAATTACTTAATTTGATTAACTGTCAAAAGTGACAAATGCCAAAATTAAGTTACCCATGTTCTACAGTGTTGCCGAATGTATTTTTATGACAAAATTAACGAAATACCGAAATTAAAAACAAATTTTTTAGGCAGAAAGATAACATTTAGGAAAAGAAAAATTTTCAATATTGTTCATTATTCTAAACTGCAGCTTCTCCATCAATAGATTTCAAATAATAACACCATTCAAGAGATCGGATATCATGACTTTGGAGACCTCGTGAAGACTCAAGAAGCACGGTACAACATTTTAGATTATAGATTGTCTACTCAGAATTTTGCGAAGAACACCGCCACGTGTAGCTTTTCCGCCAATTTATACACACCCTGTATATGAGATTTGGAATACAACTTTTGACATTTGAGGATCTATATTTAATAACTTTTCCTTTTTACTTTATCATACGCAGTATGACAAAGTAAGTAATCGTGACGAAAGATAAAATTGAGATTTTAGCGGAAATATGTCCTATTGGGTTCCCTGAACAGGTTTGACCAAGGTACAAAAACGCTGATGTTTTCACAATACCTACTGTCAATAGAATCAAAATATCTGTCCATAATTAAGAAAATCTGTGCTCATGGTATATATGTATAACATAGAAAATAAATCTTTTCCGTTAGTGATTTTACGCGACGTATATGCCTAATTCTCAGATAGTTAGTTTCTCAGAGACAGAAAATATATACACTCAAAAAGTACTCAAAAACACGACATGCCACTGATTTTCACAATTATTTTAATACGCCTTTGGATATTCTACGCCACTGCCTACTAGATAGCCAGAAGAGAATTAACATTAATTAAGAATATTTAACATAACCGAGCTTTTTGTATTACAATAAGAATAATTACAAATAAACAATCCTAATACTCGCAGCAATCAAATTATCTAGGTATAAAGATTCTTTGATTTTGACTTATAAAGTGCCAACTTTACTAACGCAGTCATCATAATGTAGAGCGACGTCATTGGCCGGCTCAGTAAGAGTAGTCTCTGACTCCGCGTGGAATACGTGCAGCCGGCTTGTTTACATACGGACTAATTTCAATATTATACGGTATTAATTAGTTTGATTTGAGTGATAAATGTGACCAGTGTGTGTATTGAAGCCCCTAGCAACGATTTGATGTGTTCAACGCACACGCCCCAAAAAGGTGAGTATTTTTATCGCTGATTTTTCAGACATTGCCAACAACCGGCTGCCATGTTGGTAGCTTGACGTTTAGCGCTACGAACATTAACTTGATATAAGATTACGTTTTCAGTGCTCAGTTAGTTATTTTCTATTGTAATACCGTGTGTTTTGGTTATTTTTTCGAGGGAATTTCGAGTTTTCTTTTAATGAAATTACAATTTGAGGTGGTTAGAGGTTAAATTATATCTATCGTACATAGTTTACTTCACAGATAAACTGGCAAATACTGATAATTTTAATTTTTTAGTTTTAGTTTATATGACAATATATGGTTTGTTATACGGCATTTTCAATATTCAAGAACGTAGCTAGGCCTTAAGGTGCGTTTTCATTAGTGCGCATGATGGGTGGTAATGGTAGGTAATGGCAGTGGTAGTAGACGCCATTATAGTATTTCTAATAGAAAATTCCTAGTGATTCATGTCTATGTACATGCAAACTAATATGTGTGACCATCACCACATATGAGAAATACTATAATTTCGTCTGCTACCACCGCCATTACCTACCATTACCACCCATCGGAACGCACCTTTATAGTGAAATATGAGCGGATAAAAAATTTAAAGTTGAGCTGCAATTCTTCCTCAACTTCTTCGTGAGACCAACTTCAGAACTAACAAAAATAAAGATACCTTCACACCGGGAGCATTCGTTCTTACTCTGAATACCATTCACAATAATAGTAGCAAAAATATTGAACTATAGAATGCAAATAAAGGTAATAATCGTAACAGATTCCGAGCACTGTAAGTAAGCTTTGGATAATGCTCGAAAAATACCTAGAGCAGCGCAAGCATCGATTGTTACCAGGTTCCATATATGTAGTAACAACCCACTCTATTTGGAATGTAATCTGTGATCTGTATTTTCGAACAATGTTTGATTTCATATTCGTTGGTTAATTTGCTTCAATGAATTACTACACACATGAAGTACAGTAACCCACAACAATTTGGCACCGCACAACATTTATGTGAGTACTGACCTATGTATATTAAGTCGTCAACCCTAACAAGCACAAGTGGAAAGTGATATTTCATCACAAAAAATGCAACAAACCTTGCAGTAACTTCAAATTCTTGAAAAACTGCTCTCTTCCAATATTTACTTGTAAAACGTATAACAAAAAAAAACGACTGCAGGGATAAAAATAATGAAAATACCTTTCTAGTAGAGAATTTTCTCATCTACAATTTTAGTAATCACCATTTTACACTACGTTTTGATGTGACTACCGATCTATATTAAGCGAAGGCTACCCAACGAACATGTGTACAATAAACACACAGTACAAGAAAGATACCCCCGAATTTTCAGAATTAAACTTTCTACTATCATTTGCATGACTCAGCGCAGACTCCTGAAACTCGGTTAAACTACTTGCCATTGAATGAGTAAGTAGAGCTCTTTAAATAATGTGTTATCTAGAAGACTCATCTTAAGATGAGGAGACATTATCGGCCTCACCTCCCCAATCTAAGTTCTAAGTTTAAAGTTTAGTCGAATTGATAACTTCCTCAATCAATGGTTTATTGAATCAACGTGCTTGTAATTATGTGTAGTTATCAGTTTTCCAAGTGTACTATCATAATTGAATTCAAATGCTTGAAAAAGTTATCATATTATTTGCATTGCATATTCACGAATATAAAGGAAGATTGACGACTGGCAGATTTTCACCTAGGCAAAAGCCATTTGCCGGAAATTACCAATTGCTTACAAATATTATTCCCACGGTGTATTATGTGTTCATTGTACTAAATATCTGCATATTATCTAACATAATCGGATTTGAATAATCCACTTTTATGCATAGTAACTCGCATCAGATTTGGAACAATTTATGATGGAGATGGGCTTCCTGACTAATTTACAATATCGAGTTAAGCTGATTCACATCACGCACAATTAATACGTAATCGGATAGACTGATTTCAGCTCAATCGGATGGAAATTGAAGGCGAATGGAATGCGTGTCTGTAGCTATCCAACCAAATATGTGGTGAAAATGTAGATGAGCCGAGTGAGATTTAACCTCAACGATTGTTTTCAACACCATCAGGTGCATTTTGGAACAGTATATGAAGGTATTATCTTTGGCACCAAAGGCATATCCCTTGAAGTAAACATGGTATATTTTTCAACAAGATTTTTTAACCAACTCCATGATGAAGAACTGTAATCTGGGTTACGTGAATGTAACCATTTTCCGCAATCAAATAGTAATGGTTGTCCATATTTTAAAATTTTAAAATCGCTACCAATTTTGCAATTTTGTAGTGAAATAGCTACGTTTACGTGAACCCCCTACGTTAAAAACAATTCCGAAATATATTGTACCAGACGGTAAGATACGCCTTACTGAAGGCAAAATGAATATAGATGTTGGTACCGACTTGCATACCTGTATCTTAACTTATATTCAAAGGAGCGTACTATTGATATTCAGGAGCGCTTGTGTATATTGCAGACTGATGTGCGCGTGCTGCTTTTTTTACAGTGAACAGATTCGATGGAATCTGCAATTGAACGAACACGTAAAATATGGAATGAAATTCCTGACGATGCTCGAACATGAGTATCAACTTAGGTGGACATATTTTATATTTGAATGTGAGCACTAGGGTGGTCAAAAAAACGGACTTTTCGCTAGAGGGCAACGACCACCCCCCAATCTGTTCCTCTTCCAGAAAAAAATTCCCCCCTTTGAGAGAAATCGGTTAACGTTATACTAATTTTACAATGCTACATGTTTTGTTATTTTTTTGGCAGAAATGATTATTATTGGATTATTGACATATTTTTTGTCGTTTATTAACTAATTTGAAATTTTTTAAACAATTTGTTTAACCAAAAATATACGATGTTACGAACATATTTTTCAATTTTTTGCAGAAGTTATTAAATTAAGTATATTGGCTTTTTTGTCATTTATTAACTAATTAGCAATTATTTAAACAAATACCATTATCTACAAAAATATGTTACCGACATATTTTTCTTTTGTTTTGAGAAATTATTATTATATTGTTGGCATTGTTTGTCATTAATTAACTAGTTTGCAATTGTTTAAACAAATACATTTGTTTAAACAAAAATATACAATGGTAAAATAAAAATTATTATTGTATTTCTTGTCTCTTTTGTTGCCAAATTAGTTAACTAATTTTCAAATATAACTTATTATAATAATTAGTGTTGCAACCACATTACTGGTTTGACCGATATCGTAAAACCTCCAAAATTACAAAAAAATACCAGAAATCCCATAATAATTTTTGCCAAGAAATACGTACTAACATTGTATATTATTGTTTAAAGAAATCTATTTGTTCAAACAATTGCACATTAAGTAACAAATTACATAAAAGCATGCCAAGAATGTAACAATAATAATTTCTACAAAAGGAACGTAAAAAGATTGTAAATTTTTGTTTAAAAACGGTACTTGTTTAAGGAATTGCACATTCGTTAATAAATGGCAAAGAAATACCAATAATTTAATAATAGTTTCTGCAATAAATATAAAAAAATGTCCGTAACAATGTGCTTTACAAATTAGTTAATAAACGTAAAAAAACTGTCAATAATCTAATAATAATTTATGCAAAGAATATAGAAAATTATATCGATTACAATGTATATATGTGTTTAACAAATGGCATTTGTTTAAACACTTTAAACAACTGCAAATTAGTTAATAAATGACAAGAAATATCAATAATCTAATAAATTCTGCAAAATTAGAAAAATATGTGCGTAAAAACATATATTTTTGTTTAAACAAATGGTAGTTGTTTTAACAATTACTCATTAGTTAATAACTAACAAAAAACAATAATTTCATAATTTTTGCAAAAAAAATGGAAAAATATGTTCGTAACATCGTAAATTTTTGTTTCAACAAATGGCAATTGTTTAAACATTTTTTTTTTAAATTAGTTAATGAATAACAAAAAGCATGTCAATAATCCAATAATAGGAATTTCTGTCAAAGAAAATAATAAATCACGTAACTGTGAAATTGTAAATTTGAGGAAAATTTTACCTCATTTTTTGGGTACTGTATTGGCAAACTCCCAACACGGTTGGACCCCGCGGGAGTCAGCGACCAAAACCCCCAAGACAATATCTATCTATGTACGCTGAACACACGTACGTTGAAAGGTGAGGATAGACTTATAGAATTAGAATATGCTCTAAACGAAATCAAATGGGATATCATGGGACTAGCAGAAATCAGGCGAAACTACGAACATATAGCTACAATAAAATCAGGAATTGTCTTCTGTCATGGAGCGGCCATAAACGGTCAATATGGAGTAGGGTTCTTCATAAAGAACAAGTGGATCAAAAACATAAAACAGTTCCGACCAATCAACAGCAGAATCGCAGTACTTGTCCTTGACATGAATGCAAAAATTAGATTGAAATTAATACAAGTTCATGCACCAACTAGCGAATCGCCACATGACCAGATCGAGAAGTTCTATGCAGATCTTGACGAAATAGTGAACGAACCAAGAAAAGTTGGAGACAAAATGTTTATTATAGGAGATCTAAATGCCCAAATTGGTAAAGGAGGAGTTGGCGAGGAACACGTGATGGGAAAGTTTGGAGATGGAAAAAGGAACGAGAGGGGAACACTGCTTATACATTTTGCAAGTCAACATCGCCTAAAAATAATTAACACGTTTTTCCACAATGCACGTGATAGGAAATGGACCTGGCAATCACCATCCGGCCACAAAAACGAGATCGATTTTATAATAGCAAAAGAGATTAAACATATTACCAATTTAGAAATATTAAATAGATGGAATTTCATAACAGACCATAGAGTAGTGATAGCAACACTAAGCATTGAGGCAATCAACATGAAAAGAGACAGAAGACAGTTCAGACAGATACCAAAGAGGGAGTCTATTGTCCAACAAGAGACAGCATACAAAAATCATTTAGCAACAGAAATACAAAGGGCAATCTTGGAATACGGAAAAGCAGACGCCCAGGAACTGTATAATCGCATAGAGAATGCTATATTAAACGCTACTAAAAGACTGAAACAGAAAAATGACAAGAAGGGAGGTAAACTAAGCCTAAGACACTTTAGCACTTATAAAAAAATAACAGAATTAGATAGAGTTAAGTTCAGGGATGACAGGGATATAGAAACACAAACCTTATTATCAGAAACAAGAAAGGCGGTGAAAATGAATATAAGAAAAGACCTTAAACTGTACGAAGAAAAAGCTGGTCAATGAAACATTAAAGAATAGACCAAATATAAGACAGCTAAATAAAGACCTCAAAACGGACAAGGAGTGGATACTAAAACTTAAGAGCAAGGACGTCCTTATCTATGAAAGAAACAAAATAATTTAAACTGCAACAAAATTCTACGGGGAACTATACAAATGTCAAACGAAAACCACAAACAAGCGAACGGGCGAAATAGAGCCATACCTGGAGAAGGTGCCTGATTTCTGGCGAGAAGAAGTAGAAAAGGCCATAAACGACTTAAAAAATGACAAATGCGCAGGAGAAGACCAGATAATAAATGAACTATTGAAACTGGGAAAAGAGGAACTAACGACACCTCTATGCCTTTTATTCAACAAAATACTGGACACCTTACAAATACCATGGACACAGTCCCAGATAATACTTCTACACAAAAATTGAAATATAGCGGATATCAACAATTACAGACCAATCAGCCTCATTCCAAGCATCTACAAAATTTTTTCTAAGCTCTTGCAAAGACGAATCAAAGGACCACTCGAAGAATACCAATCTGAGGAGCAGGCAGGGTTTACGAAGAATCGCGCAACAGCAGTCCATCTACATGCCATAAACCAACTAACTGAGAAAGCCAAAGAGTACAATATAGAGATATACATGGCATTTATAGATTACAGAAAGGCTTTTGATACTGCTAATCACCAGAGTTTATGGGTAGCCCTAAGATCACTATTAAAAATCTCAGGTTTACCATACAGTTGATCCAAAACATATACAACAACAACACAGCCACAATAAGAGTAGAAGCCACAGGTAATAACTTTCGGATAGAGAGGGGCGTTAGACAAGTTAACCCACTTTCCCCGGATTTGTTCAACTGTCTCTTGGAGCACCATGTCCGAATAATGGATTGGGAAGAAAAGGAAATAGGAATCAACATAAATGGAAAAAGACTCACTAATCTGACGTTCGCCGATTATATGGTGATCTTTGCAACAAATGCTAACGATATCGAACAAATGATTCCAAGACTACTCGAAACAAGCAAAAAATCTGGACTGGAAATGAATTATGAGAAAACAAAAATCATGACTAATGGAGTAGAAATGCCTATCACTGTGAATGGAGAAATAATTGAGTATGTGCGGGAGTATATATGTTACGGTCATAGTGATAAATAGGTTATTATTAATAATTACCGGATATTATTAATAATAGCCAAGTGGCGAGGTTAAAGTGAAGAATTTATCACATGAACCGGCTATTATTAATAATTTCCAGCATGCTGTGGTCAATGTGATATATTTCAATTCGATATTGCATTAAAGTGATGATACAATATAATAGAACATCAGATTTGGAATTCTGTTAGTATCTACATAATCGCCACACAACGAATCTATTCACTGGGTTTTCAGTGTTGGGCCTTTAGTGATGTTAGTCCTGACTAACTTATTTAGTACTAGTATTTAGTATTTACTCATGACTAAAATAAGGACGATTATCAAATCGACACTAAAAAAATGCCAATCCATACAAATTGCATGCACGAGTGTGTAACTCTTTGGGGCATGCTTATTTGCGAAATTCTTAAAAGCTAAGGAAATAAATTAGAAACTCGGTTTGTATTATGCTGCCAGTACATACGTACATAGTGCTTTTGTATTTTGCAATTCGTGGCAAGAAAAACTATTTTTATTTATAACTTATTATTTATTATCTTTTTAATACAAAACTTAAAAAAAATGATTTATATTTAATTTTGAATACAAAAGTCCTTCTAGACCTTTTTTTGTGGTAGTACAACAATTACACCATTTATATTGTAAAAATAAAGCAAGATAAAGTTTGTAACAATAGGACGTCATCTTCTTTTGTTTTGTTCACATATGTGAACTGTACCTGTATGTTATTTTTATTTTATTATTTACTATGAATGTAGTTTATTTTTGATTTGTAAGTGCACAAATGTGATACAGATTTTATTTGAGTTATCTACTGTTAAGTTTATTTATTAAGAATATATTTTATTTTTAAACTGATTCCTGGACTTGAGAATTATTTTGTTTTTGTATAGTTATATTTTTTTATATATCTAAATAAAAAATGTATTTAAAAGTCTTTTTTTTGTTGGTGATAAACACTTTCATAATAACCGCCTTATAAAACAGATTATATCCGTCAGATATTAGATATGCTTACGGTCGGCATAGGTAATGGACAACCTAATGTAGGGAAGATTTGGGCAAGTTGTTACAATGTTTAATCATTTATTTATAAAATAGTACTTTATTGTCAAACACCAAAAGTAAAAATACCGTGTTAGGAACAGAACCATACAAAAATGTTTGCATCATTTGTGCGGTGCAATTTACGTAAAAACATCTATGTAAACTAGTCTCGGCTATTCTTGCATGTATTTGCATGAAAATACAATATTGCAAAATTTAAAAGATAATTGGGATTTGAGAATTTACTTAATAAATTGTAATTGTACATTTACAAAAAACCCGCATTAAAAATGGGTTCTATCCACAATAAAATGGTTAAGTTTTTTTAACACTGTATAAAATGTTATTTTTATGTTTTCGTCCTTGGGTATATACCAAATATCATTACCAATTATATCCAGTAGTTTCTAAAGTACAAGGGAGACAAAAGAAAACATTCTGTATTATCAATGTTTTGTATTATTCGTAATTTTGGTTATTGGGCTAGCCGTACTGATGATTTGCGTCGAGTAAATAAATATAATAGCTTACACAGTAATCAAAATAACTTAGCTAACTTATTTGAAGACTGTATACAAAAGATCTTTTGTAAAAAGTAACGTTTTTATCACTTTTACCGTGCACGTTAGGAAATTATTAATAATAGCCGGTTCATGTGATTATTTAAGTGTTTCTAATCACATTGACCAAATGATGCGGTTATTATTAATAATAGCCGGTAATTATTAATACAAACCGCATTTATCACTTTAACCGTAACATATATATTTGGGGCAACTGGTATCGTTTGAGGAGCATCTCGACAAGGAAATAAACAGAAGAATTACTAATGCCTGGCGACGGTACTGGTCCCTAAAACACATATTCAAGAGCAATACAGCATGAAATCCAAAAGAACTGTTTTCGAAACTTGCGTAAGCCCCACGCTAACGTATGGATGCCAGATTTGGGCTCTGACAAAGTCCCACAGTAGGAAGATCAGAGTGCAACAAAACAAGATGGAGCGGAGCATGTTGGGTGTTACCATAAAAGACAGGCTGAGAATATCCGAAATGAAGAAAAAGACCGGGATAGCGGATATAATTACCGTGACTAAGTCTTTGAAGTGGAGCTCGGTGGGCCATGTTATGAGGAAAGAGGGCTGGGCGAGAGAGCTAAATGACTGGATGCCCTTGGACAAAAAACGAAGGAGACGACGCCAAAGAACGAGGTGGGCAGACGAACTAAAGCAAACGGCAGGTCCAAACTGGCCTATGAAAGCGAGAAGCTGAGAAACCTGGAGAGAACTTGGGGAGGCCTTTACCCGAATGGGTGCTCATTCAATAGAATAACTTTTTGATTTTTTATTTTTTTTGCATATAAATCGCATATTAAGATGAACTAAAATTATAATTTAATTTAATGCCAATTCTTATGTAATTATCGTTTTTTGAATGAATAAACGGCTATCTATCTATCTATTGGCAAAAAAACATTGTCAAATTTGTGAGCTAAATCGATAATTTGAGTTTGACAAGTCACAATTTCCTGAAATATAAGTATTTTTTATTTCTGGTTCATCAAATACATATGTATAGAATACAACGGTATTCGACATTTTTACTTCTGACCGCCTTGTCTAGAAAAATCATGCCAACAAGAGACGGCGGAGCTCCACGCAGCGTCATTATCGAGAGGGTGTTGCGGGCGTAACTGATTGCATAGTGTCGGCAATCAAAAAATCCAGAAAATTTTGCGAAAAAAAACCGGAATCCAATTCCCCATATAATCATAATTGTCCAATCCGCCATTTTTTATTTTGCAATGTTTATGACAAATTTGGATTGAGCGTTCTTAAAACTAATAAAAATGTTTGAATAGATTTGGCCGAAGATTCCCTTAACTTTCATCTTCTGGTCCGTAATTTTGGTTTAATCATTTTAAATCTTACACTAGTATTTCATCGGAAGAACAAATGACGCAGACAGGATTTTTTAGGACTTTTACTATGTCGTTCAAGGTACATAACATTAAACAAACTCAATACTTTAATAACAAAAGCAACAATTGCTTTACACGAGATGGTGACTATTTCGATTCGTAAGTTTAGAAATCTGTCAACCCTGAGTAGGCGTCAGTATATTATTAAATAATATTTTTAGATTTATTTCTTGGTTTCTACGTGTTGTGTTTATCGATGCGAAAGATGTACTGGGGTAAGACATAATTTGTGCAAATATTGCTCTTGTCATATCCCTCATAAATATGTATGAGATAATTTAACCGACCATCTGATTATCTGAAGTCCGCAGAGTACTAAATACCGTAGAAGATAATCAACCGTTACAAAATATGACATATATCTAGCTGAAGCAATAAGCGTCGCATGCCATGGTAGCGATGAGACATTATTTCAACCCCGCAAATAATCGTGACCTGGATGTGTTTGTTTAGTCGCTACTGGGTATCAGTTGCCAAGAGAGAGATCTAATAAACCTAGGAGCTTAATCGGCGTCTGGTGAAGACGTCTACCAAGAGGTAAAAAACCGGAACGTCCCCTACCCTTAGGCAGTTCCATTCCGAAGCCTTATGGTTTCGATATTGATTGTCCAGGAGGTGGAATCGGTTAGCGGGCTGTGCCATCGCAGCAGAATCTCCGGCAATTTTCTTATCCCCGGCTAATATTTTCGCCATTAATTACGAAAATGCCTTTTTGCGGGACGAAGCGAGAATCGCATTTTTTAATAAACACGCAAACTTTTTTAATTAGTTGCAAAGTTTGCGACTGTCCAATCTTCTTGTTTCGGTAATTACATTGTCCGCTCTAAATGGAATGACGTGACGCTCCGTTTTGCCACTTATTATTATTTTTCGACTGTTAAAAATACTTTGCCAGCAAGAGAAATACTTGTTATGCGGAAAAACATTCAGAGTCAAGATGATTACACGTTTATTAAGAAAAATAGCTTATCGAATAAAATTTAGTTTAATTTGAATATATCATTGTAAAAATAATATTTATGTACGACTTGCATATAGGGTGATTCACAACGAGCTGCCATTATAAGTATGTATGACCCGCTCGGAAGAAAGGGGTCTTACTGCTAAAATTAAGTTTTCGAGAAATACGCGTCGAGAGTACATGGACACATGTGTTTCAAGACTCAACTCTGAAACTACTTATCAAAAGCAAATGAAATATACCGTGTGTGATATACCGGGTGATTCAATTTCGAGGTTCACCATGTGGATCTCGCTTATTAGTGGAGATAGAGCCTATGTTTAAAATTGGCAAAGTTTCGTATTTTTGTGGTGATCAATTATCTGAAAAGGAATTTTAGCTATCATTTTTCATTTTAAAGATATCCGCAAAAAACTAAAATGATAAGATATCATTTTTAATTTTTTATTCAAAACCAAACGTAGCTAGACATTTGAAACAAAAACATTCTAATAATAAATGCGGTCAATGCTATGGAAGAACAGTTAGAAGAGCATAACAAGTCGAAAAGCTGGCTCGGTTTTAAGCTTTCAAGAAAATGGCGACCAATTTGAACATTTACTTAAAACATAAGCTTTTTGTTGTATAAACTTGCTTCTTTTACAATCTAAATGTTTTAATCCTAAGCACTCTGGTCAGTCCGGCGCCGGCGATCTGTAACCAAGCACCAGTTGGGTACCTGATAAGCACGACAAACAACGAGAAAAAGAAGGAAGTTTTCATTATTATTAAACCATTGTTTTAAAAAATAATGCCAACATGTTATACATTGCGGAAATGAGAAAAAAACACGACTATCGGAAAATGCCAAAATTCAACATGGCGCCCATAAGAAAAACAAAAGTTGGCCATGGTTATGTCGCAATCTTTGATGTTATTTCAAATTAAAAAATAACACTGCATTCCTTGTTAAAAAGTAGCTATAGACTGTTTTTGTTTCAAATGTCTAGCTACATTTGGTTTTGAATAAAAAATTAAAAACGATACCTTAATATTTCAGTTTTTTTCGGATATCTTCATAATGAAAAATGATAGCTTAAATTTCTCTTCTGATAATTGACCAACACAAAATACGAAACTTTGCCAAATTTAAACATAGGCTCTATCTCCACTAACAAGCGAGACCCCCATGGTGAGCCTCGAAATTGAATCACCCAGTATACTCGTTAATCGTTTCTATATGTAGTGTATCACTATCAAAATTTTCTGCGTCTCGGTTTAAACATAAGCCCGAGAAAAGTGTAAAAAGGTACCCAATTACTAAAGTTTTAACTATTTTAAATTAACACTCGCCTTTCCGATTTTCTTCTTCTAAACCTCTTACTGCGAAAATATCAGATTTTGATCGAGTAAAATTTGGAATCTGTTCTATTGATTGGCATTTATGTTTTTATGTAATTATGGTTTTAAAGAAAGTTTGTAAAAGTCTGGTACGATTTTCACTTGTCTCGCGTTCAAGATAAAACCTACGAGATTTTCTTCCGTTAAGTTATAGCCAGTTTCAAAGTTATAGCCATCTTTGAGGTGATCTTTGAGTATGTTTCCGGGCACAATTCATGTTGCTAATCAAGAAAAGTGTTCTGACTGCACATTTTCCGCAGCTGCTTATGCACCAAAAAGTTGATTCCTGTATACAAAAACCGTCAAAACTTCAAAATTGATAATGAAGTAGTAACACCAGCTTTGGCTGGAAAAAATGTTGAAAAAGGAAAAATGTTTTTGAGAAAGTATTTCTTAATATTTTACTCGCCACTGTGTGGTGCTTTGCCATATATACACTGCTAAAAAATGAGGGGTACATTTTGTTCGAAACCTGTAACTTTTTAAATACTAGTTCTAGGCAAATCAAATTTGGTATGCTTTAAGGGCATGTATTTAACTAAAGAAAATTACCTAAAACAATGTTACAACTCTTAGTTACTTCTAAGTTACACTACATTTAAAAATGTAAATTAATTACGCAAAAAATAATGGAAATGACTGTCATCGTATCGATGACAGTCGGGTTTTCTGTGGATTGGTGAGGTTTGTACAGTGTATGCCCTCCACGAACACGAATCACTTCCTCACACCAGCGTGGCATGCTTCACACTAGTCTGCGAAGAGATTCTTGGGGTATGCTTTCTCATTCCTCAATCAGGGCTTGTGTCAGTTCCTGTATGGTTTGTGGTGGATTAGGGCACTTGCCAGCACGTCTGTCAAGCTGATCCCACACGTGTTCAATAGGATTCAGGTTAGGACTTAACGCGGGCGATTCCATGACCTGAATCCCACGTTCATGTAAAAAGTTTCTGATGATGCCGGTGGTATGTGATTTTGCATTGTCCTGCAAGTATTTCTCTCATTTTTGACTCTATATCTGGTAACGTGCATGTCTGATGTTTGCAAATATGTTACTATGTCGATTTATTATTGACTGTTGATAGATTGTTCATGCGTATTTTTTCGTTATGAAAAACCAAAATACTTATCAAACTATGCGACAACGATGAACTCAAACAGTACCCTCTACAATAATACGTCAAAATATCAATAACAAAACTGAAATGCAAACAAAGATTTCAGCATTCCGAATATGCCAATATCCAAAAATCGATAATTTAGCCGTAAGACCCCTTTCTACGGGACCAGTCACATATAGAGAACCAAACGAAATAGATATTGAAAATTTGTGTGACTTATGTAGCTGGACACAATCTATTTAACTACAATATTTTCAGTTTTCGGTTACTTCCGGTTACACAAAACTAGGTGTACAATTTTTTTCCCTGAAATTCTCGGAGTTGTCCTACTTAGCTAACAACCTAACACTATATTCGAAATATCAAGTTCATAATATTTTAAGTAAGAAATGATTAAAGAGAGTAATAATAAAAATCTCTTCAAATGAGAAATATGCTACTTATATTCACGTTCTACGTATGCACTGCCGACGGTGTATCATCTTATTTGAGGGGATTTGCCTACTAAGAATATTACCATCCATTATGGCGAAGTCGACGGTGATTATTAAATAACATCTACATCTCATTTCCCCATTCATAAATTGAGAGGAAACCTTTTCACCATATATAACCCGCACATAATTAGTTCACTAACCTCAGAGGCAGGCGGACAACTTTGATCTTAGCTATGCCCCCTTTTCATAAGTCAACGGTCTAGTTTTAATTATATGTAATTATAACGGAAAATTACGGTTGTGCTCGAATATTGGTGACCCGCTTAACAACGTCTCTCGAAATTGAATGAGAATTAATGAAGCCCTGCAAATTGGCTTAGACGCAGTCGGTGACCCTTTGCAAACAGTCTGCGGTCGGTCACGTGCGAAAACACTGGCGATATTCAACAACCGGCAATTACGCTTAAGGGTGCAGAGGCGATGAACGCTTGGGGTATGTTGTCTGTCGCATATCGTGTTCCTTTCTAGCACAGTGCATTATGCTTGGTATGCGTGTGTTATATAGTAAGGTGGGCCTATTCTTTTAAATTTTCAAATTCGGAAATGTGCAATCATGGAAAAGTTGTGAGTTAATGAACCAAAGAAAACACCATTTTTCTTTATTTTGATGTTTTGAACTGCCGCAAAGAATGAAGTTTATACGCTAGCCGTAGGCGAGCGTGTAAACATTAGGGTGTATTGAAAAACGTTTTTTTCGAACTTCAAAATTTCAAGTTGATACAAAGTTGTATCTACAGACCCACATATACCACAAATAGAATTGGCCCAATTGAAAAATATTTATGTCTCCGCAGGAGGCTTAAAGTTTATAATTCTCTTTGACAATTAGAATTTTTTTTAATGCAGATTGAGTGATTTTTTTCTTTTTCAAATAGACAAAGTTCGATAAAAGTTTATTTGTCATTAAATGTTTTATTATCTGCGTACATGTGGGCCAGGGTTCCCACCTTTTTGTAATTGTTCACGAGGACAGTAATGGGTGAAAATATTATGTCATATCCAACATGTCGACATCATACTGCCACATAAAGCACAATCAAATAATAATACAAAATATTCTTGAAATATAACAATCAACAAATACTACACATTACTTTACTAAATATGCAAAAGTAATACTTTGCTGTGGTAATATCACACAAAAATTAAATTTAGGTATATTCTCAAAACTACCAGGTAAACCGAAATTTCGCTACCGAAATTTCAACCTAACATAATGTGCAGAATGTTTTAAACTCTTCGACTGTTTGGAGCCAACTTTGGGGGTTAGTAAGGAATTGTTGAATTTTGTATCTTGTTTAATTTTTTAGGTGGCGCAATTCATTATTGCTGAAAAAATGTAAAATATTAAATCTTACCGAAATGTTCAAAACATTTCTAGGTTAGGTTAGGTAGCACAATTTCATCCTACACAGATAGAAACCTTTGTTTAATTCGAATAAAGATGCATTGACTCAAAGAAATCTGGTGTTTCAATAGAGGCAAAGAAATATTTAGTTGCTGACAAAAACGCATTTATTTGAAATATTTGCTTGGTAGAAAGAGCGTTTATTTGTGTCAAACACCTTTTGTTTTCAGTTAAAATTTACAATTTGTATATTATAACGAACGAGCTTTATGTAGTTCAAATAATTATGATTGTGTTAAGTGAAAGAATTACAATTTTTTAAATTGACGAAATTGTTGGTTGAGTTAAAATGCGATACTTTAAGGTTGTGATAAATGGTTCTTTGATTAAAGAAATTATTGACTACAACTTTTCGAAGTACAGTAGAACAAAATCTCCACTTGTCACCGCCTTTTGGGATGTCTCACATCCTCGACTAGGGGTTGGTTTTCCCAGACCTACATATAGTCATGGTTAGGGTAGCAAAGTGTACGCTGATTCGGAATGGAAACTTGAACCTGCATGCACTCTGCTCCATACTGCCGATCACACGGTCTTTTTAACAATTTAGTCAGACGCATGACATCAACTGAGCGGTAGGCTTTCACCAGTCTACTATTTATACTCAAGATAAGGTCAAACTGCGAGGAGAGTGTTTACAGCTCCATCTAACAATACAGTTGGATGAGCTATTCACACTAAAAATATATTCATTTGCATCAACATATGATTTCTTTGGAGGAAGTAAACCAATTTTTAAGCCAAAGGAAAAATATTTCTTTGAAGGAAATAAATCTCTTCTTATATACAAACATAATTATTTGAATCAAACTTAGATTTCTTTGGTGTAAAGAAACGTCTCTTTAAATCAAAACAAAAATATTACTTTAAAGAAAAGTAATTTTTGTTTGACTCCAAATATATTTATTTCACTTAAATAAACATTGCAAATAAATTAATCTCTAAAAGCAAATAAACTAAAGTATTCAATGAAGTAAATATTGTTGGCGTCAAAGAAATTTGTTTTGATCGAAAAGAATAAATTCAAAAGAATATATTTCTTAAAAAAAAAGAAATCTTTTCTATCTGTGTACACGAGGACAAATGGTATCACCCCGAGGACACAAGGACAATCACGAGGCTAATTTTTAAGGAAAATTATAAACTTTAGGCCTCCTGCGAGAGGCCTAACTATTTCTCCATTGGGCCAATTTTTTTTGTGGTATACGCGGGTCCATAGGGACAACTTTTTATCAACTTGAAATTTTGAATTTCGAAAAAAAAAAACGTTTTTTCGAATGACCTTAGTAACAACATGCGAGCGACAGAGAAGTTTCTATTTTCTTGTCCAGAGAAGTTTATCTATTGTTTTGTCATCAAGAAAATTTATAAGATGCTGCAAAGATAATTCGTTCTCATGCAAATATTTTTCTATTGTATTCTATTGTATATTTGTACTATTGCATGCCGAAGTGTTCTTGTAAATCACATATTTCGACAGACCAACTAAGGGTAATAGGATGCGATGGAACAAACGTCTACGAGATAATTGTACAAATATACAATTAGAAAAATATTTACATGCGAACGAATTATCTTTGCAACATCTTATAAATTTTCTTGATGACAAGAAAATAGAAACTTCTGTGGACAAGAAAATAGAAACTTCTCTGTCGCTCGCATGTTTACACGCTCGCCTATGGCTCGCGTATAAACTTCATGCTCGCGATTTATATCCTTAGTTATGTGCTCGTAAAATAATAGTATTATTAGAGTATTATTATATGATACTATTCCGCTATATCATATTTAAAGACAAAAAAATAAAAAAATAATACCAAAAATTAAAATAATTTTAAAGCCTTAGCGGCAGTTCAAAACATCAAAATAAAACAACCTTTAATTCATTAACTCACAACTTTTCAATGATTGCACATTCCCAAATTTGAAAATTTAAAAAAAAATCGGGCCACCTTATTATATAGCCGCCGTTTGAAAATTTATCGGGGGAACAAGAAAAGTGTAACGCATAGCCAAAATACATCATTTCGTTTTCCATTTTATCCTAAACGAAGGGATAATGTCATTTTTGCGTATTTCTGGAGACATTAACGGAGCAAGTTGCACGGCTAGGCATGAAGGTGGTTCCTTACAAACTTAGAGCTGAAAAGCTTTTTGTTCAAAAGGCTCTAAAGGATCTGGATATTTACTCTTAGCATTTTTCAATGATTTTGGAAATGAGCCGCCTAGCATTTCTCTAACTTTGTCAAAATAGCTAAATAATAAATTAAAGTAGATGAAATTCTGAATAATTTATGTCTATGACATTTTTTGGTAAAATTAACAGTTTAGCTGCATGAGCAAATTGTATTTCAGAGACATCGCTCGTACTGCATTAAAACTAGTTGACCAGGATTTGACAGATGTTTTGCTTCTATTGACAGTATTGTCAAAACATCAGAGTTTGACACAGTTTGACTCTGCTGTATAGTATAATAAAGTGATGTGTCTGGCCACATCAGATTTTCTGAATACAAAAACCGATCGGTCGTCAATTTTGATTCCCAAGACATAAAAGCAGTTTTATTATTCAATAATTAATGTGCTTAAGTTTTCAAGAAAACAAACTGAAACTAAAATTTTTACTTTTTGCTTTTAACTCAATACGCAATAGAATAAGACATTTGTAAACCAATTATTGAACAGAGTTTCTACAAAGAATTTGATTGCGGAATCAGATTAAGATAACTCTCAAACTGACAAAACCTTAAAAAATCATATTTGAGTTTTTTGTCGATATCTTCAAAACTAAAAAAACAAAGATGGAACAAATTTTAGATAATAGGGTATTCCGGTCATGTCAAAATTTAAGCAGATATTCGGTTTAACCTATTGTACAATTTATGAGGATTCATAAAGTTAAGCTATGAGCTTTTTGATTTAGTTTTTCTATGAGATAATTGCAATTAAAAGTGCATTTCGTTTGAATTCACCGACCACCCTCGGAAATACACGATGATTACCGATCCCTAGTAGCGGTGGCAACAGCGGACAGCTCTCGAACAGTTGATCGGCCAAGTTGACGGTTGGCGACCCTGTTGTTTGACAACGAATAAAGGTAACTTTTTTGAGAGATGATTTGATCATTGAAACTTGAAGCCAAACATCTCTCATCTCGCTAGTCGGCAATGTAAAGAAAATCTTATCAGGAGTTACTGTTCTACTGCTGTTACAGCCCGGCACAGAACAATGTCGGCGTTGGAGTTTATACATTTTGAACTAGTTCTTGATGTTACCTCAATAACCAAAGCAGGTGTCAACAAACGAGCGATTCTAAACGTTGACACAACAGAAGACAAAAATTTACTACGTGCTCCCTAGATATCGCAACGTTGTCAAGTCGCTCACTTTGAGCGGTCTTTGTGACGTCACAAAGACCAATCCTAATTCAAACTTCAAACAACGATTTCTCTTAATTTAAAACAATGTTTGATATTTTACTTGTGAAGTAGCAAACAGTAGCACCCATACTTTGTAAAAAATGACAATTTCAAAAACACCGGAATACCCCATTGATCACCATACACATCGATATGTGTATACTTAGTATGCTTTTTGCTAGTTGTGGGTACACAAATAATTTGACGGAATTATTAAACGGAATTTGAAGAGTAAACTTTAAAGTTATTTTTTTCTTATAACTTCATTTAGTAAACTTGACTTTTATATCTCTTTAATTTTTATCAAATCAGGCTCTCTGGTTTTTAAATACACAAACTACAGCATAATTATAAAACAGTCAACAACCGTAAAAAACAAATTGCTGACATAGGGTACCTTTTCCCATATCGCATCATATTTTATTAATTTCGACTACGGTATTCTTTGGCCAGTGTTACCCTATTAAAAATACAAGGCAAATGCTCGCCTTGCCTATATAACGGCGCCCCTGTTGGCTGTATTTACATGTGTATGTGTGTGTGTGTAATCTAACCTAGTATGTTGGCAAACACTCACAGTTAATGTTGAGGGTAATGCGTTTGCTGACCGCTGGAGGGACATCATTGCTCGCTATGCACAGGTAGACGCCCATCTGCTTACGGTCCAAGTGGACTAATTTCAGCGCTGTCCCGCTGTACGTGTCCACTGAAAATAGAGACAATGTATTAGATTAATCAGAAGGTGACATTTATTACACACTATTGTGTATGGTCATTAACTTGCCGAGAGTAGAGGTGGACAATGTGGCAGACATAATTTTATACAAAGGCAAGCTACTAAAAAGTTTTATTTACACTGAATAGTGTATGGTAGCATACTGTACGGCGTGTTGTACGTAACTTGAATGAAAACCAGCGAGGTAAATGATGTCGCTTTGAAAATTCACTGTGGCTCAGGGAGAGTTTCACAAAATCGACTATTATCGGGTTATCTATAATGCTGGGTTATTGTGTACACGCGAGTTAATTTTGTTGACATACATCTCATCTACAGGCCGATGGCAGAAGAAAAAGAAGACACGGAGCAGCTCATAACGTTGGTGTTAATCGTCCGAAAGGTACATAGGAGGTTCCGATAGCTTTATTTGCGCTGATTTAGCATCCGTACTTAAATAATTTAGAAAAAGTTGATAACAGAATGTAATCAATTGTGATTTTGTCAACTTTTGTCAATTTGTAACATTTGAACCACATCAGATCCTAATGTCCTCAAAGTAAATATAAAACTTTATAATTTTAACTCATGCAATAACTTTACAATATTCTTCAATGGTTTCCGTCGAAGAAAGCATCCTCCACTAAATGTTGGTGAACAGAAAAATATACTGCATCAATAAAAAGTAATCTTCTAGGGCCAACGCACAACCGACCGAATTTACTTTATATGCACCCACACACTTATTACTACATCCATTAATTTTTTTATCAAAATATAATTTTTATAGACAAAACGTGGTCGTAAGTATTTTAAATTAAAATTAAATCAACTAAGTTTTTTCAAACAATTTCGCTTACTGGTTTTTAAGATAAATTATAATTCAATGCAAAGAGAGATACGTAAAGAAAAGTTTGGGTTCCCTTTGCTTACTTGGCCGCAACCTCTGGCAACCAGGTGTAAATGAATTATTCTGTGATTGTGCACATAAAACACAGGTTCAATGCATAGGCGCCCGCAGAGAGGGGCAAGGGGGTGCACTTGCACCCCCTGGCTTTTGATATAACATGGAAAGAAAAAACAAGAAAAAAATCATGAAATACATGCTGATTTATAACTAGTGTTAAAACATTTAGCATTTAATTGATAAAAAATAATAAAATAATAGAACTTAATAATAAAATAATCAATAAACTTCTGAATTTACACATAGATGTTCAATTACAAAAAAAAGACAGAAACAAACAAGTGACAATCGATTATGTTATCATTTTTTGCAAAAGTTGACTCATTGAAATACGTTTGCTATTCGAGCGGAAATTATCGCCATTTACAGGTTATTGTCGATGCGGCAAAACTCCGAGCGTCAAAGAGCTACAAGGTCTTTTAATACCTACAATTGGAGTTATGATAGAAATTTATGCAACAATTTTAGCAAAAGGTATAAACAATTTTCTGTAGCAGATAATTGAAATACGTTTGCTATTCGAACGGACATTATCGCCATTTACGGGTTATTGTTGATGGGGCAAAACTCCGATCGTCGAAGGTCTACTAGGTCTTTTAATTACCTACAATTGGAGCAATGATAGGAATTTATGCAACAATTTTTGCAAAAGTTATAAACATTTTTCCGCAGCAGATGATTGAAATACGTTTGCTATTCGAACGGACACTATTGCCATTTACGGGTTATTATCGATGGGGCAAAACTCCGAGAGTCGAAGGGCTACTAGGTCTTTTAATTACCTACAATTGGAGTTATGATAGAAATTTATGCAACAATTTTAGCAAAAGGTATAAACAATTTTCTGCAGCAGATGATTGAAATACGTTTGCTATTCGAACGGACATTATCGCTATTTACGGGTTATTATCGATGGGGCAAAACTCCGAGCGTCGAAGGGCTACTAGGTCTTTTAATTACCTATATTTGGAGCACCCGGGTGAAAGTTTAAATGGCCGATTTGGAAACACGGTGACGTCATTTTTCTAACGTGAAGTTAGCCAAATAGCACTAGGCATTTGTAACTAGGTAACTAACCATAGCTAACGTCTTGTAAGTGCGGTCCCGCCATAACCTAACATAACAAGCGTCATAATTTGCAGAGTTGTGCGGGACAGTTTCGTTCAAAGGCTATGGTATGAATCAAATTACATATTTAATACTCTTGTATAAACTACCACTTGCTTTTAGGATCATAGTTGACACAAAGGGACAAGTGACGAGATAGCTGATACGTGTTAAGAGGAAAGGAAGCGGAAGCACTTTAGGTTAAGAATGTAGATATATTAATTCGGCAAGGAATGACTCCATTTTTCATCAACGTAATTAAATAAATGAAACTTCGTTGCTGATGATTAATATTTATTTATTGATTTTTGGCATATCTGGGTTTCGGGTGTCATCCCGTCTTCGGTGCCACCTCAATTCAACTAATCGGAACACATTTACGAACTTAATATCAGGACAGGTGGCTTTTACAATTAAGGGGCAGTCTTGCAGTTTTCGTGGGGACAAATTTCGTGTTTGTTCACGAGCGCTTGGTGAGGTTTATTTTTTAATGTTGAAAACAATATATAGATATGCTACACTGGTCAATAATGACGACAATACGGAAATTTTTATATCAGACGATGCAACATCACGATAACGACGAACAATGCAGTTTATTCAAAATAAATAGACTTTGCGTATGAGTACATTGTTCGTCGTTATCGTGATTTTGCATCGTCTGATATAATATTTCCGTATTGTCGTCATCATTGACCAGTGTAGCAATCATATCTGTATATTGTTCTCAACATTAAAAAAGAAACCACCAAAGGGCTCGTGAACAAACACGAAGTTTGCCTCCACGAAAATTCTGCAAGAGTGCCCCTGAATTGTAAAAACCACCTGTCCTGATATTAAGTTCGTAAATGTGTTCCGATTAGTTGAATTGAGGTGGCACTGAAGACGGGATGACACCCGAAAAACCCTAGATATGCCATAAAACAATAAATAAATATTAATCATCAGCAACGAAGTTTCATTTAGTAGATATATTAGTGAGTATATTTTAAAATATTTTTATAGGCTCCATTGATTTTTCTCTAGAATGGTATATGTATCTCTGGAACGTAGAATGTTCATTTTATTTGTTGTTGTTTTTGTTAAAAGCAGAATATTTTATTTATTTTTGTTTATTAGAATGTTTATTTTGTCCATTACAGAATATTTTATTTCTTTTATTATATTATTGTGTAGTTTGTATTTATTTTATTCTATTATAATGTAGTTTGTATTTATTTTATTATATTATAATGTATTTTGTATTTATTTCATGATATTAATAAATAATACTCTAAAATGTTTCTTGTTTTATTCCAAAACTTGTGTAGTGTTTTATGGTTTTAAATTGTTTGTTTAGTACTAAACAAAAAAAAATAGAATAAAATTTAAAATAGTTATGTATGGTACGTATGAATACCACATGTTTAAATTTCCCGCATTTTTGCCTCGAGCGCACCCTGACGGTAGGTTGCTCAGTTAATGTTAATCTATTGAACAAACTCCGGGCAGGCCAGATGGTTTGTTTTAAGGAATGAGTACAAACACAGGTTTAATACTGATTTTATTAAGAAATTATTTGGGTTTATATACAAAAAGTGTCCTAAAAACTATTACAGCGGTGCTAAACATTAATGAATTTTATTGATGTAAGACTGAAATAAACACAACGAATTATGTTGGGCGGCACTGGTTTCAAATTGCACATTGAACGCTGGTTCTGCAGAGTTGCAATTCTTCAATCGATACTAGGTGCTACCTGGATTATTGGCAATGCAATTACGAATTTTGCTACGTTTTGTTTTGATGAATTGGAAGTGGCGAAATATTACATACATAAGCGACTTCACAATTGTAATGGAAAGTTACCAACATTTGTATTTTATTTAGGAATTTGGGAAGATATTTTTGTTAGCACCGGATAAAAAAGAAAAAATTGTTTAATGTAATTAAACAAATTGCCCCGCCGGAATAACTATCTCTAAGGTCAAGTAACCACTTAAAACCGATTAATATGGTAATATTAAGCAACACAATTGGGTCTCTTGTATCGGCACTCTCAGTTCAGCACTGCACAGTTTGGACTTCTGTATACAATGGTTGGAGTGACCTGACATCTTCTTCACTGTTATGGTGTTGACGCTGTGGTTGTACCAGATGGTGTACTGAAGATGGCTCCACATCGGTGAGTAAGGATCGTCTTTGGCGTGGTACTGGTTTCATTAGGATGGCCTGGTCCTGGGTGGCCAATGGATTTGGTTTATTAAATCTTCTTTTTAATGAACGCACTACAACCCACAGGGTGACACATAGGGCTAGTATTGTAGTGGTGGTGACAGTACTGGCCATCACGCCATGATGACGCACATTATGCCACAATACGTTCGAGATTTCTTGATGGATGGCGTCTTCATCCATCTTTAGTTCTCTTAAGTCATCGGAGACGGATAATACTGGTTCCTCTTGAATTGGTGGTGATCGATGCTTCTGGGCTGCTAGCAGAGTAAAATTTCCTGGTAATACCACTGCTTTGTTGTAGCTGCCAAGTATCGTAAGACTGTCGTCCTTCTTTGGGGTGAGAATGTTCTGTTTTGTTTTGATGATGCAGTCTTGTGACAGTTGAATGATTCCGGTCTTTCTCAGTTCGACATCTTCTCTCACGCCATTGCAGGTAACTGCGATCCGTTGTGGAGTTACGGAGATAAAAAGCCATGTATTGATCATGTACAGTTGTTTCCAAACCACGGAGTGAAGTTTCACTTCCACAACATCGCAGCTTTGTTTCTCATGCCGATTGAATAATTCATCTATGATACAGTTGTTGTTAGTTTCAATATTCTTTACTGTTGTAGGAGAACAGAGATAATTCGTGTCATCCAATGCTATTGATTTTCGATACTCTTCATCCGTCATTTGAAAGTATAGTTGGTTATTGTAGTCGATGGCAATGATATCGTTTGGAATATCAAATACCCAGTAAGAGCCGTCTTCTATCTGTAGTGGTATGGCGTTGACCTTGATCACGTCAAATTGGTTTATCTCTGCCATTGGGAAGAAGGCTTGGACACTGATAACATCATCTTCATGTACCACTTTTGTTTTGATGATGGATGATATGATATAAAGATTTGAGGGAAGCTTCTTATTTGCGTCTTTGATCATGTGGTGAATGTGAGCTGGTGAGATCAGATCGTACACGTTGTCATTGCCCAAATTTACATTCAATAAATGAGTGTAGTAGTCACAGAGTTCTGTTAACACGTTAGTAGCCAGTTGATACGCATTAAGGACATTGATGTTGAGCTTGTTGACGTCGATCGCTCGGAACCATCCTTGACTATTGTTTATTGCTTGAAGTCCTTGATTCAGTTTTCGTCGGAATCTCTCTAGGCGATCGTTGATTCGTGTTTCGGTTTCATTGAAGGTAGACAACGCAGACAACATGAACTTAGTTTGATGATTTGAAGCCGTGATGAGTTCCCTTTGATTTCTCTCCAGAGCTTCAATGTTGGTGTACACTTCGTCGTTTACACCAAAAATTGAAGTCAGTAATTTTCCTAGAAGACCTCTTCGTTGTCGGTTCTTGATCACTGCGTCAATGCCATCTATTATCCAATGTGCTTCTTTCTCTTGTTCCTTGAGATGGTGTAGAAAACTGATGCATTGGGTAGATGATGATAATTTCTTCGTTTCATTACATAGTTTTTCGAATTGGTTGACTGCTGTAGATGTGGTGTTCATTTCTTCAAATATCTTCTGTCTGCTAAAGTCAATGTCCAGCTTGAAAATACCTCGCTGAATTTTTGCTTGGCCAATGTGTTCCACATACAGGCCTGGTGTTGGATATTTCACTGTGTAATTTGCTATAGTTAGTTTCGGCAATATTACTAGCAACGCCATGAAGAACCATATCACTGAGAAGCTTCTTCGTTTGAATTGTTTTGTAGGTCGTGCAGCCGGGACTTCCTTGTGTTGTTTCTCTACTGTGGCCAGATTAGACTTTATGTGCATTGACTTTTCATCTGGCTTCTCTGTTGAGGGAAGTAATGGAATGAGGTTGTGAATTGCTCTTTTGGTAATGGTCCCTCCGGGTTTTTCTAATGATACCACTCTCACAGTACCATCGCCTGCTGGATGGGTTTCCAATACCCTTGCCAAGGGCCATTTGGTTGGAGTAATGTTGTTTTCTTTTATCAGGACAATGTTGCCTGGTTCCAGATTTTGTTGGGGTGTTTTCCACTTGTAGCGCTGCTGGAGGTTACTTAGATATTCCGATGACCATTTTTGCCAGAAGTCTTTTTTCATTTTTTGCAGAAGCCTCCATCGGGATGATAGATTTGTATTGATGTCTGTTGTTATGGGATCTGAAGACGATAGAAGAGGCCTCCCAATCAGGAAATGACCGGGTGTTAAGATGAGGGGGTCTTTGCCATCAGTACCCAATGTACATAAGGGTCTTGAATTGAGACATGCTTCTATCTGGTGTAGTAATGTTGTTACTTCTTCATAGGTTAAAGTGGCGTCTCCAACCACTCGTTTAAAGTGGTACTTCATCGATTTCACTCCTGCCTCCCATATTCCTCCGAAGTGGGGAGCTGCCGGCGGGATGAAATACCACTGGGTGCCTTGGGTCGCCACATTATCTTGGACCGCTGGAGATTTTGTTAACTGTGATACTTCTTTTTCCAGAATCTTGCTTGCTCCAACGAACGTTGTACCATTGTCGCTAAACATGTACGAACATTGTCCTCTCCTTGCGGTGAATCTTCTAAACGCTGCAAGGAATGCGTCCGTGGTCATATCCGTGACGGCTTCTAGATGTATAGCTTTTGTCGCGAGGCACACGAAAACTGCTATGTACCCTTTGTATGACTTGTGCCCTCTGCCTTTTGTCGTTCTTAGTTGGATTGGGCCAGCATAGTCTACACCTGTATGTGAGAAGGGCGGTGATGCTGTTACCCTTTCTGCCGGAAGATCTCCCATCAATTGTTGCTTAGTAACTGCTTTGAATCGAATACACGTAGTGCATTTTCGTAACCAACATTGTACATTTCTTTTTCCATATACAATCCAATAGTTCATTCTGGTATGGGCCAGGGTTGATTGAATTCCTCCGTGCAGAGTCTTATGGTGAGAGTCTTGAATAACCAAATTTGTCAGATGATGGTCAGGTGGCAAAATGATTGGATGTTTTGTGTTGTAAGGCAGAGCTGAATTCTTCAGCCTTCCCCCGACGCGCAGTAGTCCTTTTTCATCAATAAATGGATTCAGACTTGCTAGTTTATTATTACCATTGAGATGATTGTGCTTTTTTAATTCCAGAAGTTCTGTTTTAAACTCTTCGCTTTGAACTGCTTGAATCAATTGTACCAACGTTAAGTTCATTTCACTGACAGTAAGAAACCCCATCTCTCGTTCGACTTTTCTTGCTGCAGCTAGGAATCTTTTGCAGTATGTCGTTACTCTCACCAGTCTTGTTAAGGATGAAAATTCTTCAATGTGGTAATTTCGACGCGTGGTAACTGTGGCCTGGTGACACGCTTTTTGTTCTTCTTTTGTTTCAGGTAACTTTTCTTGCTTCGGCCATATAGCAGCATGTACGAGCCAGGATGGACCTTTCCACCATATGGAGTGAGTGCCAATTTTTTCAGGATCAATACCCCGTGATATTATATCGGCTGGGTTATCCTTGGTATCCACGTGGTACCAGAATTTACTGGGAAGCATACTGTTTATTTCTGCAACTCGATTTGCGACGAATGTTTTCCACCGCGACACTTCGCCTTTGATCCATGATAATGCTATCATTGAATCTGTCCATGCGTATACCGGCACGTGTTCCCACTCCAATGCTTTGACTGAATGTTTAATCAATTTTGCCAGCAGCACAGCAGCACACAGCTCTAATCTTGGTAATGTGGCCTTGGTTCTGGCAGGTGCTACCTTTGATTTTGCGATCAGAATGGTTGATTGGAATTTACTTTGACTATCCGTCGTTCTGACGTAGATCACAGCGCCATAAGCCGTTTCAGAGGCATCGCAAAAGCCGTGCAGTTCTATGTTTGATGTAGTCGTGGTATGAACCCATCTTGGCATGGAAATGTTTTCTAAGTTTTTTAGTTTGGATTGGAACTCATTCCATTTCTTCTGAATGACATCGGGGGGTTGTTGATCCCATTCCAAATTGTGTAGCCATAACTCTTGAATTAACGTTTTGGCATTGATGACAACTGGCGCTAACCATCCTAATGGATCAAATAGTTTGGCTACTTCTGATAAGATCGTTCTCTTCGTTATTGGTCTATCGACTGATATATCTACCTTGAAACGAAAATGATCTGTATGCGGCGCCCAGTATACTCCAAGCGATTTCTTTAACCCATCCTCTGATATTTCCAGTGCTGTTTGATCTTTCAATTCTTCAGGGAGGTTTTCTATTACTGTTTCGGAATTGCTGGACCATTTTCTCAATGAGAACCCACCAGCTTGAAGCATGTTTATTAGTTCGTGCTGAAGACTGGTAGCTTCTTCTTCTGTGTCGGTTCCAGATAAGATGTCATCCACATAAAAGTCTTTAAGAGCAACTTTGGACGCCGTTGGAAAATTGTCTTCTTCGTCTTTGGCAAGTTTTTGCAACGTTTTTATTGCTAGGTATGGCGCGCATGCTGTACCGTATGTTACTGTTTTTAGTCGAAATTCTTCTATTGGCTTGGTTGGATCAAATCTCCATAGAATTCGTTGATAATCTTGATCTTGTGGGTTGGTGCGAATCTGCCGATACATCTTCTCTATATCAGCAGTGAATACTATGCGATGTTTCCTCCATCGTAGCAGGATGTCAGCCAGATCTTGTTGTAATCGTGGACCCGTATGCATTAGTTCGTTCAAGCTCTTTCCATTTGAGGTTTTACATGATGCATCAAACACCACGCGTAGTTTTGTTGTTGAGCTTGATGGTCGGATGACTGCTTGGTGAGGGATGTAATATTTGCCATTGCCCTGGCCGGATGTTACTTTCTCCATGTGACCCAGGTTAATGTATTCCGCCATAAAGTTGCTGTACTGTTGTGCAAGTTCACCATCTTTGGAGAGACGCTTCTCTAATTGTAGTAATCTTGCGGCGGCCCGATTTTTTGAGTTGCCTAGGTCAGTATCAGCTTTGAACGGAATGTTTACTATGTATCTGCAGTCCCTGTCTCGTTTTACCGTGCGTTCGTATTCTTCTTCACATCCGATGTCTTCTTGACTTAATGGTTTATTTGCCGTAACTTCTTCCATTTCCCAGAACTTAGTTAATTGTTTATCTTCATCTACTCTGCTGACCAGACTTGTCACTTGAATGTCGGCTTGAGATGGTTGCTTCACGCTGCCTGACAAAATCCAGCCCAGCTCGGTCTTCTGTCCAAGAATACCGTCTTCTGACTTTTCTAGACCGTCCAGTATGATCTTCCCGTACTCCTCGGCACCGATGATTGCGTCAATTGGTCCAGGAATATCAAAGGTAGGATCAGCAAGGAGCTTGTTTTCAAAGGATTTTGACACGCTGATGTGAAGGTCGTTGTTAGGAAGGGGTTGAGTAACTTTTGAGAGGATGAGAAACGTACTTGTCAGGGAGAATTTGCTTGGAAAGCGAGGTTGTACTTGCACATCAATTTTTGATTTTGATAGTTTTGGGTCATCGCCACCTAGTCCGGATACCTCTGCATGTATACGTTGTTTTGGGAGTCCTAGCATTTGAGCTGCATGTTCTGTTATGAAACAGGCTTGGGATCCTGGATCGATCAGCACACGAAGATATTCTCCTTCACCAGATACCTTCTTGGTTTTAACTAGTGCTGTTGCTAGTAGTACTGTTCCTTCCTGGGTACCAACGTGAGTGGATAGTTTTGCTGTTGGCGACCATGTTTTCTTTATTGGGATGTGTTGTCCAGACTTTAAAGGTGTAAATTCATTCTGGACGTCACGATAGTGCAGTAGGCTATGGTGTGGGTTGTTGCAGATGGCACATTTGATGGTACTCCAGCATTTCCTGGTATTATCGTGATTCATGCAAGTTTGGCATAGATTGCTGCTTTTTACGAAATCCATTCTCTGATCCACTGATAGCGTTTTGAACTTCGGGCAACTGTGAATGAAGCGGTCTTCTTGGCAATATTTGCAGATTATTATTCTGTCTTGATATTTTTTATTTTGGTACGGCGTCACCTTCTTCTTAGACTCCCCCATTGCTTCAAGTGATTGGAACCGTTTCTTCAAGAATCGAACTAGATCCGCGTATTCCTGGATATCATTTGGGTTCTCGAGAGATTGCTCGTATAATTTATTTGTCTCTGGATCCCATTTTCTCACCAGAATGCGGATGATTAGTGGACCCCAGGTGTTGGTCGGTACCTTCAAGTTATTGATAGCTTGTAGGCATTCACACGTTGTGTCGTGCAATTGTTTAATTTTTTCCAACGATTCATCTTGGAAGGGTGGGATGTCCAGAATCCTGTCCAGGAGTTTTGACAGGATTAGTCGGTTGTTTTGGTACCGATTTTGTAAGATGTCCCATGCCGTCAAGTAGTTGGCATCTGATATCGCCAGATGCTGTATGATGCGACTTGCTTCTCCCTCCAGGTTGGTTTTTAGGTACTGCATTTTCTCTGCATTTGTCAATGACGTGTTAAGATGAACGATTTCGTTGAATAGATCATGGAAGGTGGGCCAGTTGTCGTAGGATCCATTAAAACTTGGAATTTTAATTTGTGGTAGCCTAATGGTGTTGCTCGGTGTGGGGTTGTTAGGTACGTCCTTGTGGATTGCTTCGTCCAATTTTTCCATGACCTCATCGTACAGGTCGACACATTTCTTGTACACCTCGTCTGAAAAGTATTCGTCGTCGTGTTGATCTTCATGTATTAGAATCTCTTCGTTCAATTCGCCTATTGCATCGAATTGCTTATATAACCGTTGTTTGAGGTTTTCATATCTTGATTTGCTTTTATTTTGTAGTAATTCAGCCTTCGTTTGACCGATTACTTCCTTTATTTGTTTGATTTTTATATCTTGCTTCTTCATTCGGTACGCCTGTTGGCTGTCTTGTTGGTTCGACTTCTCTTCTTCTGTCGGCGTTTCTTGCTTAGGGCATTCGTTCAAATATTTTTGCGTTTCTTGAACTTGCCTTTTAAGCTGTTCAAAGTAGTTTTGGACGAAGTATGGGTGTGTTGCATCTTTAATTTCCATGAGCTTCTCATGATTGGCTTTCACTTTCTCCCAATATTCGTCCAGTTTCTTCTGGTGGCTTTGGATGTACTGCTTTGTCTTCCTTGACTGAGAATCCTTCGCCATGTTTCTTGATAATTTTTTAATTTCTTGTCCCAGTTCATCCTGCATGCGGGCGTATTGATCTAGTTCTTCGGACATGTTAATCTCCTTTTCTTGAACTGCTTTTTGGACGCGAACGAACTGTTGCCGACGCGATCCGAATTACGTAATTACGACTGATGCGCACTCACGCCGTTGATTTGTGTCCTGCCGACTGTGCTTAGGGACTTTCCGCGCGCGTTTGCTAAACTGTGTTTGTTAGGTATGGTGTAGTAAGCTAGGTTAAATTGGGTAAATTTCGTAGCCTTGGACCATAGCTTAAAAAAGGAGCACTACTGAGAGACCAGACTCAATCTCCCCAACGCCTAAGGTGTCTTACTGGCGTAGTGCAGGTAAATGTAGGTATGATGGAATAGGAACACTACTGGAGACCAGACTCAATCTCCAAATGCCTAAGGTGTCTTACTGGCGTAGTGCAGGTAAATGTAGGTATGATGGAATAGGAACACTACTGGAGACCAGACTCAATCTCCAAATGCCTAAGGTGTCTTACTGGCGTAGTGTGGGTAAGGGGGCTCGACGGACCATGAACAAACTCCGGGCAGGCCAGATGGTTTGTTTTAAGGAATGAGTACAAACACAGGTTTAATACTGATTTTATTAAGAAATTATTTGGGTTTATATACAAAAAGTGTCCTAAAAACTATTACAGCGGTGCTAAACATTAATGAATTTTATTGATGTAAGACTGAAATAAACACAACGAATTATGTTGGGCGGCACTGGTTTCAAATTGCACATTGAACGCTGGTTCTGCAGAGTTGCAATTCTTCAATCGATACTAGGTGCTACCTGGATTATTGGCAATGCAATTACGAATTTTGCTACGTTTTGTTTTGATGAATTGGAAGTGGCGAAATATTACATACATAAGCGACTTCACAATTGTAATGGAAAGTTACCAACATTTGTATTTTATTTAGGAATTTGGGAAGATATTTTTGTTAGCACCGGATAAAAAAGAAAAAATTGTTTAATGTAATTAAACATCTATCTTTCTCTCTCTTTTCGTGTTGCGATTTTTTAACATGAAGTTAGCATTTCTAACTATACTGTATTTTCTTTGATTTGGAGTTGTGATAGAAATTTATGCAGCAATTTTTGCAAAAGTTATAAACATTGTTCTGCAGGACATGATTGAAATACGTTTGCTATTTGAACGGACATTATTGCCATTTACGGTTATTGTCGATGGGACAAAACTCCGAGCAACGAAGGGCTACTAGGTCTCTTAATAACCTACATATGTATGTAAGAATTTTTGCAAAAGTTATAAATGACTGGCTTTTTATACCAAAAGCGGAATGGTAGCTACGGTTTCCGTTAACATTATCTTCTGGAATTGGCAACTCTAAACCCAACCCATGACCGGCTTTCGTTTAGCACCCCCCTGGAAATATTTCTGCGGGCGCCCATGGTTCTATGTCAGATTTGATTTTAAATAAAAATGTATACTACACTGTAGTAAGCAGTAGCAATTATTTTTATGTGAACTACAGTGTTTCTTTTTTATAAAATTACAACATAAAAGCAGTTTCTATTAAAAAAAAAAATTAGGTTAATTCTGATTATAAGGGTGGACGCACTCATCAATCATTGGAACAAAACACGTTTAGACAAATCAAAACATTTTGCGTCTCTCTCCCACTTACAGGTTCAGTATATCACTATCACAGTTCTAGACGTTTAGACTTCTGTGAAAACCCTCCAACATGACTGATATGTGTACGTTCAACCTTAATAAAAAAAAACGTACCAAGAGCTCCAAAATCATTAAACTTGGTTAAAATCAAGTTCCAAAACTAAAATCGTTTTGAAAACGTTTTCAATATGACATATACACGTGGTAAATAAAATCAATTTTCTGGCATAAGCAATTGACGAAATGTGTAATAAATTTATATCTAAATTTTATTTTGAGGTTTATATTAAAAAGTTCAACAGATGGTTCAATTTCTTCATATTTAAATTTATCATAAAGACATCCTACTGAACTTGTCAGACCATCTAAAACTATTGGTACAGTTTCATGTACCTATGAAAAACAGCGCGATTTATTAACGCCGCAATGTAGTTATAACTTGTATTGGTTCTTGTAGGTTCTGGGCAGTCTTGAAAAAGAAATAATGTCCTGAGATCTCTTAAGCGAATAATAGTCCCACCTGCAGACTTTTGCGGAAACGGATATGGCCAAAGAGAAAATCACTTCTCGAATAGACGAATCGAATCGACGTTATTGCAAGAGTGAGCTTACCTGGCCGTCTGGTGATTGTAGCCGGGATGTAGTTGTACAGATTGCTTCCAAAGTCTATTTTTATGGCGAAGCAATTATTGAACTCTGTATTTCCAAAGTTTTACATAATTTATGAAGTACGAAGTCTTAACAGTATTAAAAAGTACATATCTGCCTTCTGATCATCTAATTTGTTATTCTCAATTCTACATCAATGTATCGAAGAATAAATGGATTTGTTTGAACCTAAAAACTTTAGTTGTTCGAGGCCTAATATTGTACTGGCCTACTTATAGAAACCACTAGTGAGTCTTAGACTAAGAATGTAAGTTATGTATGTTATGTATTGATGAAGTAGGAAGATAAATTGCTCTACTGCAGCAAAGGGGTCCCGTGTGCATTCTCGATTCATTCGCTCCATCTGTGCCACCCAACATAAATTGTTAATGAAGCCTAGGTTACAGTTCAGATGTGTATTCCTGATTCCTTCTGTGCTCAGCTGCAGTTTCCCCAAGATATGTCTATACAATTTTCGAGGACACGACAGTCGCTCACAATGTGTCTTGCTTTTGTGTCCTATTCTCAAGGAACAGGATGACAACGTTTCTGTCTCTATCACATAAACAAATATATACTATGGTATGAGAAAGCCTATAACATAGGGCCATTTTCTGTAATATCAATATCAATCCCTAGAAAATCGTTAAATTTCTTCTGATATATTAAATTTTCTAAATTTACGTCATTTATACTTTAAACTTAATTTCTAAATTTTTGATGTGGAAACAGATTCTAGTAAAAATATTTTTTATTTTGAACAAATTTTTCAAATGTTTCTGTGAAATTTTGACTTTTTGTGCATGTTGAGCCAATAAACATAGCAAACTAGCGATATCATAGATGAAATACAATTATTATCAATGCTATGCTTATGGAAAAATCAATTCATATTTTGTTTAAAAATCTTGAAGAACTAATAGATCGATGAATGAGAAAATGTCATTATTTGTGACAGCCAATAACAGACCAAAGAACTATTTAATGCGTTATCTAGAATAACAACAATATTAAGAAATCTACGGGACATTTTATGTTGTTTTATTATGTTTCCCAATTTTATTTTTAGTTATTTAATATTGTGTTTTGTATCTCGTTTGGTTAAAATTTTGTAGTTAAATAAATATTAATGCACTAAAATATCGATAAATATTTACTACTGTTTAGTTATTTTGACTCTAAATGGTAGGTATCATCAGGATGAAGTAAAACCTCATAATTCTTAAATTATTTATATTATTTCATTTTTATGTAGGATACATTTTTCGGCTAATACAAAGCATTCTTCATCTATAAAACAACACAAAACGCGTATTAGAAATTTACTTACTGATCAAGAGGGTTTACTTCGCCCTACTGATACCAATTAACTATTAACTAGCAATATGAATAATACCGCATATATTAATTTTGTCTGCAAAAATTCGAAAACCGGTCTAAACCGGTTTTTATGACATTTGGGATACGAAAATTGTTGCTTTCAAAACCCGGTTTTTGTATAAACCCTACTAACAGGGATAGTTCCCACAATTATTTGTAAAGAAAAAGCAAAAATAACTGCTAAAATGGCGAAATACATATTAATCCGAAAAACATATAAAATTAAGATAAACGACAGAAACTTTCCACTAGCTCCACTAGCTCACAGGCACAAAAGAAACAAGCATCTCTTTTCTTATTATTACTATTGATTATTACTATTATGGTGTTTCATATTTTGTAAAAAAAATACTATTTAAAAGGGTCACCCCTTCAAAATGTCAACTTCATGACCAGAAAAACGCTTACAATTTAAAACTCATAATTCAATACTTTATTGGCGATATCATGCACAAAACATTTTCGCAAGTCACAAGCAGTAAGATAATAGCACAACAGACAACAACAATAATAACAACAGTGATGGCGCAATAGAAGTTACAATACAAGTTATATTAACCCAGCTAAAATCCTATAATTCTACAGAGCGGTCACACGACATTTTAAAACAAAACAACATGATATGGTGAATATATGGTGAATCATCACATATCCGCAAAGTCATGGGTAAGGTATTCCTCCCAACTGTAGAATGGTTTGGTGGCTAGGTAATCTGTGAGCACTTTCTTATATTTGTTATACGGTAGTGCAGTCACATGCTGCGGTAATGAATTATAAAACCTAATACCGTGGTAGTTTATTCCATCCCTCGCTCACCCCGTTCTCTTATAGGCGGCATCCAGTATCCCACCATGCCGAGTGTCATGATGGTGGTAATCCTCACGCTTTTTGTATAGTGAGATGTTCTGCCTTACATGCAATAAACAGCTAAGAATGAATATGTTTGGGAATGTCATTATTTTAAGACCATGAAATGTGCTTCTGCAACATTCCATATATCTCAAACCCGCGATCACCCTGACGCACCTCCTCTGTGCGTCAAACACGAGAGATGCATGCGTCGAATGGCTTCAACACAGGATAGCATACCATAGTAACAGTTTTGAATTGTTTGCAATTTTTTTTTTAGAACAAGAAAACCCCTTTTTTGTGTTTCTGCCTTAATTTTATAAAAAGTTGACTCAATTCATAATTTCTATTTTCAGATCCAGATGCTACAAAAGAAGCTGCACATGAAGCACACCAGAAGCTGCACATAGGGCTACATTCCCAATGAGCTTATTAAATATGGCGGCAGCAACAGGTTAGTTATGGATGCCATCGTATAGAAAAAGAAAGATTGAAAAATCAATAGAGAACAAGAAACCAGCCTTATGTGCTTTGTCGACCTTACCAACGCTTTTTATAGAGTCAGATTCCGCAATATCATATCCATTCCCAGAGAACCACGCAAGTCCGAAGCAACTTAGTAAAAGTGATAAAAGAAAAGAGGTAAATCTAAATACAACCACTCACATAGAAATGATCCATAACCTGGTAGATAAAATACCAACTCCTACAGTATGATGCTAATTATTTTGTCAAAAATTCTTTTATTCAAGGACCTTTCAAAATATTATATAGCCAGAAAATAAATTACAGTATTTTTATTTTAAAATAGGTTGTATATGTATTTAGGGGTCGCTACCTAAATTAAGAAAATGAATAAAATTTTTTTTTGCTACAATATATTTGCTACAATTATCTCAATACAAGAATGAAACTATTTTACTACTTTATCAAAAATACCATTTTATAATCGAAACTATATGACCACCCTGGCCAACAGGAAAAAAAGATGTACAAGTTGTAACCGGTTCTGGTAGACAACGTGTCTTTTTGTACTTTTTTAGGTAGCATTTTGCATTGGTCTTTTTCATAAACTATATATTCAATTTCTGTTTTTATATCCAGATTCTAGAAAAATGACGCCAAAGGTAGTTGCTCCTCTGATTTATTTAGTTCGGTCTTTCATTTTCAATTATTGCATTGTGGACGAAAGTTTATGGATTACTTTTTTTATTAAGACAATAATCTTATGATGAGAAGGAAAATTATGGAAGTTAAAAAAAGAAAAACGATACTTTTATAAAATTATTAAAAGAACACTGTAATTGTTTTTCAGGTCATATAACATTCTTCTAACGGAAATTTTCAACAAAATAAGAAGCACTCTAGTTGCATTATTTTATCGACACAATATATTTTGTTTTCCTTCCTGAGATCTAGACCGCCAGCCGGCCCTGGCGTAAGTAAGTTGCCACGTTGTGGAACTTATATTACAATACATACAGGGTAAACATACAGGGTAATACAGGGTAATACAGGGTAAAGGCAGGGTAATACAGGGTAATACAGGGTAAAGGCGTAGCTAAGATACTATTTAGTTTGTGGAACTATTGCTTATACAATATACTATACATACATACATTGCTGTAACTGGACAGTCGTAAATTGTCTTCCATTTAAGCATTTAAGCCTTGAAGCTTTATTGGAAGCACGGAACATTAATTCGCAGATGCACAGATACTCATTTTCATACGATTAAACTATGAATCTTGTATTGAAGAAATGGCAAAAGGTACATCGATTTTATCTTGAAAAAAAAGGAACATATGTGTGCCTGGATATGAAAAGGGACCAGTTGACCGAAATTGAGTTATGAGTGTTTTTACATAGAATAAGTTATGGCAAAGGTACTCCAACATTTTAAGCCGATTACCATAAAGAGAAATTGAAAAAAAAAATATTTAAGTTGCTGGTGCAAAAATTAAACTTTTGCGCTATGACGCTTCAAACTTTTGCAAAGTTTAAAAGTTAATAACTTCCCGTATATTTGGAAGTTACGCTGTTACGCTATTTCATTATTCCGTTTGGATTTTATCGGTTTTTAATCTATAGCGTCATTGGCCTGGGCCTACAATATGTATAGTGTAAGCTAGGTATCTTCATCTCTCGAGTCTTAAGAAGACTTAAGCATTCTCGTAAGGGGTTTATGGGGTCCTCTGATTCCAAATCTTATTTATTTTTAGATTTTTAGAATTCAAAATGGCGGATCTAATATGGCGACCAAACATGTAATTAAGTGTCGGATTTATACAAAAATTAAATTATGTGATATATGAAGGTTACGGATTCCTAATCTGTTGTCAGCTGTATAAAATTCAAAATGACGGATCCAATATGGCGACTAAACATGTAATTAACTGTCGGATTCAGAAGAAAACAAATATCTGAAGTTAGATGTTTATAATTCAAAATGGCACCGAGTGTAATCTGGCAACCATAATAAATTAACGTGAATTTGCAACTTTTGTCATCCTATTTCCTGTTACATAATTATGCAGCTGTCTGATATCAACACTTATGTCAGTTAAAAATCCAAATTGGGAGTGTCAAATAAATCAGATAGTATAAAATTATTTTAAACGTTTAATGATAAGAAATAAACATAACTAGGGACACAAACATGGAAATACAATCATAATAAATTTATATAAAAAGTGCATTTTTTTAAAACTACGCTTTATAAACAAAATTACAATTTTTTAAAATTTTCCATTTTGTTAGTCATTTTATTTTTTTCGAGCATTGTCGCCGGCAATCTGTCCACATACAAAATTTTAACTCGATTGGACATATTTTCCAAATTCAAAATTTTTTTCAAAATTTTAGAAAATTTTCCAAATTTTTTTATTGCTTTATGTCATTGTCACCGGAAATCCGTCCACAGGCAAAATTTCAACTCATTTGGTCAAATTTTCCAAATTTTGAAATTTTTTCCTATTTTGGAAAAGTTTCCATATTTTTTTTATTGCTTCTTGTATTGTCACCGGAAATCTGTACACATGCAAAATTTTAACTTGATTGGACACTGGGAAGTAGAAATAATATCGATTACAAGATTTGTACATAACAAACAGACAAACAATCAAATCAACAAACAAACAAACAAACAATGAAGTTAATATAAGCGTAGTATTTGTCCCGGAATATTATATAACTTTGTAATTATATTTTATACAAACAAGTTTATAAACTGCTATCATACAGATATTTGTTTCTGCCACTGTATGCGGCAACACCGTAATGCTCTAGAGCGTAGCGTGATAGCGACAACTGGTCCCTTTTTCGTTCACAATAAAAACGCATTTTTTCATGCTTTTCCAACCGCAGACGAACACATCTGATAAAATACACAATAATGAGAGTAATTAGCCAATAAAACAAAAATGTGTATTTTGCACCAGTTTAACTTTATTTGCGATTATCTGCGTAACTAGAAACGGACAACTGGTCCCTTTTCACATCTACGCACACATATAATGAATGAGTTACAATGAGTGAAAGTTCATTGTTGATGCTCAGTGACTATGGCTTATGGCTGGAAGTGGTTCTTTTCGTTGTTTTCAATTTAGGTTATTTCAAGTTTAATGTATGTGTTGACTATTTTCTACTATACCGAAGCCGCGGGCTGCTAAAAAAGTAATTTGACAGTTATGCAATAGAGAACTGAACAAAAGATAATACGTATTTTCTAGTAGGTATATAGGGTGAGTTATCAGTATCCCAGCGGTCGATAGTCATCAAATAGTTAGAGAAAGAAAAAATGTTTTATACAAGAGTTGTTTGACTCATTAGTTTCTATAACGTAACATTATTTTCATTTATACAGGATGTTGCATTTAGGCATGACGGAAAGTCAGTAATTTTTTTTAAATGGAAAGTCCTGTATGTCATACCATATTATGAATATTAAGGAAGCTGTCTTTCCAACTGTGTAAGTTGTACCTGTGTACAACCTGTGTACCTGTGTAAAAACTACGTTAATACTACATTTTTGCAGATATTGTGCTAAAAATGTTATCACATAATAACTAAACCCATAGCTAGATGCGGATGTAATGAAAAGTTAGCGGCGCTATACAGGGTGATCGTAGCATGCACTAGTTTTTAAACATTGTTAAATGGCTTTTTCTTGAGACACCCTGATATTATTTGATAATTGAAATGTCCCTTAAGTTCTTTGTAATTTATATTCACTATATCGGTTATCTATTTTTACTAGTTTTTGTGATACTTGGAATTTAAACAGTAGTATGCTATTTAGTATCTTAATATTGCTCTGTATACAGTGTGCTGGGTAGCCTGATGTAAAATATTTAAAGGGTTATAGAAGAAGCCATTTAAAACCTATTTAACTAGATTTATTCATATAAAAAGTATTACGGTTATCTAGGTATTACACAATTTTATAAGTGTTTTGCAATTTTTACAAACTTCCAGTGAGCGAACCTGAACACCTAGTAAATTCAGTTGGGTCCGAAGTAAACCAGAAACAGTGGAATTTTAGGGTAACTATCGTGAAAAATTGTTCACTTGTGCGGAAAATTTGCGGAGACGTTTCATTGTAATAGTATGTGCGCTCATACACAAAATCAAACAGAAACGCTAAAACCTGTCTTGATGAGCTACGTTTGAGAACGGATTTGTATTCAGTACAAAAAGCAACCAACAAAATCTACTTACTATTGTTAATTGGTTTAAAATAGGTTATATTCGCATCCAATCCCGCGGTGAGGACGGAGGGAGAAGAGTTTTTCGCGGAGCATGTATTTTACATTATATTGTGTTAAATAAATGGCATATACATCTAAGTCAAAATTGGGATAATATGAATGATAGTATGAGTTATATTGATAATATGAATGGAAAGTGGGTTATTTGGAAGTGTTTTAATAGATTTTTTGCTATGGATGAAAATCTGAATCTAAAGATGCCTATCAGCTTGTTTTTGTTACACATTTGGTTTTTGTGTGTGAGCACGTAAATCACATCAAAGGAAATCTGTTAACCTAAAAGCACAGAGTTTAGGGTTTACTTCAGCATAATTTGAAATTTTTAAATCGCGTTATCGGTCGCCATACGATGGACGCAAAATATACTTACAAAATTTCATATAAAATTGTTAATATGTTGATAACGGTAATACTTTGTATAAGTATCAAGCTGGTTAAATCGTTTCTAAATTATCTCTTCTATCGCCCCTTGATGACTTTACATCAAACTCCTAAATACCTTCTTCACAGCAATATTAAAATTTACAATTGCATTACATTTTCGTTAAATTGCAAATATCACAAAAAATAGTAACATTTGGTGTATGACATACTAGATGTAAATTTGAGCGAAATAAAGGCTTTTTACAGCCAACACATATTATACAGGGTGTTCCATTTAAAGAACTCGAGAAAGAGCCGTTTAAAAAACATCAAAATTTACTAAGTTCAATGAACAACCTGTATAGTGTATCTGATATCTTTGGATACTATCATCTACCTACTGGCTTTGACTATTGTCTCACATAGTTTAAAGGCAAAATCGGCAAAAGTGTGGTTTTTACATAGTTTTTAAGAAGATCCTGCAACGGGCATATTTTGGAAAAACAGTTGAATATCTCTGAAACTATTAACGCTGTGACTTAGCAAGATACACGGTTGGATAGACAAATTTAGTAGTATTCATAATATAATAAAATATACAGGACGTTCCATTTAAAAAAATGTACATACTTTCTGCCACACCTAAATGCAACAACCTGTAAACATGAAAATAATGTTACGTTATAGAAAAAGGCGAGCCAAACAACTTTTGTATAAAATATTTTTTTTTTACTCAAACCATTTATTAACTATCGACCGCCGGGATACTAATAACTCACCCTGCATACAATACCTCAAGGAACGTTCTCAAGACAATGCGTTCGGATTAAAAAATCAACTGAGCTATTAAGCCATGACTAAGCTGAAACAAATTAAAGGACATACACATACACACATACACACACATACATTTTTTAAATTGTTA
Source organism: Aphodius sticticus (assembly GCA_963966075.1). Lineage (NCBI taxonomy): Eukaryota > Metazoa > Arthropoda > Insecta > Coleoptera > Scarabaeidae > Aphodius > Aphodius sticticus. The sequence continues at coordinate 29,602,022 of OZ014511.1, forward strand.
ACCAGGAATTCCTGGTTGGGAATATGTGTGAGCTTCATAATATTTTCTAGATTCAACGTTTATAACTTATGCATATGAAATAGCGAAAACATGAAAATGCACTTTTGTAACACATTTCCTGGAAAATTCATTAGCGAATAACGTTGGAATTTACTTTTTTTATTCAGGTCTATATTATTATTTACAGCAGTTGAGAGCGAGGTTTCCCATAATTTTATATTGTGAATTAACTATACATCCTCAACCAGTGTATTATAAAAGTGGTCAAACATAAGTGGCCGTAAATTCTTGCATCAGGCGTAATAATAATAACAATAATAACAATCTTTTCTTCTGAATCTTGTGACAATTTTCGTTTCATTTAGACAATGTTTAAAAGGCAACCACATGGTAGGTTATTTAGACTCTAGTCCACAACTTTGCAATAAACTGCAAACTGAGTTATTTTAGTTATATGTTCACAAATATTAATAATTTATGAACTAGAGAGAAATAGCGAAGAGTGCTTAACCAGTGCCGTTATAAAGGGAAGAGGCCAAAGCGGAGCCGCAGAAGATACGGTCACGTTCGAAAATTAGATAAGATAGCTCAATACGGGAGAATTCGAAACAAAGCACGAGTTCACCCCTGTAACCTTTCCTTTAAATTCCCGTCACATCCGCGACGCTTGAATTATTTTGTGTTGCTGACACTCTTTTACTTGACTAGAATATACGTTAGATTCGCGGAAGCAAAGCTAATTTAGCCATTTCAAAGAAACACGCTGCGTTGCGTTCGTTGGGCTTAATCTAACAAATTTACGATTTAATTAGACCGACCAGTATTTGGTTCCTTGATTTAAATTGAATGTTCGTTGACCGCATTGCCAGTGCCACTGAATATTTTACAATTATGTACAGATTGTATAAAGTAGCCGTTAGGTAGGGCTTTAATTAGCAGTTACAATTTGATCCTTGTAAATTAAGTTTTGTCTAATTTTGTGGTCCAGTAAATAAAAGATGCGTAAGAATTTCTCTTGTTTTGAAACATCATGAAGTTACAGGCAAAACATTTAGAATATTTCCATTTTTTCCCAACATCAACAAAACATTTTTTGTATATCTATATTTTTTTCTGTGCCTATGTTGAATGAGCATTCGTATCGATATGAAACGAGCATTTAAGAGATTTCTATAGGCCCACTAGAACTCAATAATTAAATTTAAAAAACAATAAAATTAACTTCAATTTTAATTTTCAATCCCAAGAAATAACAAAAATTCCATTATATGTTTTGATCAAAATATATAACTGGGCACATGATCTAATAAAAATTAAAGAAATTCTGAAAATATATATAAGTATATATCACACCTTTTTTTCTTTTTGTTTATCACGAATTTTTCACAAAAAAACACAGTGGAGTTGAAGCAAAGACGGGACATATAAGACTGGCCACTTCGCGCAAATCCTTTGATCTTTATGACCTGCCGCTCAGGGAGCTTGAACCGTTGTCCCTTTAATTTGGTTTAGCTTTCGGGCGGGAAGTTTGAATGAGTTATTTTCAGTTTATTGTTTTGATATTCAAATGTCAATTATAATCATTGAAATAAGTGACGTACTCACTGGTGTAATGCTGTTCAAGTACCAGACCGACTAACTACTTGAAAACACGAAAAGAAACATCGCAGTAACTACCGATCACATAACCAACAAATGTTACCGTCAAACCAAGTGTTGTTTGAGGTTAGAGTTGGCGGTTGGGGAAACAGCTGATTTTAAAATCCACACGCTATTTTATTGATTTCTCCCGAGTACTCACGAATGGGCTTTAATCTGGTTTAGCCCTCTACTGCTCTCTCGAAACGTAGTTCCTTTTTCGAGTGGTCAGTCTGATATGTCTAGTCTGAGGTTGAAGTAGAGTAGAGCGCAGACTATGGTGGGGGGAAGGCAAGGGGATAGTGTACTAGTCACATATGCAATCTACTCTACTCTACCAGTTACTATCTTTAGTACTCTACTCGTACTAGCGCTACATTAGGCTAGTAGAGGGATAGTACGTACTCTACCCACTAACTCTACCGCTTACTATCCTAATGTAAATTTAGCTTTATTGAAAATATTTAAAATTTAAAATAAGGATTTCGAGATCAGATTAAACTGGTGGATATTCAGTCACCACCTCGCGAGACTCGAGATAATTACTGAAGGGGCTTGAGAAGTGATAATTTCAGTTGTTTTTTTTTTTGGAGAAATTTCGTGATACACAAAATAAACAGCTACCAGTTTATTGTGATCTCTAATTCCTCCTTTCAAGATATTTATCAATTGCTGTCTCAGCACGAGATCTTTTTCCGAGATAGTCGAAAAAGAGACGATAAAAACGATATTGAGTTGCTGAAACAAAAGATGCTGCTCAAAATTTCTAATTATATTTTCAGAATTTCGAGTTTACTGGTTGCGAAAGCCAATACAAAAGAAAAATGGATAGTTGAAGCCAATTCCACCAAAAACCCTCTGACGCCTGGACTATTACTTCTTTTGGAAACCACATTTGAAAAACACTGGTGCATTTAGGGTGTAATATAGGGTTGCCAACATTGCGTCAATCCTGACCCGGATAGCAATAATATTAATATAGGGGCAAAAACTTTTATTTTAATCAACTACACTGGCGAACATTATTATTAGTAATAAAATAAAATGTTCGAGGTTGTTCTTCACTGTTCTTTTATTTTTCAGAATATACGTTAGTGACGCGTTTCGCCCTTCATGGGCATCTTCGGACTAACTAAGTCAATTATTGTTTCCTTCTTGAGTATGAATACATATGTAGATGTTAACCTTGTCTTACAGGATGTTCATGAACATCCTGTAAGACAAGGTTAACATCTACATATGTATTCATACTCAAGAAGGAAACAATAATTGACTTAGTTAGTCCGAAGATGCCCATGAAGGGCGAAACGCGTCACTAACGTATATTCTGAAAAATAAAAGAACAGTGAAGAACAACCTCGAACATTTTATTTTATTACTAATAATAATGTTCGCCAGTGTAGTTGATTAAAATAAAAGTTTTTGCCCCTATATTAATATTATTGCTATCCGGGTCAGGATTGACGCAATGTTGGCAACCCTATATTACACCCTAAATGCACCAGTGTTTTTCAAATGTGGTTTCCAAAAGAAGTAATAGTCCAGGCGTCAGAGGGTTTTTGGTGGAATTGGCTTCAACTATCCATTTTTCTTTTGTATTGGCTTTCGCAACCAGTAAACTCGAAATTCTGAAAATATAATTAGAAATTTTGAGCAGCATCTTTTGTTTCAGCAACTCAATATCGTTTTTATCGTCTCTTTTTCGACTATCTCGGAAAAAGATCTCGTGCTGAGACAGCAATTGATAAATATCTTGAAAGGAGGAATTAGAGATCACAATAAACTGGTAGCTGTTTATTTTGTGTATCACGAAATTTCTCCAAAAAAAAAAACAACTGAAATTATCACTTCTCAAGCCCCTTCAGTAATTATCTCGAGTCTCGCGAGGTGGTGACTGAATATCCACCAGTTTAATCTGATCTCGAAATCCTTATTTTAAATTTTAAATATTTTCAATAAAGCTAAATTTACATTAGGATAGTAAGCGGTAGAGTTAGTGGGTAGAGTACGTACTATCCCTCTACTAGCCTAATGTAGCGCTAGTACGAGTAGAGTACTAAAGATAGTAACTGGTAGAGTAGAGTAGATTGCATATGTGACTAGTACACTATCCCCTTGCCTTCCCCCCACCATAGTCTGCGCTCTACTCTACTTCAACCTCAGACTAGACATATCAGACTGACCACTCGAAAAAGGAACTACGTTTCGAGAGAGCAGTAGAGGGCTAAACCAGATTAAAGCCCATTCGTGAGTACTCGGGAGAAATCAATAAAATAGCGTGTGGATTTTAAAATCAGCTGTTTCCCCAACCGCCAACTCTAACCTCAAACAACACTTGGTTTGACGGTAACATTTGTTGGTTATGTGATCGGTAGTTACTGCGATGTTTCTTTTCGTGTTTTCAAGTAGTTAGTCGGTCTGGTACTTGAACAGCATTACACCAGTGAGTACGTCACTTATTTCAATGATTATAATTGACATTTGAATATCAAAACAATAAACTGAAAATAACTCATTCAAACTTCCCGCCCGAAAGCTAAACCAAATTAAAGGGACAACGGTTCAAGCTCCCTGAGCGGCAGGTCATAAAGATCAAAGGATTTGCGCGAAGTGGCCAGTCTTATATGTCCCGTCTTTGCTTCAACTCCACTGTGTTTTTTTGTGAAAAATTCGTGATAAACAAAAAGAAAAAAAGGTGTGATATATACTTATATATATTTTCAGAATTTCTTTAATTTTTATTAGATCATGTGCCCAGTTATATATTTTGATCAAAACATATAATGGAATTTTTGTTATTTCTTGGGATTGAAAATTAAAATTGAAGTTAATTTTATTGTTTTTTAAATTTAATTATTGAGTTCTAGTGGGCCTATAGAAATCTCTTAAATGCTCGTTTCATATCGATACGAATGCTCATTCAACATAGGCACAGAAAAAAATATAGATATACAAAAAATGTTTTGTTGATGTTGGGAAAAAATGGAAATATTCTAAATGTTTTGCCTGTAACTTCATGATGTTTCAAAACAAGAGAAATTCTTACGCATCTTTTATTTACTGGACCACAAAATTAGACAAAACTTAATTTACAAGGATCAAATTGTAACTGCTAATTAAAGCCCTACCTAACGGCTACTTTATACAATCTGTACATAATTGTAAAATATTCAGTGGCACTGGCAATGCGGTCAACGAACATTCAATTTAAATCAAGGAACCAAATACTGGTCGGTCTAATTAAATCGTAAATTTGTTAGATTAAGCCCAACGAACGCAACGCAGCGTGTTTCTTTGAAATGGCTAAATTAGCTTTGCTTCCGCGAATCTAACGTATATTCTAGTCAAGTAAAAGAGTGTCAGCAACACAAAATAATTCAAGCGTCGCGGATGTGACGGGAATTTAAAGGAAAGGTTACAGGGGTGAACTCGTGCTTTGTTTCGAATTCTCCCGTATTGAGCTATCTTATCTAATTTTCGAACGTGACCGTATCTTCTGCGGCTCCGCTTTGGCCTCTTCCCTTTATAACGGCACTGGTTAAGCACTCTTCGCTATTTCTCTCTAGTTCATAAATTATTAATATTTGTGAACATATAACTAAAATAACTCAGTTTGCAGTTTATTGCAAAGTTGTGGACTAGAGTCTAAATAACCTACCATGTGGTTGCCTTTTAAACATTGTCTAAATGAAACGAAAATTGTCACAAGATTCAGAAGAAAAGATTGTTATTATTGTTATTATTATTACGCCTGATGCAAGAATTTACGGCCACTTATGTTTGACCACTTTTATAATACACTGGTTGAGGATGTATAGTTAATTCACAATATAAAATTATGGGAAACCTCGCTCTCAACTGCTGTAAATAATAATATAGACCTGAATAAAAAAAGTAAATTCCAACGTTATTCGCTAATGAATTTTCCAGGAAATGTGTTACAAAAGTGCATTTTCATGTTTTCGCTATTTCATATGCATAAGTTATAAACGTTGAATCTAGAAAATATTATGAAGCTCACACATATTCCCAACCAGGAATTCCTGGTTAACAATTTAAAAAATGTATGTGTGTGTATGTGTGTATGTGTATGTCCTTTAATTTGTTTCAGCTTAGTCATGGCTTAATAGCTCAGTTGATTTTTTAATCCGAACGCATTGTCTTGAGAACGTTCCTTGAGGTATTGTATGCAGGGTGAGTTATTAGTATCCCGGCGGTCGATAGTTAATAAATGGTTTGAGTAAAAAAAAAATATTTTATACAAAAGTTGTTTGGCTCGCCTTTTTCTATAACGTAACATTATTTTCATGTTTACAGGTTGTTGCATTTAGGTGTGGCAGAAAGTATGTACATTTTTTTAAATGGAACGTCCTGTATATTTTATTATATTATGAATACTACTAAATTTGTCTATCCAACCGTGTATCTTGCTAAGTCACAGCGTTAATAGTTTCAGAGATATTCAACTGTTTTTCCAAAATATGCCCGTTGCAGGATCTTCTTAAAAACTATGTAAAAACCACACTTTTGCCGATTTTGCCTTTAAACTATGTGAGACAATAGTCAAAGCCAGTAGGTAGATGATAGTATCCAAAGATATCAGATACACTATACAGGTTGTTCATTGAACTTAGTAAATTTTGATGTTTTTTAAACGGCTCTTTCTCGAGTTCTTTAAATGGAACACCCTGTATAATATGTGTTGGCTGTAAAAAGCCTTTATTTCGCTCAAATTTACATCTAGTATGTCATACACCAAATGTTACTATTTTTTGTGATATTTGCAATTTAACGAAAATGTAATGCAATTGTAAATTTTAATATTGCTGTGAAGAAGGTATTTAGGAGTTTGATGTAAAGTCATCAAGGGGCGATAGAAGAGATAATTTAGAAACGATTTAACCAGCTTGATACTTATACAAAGTATTACCGTTATCAACATATTAACAATTTTATATGAAATTTTGTAAGTATATTTTGCGTCCATCGTATGGCGACCGATAACGCGATTTAAAAATTTCAAATTATGCTGAAGTAAACCCTAAACTCTGTGCTTTTAGGTTAACAGATTTCCTTTGATGTGATTTACGTGCTCACACACAAAAACCAAATGTGTAACAAAAACAAGCTGATAGGCATCTTTAGATTCAGATTTTCATCCATAGCAAAAAATCTATTAAAACACTTCCAAATAACCCACTTTCCATTCATATTATCAATATAACTCATACTATCATTCATATTATCCCAATTTTGACTTAGATGTATATGCCATTTATTTAACACAATATAATGTAAAATACATGCTCCGCGAAAAACTCTTCTCCCTCCGTCCTCACCGCGGGATTGGATGCGAATATAACCTATTTTAAACCAATTAACAATAGTAAGTAGATTTTGTTGGTTGCTTTTTGTACTGAATACAAATCCGTTCTCAAACGTAGCTCATCAAGACAGGTTTTAGCGTTTCTGTTTGATTTTGTGTATGAGCGCACATACTATTACAATGAAACGTCTCCGCAAATTTTCCGCACAAGTGAACAATTTTTCACGATAGTTACCCTAAAATTCCACTGTTTCTGGTTTACTTCGGACCCAACTGAATTTACTAGGTGTTCAGGTTCGCTCACTGGAAGTTTGTAAAAATTGCAAAACACTTATAAAATTGTGTAATACCTAGATAACCGTAATACTTTTTATATGAATAAATCTAGTTAAATAGGTTTTAAATGGCTTCTTCCGAGATAGTCGAAAAAGAGACGATAAAAACGATATTGAGTTGCTGAAACAAAAGATGCTGCTCAAAATTTCTAATTATATTTTCAGAATTTCGAGTTTACTGGTTGCGAAAGCCAATACAAAAGAAAAATGGATAGTTGAAGCCAATTCCACCAAAAACCCTCTGACGCCTGGACTATTACTTCTTTTGGAAACCACATTTGAAAAACACTGGTGCATTTAGGGTGTAATATAGGGTTGCCAACATTGCGTCAATCCTGACCCGGATAGCAATAATATTAATATAGGGGCAAAAACTTTTATTTTAATCAACTACACTGGCGAACATTATTATTAGTAATAAAATAAAATGTTCGAGGTTGTTCTTCACTGTTCTTTTATTTTTCAGAATATACGTTAGTGACGCGTTTCGCCCTTCATGGGCATCTTCGGACTAACTAAGTCAATTATTGTTTCCTTCTTGAGTATGAATACATATGTAGATGTTAACCTTGTCTTACAGGATGTTCATGAACATCCTGTAAGACAAGGTTAACATCTACATAAAAAATGTGACGTTATTGAGATTATTCGTTAAAATCTAAAAAACAAACTATTAAAAGAATCTGTTTTTTTTGTGAGACACAACAATGATAAAACAATGTCGAGTATTCTCAAAGCCTCTCCGCAATACAGCACTACGCGTTATTTTCTAATCACACAAAACAAGTTTTCTGTGGCACCATTTTCAGAGATTCTTATGAGAAGTCTAGCTTATTGTAAGGATATCAGTATATAGGTACTAGTTACTAGGTACTTTTATTAATAACTAGTTTATGCTGATGTTCTGCTTCGTTTTGTTTTTGTAGTTTTCCCCTGATGCCGAAACCAAATATTTATTTTTACAAGGAAGAACTACGTTTTTTATTTATTATCCCTACGTATTATGACAGAAATTGATATTAAAAGCCAAATTAGACCCGCCATTTTGTAATTTATTTGCTTCTTTTAAGTTATTAATAAACTCCATTATCATCATTTTGTACTCACGTTGTACAACGCGTTAATATTGCTGGAAGTGCTTAAAAAATCGATCGTTCAAACGCTTGGTATATACTAGACTGCAGGGATGGCGAACCTATGACCCGTGGGTCAGACACTGACCCACGCAAGATTTTTACCTGACCCACGATTGCTAGGCAACCAATAAACCAACGCTGGTTTATTGGAATTTTTCTCAAAGCAGTGTTTTAAAAAGGTTTTTTTGGTTCCAAAAAATAACATTACAGCTGCTAGTTTCCAAGTTGCCCATTGCATTGCTCGTCACGGGAAACCTCTTTCAGAAGGAGAATTTGTACAAAAAGCGTTTTTAGAATATAGTTCTATATACATTGTTTGCTGTTTTTAAAGAAAAAGACTTGATTATAAAGCGTATAAATGAGTTACCTATAAGTCGCAATACAATTAAAGATCGAGTAATAGAATTAGAAAAAAATGTTTTTTCGCAAATACATAACGACTTAAATTATGCAGAAATGTATTCAATTGCTTTAGATGAGAGTACTGATGTAAATGGTTATGCACAATTAGCAGTTTTTGCTCGGTATAAGTCTGGAAATATAATGAAAGAAGAGTTAATAAAACTAATAACGTTGAAACGGAAGTGTACCGGTCTTAATATTTTTAAAGAATTTGATAATCCATTCAAAGAAATGGATATTGACCTTCAGAAAGTAGTTTCTTTAACAACAGACGGTGCACCTAGTATGGTAGGGAAAAACATTGGATTTATTCAGTATCTTAAGCAAAATATTTCACATTCTCAGATTCAATTTCATTGTATAATACACCAGCAAGTTTTATGTGCGAAGCATGGTTTAAAAACATTTTCCAGTGTAATTTCAGTTGTAATAAAAATAATCAACTTTATAAACGCAAGAGCTCTTAATAAACGGCAATTTGCAGAATTCTTAAAGGAAATTGAATGCCAATATTCAGGGATTTTGAAATACAACAACGTGCGATGGCTTAGTTTCGGTCAAGTCCTTAATCGCTTTGTAACGTTATTAGAAGAAATTAAGCTCTTTTTAATTGAAAAAGACAATAGTTTCGATGAATTATCCAAAATACATTGGTTAAATGATTTAATGTTTTTATGCGACCTCACTCAGCATTTTAATGAACTAAATAAAAAACTTCAAGGGCATGGACTAATTGTTTTAACGATGTTTGAAAATATTAAAATATTTGTGGCGAAACTTGACATCTTTACTAAGGATTTGGAAATGAAAATCATGAAATATTTTCCTCAATTCCAAAAACATTTTCAAAACACAATAATTTTTGCAAACTCGGTTGACATTCAAGAAAATGCAATTAAAAAATACTTAGTGATTATGCAGGAAATAAAACAAGCTTTTGAGGAGAGATTCAATCAATTTAAAAGTTTGGAAGATACATTTCACTTTGATTTATATCCATACAAAACAGAATTTGAAACAATGAAGTTAACCGAATTTATGTGGCTAGGAATCGATAATTTAGAAATGGAATTAGTCGAATTTCGAAGCAGCGTAGTGTGGAAAACAAAATTTGAAGACTTGATTTCTGAAGTAGAAGGAAAACTGTGTGAAAGTAGTGCAGATAATATTGATCCCACAGTAAAAATTGAAAATATTATATTAAACGTATGGGATTCTTTACCAAATAATTTTATATCTATGAAAAACTAGCTAATGCTCTTTTAACAATGTTTGGGTCCACATATTCGTGTGAAAAATTGTTTTCTTCAATGAACTTTGTAAAATCTTCTAATAGAAATAGACTTGACAGGGAATTAACTGCAAAATGCGTTAAACTAATGAATACAAAATATGAACCAAATATTAAAAAACTATCTGAAACTAAACAGCAACAGATTTCTCATTAAATACTTTGTAATCAGTTTTGTTATACATGTATATATATGTGTATATATATATATATATATATATATATATATATATATATATATATATATATATATATATATATAAAGGAAAGCTGGTTAATCGACGGTAAGATATAAAGGAGAAAGGTATTTGTCGGGCAATTCCGTCATACGACGGAATTGCCCGACAAATACCTTTCTCCTTTATATATATATATATATATATATATATATATATATATATATATATATATATATATATTAATAAATAATATTTCATATTGTATGTAATTTTCGTTACTCCTTGTTCATTCAAACACTTACTACCATTTGCACCAAACACTTAAGAATTTTTAACCCCACTACAAATTTTTAAATCGTCAAACCACGCCAATTTTTACCCGTTAAGCCAACTGAATTTTAAAGGTGTTAAAAATATTCGGTTAAAATTTTTAAACTTAACAACTTAAATTAAACTTAAAACTTAACGGGCATTAGTGACCCACGAGCTACTACTAAAAAAAAATATGAACAAAATTTGACCCACGTCTCAGAAAGGTTCGCCATCCCTGTACTAGAGAGTGAGCTAAGTCACCATTCCCTTATCTAACAAAAACGATTTTTAATGGAGTAGAAGGTGTGGAAAACAATATAAAGCTGATGCAGACAGGCGCTATATGTTCTCTGACTGTGTTATAATGTATTTATTGCTGACAACTGTCCTAAAGCAAGCTGGCAAAATTTTTACAAGATCCTCTGTAACTTATGACTGTGTGGCTTGTGATTGTATTATGAATAAATCCAACTATTTCAAAGCATAGTCTACGTTTCGCCCACAGGTTTCGGGTATCTTCAGGGCAGGTTTACGAGGTGAAAAGTGTTCAAAAAAATTTTTGAGGCCTCATGGCCAACAACGTAAGTACTTGGGTGAATGTGGGTTATAAATAAGACGGTTAAAATGCATACGTGCAACAAACATATAATGGAGACAGAAATGTGGACGCATGCTACAGATCTTCTACATCGTTCGGAAGAACAGTAGACAAAAGAAATAAGCGAGGAGACTACAAAAAAGCCCAGTTACCTTTCAGAACGTATTGTCCACCAGAAAAGTATCCACTATGTAACTATTGTCATATTTTGTAACAGAAGTGTTTTTAACGACCCACCATTAGCGTACTTATTTGCAATCAACTTGTCAATTACATCAAATAATAAAATGTTGTTATTATGTATGTATTAAACTGGGATCAATTTTAATTGCATAATATTGGCGAACATCAAATAACGTGTAAGCTGTGAGTACCGAACAAAATATTAAATTCAAAATTGCACCAGAACAACGCATATATGCAATATATCCAGTCGCGGAGGTCTATTTGATCCGCTTATTTACGTTGACATTGGTATTCCTATATAGGTTGTAAAATTTACTCGCATATATGCACATATATGCACAAATATAATGGGATATTACACATCTCCAATTAATTTGTTGAACACCGAAAAATAATAACCATAATTTTGCTTTTTAGGATTAATATTTATTGGTAACTAGTTTTAAACTCCGCCACAGTAAATGTCCGCAATTTTGTTTATATGCATAATTAATGGCAGTCATTTATTTATTATTTGCAAAATTCGAGCATTATATTATAAAAAATCTGTTCCAACACATGTGGATGATATTTTTATTTCAGCTGTCCATAAAAACAAAATATCCTAAAGTAATATATAATTCACATACCAGTCTGATTTGCTTTTAGTTAATATGAAAACATAAAAGTATCTGTAAAAATCTGATGTGGCCAGGCACATGACTTTATCATACTAAATATAAAATTAATAGTTTAGCTGCATGAGATTCTATTTGATCGAGATCGGCTATGTCTGCATTAAAATAAAACTAGTAGAACTAGACAAATATCTCGATTAAAGCTGCGTTCGGATATTGTACTCCGTTGACAGCGGGTACACCGTCCAAATGACACTTACGTGTTATTGGGTGTAAAAAGTGTAACGGTGTTCAATATCCGAACGCAGCCTATATTGACAGTAGCATTTTCAAGACATTAGCGTTTGACACTAGCTACTGTCATTACAATCAAAATAATCTGACATATCCTGGCTACTAGTTTTAAAGCAGTACGACCGATCTCGATGAAATAGAATTTGCTCATGCGGCTAAACTATAAATTCTACCAAAAAATGTCATATACATAAATTATGGAAAATTTCCTCTCCTTTAATTTATTATTTAACTATTTTGACGACATTACACAAATAGGGGCTCATTTGCAAAATCTTCGAAAAATGCTATGAGTAAACCACCAGTTCCTTTGGACCCTTTTCAACAGAAAGCTTTTCAGCTCTAAGTTTGGTTATAAAACGTCTAAATATGAAGTTTCGTCCCGATACCATTAGTAGTTTCTCCAGAATCGTCTCCACAAAAACGGGTGCACACACACACACATACACACACACACACACACACACACAGACATTTTTTTGTGCCTTGGTCAAAAATGTTCAGGGGACCTAAAAAGACATATTTCCGCTAAAATCTCAAAAAATTTTTTTGGCATGTTTACAATACTTTACATACTGCGTATGATAAAGTAAAAATATTTGCTAAAATTATGCTATGGCCTTCTATATGACCATTTGAACACATGATAGACCAGTACTGATGATGATGTTACGATCGCTTACCTGAAAAAGAAAATATATTAAGCTTTGGGATTTAACATTTTAGACAAGAGACTGGAAACTCAGTAGTACAAACAATTATAAGTTGCTTAAGTGAGGAACTGAATCAAAGCTGAGTCCACTTAACAAGGATTTGTTCATTTTTACATGAAAGCTCCCTACTTGATATTCCTGTAAAAATAGCTGGTTGTCTACATTCTTATTCTTAGCCTAGAGTTGTATAATCCTTACGTGATTTATCATTTCCCAGTGATAAATGGCAAATGTTACATTAGGGACTTTCACTACTAAGACCATTAGGAGCTGTTAATAAAAACGCCACATTTTTCGGCGAGAGTCCCATGTGGCTTCTCAGCTTCCGATCCCAAACCCATGTCTTTATGCAGGAAAAAGATAGTCCTCCAAAACATACTCTTACGCAAAAAATACTAATGTTAAACTTCATATAGATTAAGTGCTCAAATACAATCTTCCTCATATTGTATACATACAATTTTTGTGTCTAAATTTTTATTACCTTGATCATTGAGTTGGAGAAATTTATGACCATTGGTTACGAAAGCTCGAGAGGGTGGAGGAAAACAAAGTGTTAAAAGTATTATGAACATATATATTCGTTAAATAAAACAATTGTTTATTTGTGAATGTTAAACTTTTGTATTTACAAGCGATCGATTTCGGTCAGTAGACCATCATCAGGCTAATCTAAAAGGCAAAACATAGACAATATAATTATATAAGCTTATGGTACAACCAAGTCACTTACAGTCGAGCAGGTTAAAATTGTCAAAACCGGTGTGTAAAACGAAAACAACATGGAGCGGTGACATGCTATAGTGTACTGAAGACTCGTGTCATTGATACTGTTTGCGTGCACGCTTCATGCGCAGTAAGTACACACTATTGGAAAATTTCAAATAGATAGCGCTCATTAAATTCAGTGAATTCATTAATAATGTTGTGTCCATGTTTAATGTTGTTCTTTATTTCATATATTTCATAATAATCCATTTTCTTTGATTTCTTCATATTATGTAGCAATGTTATGTTGGCAATATTAGTACAATGGTTATGTTCCATTAGATGTTTATTAAAGGTAGAAGTTTTTTGTTTTGTGTGCTCCTTATATCTTGTTTGTAAATTACGTCCTGTTTGACCAATGTATTGTGCATCACAATCTGAGCATAAAATTTTGTAAATTCCACTTTTTTTCTAGCAGTGTTGTTTGATCTTTATTATTGATTAGTGTTTTTTCTATAGTATTTCTTGTGGTTGATGTTGTGTTAATATTATATTTACCTAGGACGGACTTGATATTTTTATAAAATTTAGGATGGAAGGGTATGGATATATATCTCTGTTTTACTGTAATGTGGGGGTAGATTTTCTTAATTAAATGCTTTTCTTTGATTTTGTTATGTAATGCCTCTATTTCCGTTGACTTGAAACCATTGGTGTTCGCTATTTGTGTAATTGTACTATATTCTTGTTCAAAGTCTTCAGAAGAAAGAGGTGTGCATAGGAGTCTATTGATTGAGTGATGGGATGCCATTGATTTTATGTTATGGGAGTGCTGGGATGATTTTGGGATAACAACGTCAGTGCTTGTTGGTTTACGAAATATGTTATATTTTAAGTGGTCGTTGTCCCTGTGTATGGTCAAATCAAGAAAATTTATCTTGTTGTTAGTTTCTTTTTCGTATGTAAACTTAAGTTTGGATAAACTGTTGATCTTATCCAGGAATTCTTCGATTTTATCCTCCCGATCATTCCACACACAGAACACATCGTCCACATATCTACCCCAGTATGAAATATATTTGCTCTCAGGTAATTTGAATATTTGTTCTTCCAGATGGTCGACGAATATATTGGCCAAAAGACCACTGACGGGATTTCCCATAGCAAGGCCGTCGCTTTGTTTGTAAAATTTTTGGTTGAATTGGAAAAAGTTTTGCTTTAAAACAACATCAAATAAGTCGACAATGTCCCGGGTGTTACTGTCCAACACGTTGTGTGATTGCATAAAAACTGGTCTGGATATATATTCTTTCAAGATGTTAATTGTTTCTTTTGTGGGTATGTTTGTATACAGATTTACTATGTCAAAGGATATCAGGATAGATGTTTCGTTGATTTTTAATTGTTTTGTTTTATTAATAAAATCCTGTGAATTTTTGATTTCGTATCTGGGTGTGAATGCTAGTTCTCTTGTGAGAACACGGTTGAGATTACTTGCCAATTTATGTGCTGTGGTGTTACAAGATGTTACGATTGGCCTAATAGGTTTGTTAGTCTTATGTAACTTAATCATACTATACAATTTTGGAATGGCGGGATTCATTTCAGTGATTTTGTGTTGCTCCATGTTGAATTTTATTAATGTGTTTTCGCATTTCTTTATTGTAGACTTAAACATTGTGGTATATTTACTATTTGGATTAGTAGGAATCAAGTTAATGTTATTCTCGACAAAAAATTGTTCGGTTTTATCAATATAGTCTTGTTTATTGAGGATGACTAGACCAGCGTTTTTATCACCTTTGGTAACAATTAAATTGTTGTCTAGTATTTTTTGTTTTAAGTTTTTGAGAACCTGCATATCATTATTCTTATTGTGATTTCTGTGACTTGGTGTACTTACATTTATTACTTTGAGGCTTTTTCGGAGGTCATTCTTAATTGCTGCCTTTGAGGGGTGATGGTGTAGGGCGGCGTCCAGGTCGATCATGATTTTCTTATGGTCGACCTTATGGGGCGGAGCGTATTTATGTCCGCGATCAAGTAGAGTTTGTTCTTCGGATGTAAATGTGCAACTTGATAGATTTGTGTATCTTTCTGGGAAAGTAGTGTTGCGTACCTGTTGGGATTTCACAGTGGTTGATCTTTGGTTAGGTTTCTGTAATAATCTGGTTAGTTTGATTCTACGCTTTTGATCGTCGTGGAGATTTTCTTCTATGATCTGTGTTTCGAGTGTTTCCATGAGGCACTGGTACTCCACATGGTGTAATTTCTGGTTAAGGTAGCGGTGTAGAAACTTAAGTTTTGTATCCAGATTGATGAGCCCACGATTCTTTATTTTTATCTCTGCCTTTAGAATTTTCATCTGTGTTTGATGTTTTACTTCATTAAGATGTTTTGGTACCTTTATTTGACAGAACTTGGGTGTCACTCCATGTTGTTTCGCAGTATGTAGGAATTTAAGATGTTGTTTGGTACGATGTCGTTTGTTTAAAATACCTTTTAGATGATGGAGAGCAGTTGCTAGGTCTGCGTTTTCTATTGTATGTATGAAGAGTTCCATCTTACACATTCACGATGTATATATATATTCGTTAAATAAAACAATTGTTTATTTGTGAATGTTAAACTTTTGTATTTACAAGCGATCGATTTCGGTCAGTAGACCATCATCAGGCTAATCTAAAAGGCAAAACATAGACAATATAATTATATAAGCTTATGGTACAACCAAGTCACTTACAGTCGAGCAGGTTAAAATTGTCAAAAACGGTGTGTAAAACGAAAACAACATGGAGCGGTGACATGCTATAGTGTACTGAAGACTCGTGTCATTGATACTGTTTGCGTGCACGCTTCATGCGCAGTAAGTACACACTATTGGAACAGTTCACAATAAAAAGTTGGAAATAGATTATGCAAATGTAACTGTAAATTTTATCGTTGTGATTTAAATGAGAACGTTAAAACGTGTATTTATTATAAATATATGCATTATAGTACATCGATATAGCTTTGCAGACTAGCAGTAGCAATATTAATTAGCTTTTGCCTAGGCAAAAGCCTTTTATCTAGACAAAGGCCTTTTACCTTATATAACTAAAATAAATGAGAATAGATGTGATAGAAAAGAGTATTTAGAACCTATTTAACCAGATTTATCTTAATACAAAGTATTACAGTTATTAAGATATTAACAATTTTACATCGTAAGTTTAGTGAGTATAGTTTGCAATTTGTGTAATCGTATGGCAAAGGAATCTATGACCTAAACACTTCAAATTACTACTAAATTAAACCCTAAACCCTGTACAAAGATACGTTATGTATCTTCCACCTAAGAAGGTGGACTATCGTGAAAATTTTGTGACTTCTGACAGACAGTAGCGTTTCTTTAAAGTAATTTGTGCTTACACACAAACGTTTTCCTTTGCAAAGAGACAAGCTGCATTTGTGTATTCATAGCAAAACAAAATCGATCGAAAACGGCTCCACATACCTCCTACTTTCCAGTCATGTTATCAATATTACTCTGTTATCCAAATTTTGAATTGTCACTCCAGAACAATAACTCATTTTGAATCAACTCACTATGACAGTAAGTAGATATTTTTGTTGTTGTTTGTTTTTTGTACAGAATTGAAATCCGTTCTCAAAAGTTGATCGTCAGGTTAGCTTTTAAAGGTTTTTGGTCGTTTCTGTGTGTGAGCGCACATATCACTACAATGGAACGTTTACTCAAAATGTTGACAAGTAAACAAATTCATCTAAAAGTACAATGTTTACTTCGGGATACAATTGCAGTTTCTAGGTTCGTTTGCTGTAAGTTAGTAATAATGGTTCGGCAGAAAGGTCTTGGCTAGGATACGAGCGGCGAACGGCGGGCGGCGAGCGGCGGGCGGCGAGCGGCGACTGGCGAGCGGCAGAGCGGCGTCGCTAATGTTATATGTTTGCATTGTTTCGAAGCCATATTTTGCCAAAGCGACTACGATACAGTAAATGGCAGAGCGGCACCGTGAGCGGCACCACCCTGCCGCTTGCTAGTGCCGCTCACAGAATTATACAGGGTTAGCAAAAATTGCCGGAACACCTAAATAATTCTCCAACCGAACAAAAATTCAAAAAACTGTTCAAACAAAAGTTTTCTGGCTTTAAACAGTCTATCGGTTAAATACATTTTCAATATACAGACTGCTCATTTTATTATAGAAATTTGGTAACCTCTCCTTTTTTTAAATAGAACCGCCTATATATTATTACATTTTTTGATTCTAACATTAATTCTAAGTATTTTTTATAGGAATCATTTTTTTATTAAATGCATTATTTTTTAATTATAAGATGCAAAATAGTCAAAATTACGTTTTTTTTTTGGGTTTAAACAACCGCTGGTTTAAATATACTTTTAATTTGCAGTGTGGTCATTTTATTATGAAAATTTGCAAACCTTTTCATCATCTAATAGAACATCCTGCATACCTATTTTATTTTTATTCTAAGGTTTTCTGGCTTATAAGAACTATTTTGTAGAAATAAGTTTCTTTGAAAATGCATCATTTCTGAGTTATGAGCAATTAATCAAAACTCCTGAATATCAAATTAAGAATATTTTCCCACATACATACTCATTTATTTTAATGTGGCAGGTTGAACATTTAATTTAATTCTATTTAATTGAGTTGTTAATTTTTCTTGGATTTTTTATTTTTAACCCGTTTGGTTCAAATAAAAGAATATGTGTTTTCATTAATTGCTTATAACTAAAAAATAATGCATTTTATAAAAAAAACACCTACAAAAAATTTGTAGAATTATTCCTAGCATTAAAAAATATAAAAATATATAAGGTGTTCTGTTAGAAAAAGAAAAGGTTTGCCAATTTCTATAATAAAATAGACACCCTGTATATTAAGAAAATATTTGAACTAGAGGTTGTTTAACCCAAAAAACGTTTATTTGAAAGAGTTTTTGATTTTTTTTGCAGTTTCAGAATTATTTAGGTGTTCCGGTAATTTTGACTGTTTTTGTTAATAGCTTATAATTAAAAATTAATGCATTTTATAAAAAATGATTCGTATAAAAAATTCTTAGAATTAATCTTAGAATCAAAAAATTTAATAATATATAGGCTGTTCTATTTAAAAAAGGAGAGTTTACCTAATTACTAGAATAAATAATAATAGTAATAATAATCTCTATTGTCAGACAATAAAGATTATTATTATTATTATTTAGAAAATAGCTAGTTTAAAGCCAAAAAACTTCTGGATGAGCCGTTTTTTTAGATTTCTTACGGTTAGAGAATTATTTAGGCGTTTCGGTAATTTTGGCTAAGCCTATATATTAAATACCGGATTACTATAAATAACTGTAGTAAAAATAGGCGGTGAGGTCGTATATCAAAAATTCGTGTATTTTCTTCACGCGGCAACGGCAGTGGATCTTCTATTTTGTTTGTTATTTTGCCTGAAGCAGGTACCAGGCAAATAAAAGTAGAAAGAAAGAATATCCACGAAAAGAAAGTAATTAGATAATGGTGAAATTGAAGTGTTAATTTAAGCTGCAAGTAAAGTCGTGTTTGTGGAATGACACCGACAAATACTTTAAAAAAACAACCGTCACCAGAAAACTGCTAAAAAAAGTTTTTGCAGAAATAAATATATCAGGTAATGTAAAAAGTATTTTATCTACGACTCACATATAATAAAGCTATAAATGACTTTATTATTCGAACAGTCATCATTATACGTACGTACTGCCAAAGTCTGTCTAAATCTACGTGGATGACTACGTCGTAAATATGCTATTAATATTGTAATAATACAAATGTCGCAGTCCAGACCTCTATTTTTCTAAATGAGTCTGTCAAGAATATAGTCAAACGTTGGTGCAATTGATATTATCATATAGTTAAAAACCAGTTTTCTATATTTTCTTAAGTAGTGAAATAAATGGTGATAATCGCCGTACCGCTGACGTACTGCATTAATAGGATGCACTTCATAGTTACGTTTTAACCTACGGATCTTATTCAACCAAAGATTATAATTTTCCGTGAGTAGCAGTTTGACAACATTACCGGACGACGACCTACGAACTACTAATAATAGTCCCGACAAATTGTCGTGCCGCTCCTGGTGCCGCTTACATCGTAGCCAGGTCGCCGCTCTGACGCTCGCCACCCGCCGCCCGCCGCCCGCCGCTTGCAGCTGGCCGCTCGTATCCTAGCCGAGACCTTAGGGAAAAAAATTAGTAACCTTCCAGCAAATTTTATTCGTCATTAAAGCTTCTGGATAGTTTTAAACCTAAAATTAAAATATTCGAATGTGATTATCTCCTTGCATGTACCAGGTGTTACCGAAGCTATGAACAACACTGAAGACTCAAGTTTCTTGATGTTCAAAGCTATGCAAAAATGTTATTTGAAAAAATATTTGGAAATTTTAGAGGTCTTCAAATACAACCAAGGTACAAAAATATGTCTGTGTGTGGGTATGTGTATGTGAGTGTGTACTGTGTATGTGTGTGTACCCGCTTCTGTGGCGACGATTCCGGAGAAACTACTAAAGGCATCGGGACCAAACTTCATATTTAGAAGTTTCATGACCAAACATAGAGCTGAAAAGCTTTTTGTTGAAAATAGTCCAAAGGAACTGAATGTTTACTCTAGGCATTTTTCAACGATTTTGGAAATGAGCCGCCATTAATGTAATTTTGTCAAAACAGTTAAATAATAAATTAAAGTAGAGGAAATGATAACTACTTTGATGAGATGTATATGACATTTTTTGGTAAAATTATTGGTTTAGCTGCACGAGCAAATTCTATTTGATCGAGATCAGTCGTGTTTGCATTAATATAAAACTAGTTAGCCAGGATTTGACAGATATTTTCATTTTAATGACAGTACGTAGTGTCAAACGCTAATGTTTTGACAATACCTACAATCATTTGGTTGATTTATTCAAATAACATTTTTGCATATTATTTTTTTCAGTCGTGTCGAATTTTCTGCCGGACTCGGTACATGGCAAAATATTTGTTTCTATCGCTTTGATAAATGCAATATCGACAACTGCGACTCTAATTACACAGCCCGTATATAACGAACACCAATTCAATTATAATTAAATTTGGGTACATGGGTACATGTGTTTTTCGTACTGATGACGATGATGATGTTTGTACTTATTTATTTTCTGTGTTACTTCTTATTGTGTAGCTCTTCTAAAATTGGTGAATCAAGAAATCATAATACATAACAAACTTAATTTTGTACCATCACCATCACCATTCTACTCTTCATCATAGCTTACCATAAAGAACAAAGACCTCTATTATTATCACCGACTTCCGCTCTGTTAACAAATTATCGGAAAATGGAGTCTCACCTAATTCGCTAAATATATGCGGCCGCAAACGGATATTACCCGACCGAGTGCTCGGCTCGAAAGTGGTCGCCTCTATTACTAACCTTTCTCAACGTCGTGCGGTGTCGTTTTCAGCAGGATGTGGTTGCCGTCCTCGCGCCTCCAGAGTACCCTCGGTTCCGGCTGTCCCCGGGCCTTACAGATTAGGGTCACGTTGTCTCTCTCGGTCGCGGTCATGTCGCCGCTCGTCTCCGCATCGTCGATGTCCGGTGACACTGCAAAACGTGAAAGGTAACAGTCACGTCAAATATGGAGGAAACCCAGAGGCAGGGCGCCGCCGCCGAGCCATTTCCCGACGGGAAAAACTTTTAGTTCTACCTGTCCGGTGCGATCGTCCCGAACGTAAATTATGAGGAATAACCGAATCGGAAGGACTGGAGTGGAGTGCCACTCTCAAGGTAGCGGGAAGCGGAAAGATTCAATCGGACTTTTCTTAAACTTTTTAAACTATAAATCCAATATTCAAATGAGGACATAAACGCATCCTTTATTTAGGTTTAACGTAGGTGTAAAGGTTGATGGATAGGATAGGATAGTGAATATCGTTTTCCAAATCAGGTTAGCTGAAGATGTCAAACGAAGTTACTTAGGAACTGACGCCCAAATGCCATGAACGGCGTCGTAAACTATTTGACATGTAGACCAGGTAAAAGAGATTTTTGCGTGACTAAAATACTAGCAGGAAGCCGACGGTCCTAGGTCACGTGAAACAGTCCGTAGATGTATTGTGATGTTTCCTACTCGCAAATATCATTTCTTAATTTGTTATAAACAAAAAACCTAAAAAAATCGTGTTTTTTTTTTGTTTTTTCGCTTGTAAAAACGGAACCGATGGAGCAATCTTGCTGCTTCCAACAGACAAATTCTAGAGAATGAAAAGACGAAAAAATGAACCCTGCACGGACTCGATTAAATTAATATTAACGGAGGAAATTCGGAAAAACCTGAAAAATCTGCGTTTTTTTCAAAAATTCATAACTCCGCCATTTTCAAAGTTGTAGCGAAGGCTCTTCGCGTGAAAATAGCGATTGCTGAGTACTTTGAGTGCGGAGAACCCAGGCGTTGTCCGATGATAGTTTTTGCACAATTGAGATTTGAATATTTTTATGCAATATGTTTCGGCAAGCCTTGATGCGTCGGAGGTGGCCCGATTTTAATTTTTTTTACGTTTTTGGAAAGTATTGTGGTACAAAACGTATATTTTGATTTTCCGTTGTAAAAACATCGCAACTACGAAAAAAATGCTTAGATTCGATGTTTTCCTGTCGGGGTCCGTGTCTATGCCGTGGTTTATGTATCGATTAAAGCTTATGGTGTCTGCGATGAGCTGGACATACGTAACAGCCGAAATATAACAGCCATTGTTTACATATCTGACAATTATCGCATTTTTCGGTTAGCGAAAAAGTCATAATGTTTGGGCTGAAATTGTACCTAGATAAAAAATTTATTATTGTAGTGAGACTTTGGCTAGGGGCATTATATTTGAAAAAAGAGAAAGATGTAGAAGTAAAATTTATTTTTATCTTACCAAAAAATTATTTTTGGCCTTGCCAAACTCCTTATTTATCTAAGAATTGATACTGAGAATTTCATCAATTTTGATCCATAAATAACGCCGTTAATAGAAAACGCGTTTTAGCACAGGTAGAACTGGGTCTTAAGATGTTGTGAAATAGGAGAAAAATGCTTGCAAACATTACCGAAAACTGACGCGCGCTCCAACGCGGTCGAGTAGTGAGGGCAGGCGGCGCCGGCGATAGCGGGGAAGCTCGCAGCGCGCTTGTATTACTATAGATACGCGCTTCCCCGCGTCGACCGCCTACCGCCAGGGTTGTTATGTTTTAAAATATTGTTTTAAACATGTTTTAAAACAAAATATTTTGTTTTAAATCATTTTTTTTAAACATGTTTAAAACAGCTTGTTTTAAATGTATAAAACGCCTGTATAAAACATAGTTTTAAACATGCTTTAAAACAAATATTTTGTTTTAAACTATTTTATTTTCAACTTGTTTAAAACATGTGTTTTAAACTACCGAAATTTCGACAACATATTTAACTATTTAATCGGAGTTGTATGCTGGTCTTCAAGATTTTTATGCATGGATCGATTAAAAAATCAAAAAAATATTTAAATATTGTGTTTATTAATAAAAAAAAGTTCTTTATAATAGTATATTACATTACAAGAGCTGTAACTAGCATATTACGTACGAGTGGAAATTTAACATACGATTTTGTTATTTTGCACGAGTATGTAATATGCGTTACAGCTCGAATATTGTACATAATTTTACCTACGACCGACAATTTCAATAAATTGTATCAAAAATGACAAACAAATACAGGTAAGAATATTTGACGGTTAACCAATCAATGTATTCGCGCGACATCTATTGCAACTACGGAGAACTTTGTCTGAAGTGTCGATCGAAAATTCCTGTACAAATTCAACATAAATTATCACGTGCATGTAATATATGTTACAGCTCGAGTATTGCACTTACTTACGACCGAAAATTTCAATAAGTATAAATTGTATCAAAAGTGACAAATAAATAATCAAAATATTCGCGCGGCATCTGTCATTATGACATTATGCCGTGCGTTAATAGTATATTATATTACAAGTTTTATAAGACAAAAATTGGCGCACGAGTTGTTTTGGGCGCGACGAGCGTAGCGAGGAGTGCCCAAATGGAACGAGTGCGCCAATACGTCTTATAAAACGAGTGTTATATACTATTTTTTCTACTTTGCGACATTAATTTTAACATAAATTTCGAAAATTGCGGTTGTCATCTTACAATCTAGAGTAATTTTATTTTCAACAGTTGGTGTTTGTGGTAAAAATCACAAATACGATTGAGGCGAGCCAATGGCGATTGAGATGTCAGCCATATTTGACACTTAATAATAATAATAATAATAATAATAATAATAATAATGGCATTTATTCATAAATCAAATCACACGTTCACAATAAGAGAATTTACTTAATTTTATGATCAATAGGACCGGGTCAGACTGGTTTAAATAAAACCGTCTGGTCTTCCCCCAAGCCCTTAGCACATTCTTCTGATTACACAATAATCGTGACGAAACGAAACAGAGGTTCACCCATCGACCGAGAACAAAACACGCACATAAAGAAAATACACTTCAAAAGATTTTGCAGAGACACACCCAACCAAAATTACTTAAGTAGGCTGCTGACGCTCATAAATGTGACGCTTATACTTTAGTTTGAAGCTGCTGCTACTTAGAGACCTGAGTGACTCCGGCAGACCATTCCAAAATGACGCAACTCGATAGGTGAATGACTTGGTATAAGCAACCGACCTATGCTGTGGTATCGTTAGCTGATCTTTTCGACGAACATTAACATTGTGTACATCAGTGCGATATGTTATTTTGTTGCACAAATATGCCGGCTGTCTCTCCGTAAGCACTCTATAAAACAGTGATCCAGTGTGCAGCATCACTCTTCCAACCATATTCAGCCATCCGCAGTCCCTTAATTTATGTGAAACTCTTTGGAATTTACGAATTCCACAAGAAAAGCGCAAACACGAATTTTGGACCAACTGAATTCTACGCTGATTTCGCTTGGTTATACAGGCACCATAAACCGAATCGCAATAATTAAAAGCGGATAGTATCAGTGAATCCGTTAACAATAGTTTACTATTCTGGCAAAGGACATGACGATACGAATAAAGAGACCTCAAGATTCCATATGATCTGGTCAATAGCTTAGCGACATGAAGGTCAAAACTGAGATCACTATCAATCCACAAACCCAAGTTCCTCACACAGTCAACATAATCCAAGGGCCTTCCATCAATTACGATACGAAGTTGTGCCTTGACCGTTTGCAATTTGCTCTTACTTCCAAAAAGAATCACATTAGTTTTACTAGAGTTGATCTGAAGGCCATGTGCAGTTGAAGCTTTAACTAGGGCTTCAAGGTCGGCACTCATTCGCAAACCAGCAAAGTGCTGTATGATAACTGGCTGATAACTGTATGATAACTGGCTGTCGTCCGCATATGCATGGAACTTACAATAATTCAGGCACCGGTACAAATTACTCGTATAGATAATAAACAGTAATGGTCCACATATACTTCCCTGAGGGACACCACAAGTCAGTGACAATGGTGAAGAGTACAAGTTTTTAATCCGTACACGTTGCCGCCGATCAACCAAATACCGTTCGAAAAAACACACAGCCTGTTCGCCCAACCCAGAATATTTCAATATGCTCAACAATAGCCCATGATTTATCAAATCAAATGCTTTCGAGTAATCCAAAAGTATCAGTGCATGGAAATTACCCCCATCAACACTGCTGAGCACATCATCAACAACATCCAACAATGCTGTGTTGCAACTGTGTTGAGGCCTGAAACCAGACTGTCTCTCAGGCAACACACCGCGAACGCAAAGATACTCTCTTAACTGGTGACTAACTATTTTTTCTAAAACTTTTGAAAGTGCTGGCAAGATGCTTATCGGACGAAAATGACTGTATGAGGTTGGGCTTTTAATTTTCGGAACCGGAGTGACGAGGGATTCTTTCCAACAGTCGGGAAATACACTTTCTGGTAGGCAAAAATTTACGATGTGAGCAATTATCTTGATTAAATGCGGACAGCAAAGCTTAATTGTACTCACGCTAATCAAATCAATCCCAACTGCTTCCGAGTGAATTGTAGAAACAGTCTTTAATATCTCATCCTCAGATACAGCATGAAAGGAGAACAAATCGTCAGCGCCAACTATGCGGTTGTTATTATAAAAATCTGATGTGGCCAGGCACATGACTTTATCATACTATATATAAAATTAATAGTTTAGCTGCATGAGATTCTATTTGATCGAGATCGGCTATATCTGCATTAAAATAAAACTAGTAGAACTAGACAGATATGTCGAATAAAGCTGCGGTCGAATATTGTACTCCGCTGACACAGGGTACACTATCGAAATGACACCTACGTGTTATTGGGTGTAAAAAGTGTACGGTATACTATATCCGAACGCAGCTTATATTGACAGTCGGTTGTCAAAACATTTGCGTTTGACACTACGTACTGTCATTAGAATCATATCTGACATATAATCTGACATATCCTGGCTACTAGTTTTAAAGGAGTACGACCGATCTCGATGAAATAGAATTTGCTCATGCAGCTAAACTATTGATTGTACCAAAAAATGTCATAGTGATAAATTATTCAGAATTTCATCTTCTTTAATTTATTATTTAACTATTTCGACGAAATTCCAGAAAAGGCAGCTTATTTAGAAAATGTTTCAAAAATGCTAAGACTAAACCTGCAGTTCCTTTGGACCATTTTCAACAGAAAGCTTTTCAGCTCTAAGTTTGGTTATGAAACTTCTAAATATGAAGTTTCGTCCCGATACCTTTAGTAGTTTCTCCGGAATCGTCGCCACAAAAACGGGTACACACATCCACACATACACACACACACACACACACACACACACACAGACATTTTTTTGTACCTTGGTCAAAAATGTTCAGGGGACCCAAAAAGACATATTTTCGCTAAAATCTCAAAATTTTTTTTTGGCACGATTACAATACTTTACATACTGCGTATGATAAAGTAAAAATTCAGAAGATCATCATCTATTCCAGTATTTGGTACTGAATTTACAAAAAAGTCGTTAAACGATTCTAGATTATTTAAATTCTCAGGAACTGCAATTCTTTTGGACGCGTTAAAATTCATTAAT
Organism: Aphodius sticticus; assembly: GCA_963966075.1. Taxonomy (NCBI): domain Eukaryota; kingdom Metazoa; phylum Arthropoda; class Insecta; order Coleoptera; family Scarabaeidae; genus Aphodius; species Aphodius sticticus. The sequence goes on from OZ014511.1 coordinate 29,628,958, forward strand.
TTGTTATATCCCTTCCACAGACTTCTCATGTTTTTACTTGACGTCAATATCATCAATCGCGGAAAACTAAAAGTTACTAAAAGTTTGTGATCTACTGTTTTCATAGCGACACCGAAAGCGGTTTCGTTATGAGTTTATAACGAACGCAAAGTAGAAAAAAACACAAACGCATAGCCAAAGGCACACGTATGTTATAAGCGATATACGAGCTAAAGCAGTCCGTGACGTAAGGGACATTTACACATACGGCCATAGGTAAAATATAATAATACATTCAGTGATAGCATGTAACAACAATAAACAAAAACTTTTATACTAACATCATAACATACCGAATGGAATTTGGGAAGTGTTAATAAACAAAAGATTCCATTATTTGGGATACTATTGAGGTTAATATGACTTTCGGTTTTTCCGGAAATTACGTCATCATTGAAATTTTAAAATGGCAGCCTATATTGTTTGTGTGATATTTTCTATTAGGATGACATTCTGAACACAAAAATGTATCGATCGTAAATTTTTATCACGAACGCAACGCAAAAATAACTTTTTTGTGTATTAACCTAGGTGGCTATGAAGGCTATGAATTGGTGTAAATAATCGAAAATTGTCAAATAAACACTTACTAAATCGATTTTGGCCGACATTGCATTACTGGCGCCCTCTAGCGTGACAACAAAAAGTAATTCACACAACAAATTTGATTCCTCTGAGAACTGACGTATGAAAAAACGCCGATGAAAACGTAATAAAACAATTGCGTGATTTAAAACATGTTTAAAACAATTTTTATTCCTTATTTAAAACATGTTTTTCTTCATGTTTAAAACATATTTTTCTTCATGTTTAAAACATGTTTTTCTTCATGTTTAAAACATGTTTTTTGCGAAGTGTTTAAAAACACTGTTTCGTGTTTAAGAACATCATTTTATAAAAAAAAAACATGTTTGTTTTGTTAAAAATAAAAAAAAAACGTTTTTATAACAACCCTGCCTACCGCTACTACCCGACAGGTTTGGAGCGCGCGGCAGTTTTCGGTCATGTTTGCAAGCATTTTTCACCTATTTCGCAACATTTTAACGCAAGTATTGTAGCACAATACTTCTACTTTCAAAGTACGTTAAAACAATTAAAATCTGACCACTTTCGACGCATCCAGGCTCGCCGAAACATATTGCATTCAAGACGCAATCGTGCAGAAACTAATCATCGGACAATGCCTGGGTTATCCACACTCAAAGTACCCATCAATCGTTACTTTCACGTGAAAAGCCTCTGCTACAACTTTGAAAATTGCGGAGTTATGAATTTTTTTAAAAACGCAGATTTTTCCGGTTTATCCGAATTTCCTCCGTTAATATTAATTCAATCGAGTCCGTGCAGGGTTAATTTTCTTCGTCTTTTCATTCTCTACAATTCGTCTGTTGAAAGCATCAAGATTGCTCCAAAGAGCGGTTCAGTTTTTACCAGCGAAAAACGAAAAAGAACACGATTTTTTGAGGTTTTTTGTTTATAACAAATTAAGAAATGGTATTTGCGAGTGAGAAACACATCACAATACGTCTACGGACTGTTCCACGTGATCTGGGACCGTCGGCTTCCTGCTAGTATTTTTGTCACAAACTTATTCATTGTCTGCCCTATTGCCTGGTCTAATGGTTCATTTTTAACATGTAATAAAAGAAAATAACCGAATTTGTTTAATTAATTATGGAAAACAATAAAAATTGCCGAAACAATCAAATATGAATTACCTATACCTACTAAATCGTTTTTTATAATTTTTATAAGGAAAAATGTTGCTACGGTAAGAAACGATTTCAGGTCCCTCTCCCTTTATAAGGAAAATACTATTAAGTAATGTTTTAAATAATATAATGTTTTGTAATCTATTTCTAGTGAATTTTAGACAACAACAATTATTATCTATAAACAACTTTTAGCGCATTTAGCATACAGGGTAAGTTACTACAGTCGCGGTGGTTGATACTGCATTTATCTTAAGAGGTAAAAAAATAAATAATTTATATTTTATATAGAAGATGTTTTGCCTATCATTGCCTGCAACACAAATTTATTTTCACTTATACAGGATGTTGTATTTACATGTGAAGGAAAAAAATAACAATTTTTAAATGGAATGCTCTGTATATCATACCATATTATCAATACTAAGGAAGTTCTCTTCCCAGCTGTATCAAGTAACTGTGTAAAATAAATAGATCTTATATATTCATTTGTCAAAAAATTGCAGCTGCAGGTATATCTTAAAAACTACGCGAAAAGTACATTTTTGCAGATATTATCTTACAATTTTGTCAACAATCACCAAGGCCATGCTAATGTTGAAAAACTCGAATACACTATACAGGCTGATCCTACCATGTATTCATTTTTTAACATTTTAAAATGGGTTTTTCTTGCGTTTTTTAAATGGAACATCCTGTATATCATGTGTCGGCTGTAATAACCCTTTACTTCGCTACAATTTATTTCTAATATGTCATACATCGAATGTTAATAGTTTTTGTGATATTTCCAATTTAACGAAAATGAAATGTAAGTGCTCACCCTACTATTGCTCTGTATACAGGGTATTTGATAGTTTGAAACCTATTTAACAAGATTATGATATTGTTATACATAATATTATCGATATCAAAATAAGCCTAAAATATTTTATTCTATCTCTTAAGATAAATGAAGTATCGACCACCGCCGCTTTATTGACTCACCCTGTATATATGTAATCTTCAAATTTTCATATTTCTGTGTACCTATTGGCCGGGTGTGCGATGCAAGCGTCTCTACAGGCGTTGGCAGTTCGCTACTCAATTTTCAGATATCTGTAGTGTATAAAGTGACAACGCAACACTTATTGTGTCTCATTATGATTTTATTATTTATACCAACAATCTGTTATCAGTTCTAACAGATCGGAGAAAAACATAATGTCGACTATGGGTGCTTAGATCGTTTCGCAGCTCCCTTCCACGGGATATGCACGGGGCCAATATCAACGACTGTTTTAAATAACTGCTAGTTGGATTATAGATACATTGCTAGGTACTAGAAAAGTCAATGCCCCTTTTACCGAAGCAGATTAGAGTTAGATCGTAGGTATCTGGTAATTGGCCTTTTCATTTAAATGATGACTAGCATCTGTGGTCCATGTTAGTCTGGTCTAAAGGTACATTTCCTTGGAAACTGCAAAAGGCCCCGAACAAAATAAAAGATGTTTCTTTCTCCATAAAATGAAACCAAATTGAAAGCAGAGTTTCCAATTTGAGGGTTGTAGTTAGAAGATCTTGTGCTACAGGTACACTTAAGATCGTTCTCTTTCTAATTACAGAATTCTTTCTGAAATTTTGTTGATAACCTAAAAATTCAAATTATTACAAAATTACAAAATCTGATGTGGCCAGGCACATAACTTTGTCATACTATGAAGCAATGAAACTTTGACTTTATAGTAAAGGCAATTTAAAAGTAGAAAAAATGTACTGCACATTCCATTGCATTATGAAAGTTCTTTCATAGTTAGGAAACTATTAAACATTAAACATTACTGTCATTGAAAAATTAAAATAAATTAAATAAATTTCAACGCCGTCGCCATCACAATAGAATAGAATAGAATAGGTTTTTATTTTGCAAAATACAATGATAAGTGTAATTCATGTGTGGCAAAATTAGTCAAAAAGTTGTATAGTCATTTGGTTGACTACAGCATTTACAAATCTTGACACACGGCACAACCCGGAAGCAGTTTATTTTCTAAATACATAATATTTTGAAATATAAAATGTGAAATACACGCATTCGAAGCAAATTGAAAGTTGAACAGTGAGGCGGAGGAATCTCATCATTTTCAATTTATACGATTCCAATCCGGTAAACAAAGAATTCTAAATCGAAGGTTAAATATGAATCAAGATCGACAAAGCAATCGCGACTCCCGAAGTTCTGTACACGACTCGTACCTCTTTAATCCGGGACAAAGTTTGACAATTTTAAGCAAAAGGGGGAATTCGCAATGGCATTACCTGAGAGAATATTAAATCGTGTCCCGTAATCTCTCCCGACCTCCTCCCGCGTCCCGCTAATACCGTTCGCCGCTTGTCAAAGAAAAGCCATCAATGTTCGGCAAACGAAATTCTCAAAGATGGCGAATAAGAAGTTTTATCGGACTCTCCGGAAGTTTTATTACCCCGAGGGGAAACAATACGGCGCCTAATGCTTATGTACGCGGGATCAAACCCTCTCGGAATTTTAAATTTATAAATCTTCATTCAAGCCACTCGTCTTCATGAAACGGTATAAGTGCAAATCGGATGTAATTAAGGGATAGCTTTTTATACTGTTCACGTATGGTAGCTCAATTCTCAATCAAGCTGTCTCCATTACAGGTAAATGTATCTTATTGGGACCCTTTTACCTTATGCAATTTATATGCAAATTATGACGATATAAAAGGGCTGTAACATGATTTGGCGTGGTTTCGACGTGTTCGGTTTGATCTTTTATGTAACCTAGCAGAGCTTGAATTTTATTTTATGTTTCTTTATTTATTTTCTGAACACCTATGTAAATGGGTAATAAGTAACTTAATAAGTTGGGAGAGGCTGGGCTAATTATTCTCAATTATTTGTTTATTTCAGAACAATTTCAAGTGTAGGATATTATTTTTGCTGTTATGATTAAAAATCTTTATGCAGCAAATTAAAATAAAAACGGAGATTAAAAAAATAAATAAAAAATAGGGATATTAGCATTCATGCTCTTCTAAACTGAATGACGTACAGCCGAAGAAAAAAGGATCTTTACATGAGCGCGGCAAGCCTACACCAAGCGTAGGTCGGAGATTGTCGGTCGTCGTATATACCTGCTAAAGCCATAAAACCAAAGGGTCATTTCTGTTTCATTTCATTTTAAGTTTTCTGTATATAGATGGCATGAAATTGAGTTTCGTATTAATATAATATATTTTCGATATCTGGAACGAGCGAAACTGTAGCTCGTAGCTAAAGATTGTTATTCGTTAATATTTTTTTCGATTTGCAATTGCAATATTATTTCATTTATACTCAAATACACAGTAACGTTATTTATAATTATAAAAATTTGACTTAGGCACATATTAAAATACTTCATCATCATGGCTACGTTGCCTAAAGGCAAACCGATTACTACATCGGATATCCGCTGTCAATAATTTGTAAAGGAAGGTAATCCCAGATAGGAATTTCATGTAGGTAAGTGAAAAAAATCTTACTCGGTTTCTACTTCGTCGCAGACCGAGATAATATATTTTTATCTACAAATTTTTTATATTTATTTAATTTAAGTTATGATAAGTAATTGAAAAATGGCAACTCCGTAAACTACAAAAAAATTCACTTAGATGGATTATTATATGGATATTATATATATTTTATTTATGCATATATGTAGTTATGTATACAACAAAAATTATATAAATATAAAATGAGAATAGTAGATATATAACAGTAAAATATAATATATGTAATGACTTAAAACAAATATATGTAATAACATAAAAACAAACATTTAATAATATAGTAATAACATAAGAATGTATTAAATAAGAAAAGTGTTCTGTTAGGTTGGAGGTGATATACATTTGGAGTGCCTTTATTTCATATTTGTTGAGGTTGGTATGACCTGCTGTTTTAGGAAATGATACATTTATGACAATCTAAATGTATCGTCAATTTGTTGCACTAAGAAAACAAAATCCTTTGTTGTTGTATAAGCCAAAACTGATTTAATTATGGTAGTCCAACAAATTTATGATTTTTAATCAAATAGCTGCCTAGATTAATAATTGAAGTGCCTTTTGTTTGTTTCCTTGGTGTTTTAATTAAACTAATAGACATTTTTTAACGACCTTTTAGATGCTCATTATAATTTATAGAGGTTTTGACTGTATTGCACATTTATTTACTTAAGTTTTTAAAATATATTATAAAAGGAACATTCACGTTTATTATATGTCCCACATTTTTCCCGCATAAATTATTTTTAGAAACTAAATGTTTCAGAGTAAAACTTTTCATATGGAACTAATTGTTTTTCCAAATCCTTAAAAAGTTACAGCAAACTTGAAATATTAGCAAAATTTTTATATAAAATATAATTCCGGGCCTTTAATTTTCTAATTAACCGAGTTTGTATTGCCAATTGTTATGCAGCAACGGATAACTTTGAATACAACCATTTTATGTTTTTTATGTCAATTTTCTGATGTTGAGGTTCAATGTTTCAAGATTTCTAAGGGACCCTTTTGAGGAGTCAGCCAATTTTTTTATTATTACAAAAATCAAATTAGCGATGAATTGACTGCTCGTCTTTTCCACAAAAATCAAAATTGAATACTTGGAAAATCAAATATAAAAGATACAAATAATCTTTACCATATTCACAGGCCACTCACAAAATATGTTATCAATTTCTTATAATTTTGAGTAAATTTTATTACACAAGATTATAAATGTATTATATCGAGACAATTAAGCGATACATATGTCAAAATCAGTAAGAAAAAAAGGGAATGGCCATTAAAAAACTATCGATGACGTCATAAGTAAAAACAATTGAAGGTTGGATATCGAATTTAATATAGGTATGTATATTTACCTATATTCTGATAATTACAAATTGACAAGTTGGAGGATTTTTAAAATAGAAATCCGTTCCAGAGATTTTGTCGTTTCCATATACTTTACATAATAAATAATAAAATTCAATTGATTAATTAATATTAAGGTAAATAACAATTTAATGATAATAAATTGAGTAACATAATAGATTGAAGTTTAAATAAATTTGAATTATACAATTTTTTGAAAGTTATCGATATATTATTCTGATGTGATATCATTCATATTGGATTGTAAATCCTAACGCTTACTTATCACACATAAGAAAATGCGTATGGATGCTATTATAGAACGTCAAAATATAATTATAATAAACAAAAAATAACAACATTTTTATAATTAAACTAAAATGCTGAACAACAGTTCTAAAGGTCATACCTGCAGCAAAGTAGAAACCGGGACAAATAATATTTTCAGTTACATGCAAAATTGTAGAAATCTTTTAAAAATTATTTAGGCCGAATATAATGATCGGTTTTGTGTTTCAGACATACGCCGGCCGGCGGCGTTCTGATGATCAAGGACTTCAAAATGTGCTTTACACAATATTCAGAACTATAACAGCAGTATACCAACTGAAATTGTCGGTATACCTACTTACAATAAGAATTAATTTACTGTGTATTTTAAAATACATTAAATATTACAATGCACTTTTGTCAGGTTCGGATATCGGAAACATATATAAATAGACGAAATTCGATTTCATTCCAGACATACAGAAAAATAAAACGAAACGAAAAAAAGAGTGACCCTTTGGTTTTACGACTTTAGCAGGTAGGTATTCGACGACCGACGACCGACAATCTCCGACCTACGTTTGGTGTACGCTAGCTGCGGGCATGTTAACATCTTATTTTCTTCGGCTGTACATTAAAATAAATTATAATTAGCGCATCTTCTTCATTACTAACTTGGTGTGTAATCGCGCTTGCGGCCACGTGCTGCCATCTTGTAGTGGTAATTACCACTACGAATTTGTTATGTACTCACAGTTTAGATAGGTTGTTGTAATCACATGACGATTTGCAAATAAACATTTGCAATAAACCGGTTTAATAGACGATCCACTGATATTTGCGCCCAATATTTACTGTGTACTTGTTACTTGGCCCTAAATTTTGCCTACCTGTCAACAATAAAAATGTTAACATCAGAAGATTGATTATGGAGATAGAAAATGTGGCTTCCTCTTGTGCTCCAGACAATAGACACATCTTGAGAGCCTGAGCTACGAATGTTGTGACTAATTTTTTTAAACGGTGGTTACGGGGGAACGTGGCTGAACCAACCACTGGAAATTCTAAAAAGAAAAATAAGTGCCCTTAAGGCCTATTATTTCAACATGTGGTTCAGCCACATGTTCTAACAACTTCACTGGCTTATCGCACTCAATACAATATGTCTGACACGTTTGATTTTGTGGACAGGATCAAGGACATTAACATCCCCAGTAACTATGTTATAATTTCACTCGATGTAGTAAGGTTGTTCACTAATGTGCCCTTGGACATGGTGACATCCATAGTAAGTAACAATTGGAGTCTTATAGAACCCAATTGTAGCTTTGACCTTCAGTCTTTTGTTGACACTTTAAAATTTCTTTTCAATAACACCTACTTTACCTTTCATGATCAAGTTTTTTACAACTTTTTGGTACACCTATGGGATCCCCGATTAGTCCAATTTTGGCCACTGTTGTTATGGATTACGTTCTTGTTAGTGTCATTCCTGCGCTTTTATTTGCACTGCCTTTCATATTTAAGTTTGTTGATCATATTAAAACCTCGGTTCCCTCGGACATGATAGAGCAAACACCTTTAATAATTTCAATCAACACAGACAATGTACCGTGGAGGTGGAAAAGGATAACTTTGTGCCTTTTATAGACTGCAAAGTCATTAGGGATGATTTTTCTTTGATCACTGACTGGTACACCAAACCTACGTACCCGGGCAGATACATAAACTTCTACTCTAAACATACCTTCAAGCACAAAATTAATATACTCATGGCCATGAAAAATAGAGTCACCAGAATATGTAATATTAAATATCATAGACAAGTGCTATAGTATATTATTTGACGAGCACATAACTAAGGATATAAATCGCGAGCATGAAGTTTATACGCGAGCCGTAGGCGAACGTATAAACATGCGAGCGATTTATATCAGTTGTGTGCGAGTCGAATACGACGTTTTATCTACGACTCATAAATTCCATTTTATATAAAATCTCTTAAATGTATTTGTCACTGGTGGCGAGGAGAAATGTCAAATAACTGTCATCCACGTAGGTTTAGAGCTTTGACAGTACATTTGTATAATGATGACAGTTCCTTCAAATAATGAAGTCATTATTTAAACGAACTGTCATTATTATACAACGCTAGTGTCATTATAATCATTGGTGCGTATCATGATGATTATATAGTCATAGATACGTATGCAATGAACTTATTATATGTGAGTCGTAGATAAAATAAATTAAAATTGACCTTCTTAGAGAACAGCTTTCCATTGAAATTAGTGAATATAGTTTTATTTTCTTACAGGAATATTACACCCGGTATTTTTGACAATTGCATTATTCCCCATCAAACTTTCAAATTAAAAAAAATTAGTCACATTCCTTGTTTAACCAATAAATTAATTTAATTTTTTATCCTAACTTAAACTCAGATGTTAAATTAATTCAACGCTACAATAATAAATTGATTAACCTGTTCACTAATGTAAAAGATAAAGATCCCGTAGAATTCAAATCAAACTTGATTTATTCTCTACAATGTAGGGATTGTGACGGAAGGCACATTGGTGTCACCTCACAGTGGTTGAATGAAGAACAGTCTCTAAACACCAAAGCCATTGTGGTCTGGGGAGAACGGGTTGTGCCCTGGCATGTCACGTGATTGACAACTAGCATACTTTTGACTTTCAAAATGTGACTATTTTAGGTCAGGAGCGTGGGCTATTATAATAGACTCTTCTTGGAGATGTACCATATAAACTACCATGACAACACGGTCAATATTCGTTCCGATGTAGAGGGGCTAAGTAATTATTACTCTTACATAATTCAAATTGATATAAACAGGAGGGACAGAAGCATGGAGGGGCAGAAGCAACGTCGTTTTTGACGTTTTGATGTTAGTTTTGTGTTTTTTAACTTGTTTATTTTACGTCGGTCTATTTCCGCAACTTAGGCCAATCACCGACGCTGAGAGCAGGCTATACACACCCAGGAAGTTTGTCGAACTGAAGGAATTCCAACCTCCAGTAAGAGTTCTTTAACGTGCACGTCGCATCATGACAGACACGGGACCACCGGCTTTACTTCCTCATCCATGGAAGGCGGCATGCAAAGATATTTGTTCCCTGCCTAAAATACCAGGACAGTCGATTTTACCCCGAGCCGGGATTCGAACTCGGGCCTCCAGCGTAGATAGCAGCCGCTCTATCCTATACGCCATCGACCCCCCCTTAGTTTTGTGTTGTGTGCTTTGCACCTGAACTTTTGTGGAGCGTGGTATGTTGTTTCTGTTGCGGTATTGTGACGCGTTCGATGCGTGGATTTCCTCCTCGGTCGAGTTTTCACTTTCATTGCCGTCTTATCTGCACGTGGCCTACTCTGCGTGTGAGAATTTTGTCCTTTGTCTCTTTTGGTGTGTAGTTATGTATGATTTGTCGCCGAGTGTTATGTGAAAATGTATACCAGATTTGCTACCTTAAACGAAACGTAATCGTAAGTAGTAACACTTCGTTGTTTTTAACTGAGCTTTGTATGTGTTGTAGGTTAACGGCTGATGAAGGAATACATTTCATTCCGAAATATAGCGATTTATTGGAAAGTAGTTTTATTAATCGTCGTGAACGTCGGCCCAAATATCCTCAATCGACTAAACAAGAAGCACAAATAGCTGTAGGGCCTCTACGTTGACATGGTGACTTGTGGAACACCAAGATCGCGGTGAAGATCACTATTCCGTATATACCAAGGACAGTTATCCATATTCCTTAGTATTTTAATTTTGAAAACACTAGATTTCTTGTATATTGGATTTTTTAGTGCAACCCCAAAGTTGGATGCCGTATAACCAAATCAGTTTTAGCACTTGGTTGTAAACTTGTAGCTTGTTCTGTACTGACACCTTCTTCCCAAAAGCCAGTACAGTATTTGAGGCCAAGCCGTACTCTTTTCTTCTTAACGTGTTCTTTCTACGTTAGCTTTGTATCCACAGTCATACCCAAATACTTTGCAGTATTCGCATATGGAACTATGGCCTCGTTAACCTTACATGAGGTATGTCTTCGATTCTTTTGTTTGTAAAGTTAATGTGGACAGATTTCAGTTCGTTGACTTCCACTTTTTGGTCTATTGGTATACTTTGTTGCAGCTGTGGTAGGTGACTTATATACAGAGTGTACACTAACTGAGTGCAGTAATTTTAAGGGGTAATTTAACTCAATACAAGGAACAAAAATATTAGTAAAAGTTTCAAAATTTTGCAATTGAAAGTTTGATTGTAATATTTTTTGTATAATTTGAAAAAATATTTAGTGGTCTCCACCAGCTATCAACGTGAAATAGAAACGAAAAATTAATTAACCAAAATTTAGATATCACAGATTTAACGAATTTCCAATTAATTAAGTCATCAATTTGTCAACAATGCAATAATCGAAACTAAATACTACCCAGGCCAACCGTAAGAAAATCGAAAATCACTTGTCTATTGGCGCAACATATCTGAACATTACAACACACATGATTTATACGATAATAATATTACATTTATTAATGAACCTCAAGTAACCACCTTTATATTTACAAATCGAGTAAAATTTTTGCGGAAAACTTTGATATGAAGCGTACGTTGGCTACAACAGCAGAATTAACGAGAAAACTTCCGGTGAAGATTATTATAAAGTTCTGAAGCGTTAATATGAATGTATAGGTGTGTATACCTATATATACCAACACAGCGGTGGATGGAAGTGCAGAGTTTGTCTGCTACCGGTTTGTATTTTCGCGGCGGGCGTTCGGAATTATTAAATGGTTTGCATTTGCTTCCTGGCGTAAGCACGTCTCACGCAGAGATTAGAAAATTTATCTACTTTACGATTTTCTTTTGGTCGTGAGAGTAATATTAGCTTCCCTCTGGTTAGGTTATATTTAATAGTGTATCTTGTTAAACTTTGATTATTTTGCCTCCGAGTAGGTTCCTTGTTACAATATGGCGAACTTCAAAATTACCTCTAGGGTTTAGATGAGTACTGAGTAGCTACCGGGTTTACATTTTAGATGATATGTATGGCACTAACAATATTCGTAAATGACTATTCGTTAGGTAGTCTGGGTTACAGCCCACCAGACTCATTACCAGAAAGCAGATTTATTATGGTGCTCTGCATTATATAAAAGTGCACGCAAAAGGTGTTTTAATCTGGTTACAATGAAGTGAGTTTTAAAACTTTGTACTATGGCATAGCTTGATTTCCACCAACCAAACTTAATTTATGTGAAATTTGAGATCGATTAAAGATCGAGAATATGTTTAGTTTAATTATAATATTAATTCATATACTACAGTTATTAGCTTAATCTAAAAATCAATTCATTAACTTTTGAATCTAGATATCAGAACATTTCATACATTTCCAAATACGTAATATGTTAAATCACAAATCTAAACTATAGTAAGTGACTATTCTGGCCAACAAAGAACAAAATTGGACAAGTGAAACTGTTTTTGGTATATATTTTTTAAGCAGATTTTTAGAACTTTGTTTCTCAAAGCTAGGCATAAGTCAAAATTTCTTCCTTCATTTTCAGATTCTACAGAAAAACAAACATACCAGAAATAGTTAGTTCCGTGTTGGTCAGGATGGTCCCGTAGCCTAGATTATTGTATTTTAGACAGATTAAGTACCTACTTTAAAAATTTGTGAAATGGTCTGATATCAAAACTCAAATGTTAATTGATTATTTTCTTTCTATTAAGTTACTGATTATGGTATGTACAATTATAGTACTAAAACCAAATAAAAAGTTTTTTTTTGTGTTTTTTCATATTATTAAATTACACTTATTTGCGATTTCGAATACAGGAACAAATTGATAGGGTCCTGCAGAAGGAACTAAAAATTGTCGTATATAGTATATAGCGGGTAACCCACGGCATAGGTACTCCCGTTTATTTTTTTTTGTTTATAAAACTGGACGAATGAAATTTGGGAAAGTGTTAAAAGACAAAAAATTCCATTATTTGAGATACTCTTGAGGTTAATATGACTTCCGGTTTTTCCGGAAATGACGTCATCATTGAAATTTTAAATGGCACCCTATATTCTATGTATGATATTTTCAATCAGGATGACATTCTGAACACAAAAACATATCGATCGTCAATTTTGATCATCAAGGCAACTCAGAAATAACTTTTTTGTGTATTAATCTAGGTGGCCATGAATTGTGAAAATAGTCGAAAATTCTCAAATAAACACTAACTAAATTGCTCTTGGCCGACATTGCATTACTGGCGCCCTCTAGCGTGATTTAATTGGTTTTTAGCCAGTGTCATTTTTTTCACGGATACCCAATCGCCACACCCTGATTATTTGATAGAAAACATCTTTCCGATTACAATGATACCAAATACTTGATATTTTGTTCGTAGCGTACAAAAAATGTTGTTAGAAGCAAGGAAATCGAAAAAATATTGACCTAATGATCAAAGTCGGCGTACAAGTGACAGTCACAATCAGTGATCATGATCACTGATCATGATCCCTGATCATTCGAGGAAAAACATTTTTCCGACACAATGATACCAAAAGCTTGATATTTTGCTGATAATCGTAGCCTAAAAATGACGTTTAAGGGTACATCCTTCGAGTAGTCAATATTTTTTTCAATTTCCTAGCTTCTAACAACATTTGTACGCAAATTTCAACAAAATATCTAGTATTTGGTATCGTTGTAATCGGAAAGATGTTTTCTATCGAATAATCACGGTGTGGCCATTGGGTACCCGTGAAAAAAATGACTCAGGCCAAAAACCAATTAAATCCCGCTAGTGGGCGCCAGTAATGCAATGTCGGCCAAAATCGATTTAGTTAGTGTTTAATAGACAATTTTCGACTGTTTTCACTAATTCACAGCCACCTAGATTGATACACAAAAACCTATTTTTGCGTTGCGTTGGTGATAAAAATTGACGATTGATATGTTTTTGTGTTCAGAATGTCATCCTGACTGAAAATATCACACATAGAATATAGGGTGCCATTTAAAATGTCAATGATGACGTCATTTCCGGAAAAACCGGAAGTCATATTAACCTCAAGAGTATCCCAAAGAATGGCATTTTTGTCTATTAACAATTTCCTAAATTTCATTTATCCACCTTTATAAACAAAAAATATTTTGGTGTGCAATAACTTTTGAAATATTTGATCTATTTTAATTATTTGTTCGGGTAGATGTAGAGAAACTCCTTAGGATTATGATACAAGTATTTCAAAAATATATATCACAGCTATCAATACTGGCAGAGCCAAATTAATGTCGTGTTTGAGGCGAATTTAACCAATTTGGTTAAATTTTGGTGTGCAATAACTTTTGAAATATTTGATCGATTTTGATTATTTGTTCGGGTAGATGTAGAGAAACTCCTTAGGATTATGATACAAGTATTTGAAAAATATATATCACAGCTATCTATACTGGGAGAACCAAATTAATGTCTTTGGTCTGGGTTTGAGGCGTCCTGTTAAGTAACCAAGGAACTTGGGCAGGTTATTAAGTACAAATATGATTTTCTACCCATCGCTTTATGTGTTATTTTCTACTTATTATCGTTAAACTAAACCACTTCTGGTGTTTAATACTGTCTTAAAAGCAATAATCTAATACTCTTAATTAAATAACATCTGTTGGAAGGTGTAACCTAATTTGAAATTGCGAATGGTTGCTTGCAGTTGTGCAATCTTCCGAGTTCTTAAGAACTTAGTCAAGTTTTTTAGTAACCCTACACAGTGTCTCGTAAGTATACCAAAAAACCATTCTGCTACAGTATAACATGTATATTTTCTTTCTTTTTCAATATTACAATGATATGTGATAATCATGATGAATTTCTTCACAATGTCCCACAAATAAATAATTAAGATGTGTAAAGATTACAAAAGTTTGCCGCCAAAGTGCACAAGTGCAAGAATTAGAAAAAAATCATAGGTTTTGTATTTAGATTGTGAATCTTTAAAGCAAGGTATAGTGAATAAAACTGCATGTTAATAAGGTTAAGCTAATTTTTAGCTATTTATTTCAACTGTTTTAGAATTAAATAAAAAATACTAAAAAAATCACCAACGGTTCTCATTAAACCACTTTAATTTGTTGCACAGTAAATGAGATGTAGTATCAAGTAAGGTTAAGAAAAAATCATACAAATCACAGTGGTATGTAGCATTATAAACGTAATCATCAGCTTTAGGAATTAAAATTTAGGCAATTAATCGCCTACGCTCTACACAGAACAAAATGTGACTGCATCTTATTTAAGAGTTGTTAAATATTTCTGCAGCAATTTCGTTTACACGAACCGTCTTCTTATGCAAACTTAAAATCTCGTTGGTCTTAAAGAGATCCTACAGTAATTCGGTACAGTCTTAAGGAAATTGCTACAGCTAATGCCCACCTCATTAGAACTAATTTGTAAGGTTTAGCGAGTAAAGTAACTTCCATCGAGGGCGTCCGCGTCGGCGTCGCGTGGCTGCAGTTCTGAGCTAAAGCCTTATCGCCATTAATTTTAAATGAGCTGGTGCGCTGGTGCAAGATGAAAGTGTGTAGTTATTGCATATCAGCGTGAAGGATAAGTATGCGCATCGCACTCGGCCGTCGTAACAAATCGTCGTAAATTATTTACGAGGACGCCCGGTACGGTAAAGATAAAATGTAGTCGGATCTTAATTTGTTCGTCTCGTTTCGCCTCCCATCGAACCGATGCGGATTTATCCCGGATTTATTCGGTCCTTCGGCACGCCAGACCGACGGAATTCTTTAATTTAGAAATGTCTGCGCCGTTTTTCTTCCACGCGCGCCCTCTGTGTCTGGAAGAATTGTCCTTAATAAAAGTTTTATTTTAAATGTTTCTTTTTCAGTTTTTAGTCGTTTGGTGATACTTTCAGAAAAAGAAACGTCTCGAAATGTATCTCAGTTTATTAGTACATGGATTATACATAAAAGCGATTATTTTCATTATGGTGGATGCGCCGGACCACTGACCGTAAATAAGAAATTAAGGGCTTTAGGGCTAGATTCTGCTGTTACGGCATAAAATTATAGAAGTTTACGAGACAGTGTTATATTAGAAAATATTTTGCACATTACGTACATACCAAGGACCTTTGGAAAAATTTTAAACTTTATTACACGTAAACAAAGGAAACGATAAACTTGAAAAGCAGATACTGCTTCAGAATGCTATTGCTGAGGATGAGGAGATGATTGCTGAAATGCTCAACGAATATTTTGTAAACGGTATACAGGATGTCGTTGGTAACCTAAATGCCGGTTATTTGGACTAATTTTGATTAATTGCTCATAACTAGAAACTGACGCAGTTTATAAAAAAATTATTTCTACAAAAAATTCTACTAATTAATCTTAGAATTAAAAAATGTGAATATACAGGGCTGTTCATTTGAAAAACAAAAGGTTACTAAATTTCCAGAATAAAATAAACACCCTATATATTCAAAATATATTTAGACGATAGTTTGTTTAAAACCAAAAAACTTTTGTTAGAACTTTTCCTTGAAATTCTTTACTATTAAACAATTACTAAGCTGTTCCGGTAATTTTGACTAAGCCTGTATAATCCGCAATTTTAAATTTATATTGAAACTCTGACATGAGATTTTTAATGATTAATCTTCAAATAGTACGGGAAATAAGTTTACAAGATTTTTTACATTTCGGTCGCCATATTGATTACGCCATTTTGAATTTTAAAAATTGGACAGTGGATTTGGAGTCTAAGATCTTCAAATATCACGGCAAATAGGTGCCATAAGCATCCGACATCTTTCTAAATTTTCCCTTCGTCATATTGAATCCGCCATTTTGAATATATTAATATTGAATATGACAACGGGCTTGGAATCAAAACCCCAAAAACCTTATACATCATAATAAAAATATTGCTTAAATGCTTTAAATAAACAAATCTTGTTAAAAATGTTCGCTGTTTTTCCGTAGAGTTCAAAAACAGCACATGTCCA
Source organism: Aphodius sticticus (assembly GCA_963966075.1). NCBI lineage: Eukaryota > Metazoa > Arthropoda > Insecta > Coleoptera > Scarabaeidae > Aphodius > Aphodius sticticus. The sequence goes on from OZ014511.1 coordinate 29,645,932, forward strand.
TGATGATTGTTTTAATCATAGCTCTGCTTGTAATGCAAATATAAATAAAATATGTAATACATTTAATTCTCTGTGAACTACTTTATATTTTGTCTGGTGGCACAAAATAGCAAACTGCTATACTTTTCAAGATATTGCACCGACAATACTATTTTGTTAATTTTGTACTTGTACTGTTTTCGAACCGATCGATTCAATTAAATACCCACCTAACGTTGATTCTGTTATAAAATTAAGGTCGGAATGATTCCATTATATTTAGCGGATGCGGTGAAATACGAAATACTAAAATGATTTCTATGTACAAAAAAGTAATGTCTAAATGTTCTAATAGTGTATGTAAGAAGGGATATATTTTGTTTAATAGTTTAAGTTTAGAAATTAAATCATGCAGAAATTATAACATGTTTTGGATGCTCCAAAAGTACATGGCCACAGCCAAAAATTTGAATTAACATATATGGTGGTCGAAAAGCAAGAAACTGTTAATATTACTAATTACTACTTTGTAACAATCCATAAAAACAAAAAACATTGAAATTGATACAAAATATTCATTTTCGTATTGTTGGTATTTATCTGAGCATTAATTTATGACATTTAACATATAATTGTAAAACCACAGTCTTGAAAACGTACGTTTACTCATGACCAAATTTAACAATTTCGTTTGTTTAAACCAGCCTGTAGGTTAAATCAATATTCTGACAATGAGCGCGGTGATTTTGGTACATCCAACCCTTTTTACAGAGTAACATTTTCACTAGAAACGAAAATGTTGGCCCATTTTAGGTATACTTAGTTTATCTTAGTTACCTACCTTGGATTTGTTTTCTTTTTTGACTTTTGTTATTGTTGTTTTTACGTATAGATTTCGTATATTGTTTTTACGTTCATTAAAAAAAAAAGCCTAATGGGGTAAAAGCCGGAGTCTGGGCGTCCAGAATCGAGTTTGTGTGATCCTGCATATCCAATACTTCATTTCCCTCCCAGCGAATGAAATAATTTTTCGGAACAACGGAACCCAAACTGACGCCCGTTGTATGAGAAGTAAATTTTCCTGCTGTTTCCCCTAATAAGGAACTTAAGATACAATTCACCATTTACATTTTCGCGTGAAAATACGAAATAATTTCTTCCATTTCCAAATTACAATTTTTAAATACGTACATGGCTACAAATTTTATTATTTGGTTGTTGTTGTTTGGTGAAACACGAAGCAACAACTTTCAAGCAAAATTTTTTGAAAAATGGATAGTAATAATTTTTTCCACATAATGTCTTTTATCTATTTACCTTTTTATTGAATTAATCTCCATATCCTCTCGCCTTAATTATGTTACGTATAAATCGTCTTGTGTGTAGCACAATGCTCGTGAGTTATTACGCAAATTCTGCGCATGATTTTCAATAACTCGAAGTGCACGAACACAATTTAGATGATAATTCGCATGGAAAATATTTCACCAGCACCAACAGCGGCGACGGCCTCGGGCGTAATCCAGCAACCGTCGTCGGGGGAGCAGAACTGTGTTTTGTTTTCCTTCCGGTTTCCGTTTTCGACGGTAATAAATCGGAACGGGAACCGATGCTGAATACGAAAATGTGAACTGATTTTAAAAATCTTCCATCGGGACGAGCCCGCGCATTCAATAGACCCTCCCCAAACAAAAATAGAAGGAACAAAAAAAAAACAATTGTTACCAATAGTTTTCGAAGCTCCGAATGCTTTCATATAAGCCCTGAAGTGGGATCGATAAAAGTCTGCAGTCTGCGTGATTCAAATGTCTCGAGAAGGACGACGACGTGGCCGATTTAAAAAGGGATAAGCATTCCCCATAAGTATAGTTTATCTGAGTCGATACGCCAATCCATTTCCGTATATGCGTAATGGGTATAGGAGCTTTATCAAATTCGTTATTGAGAGGGGATGGTCTCTCTATTCGGATTCATATATTCAAATGGGATCTTTAGGCGGAAAAAGGCAAGAAATGGGTGAGAAGGTATTCTTGTAGAATAGATTTGGACAAACGGTACATCGTATGTCATGTTTGAACAAAATCTGCATATTATGTTCATAGAGAAATAAATCAAAAGCTAAGGAGATTCTGGCTATCTACTCATCGAACAGTTTTAAGGATACAATTGTGGAATGCGCTTTAATGCCTTCAAGTCTTTGTACGGTGTTGATTTTGATATTTGATTTTAATTGATTCATTTAGAAAATAAAAGTGGGTTAATAAATAAAAATAATAAAATTGTGTAGTTTTCAATGAATTAGTTTTTCATTTGAGATTAGAATTACTGCAACATCTGTCGAAAAGCGTTTCAGTTACATTTATTGTTATTTTATTTACATTTGTAATGTGATCCATTCATTTAAAAACCGTGATTATAGAGACATGAGAATCTATTTAACCATATTTATCAATCACCGGTAACCAAGTTATTATCAACTTTATTTTATATACAAAATTGCATGTTGGGTAGAATTATTTCCCCTAAAATCGAATCCGGAATAATTGCTGTTGCATAAAGTTTTCGAAAAAAGTGGGGCCAAACTGTCAAAAAGACGTAGTCCTGGAAATCTCCAAAGGGTTCCGTAGTTAAACCCAATCCTTGTGCTTTAACCTGAAATCCTGACAATTGTTTACAAATGTTTTTGTAGCATTTACAGCGATTCTTAAGTGGTACGCAGACGGTTCCATAAAATAAACAACAATAACACAAAATAAAACAAAAATAAATCAATCAAATATTCGGTTTCCATAAACAAACGAAAGTTATCAGTATTATCGTAATTTCGAACTGCATTTTTCTCGAAAATTTCTGATGTAAGGCCATACATTTAGTAATTTATCATTAAGACAATTAACAGATCTATCAATATGAGTACAAAAAATATGGTGTTCCATTAAAAAAAGTCAAAAACAATTGAACATCGGAAATTAAATTTGATGTTCATATCAAATGAATATTTCAATAATTAAAAATCGACGTGTCTGAGAGTGTTTTCGAATAACAAAACGTTTTAAAGATTTTGTTGTGTCCATATTTTGCGCGCTCACTGTATAAGTAGGAATATCTTTTATGCATGTTTTCACATAATTTTGTAATGCGTGGACAGTGGGTGGTTACTGAAAGTCGACAAGGTAGCGACACAAAATAAGTCAAAAACTCAAATCAACATTAGTCCTAAATTGGTGCCTTTTAGTGCCTTTTTTATGTTCTCGAAGTCAGGTTGGTTTACTTTTTATAAGCGTTAATGAACATGCATAGTAAACAACCTTGATGGCCTACACATTGGTACACTCCATTTGAGACCGGTTTAAAGGTGCGTTCTGATTAGTGGTATTGGTAGCGGTACAAACTATGGCTATTATTACCTCAAACTAGATAAAAAATGTAATGAAGTTTACTCTGTGACCAATGTTTAATAATAGAAATAATAATATTCTGTATAAAGATAATTTAGTAGGTTCTAAGGCTTGCAACATTTCTTGTGTCCCGTAAAAAATGTCCCGTTTTAATGCTATAGCAATCTTTATTTTAATTTGACAAAATAAATCTGGACAACAGATCAAATATTTCTTGATGAGTTTGATCAAAACCATTCCCCATGTAGGAACTGATATTTACAGGTATGTACCTATTATACACAAATATAAAAAAAATTTGATGTGGCCAGCCACATAACTTTATCATACTATATAAAATTATAGTTAGGTGCATGAGATACTATTTCATCGAGATCGGCCATTAAAATGAAACTAGTAGAACTAGACAGATATGTTGATTAAGGCTGCGTTCGGATATTGTACTGCGTTGACCCCCGGGTACACCGTCCAAATAAGACTTACGTGCTATTGGGTGTAAAAAGTGTAACGGTGTACAGTATCCGAACGCAGCTTATATTGACAGTAGGTATTGTCAAAACATTAGCGTTTGACACTACCTACTGTCAATAGAATCAAAATATCTGACATATCCTGGCTACTAGTTTTAATGCAGTACGACCGATGTCGATGAAATAGAATTTGCTCATGCAGCTAACCTATGGATTGTACCAAAAAATTTCATAGTCATAAATTATTCAGACCTCTACTTTAATTTATTATTTAACTATTTCGACGAAATTCCAGAAATAGCGGCTTATTTACAAAATCTTTCAAAAATGCAAAGACGAAACCTCCAGTTCCTTTGGACCCTTTTCAACAGAAAGCTCTTCAGCTCTAAGGGTGGTCATCAAACTTCTAAATATGATACCTTTAGTAGTTTCTCCGAAATCATCGCCAGAAAAAACGGGTACACACACATCCATACACACACCTTGGTCAAAAATGCTCAGGGGACCCAAAAAGACATATTTCTTCTAAAATTTTTTTTTGGCACGGTTACAATACTTTACATACTACGTATGATAAAGTAAAAATATGGTGTTGCCATGAAAGAAAAGTCAAAAACAATTGGACATCGGAAATTAAATTTGATATTTATATCAAATGAGTATTTTGATAAATAAAAATCGACGTCTCTGAGAATGTTTTCGAATAACAAAACGTTTCAAAGATTTGGTTGTTTCCATATTTTGCGCGCTCACTGTACAAGTAGGAAAATCTGTTATGCATGTTTTCACATAATTTTGTAATACTTGGACAGTGGGTGGTTACTGAAACTCGACAAGGTAGCGACCAAAATAAGTCAAAAAATCAAATCAACGTTGGTCCTAAAATGAACAGTATCTGAGATTTGATAGAAAATGTGGAAACGTTAAACCGCAACTGACTGAATGCAAATAGTATACGCATCAAAATAGTGCGTTTTAGTGCCTTTTTATGTTCTCGAAGTCAGGTTAATTTACTTTCTTAAAACAGTCTTAATGAGTCGACTTTGAGACCGATTGAAAGGTGCGTTCTGATTAGTCGTATTGCTAGTGGTACTTACTATGGCTATTAGTACCTCAAAGTAGATAAAAAAAGTGTTGAAGTTTACTCTGTGACCAATGTTTAACAATACAAATAATAATAGTTTGTATAGAAATAATTAAATAGGTTCTCAGGCATCCAACAGTTCTTGTGTCCTTCAAAAACGTCCCGTTTTAATGTTATAGCAATCTCTATTTTAATTTGGCAAAATAAAACTGGACAACAGATCAAATATTTCTTGATGAGTTTGATCAAAACCATCCCCATGTAGGAACTGATATTTACAGTTATTATATACAAATTTAAAATAAAAAATATGACAGATACTATACCACACGCGTTCATGAAAAAAATGTTTTATTTTTTAGACAATGAAGGCAATTTAGACAATTTAAAATGGTATATCTCTTCGGCTCTTAGACATAAAGGGACCAAAGAGGATATTAATAGAAACAGAAAAAATCTGATGTGGCCAGGCACATGACTTTATCATACTATATATAAAATTAATAGTTTAGGTGCATGAGATATTATTTGATCGAGATCGGCTATGTCTGCATTACAATAAAACTAGTAGACCTAGACAGATAAATCGATTAAAGCTGCGTTCGGATATTGTACTCCGTTGACACCGGGTACACCGTCCAAATGACAAGTGTTATTGGGTGTAGAAAGTGTGAAGGTGCGTTCCGATTGGTGGCAATGGTAGGTAATGGCGGTGGTAGCAGACGAAATTATAGTGTTTCTCACATGTCGTGATGAAATTCTATTAGAAATACTATAATGGCGTCTACTACCACTGCCATTAGCACTAATGAAAGCGCACCTTAACGGTGTTCAATATCCGAACGCAGCTTGTATTGACAGTAGTATTGTCAAAGCATTTGCGTTTGACACTGTCTACCGTCATTATAATCACATCTGACATCTAATCTGACATATCCTGGCCACTAGTTTAAACGCAGTACGACTGATCTCGATGAAATAGAATTTGCTCATGCAGCTAAACTATTGATTGTACTATTGTATTTCGACGAAATTCCAGAAATGCCGGCTTATTTACAAAATCTTTCAAAAATGCTAAGACTAAACGTCCAGTTCCTTTGGACCCTTTTTAACAGAAAGCTTTTCAGCTCTAAGTTTGGCCATGAAACTTCTAAATATGAAGTTTCGTCCCGATACCTTTAGTAGTTTCTCCGGAATCGTCGCCACAAAAAACGGGTACACACACACACACACACACACACACGCACACGCGCACGCACACGCACACGCACACGCACACGCACACGCACACGCACACGCACACGCACACGCACACCCAGACACAGACACAGACACAGACACAGACACAGACACAGACACAGACACAGACACAGACACAGACACAGACACAGACACAGACACAGACACAGACACAGACACAGACACAGACACAGACACAGACACAGACACAGACACAGACACAGACACAGACACAGACACAGACACAGACACAGACACAGACACAGACACAGACACACACAGACCCAGACGCAGACGCAGACGCAGACGCAGACGCAGACGCAGACGCAGACGCAGACGCAGACGCAGACGCAGACGCACACGCAGACGCACACGCACACGCACACGCACACGTACCCGCACGCGCACGCGCACGCACACGCACACGCACACGCACACACACACACACACACACACACACACATCCACACACACAGACATTTTTTTGTACCTTGGTCAAAAATGTTCAGGGGACCAAAAAAACATATTTCCGCTAAAATCTCAAAAATTTTTTTTGGCACGATTACAATACTTTACATACTACGTATGATAAAGTAAAAAGGTGTCTTTTAAAACATTTAAAATAGTACAGTGTCTTCAATTTAAAATAAAGAATTTTATGACGTTTCCGGTTAACAGCACGATAGCCACGAAAATATACTCTTCATACCTTTCTGTATAAAATGTCATTAAAATCATATTCCATTTTAGAGTTATTCTTGTGGATCCATACATTTTCCGAACCCTGTATGATTTCCTTTACTGAAAAGTTTATTAGATTTTTATAGATTAGATAGAAATAGTCTATATAATACTACACACGCAAAAATAATAATATTTATTTTATTATTTTGAGTGAAAAGATTTAAAGTTTGAAAATATGGTTAATTTTTAAAATTATAATAAATGATACGATACGGTAATCAAGAAAAAATCCGGCCACAGCGAAAAATATTTTAGCATATTTCTAAGGATTTGCTCAGATATTCTTATTCTCATTTCAGCCAACTCTAATTTCCTCAATTTACTCCTTTTCATCTATTTACAGAGCCGCTGGCGGAAATATCTAATAAACGTAGCGTAGCAGTGATATTTTTCCGAACCGCGAGAGGGCGCGCTGCTTCTTTCCAGTCTAGGAACTCCGCGGACATATACGTTTCACTAATCCCTTTTCACTAGTAAAAATTCATGCACACCCCGAAAAATTTATAGTCTACGCGAGCGAACAAAATGTAATGCCGCCGCGACACGCAGTCCCCAGTTGAATTTGAAATATTGTGCCCGGGGACATATTTTAAATTGCGTCTGGAAAAGAGCAAATACCGTAAGAACACACGACCGTATACGGGAACGAAGAAATGCGCCGCTCGCTTTGTCTAAGTAATGCGATCGCTTTTTATCTCGTTTTGCAATCTGAAAATAGGTCGCAGATAAAGTATTTGGTTGCGAAAATATAGGAAGAGGAATCACATGGTGAGGTATTGTTCTAAGGAATACGTTTAAAAATAATGGTGAGTGGAATTGATATTACTTATCAGCCATAACTTTACAAGATTAGTAATAATTTAGTAATAATAATCACTTGAATGTAAATGAGAACATCTAAGATATGATAAGTGTGATATATAGAATATATACATATGTTGTTTTACCTCGCCAGGATACTGTTATTTGATCTATCGTGTTTTTGTTAGTTTCAAAATGTTAAATCTCCCGAAAAAACAATATATTTGTTAAAATATACAAAAATGTGACTGTGAAAGTTAAGAAAAATTAGTTTCCTTTATATAATATTTTCAGATCATTATTGTGCTCCTATTTTATGAAAAATTGTTTTTTAAGGGCCACCCCTTCAGAATGTTAAATGACCAGATAAACAGCGATGAGATATGTCAAGGTAGGACACTCGCGACGGTAGCTTTGATGTAGGTGTTTCTACTTTTAAGAAAATAGAAGGGGTGACAGCCGTGATTTAAATGAATAAGCGTACTCATTTAAATCACGGCTGCCACCCCTTCTACTTTCTTAAAACTAGACGAACTACACACCATCTAGCGTGAAGGCGCAAATTTAAATAATTTTAAACTCAAATATTATTCTTATTAGTTCTCAATAGCATTGTATTTTCGTAATTTTGTTTTCTTTCTATTTCTATGCTTTATTTAACGACATCTCCATGCAACGATTTTCAGAAAAATATCAAATATTTGGTGTTATTGTAATCGGGAAAATGTTTTCTATCGAATAATCAGGGTATGCACGGGAACTACACGGGAAAAGATGACTGATTAACCAAAAACCAATCAAATGACGCTAAACTGGTAGAGGGAGCTATTAATACAATATCAGCCAAAATAGATTTACTTAGTGTTTATTTGACACTTTTCGACTATTTTTACTAATTCATAGCCACCTGATTTAATAAACAAAAAAGTTATTTTTTCGTTGCCGTGGTGATAAAAATTGACGATCGATATGTTTTTGAGTTCAGAATGTCATCCGGATTGAAAATATCACACAAATAATATAGGGTGCCATTTAAAATTTCACAGATGACACCATTTCCGGAAATACCGGAAGTCACAATATCCTCACGAGTATCCCAAATAATGGAATTTTTGTCCATTAGCACTTTTTTGTCCATTAGCAAAATTTTAAACTTGCGTTCCTATGGCGTGCGTCATTCAGTATTTGCAAGTCATTATTTTTATTTTATTAAAAACAATTATCAATACATTTTTGTGTTTGTATATCACACAATTTTACAGATTTACAATTACTTAATTTATGGTTACAATCGGTTATTGTATGCTTTTTTTCGTGAATTCTGAATCTGCAGTCAGAAATTTTGAATTGTGTCTAGATTTTGAGAAAGAAACGCTTATTTTGTAACTTAATACTTCTTGATACTTATTTTCTCAAAAACCAGACTCAATTCACAACTTCTGTTTCCGGATTCAGATTGTAAGTCGATAATTGTGGTAAGGAAATTTATGATGGTAAAAATGTTTTTTAAGTAAAAATTTGCTGTAATGCACAAAAGATAAATATTTTTCCGGACAGCAAATGTCCAAAAACTTGTGATAACTTCGAAATTGCAATGGTACAATTATTGTTGATGAATTTCATTTCAATACACATCAAAAATTGGTGTAAAATACAAGTTCTTGCAAACCAAACGCTTGCAAAATATTAGGTGTCTCCACTTATTTTCCTTGCAGTATACTTTTGCGTCACAATGTGGAAAAAATGCTGTATCGTATTTTAGATGTTATTTAGAAATTTCGTAATAATTTAAACATATGAAATTTAGAAATCAGGAATTGGAATACTACTCAGGTTATGCCATAATAAACAAGTATGAGACAATATTAAAAAATAAACATCTAGAAGTCGGAATAGTATTTATTTTGTTCAAATTTTGACCCTGACGTAACTTTAGTACGTCGGGTCATATGAAAATGACTTAAGAGTAAACTACCATGATTTTTGAAACATAAGCAAAAATGTCATGTAAAAAGATATTAAGAAATTTAAGAATGTACTAATACGAAATTATAATCACCTTCGTCGTTATACCGTGAGTAATCAAAATTATGAAAATGACTTCATATTAAAATACCCCTATTTTGAAAAAAATGCAGTATTCATGGTGATTGTTTAATTAATATTCCACTAATAAGCATAAATATTTTGCAAAACTTTAGAGCGTTTAATGTTCGTGAAAATAATACGGGAATTTGGTCATCTAACATTCCGCAACAAATATTGAGTTTAGAAGAATACTGGTCTCGGCTTTAAATTGTAAATTTTGGGCATTCTTGTGCTCACCATCTACAATTTTGTGAAGGAAATGAAGGAAGCAAAGGCCAGATTTTTGTCATGTATTAAAACAATTTAAAGAATTTCTTGTGTATTCAGAAACATTACAATAACAATGTATTGTGCGTTGACTTAAGTCAAACTCTCCTTTATGGTATCTTCATAATATTTCTAAACATCATTTATTATTTAATTCATTCTGTCATATCGAAATAACTTTTTCAAATAACATGATTCTATAGATTTTAACAGGTACTTAGTCTTAAGATATATTCATCTTTTTGGCAACACCCGGTATATACCGGCATATGCAACGGAGAAAGATATTATAATTTTGTATTTAATGAACTATAATATTTCTAAATACTGTTTCAAATAACATTTGTCCATAGTTTTGACACTTCACACACACACACTTCACACACACACACACACACACACACACACACACACACACACACACACACACACACACACACACAAGTTCTTTTCACAGTTTTAGTACCACTGGAATATCCAAAATAACTATAAAGTTGGTGCATTTTAATACCAATTTTGAGATATACAAACCCAATCACTTATTTTTGATCTCTCTATTTAAGTGCAAAAAATAGTTTTGTGCGTTCAAAATACTATTTCAACCACTGTGCGTCTGGCCGTATTTTGATTCGAATTTTTATTAAAAAGATCAGATCATTATCATTTTTAACTACTGCGATAAGATATTTCTTTGAAGGACATACTTACTACAGTAATGGCAAACTTTTGAAATCTGTTTTTTTTTATAAAAAAATTTAAAACATGCTGTAAATTAACATATTCATCATTCAATCTTCATTGCCAGTATATTATTTAGAATACAAGATATTATTTAAAATCAATTTTGACCATTTTAGAATGACTTTTTGCGCACGTGATTTCTAACATCAGAAGTCAATAATATACAATATCCAGGTAAGGCAAATACCACACATTCGAACAATAATCGATCCATTCACAATTTATTCATACGTTGAGAGAATCGTTTATATTATACGAGTAATAAACCCACATTTTACACCAATGTTATTTTATTTCATCTCATAAATCGGGCAAGCGTGGGCCTTGTAGCCACACGTTAGCCATTTGAGTGACAGGCTCCGCCCGCCCGGACCGAGCAAAAAAATATCAACCCTTTTCAGGAGCCAACAAGGGCGCACGATATAAACCTTTTTCGTCGACCAACCTCCCCGTGAAATGTAATCCAATATAAAAATGTAAATTAAATTTTACCCTAGCAAGGCACCGCAGCGCCATCCTCAACTTTCGGCGCTTATGGACTTGTCGCGGAAGTTGTATTTGTCAGCCGGGGGGACTCGAAAATAAAAATGTCACGGCTTATTCCATCTCCAGGGTAATAATTCAATTGCGGGGCGGCTTAAGAACTTCGCTGTCAACTTGATTTAATGAGTTTCAATTTGCTTTCTTAACGTTACGGTACGTAACTAAATATTTACTGTGTCGACAAAACAGTCGCTTAGTAAGTCCGCATGACGCGATGGTAGTCGCCCAACTGGAGAGTGCATATATGTTCCGCGACAGCACATACAAAACACATTTGCTCCACTACACTTCAGTACAAGAATACGCATTCATTACCCGATATTTTTCTAAATTACACTGTTACAAAAAAAGACGAAATATACGTTTCACGAGACATAGCGGAACTTGTTGAGCTGGTAGAGCTGAACATAATGGCATAGCTGAAATTTTCCAAACACCTCCAAAATCTCGATAACAAAAACCGTTTGTAGGTACTTGCACGTGTATAAAAATTCATAACCCCTGCATTTTCTTTTCGATTTCAAAAATAAAAAATGTAAATGAAAGAGGAAGCATAGACCATTATAAAGATGTACTGTTCGGTCAGATCCAATAACAAATCGAAATCGAAATCGTTATGGACGTTCAAGTTCACAAGTTTCCAATTATTTTAGATTTTTTCAACTTTAACAACAATTTGAGGACCTGTTTAAATCCGTAATATTTTTTTGATATTTCTTTTTATTAAAAGCCCATTAAAATTTGCGTCTAATGCGCGTTTGTTTCTTAGAATCGGTTGAAATTTAACAGAATTATCAAACGTTATTGACCGGCTAGACATATAGACTACGGAGCAGAAATATACAGGCAGAGTGTAATAAATCCGTAGTCTTTATACATATTAATTAGACATTACTAGCACTTAGATTTACAATGTATTCTAAAATTATAACACGGTTTTCCTTTTTTCCTTTTTGTTGTTACCTGCCCGACTATAACAATATGTTACTAAGTACATTAGAGTTTACGTTCATTACATTTCTAGGTATATTTGGGTTCAAAATGAATTGCACCAACAGTAAAATTTTTACTCATTTATTGAAACAGTACTGAATTACTATCGTGATATAAGAAACAAGAAATATAACAGAATTAAAAATTATTAAATTAAAAATTAAAAATGTTAATTCGATCTCCGTCGTTTATACAAAGCATCATCTGTTTCGTGTTTAAGTGACCAGCAGTAATCTGCGATCATGTTGATAGTGTTTTTTCCTTGAAAACGTTTTTCAATAGCTTCCATCTCCTGATGAAATCGTTCACGTTGTTCGTCACTGAATTGGCCAAGACTGTCCGGAAAGAAATTCAAATGAGAATGCAAAAAGTAAATTTTGATAGACATGTTGCCGTAGGCACTCAAAAACTCTTGTACAACATTTGCGTAGTCGGCACTTTGATCATTTCCAAGAAAGTTATCGCACAATGAAATAAAACGATTCCAGGCTCGTCTTTCCACCTCATTCAGTTTAGTTGCAAAATCGTCGTCCTGCATAATTTTCCGAATTTGTGGCCAAACAAATATTCCTGAAAATAGATCAGTTGAAATACCTAAATTCTTACTATCAACGATTTGAAATGTAAGGTAACCTACCTTCTTTAATTTTAGATTCACGCAATCCAGGAAATGTTTGATGATTTCATATCATCGGAGTAGAAAATGCCATTCCAGTTCTTGAGTTATCAACATTTTTTGACTTCCATAACTTCAATTTTGACGAACAAACTACACACACGTATTCTGGTTCATACCAGCGACTTGCGGTGCAAACACGGTCAAAAAATTTGTTGTATGCCTCAACCACTGATTTATTTTTTACTAATTGTAGCCTATGCTGTTTGTCCACAAACAATCTGCAGACGTAACAAAACTTATGGCGATTGTCACACATTTAACTATTTTTATATTTGCACTGAAGCTTGCCCTAGAGCTGATTTCTTACTGCTAATGGATCAGTTTGATTGTTATTTTATATGAAATTTGGTGATACTAAAGACCTACATCGTCCTAATAGTATACGCAATTGTAATAGATTAAGATTGTCGATTAATGATTTTACGATATTTGGGTACAAGTCGAATAGTACTTAATAACATATTAGATAGACTAAAATACAATAAAACAGGGTAATAAACAAACAAAATAATGTATAGTTAATGTGAATCACGAGTACGGTTATTACGGTCGGACCGTAGGTATATTCCTGCCTAGTGTGAAAAAAAATAGAAATAAAATATTATGGATTGAAACAAGTCACCAAACTGTCGTTAAAGTTCAGAAAATCTAAAAATAATGGGAAACTTCTGAATTTGAACGTCCATAACTTTTCGACTTTCTATTGGAACTTACCGAACAGTGCATCCTTCTAATGGTCTATGTTCTCTCTTTCAAGTGCATTTAGTTTGACAAAAACAGTTTTTTTGAAAAATATCGATATTTTGAAGGTGTTTGGAAAATTTCGTATATGCCATTATGTTCAGTTCTACCAGCTCAACGACTATGTCTCGTGAAAAGTATATTTTCACTGTGACACAGTATTATGTGTAGTAAAATATCCTATATAATATTTTATAAATCTGAAGATTGATCTTTTACATAAAAGCTTAAGTTTAGTCTTTAATTGCGATATTAGAAACTCGTTTTCATCATAAAAGATAGGTTAGATTAAAAACTTATTTTAAAAGCATATAAAATAAATACCGTTGTATTGTCGTATCAATGTAATTATAAGAATATTTATTTTTGTCCATATGCGCTTTGTATTTTAAAACAGAAAAAAAAAATGTTTATACATAATAATGCTGTCCAGCATGTTACAATATTATATGTTCGTATGCTGAGATAATTTGCTCCAAGTGTGATATTGTTTAATTTATTGTTGTGTCAAATTGCTGTGAACGTATGTAGTTTCTAATTGTTATATCATGCGGAATATCATAGGTTTCTTCCAACACAAAGAAAATCGATAAAGATATCGTTTTTCTTTGGTCACTGACCAGTTAAGTTAAATAAATAAAAATTAAATGGTAAATAGTAGTGCTGACACATCCAGCACGACACATTCTATCGTAACTCATGTCATGAGTTTTTAAAAACTCCCGCAACTTGTTGAATAACACTGTTCAACAAAATTTAACCGACTTCATATTGCCTGCCAAATGACAACTGATTCGGATAGGATTTTTTCCCAAGAATTCGACTCTGAACACGGAATTTGTGAATTGGGTCTAGTTTTCGCGAGAAACAGTGTTAAAGGTAAAAAACTTGTTTTCTTCTACTTTTTAACACATGCAAAATAATAACGTTATCTACTAGATGTTTATATGTAGGATAAAATAGAACTTTGAACCTTCTCCATTAAGACCATATAGAGTGCTCTGCTTCATACTATATTTATAAATTGCGTTGGCCAAATAAAAAGTTGTCTGACAAATGATAACTGATTAAGAGATGATTTTTTCCGTAGAATCCGAATCTGAATACAGAAATAGTGAATTGAGTATAGCTTTTTTTATAAAAGCAGGGTGTAACAAGCAAAACACTTTTTACCTATTTTTGTGTAGGTAAATTAATTATATACCTTATTTTTAATATTAGCTACTTCCTGACAAATGTATACAAATCTTTTTCGGATTTGTCAGATGACGAAGTACTCCCTAATTGCAAGGCTTGATTTATTCTGACAGTGAAAGCGAATATGAGACTTAAGGAAACTAATAAATGAGTGAAAAAGAGCCTTTCCCTTCTTTCATGCTTTCTTTTATCCCAAAAACTAAAACAAATATTATAAAATTGATAACTAATTCGAAATCAGCAACACAAGATCGCTACAAGTCGCTACATTTAATATAATACCAATATTAAACGAAGAAAGCAGTGTCTCTGTCGTTAGGAAAATTGTAGGTAAGAGTTTAAACTGAGACGCGCTCCTATTAAAAAGTGCAGCCAAAAGTTCAAAGTTTACGCCACTTGATTTCTCACTGTATTAACAAAAAGCAGTAGGTTCAAAGTATTATTTGATCCAACATAAAAACATCTACTACTTACTACATAACGTTACTGTTTTGCATGTGTTCAAAAATACGCGTTCTTTTGCGCCTGTTAAAAGTGCAAAAGTTAAACTGCTTTTCGCGAAAACTAGAGCCAATTCACTATTTCTGTGTTCAGATGCGGTTTTCTGGGGAAAAAACCCTATCCGAATAAGTTGTCATTTATACGGCAATTTTTTTGTTGACCAGGGTAATAAATTCTTTGCAAAATATGGATTTTCTTTACATGCTGTACATTCATAATACAAAATACAGCTTATACTGTTCTGTTAAACGTATGTAATTGAAAGGGAACCACAAACAACCACATCCAACTATACCAAAGACTAGAAATATAAAGACAGAATAAACAAATTACAATACATCGATAAACAAGCACAAACGGATACTAGGAACGTTCCTTGCAAATCAAATATTTATTTTTGTAATGATGCGATATACTTTGATCGCTGCTAGTTCCACCCCACGCTTAAAACCAAGCGTACGTTCATGGATGATAAAAGTGACTATTTTGTCGACTCTCTACTTAACACAGGTCTCCAACTTTAATATTTTGAAGTAGGTGCAAATATATTATACAGTAGGGTGTCTTGTTGAGATGATGAATATGTTTAGCAAATACGGTTTTCCGTTTATGTTGTTGGACCAATTCGTCTACCAAATTTTATTAATGTAGATGAAGGATTGAGGTTCCTTTAAGGCAGGTTATTCCATTAAACATACGACGTAATATGCTGTATATGCATGACGGAGCTCCGGCTCATATTGGTCGCAATGTAAAAGTGATTAGATGGACTCGGATTGGTAGCAAAAATCCCATCTCTTGGCCGGCGAGATTATTCGATCTCAATTCATTAGACTTTTTTGTTTGGGGTTTCATCAAAAGAGAAGTTTACGCCTCCACCAAAAGCTGACACAGAGAACCCAAATTTACGTCGCAGTATTAGAGATTACGCTGGAAAGACTGGAACGACAAACTAATTGTTACAATCAAAGCATTTAAAGCGATAACTAACAGCAATTTTCTACAAAAAACCAAATTGAAAATGCTAGTTTTAAACATTTATTTTATATTTTTTTATAATAAAATGACAGAGGATCACTTAAAAACATCTTGGTATTAAAACTTCAATCGCTATAAAGCGCTATTTTTCAAACAAATGTTTTCCCGGCGCAACCACCATATTGTGAATATTATAACGGCTTCGCAGAAAGAGGTGTCTTACGGCTAAATTGTCGATTTTGTGGTTTTGACAGATTCGTAATGCTGGAATCCTATACATTAACATGCATTCTAGGCGAGATTAATCAGACAACATCTGGCAGAGTTATAGAGCGTTAAACAAAACTACCTTTTCGCGGAACGAATCAGCCAGCTTGCGTTTATCTCGCAAAACCACGTAAACTATCCCAGTGTTTTTTATGGTAATTTATTCATTGCAAGATAAAAGTGATACACCAAAATTAAGGTAGATAACTTTATCATTTTCTGGTGGATCTTAAATATTTTTGTTTGTTTGTCATAAAATTAATCTAACAGAAAATAAGGGATTTTTCATAAAACCTAGGGAAAACGGAAAAAACTCAAATATACTGCGTTATTCTTCTGAAACATTTCTATATAACATTCTTAGGTTTAAACTTGGGCGGTAGAAAAGTGAACAATAGTACCCGATTTTTACAAAGGAGAGTTAATTTAAAACAGTTAAAATTGCAAAAATATAGTAGATATATCACTTCGATACTGATACAGGGTTGTGTTTAAAACAATTTGTTTTAAAACAAATATTTTGTTTTAAACTATTTTGACTTTTATTTATTTATTTATTTATTTACACAAGTTGGACACAGTACAGGACGAACCCACTTACACTGTGTCCCGTTTACAATTAATAATGTGCAGTTATGTCAAACAAACAATAAAGCTAAAAAATACAACAAAAAAACACAGAAATCAAAGAAACAGTTGAGATTGCTGTATGCTAACCAACAATGGCAGAATCATAAAAATGGTCTAAAAATAAAAGTAACAGAAATGTCAATAATAACAACAATAACAATAAGCCTACAAACTCTTCAATGTGCGTGTTCCGACAACAACCATACGCCGGAAGCAGTGATAGCGGAAGATATCGACACTGATGCGGTGAAACATGTTTTAAATAGTTTGTTTTAAATGTTGTGTTTTAAACGTATTTTAAACTACCAATATTTGAACAGTTTTTGTTGTTTCTCATAAAATATTACTATACAATATCAGTGGTAGCAAGTAAAATAAGTAATGAAAAGACAAATAAAATTATTCCTTAATTTAAAACTTGTTTTGTGTATTGTTTAAAAACATTGTTTCGTTAAAAAGGCATCATTTTACAAAACGAACTTGTTTATTTCGCTTAAAATAAAAAAAGCGTTTTTTAGAACAACTTTTACTGCATATTATAGAAATTATTAAGGAACATATTTTATTTCATTTGCTTTTATTAAGCATTTTCAGGATTATGCGTCTTCAAACACGGGACTGATCGCGTTTCTCTAAAAGTTGATTTTAGCAGTAAGACATATTATCTTTAATTCAGACAAAAGTTTACGTTACTTATTACCACGACAATATTAGAAAAAAGGAACGCCACTGAATCGTGCGCAACTCAATTGGGAGCTATTTTGTTCTATATTTTAGAGTTTATGAACCTCCGAAGACGTAGATTGCTTTTGCTGGATAAGCTTGTTGAAAACTTTAAGTCGATAAAGGTTGATTTGATTTTGATGATTGTCTCGCCGCGTAAACCTACTTGCTGTACGATATGCTATACCATATACACAGGGTTGTTATGTTTAAAACATTTTGTTTTAAAACATTGTTTTGAACATGTTTTAAAACAAATATTTTGTTATAAACTATTTTATATAAAACATCTTTAAAACAGTTAGTTTTAAATGTTTAAAACACTTTTTCAGAGTTCTTTATAACAACCATGCATATACAATTAAACAGGGTGTGCTCTTTTTGTGATAATATTAAACAACCAAAGGCTTAACCGTGGGATTAACAAGTTAACTTTTTAGTTATCTTCCGGTACTTTTAACATCCATTAATTCTAGTCTGGTTAATCAGTTATTTCGGAAATTTCGTAAATTTTTGTGAACTTTATATGAACTTTTTTGAACCTTGTTTTGAGATCCCCATTTCGCAGACCAAATGAGTCTCGCATATTCAATAACACTTTGCATATATAAATTTAAGAAATAGTTACCTTGAACATCGATACAGCCGTAAATTTTCTTCATGGTATTCGTGTTAATCTGACAGACGTAACACCCGCGATCGGTCTCCTTCAATTGGCGTATCCTCAGCTGCCAGGTACGTTGTTTCTCGTCATGTGTCACGCTAATTCGCGGATTATGGGTGATTACTCGTGTGTCCAGACTGAGCACTGTTTGGTCGTCCGCCTTCATCCATCCGACCTAAAAAAAGTAAAGATCTATCAATATCATAAGAGTAGGTATCAAGTTATGAATGAACAATAGACATGGTGATTCTGAAACAAGTTCGATCCCTGAACTAGCATTTTTTTAGAAACATATATGGTCGTTCCAGCCAAACAGAAGTTTTTCTTCATTAGTTTTCGACTGACCTGCAGTGACGTACCTAGGGGAGGGGGCGGTGGGGACGCTCCGCCCCGGGTGGCACATATTTTGGGGCTGCATTTTTTTATATTTCTGACTAATTTCGACTAATTTAAAATACTATAATAATGTTGTTACCAACAGAATCAATGATTATAAACAACTCAGCTGCTAATAATATCTTTAGCGACTTTGTTGTTATTGCAAACAGCGACTCTATAAATTCTACATGTGGATAAGCATGTATAAATCATTCTTTAAACTTGGCATGTGTAAATGCAGCTTCTGCTACAGTAAATTCCTCAACATGTTTTGGCACTATCGAACACTTGTTTTCGTTTTATCATCTTCCACTCATTAATGAGATATTTTACTTTCTGTCACTGGTCAACCTATTAAGCATAGTGTAGAAACACGTTAGGACGCAAAAGTAGAAGTAGTAACAATAATCGTAAAAAAAAACATTTCTTAACCATTTTAAGTGCGCCGGACAAACTGGCATCTGAGGAAAACAATATTAAAACACGATCAGACGCTGGAATAATACTCCACTTGGAATCTTTTTCCTTTCTGTGCTAGCTTAATTTAATGCGAATCCGTCCTTTTTTAAGTTAACCCAGAACCCACTACAATACCTCCAAACAAAAGGGGTTAAATATCCATCAAGACTTAAAACAAATTTTTTACAAATGTATTTCAGTCAAAGGGAAACGCTAATGCAAAACGCAGTTACAGCAGCCAACAAGAATGTGTGAAGAGTTGGAGATTTCCACTGAGCGTCGAGTTAGAAGGAAAAAGATTATGAGTGGTGAACATTCGCGAGACGTGGGGATATATTTTAGAAGAGGAGACACAACGGGAAATGCTTTGTCACTGGATAGAGTTCTCCGAGAAATAACACTCCGTTTTGAGCAACTACATGTCCTTGCAAAATAGTATTCTTTCCTAATACCAAGTAATCTTCTAAACACAAATTTTGAATATCACGTGAATAACTTTCTTGTCATTGACGACGAGCATTTGGAAAAGCGGACAAAGGCCCTTTGAACTTTTAATATTCATTAAAAAATACAGGCTGGGAAACTCTGTTCCAAACATAGTAATATTGCTAAGAATTTTTTAACAATAGCCGTAAGTGTCGTCTGTTGTGAAAGCAGCTTTTCCAAACTAAAATTGATAAAAAAACTATCTTCGTTCAACAAATAGCGATTTAAGATGACGAAATGTAGCGATACTTTCTATAGAGAAAAAGCTAACAGATAATACTAATATGTTTTGATTATGTTCTTCAAGCATTTTCGAATAACAAAGCAAGAAAGATAAATTTATAAACACGCTTACCATCACTTAATTTTGATTGAAAGAGCGGCAAATTGGTGATCGCCACAGGCGGCAAATTGGTGACCGCCACAGGCGGCAAAAGCTCTAGGTTCGCCACTGCTGACCTGTATCTGTTTAAAGTTGTCGCAACATTTATCCAAAAGGCGTTTTTTTTTTTTCAACAAAGAACGTTGACTAAGTGCAGGAGAACACAACCGCGGCAATAAATATGCATGTTTGCGTATCACGTACACTATCGCAAGATATTTAAGTCCCGGCGTCAACTACTTGCGATGCTATGCTACGCTGTGCAAGTCCTATTGTTGTAACCACAGCATAGCATAAGTGGACAGCTGCGTATCAAAACGCAGGTATTTAAACATGCTTGCTGACATAGTATAGCACAGCGTCGCATAGCGTTGCAAGCAGTGGACGCCAGGCTTAATCATTGAAAAAGACAGCGAATGAATAAATTCTAAGGACTAACTTTTTAACTAACTTATACTGCGCCATATTATAGAAAATTAGTAACCATGAAAATGCACTTTTTATTACCAATGTGGCCGTTTTTTTTTTCATTATTTCAGTTAAACATGAATCAGAAAAATAAAACAGTTACGTAAGTACGTAGGCTTTCACGGCCAGAATCATTTAGAAAATAAACTGCTTCCGAGTTATGCCGTGTGTCAAGATTTGTTAATGCTGACGTTTCGCGAACCATATTGCTCGCTTCTTCAGAGCTAACTGAAGGTATTCATACTTGCACGTGTATAAAAATTATATAAAAAACACCGCCATTTTCTATTCGATTTCAAAAATAAAAAATTTAAATGAAAGAGGAAGCATAGACCATTTAAAAACGTACTGTTCGGTCAGATCCAATAGCAAATTGACAAGTTATGGACGTTCATCTTCAGAAGTTTCCAATTATTTTCAGATTTTTCAACTTTAACAACAATTTGATGACCTGTTTGAATCCGTAATATTTTTTTGCTATTTTTTTATTGAAAGCCCATTTAAATTTGCGTCTAATACGCGTTTGTTTATTAGAATGGGTTGAAATTTAACAGAATTATCAAATTTTATTGTCCGGCTAGACACATCACACTACAGAGAAGAAATATACAGGCAGTCTGTAATAAATCCGTAGTCTTTATACACATTAATTATACATGACTAGCACTTAGATTTACAATGTTATTCTAAAATTATGACACTGTTTTTTTTTCTTTTCCTTTTTGTTGTTACCTGCCAGACTATCACAATATGTTACTAAGTACATTAGAGTTTACGGTCATTACATTTCCAGGTATACTTGGGTTCAAAATAAATTGCACCAACTGTAAAATTTTCACTCGTTTATTGAAACAGTACTGAGTTACTATCGTGATTTATGAAAAATAGAAAAAAGAACAATAAATACAACAAAATTAAAAATGTTTACTCGATCTCCGTCGTTTATACAAGGCATCATCTGTTTCGCGTTTAAGTGACCAGCAGTAGGTAGTCTGCGATCATATTGATGCTGTTTTTTCCTTGAAAACGTTTCTCAATAGCTTCCATTTCCTGATGAAATCGTTCACCTTGTTCGTCAGTGAGTTGGCCAAGACTGTCCGGAAAGAAATTCAAATGAGAATGCAAAACGTGAATTTTGATAGACATGTTGCAGCCCATTTCACCGTAGGCACTCATAAACTCTTGTACGACATTTGCGTAGTCGGTACTTTTATCATTTCCAAGAAGTGTAGCATTCATCAGCTTCATTCTCAGATTTATAAGATTCTTCAGCTTTAGCAGCAGGTTGCTCAACCCAATCATCAAGAACTAATGGTTTCGTTACAGTCAAAACATTAGCATACTTAATGTATCTTCGCGTTTTAAAATGATGGCCTTTAACGTCTGATTCACAAAAATAGCGGTCCTCCACCTTATGATAAGTTTGATGAAGCCATATCATCGGAGTAGAAAAGGCCATTCCAGTTCTTAAGTTATCAACATCTTTTGATTTCCATAACTTCAATTTTGACGAACAAACTACACACACGTATTTTGGTTCATACCAGCGACTTGCGGTGTAAACACGGTCAAAAAATTTGTTGTATGCCTCAACCACTGATTTATTTTTTACTAATTGTAGCCGATGCTGTTTGTCCACAAACAATCCGCAGACGTAACAACACTTATGGCGATTGTCACACATTTTACATTTTTTATATTTGCACTGAAGCTTGCACTAGAGCTGATTTCTTACTGCTTATTTTATATGAAATTTGGTGATACTAAAGCCTACATCGTCCTAATAGTATACGCAATTGTAATAGGTTAAGATTGTCGATTAATGATTTTACGATAATTGGGTACAAGTCGAATAGTACTTAATAACATATTAGATAGACTAAAAAACAATAAAACAGAGTAATAAGCAAACAAAATAATGTCTAGTTAATGTGAATCACATAGTATTGTTATTACGGTCGGGCCGTAGGTATATTCCTGCCTAGTGTGAATGTCAAGACGGTGATTAAACATCGATAACTCAAATTTCAACCGATTCTAATAAACAAACTCGTGTTAAACGCACAGTTAAATGGGCTTTCAATAAAAAAAAGTAGAAATAAAATATTATTGATTGAAACAGGTCATCAAACTGTCGTTAAAATTCAGAAAATCTGAAAATAATGGGAAACTTCTGAATTTGAACGTCCATAACTTTTCGACTTTTTATTGGAACTGACCGAACAGTACATCCTTCTAATGGTCTGTGTTCTCTCTATTTTGGAAATCAAATGGAAAATGACGGAGTTCTGCATTTTTATACACATGGAAGTACCCAAAAACATTTTTTTTAAATCGAGATTTTGGAGGTGTTTGGTAATTTCGTATATGCCATTATGTTCAGTTCTACCAGCTCAACAACTTTGACTGTCTCGTGAAAAGTATATTTTCACTGTAACACAGTGTTATTGGTATTACGATGATTCCGACTATTTTAATATATTTACGCCCACAAAATTTAATGTATTTGAAAATAATTTTGTTTATTTTGTTGTCGTGGTGACAGAAATTGATTATCAACGCGTTTTTTGGTTCAGAATAGCATCTTGAAAAAATGAATGTTTAAAATGCAGTTCAATTTCGCGTTATGTCATGAATATCAGTTGAAAAGCATTTAAAAGTATTTACATTGTTGTGTATTTTAAATTCCTTCAATTTCATTCGGCCGTATGATCAAGATTCATAAGAAAATAATCAACCTGTGGTATAGTATGCAATATATATTTTTCTTAAACACAGCTATTAACAAAAAATAAAGAATACAAAAACAAACAAGACAGTGAATAAATCATATTTTTTCAAATAACCTCAAAAAAACTTCCGATTATAATTAAAAATCGACAATTTTCATTTGAGTATAGTTTCACATTTTCCGACACATGGTAACATTCTTCTAAATCGCATTATATATACTTGTAATATATTCTTAAATCCTCTATTTTTTTGTCTGCGGAAAGCCGACAAGAACGTTTCCACCAAGAAAAGTATCTATTTAAATTCAGAGTTTACAACCGCACGCTACCTAATATTATTCCAAGCGTATGCAGTTGAATGCCTTCTGTGACGGGCAAAGGTGCAATTTCCACTTCAGGAATTGATATTACCCGTCTGAAACCCGTGTGCAATTCCCGTACAGCATCTTCTCAAAAATACCGATAACCAATAAGCATCTGCTGGTGCACTTCCCAAACAACTAAAAGGCCGATTGAGAAAACGATAGAAGAGGTTTCCCAGATGGCGCAAAACAAATATGTACTACTACGAAACAAACTACTATTACCATAGTATTCTTGTCCTAGTTGGTAATATTTTTTTTATTTCTCTCTACCTTTTGTAATATTGGGTAGTTGTCAAAAATATTACTATATGAAAATAAAATCTGCAGCCAAACGTCGACTCAGATTTGAAGATGGTTTAGAAGGTAACTTTAATTGTAAATTGGTTTTAATTATAAGAAGAAGAGTAATTAAATTATGTATTTAATTCATGAATGTAAATAGTATAAATAAAAGAAAACAAAATTATGTTTATAGAGCCCTTGGTAGCCCTTAGCGATTCTACCCTCAGTAGATCATCTTGATGGTCTCTTGTTTTTCTTTAGCGCTTTCAAGTTAGGGGTCATGGTTGTTTGTTTAGGTTCATATATATCTTTTACCTGATATTTATATGTTTTTGTATATGGTCGGGTTGGCATGGTTTGAACATATTTGTTTTTCCGATATTTGTACGTCCTTTAGGACAGTCCCAATAACATGTTTTGCACATATCTTCCAAATCTTTGCGTTAGTACTCATAATATGCATTCCCTGTTACGCTGTTTTGAAAATAAATGGATCACGTTTATACTTCGCCAAATTTAAATAAAATGCTCGATAGTCTTGGGCGGTTGGTAAAATGTTGTTTTAGTTTTGTTTACCAATAAAAGAAAATTGTAGCGAGCTTTTAAAGAGCAAAAAAAGTCATCCTTTTAATCAAAATACTTTAACAAGAAATAACAGTTGTTGTTAACAGCTTATTAACTGTAATAAGATTTTTTCTGTTTGTTTTCGGTGAAAACTGTTCTTTGTTTGTTCGATTTGAAACTTGTCAAGATAGGTAATTGATAGATGTGCCCTGAAATTTGTCACTTTATTATTGATATTAGCAACCATAGGGAACATTTTGAACATAGAATAAAATAGCACAAAAACCGTTTTATTATTATTGATATCATGATACGGTTGAAATAATTAAAGGTAGGTAATCAGTAATCACTCACACTTCTTCATACGTCTCATAGATGACCCAAGTGGTATCGCATTCGCTTACTGTATAGTACTACATATACAGGTTGTCTCAGGGAACTGGTACATTAGAAGTTTCTCATATTCTACTATTTCTGGAAACTTGAAATTTTTGAACTAGAATTTACTCGATCTGAGCTCTTCAGCTAAAATATTCTCAAGTTAACTGTCACATCCGGTCACCGGAAGTTGATATCAACTTTGTTATTTTAAACGGAATGGTATAGGTTTAATTTTAGTTTTGGTTTCTACGTATCAAAATACATCATTTTTAATAAGGTTTCCCTATGCCTAAATATCACCATTTTTGAGTTTTTTTGATTTTACTAATTTTTTGGTTATTTTCGGTTACGTTTGAAATTGAATATCTCGGTTATTATTGAAACTAGAAGTTTCATTATTAGTGGTTCAAAACTAGAAACATAACCAAATAAGACGATGTTTAGGTCATCATGCTATCTTATACAGGATGTTCAAAATTTACAACACAATAATTGAATTTTCAAACGTAAAAAAACTCATTTTTTTCAAATAGAAGACCCTGTATACCGATGCGCCATTCGATAGGAAAGCTTATTCCCTACCAATCAATATTAGGGTTCCCTATATCTATCTTTAATAGCTTTTGAGATATTGTCAGTAATCAGTAAGAATGCAAACTAAATACAAACGATTTATTCTTCATTTATAGAATTGTAACAACTTTAGGACAGCAGGAAAACAGAAAAATATTAAAAAGGTTTGTTAAAACTAAAATATATTTGGGATATCTAACTTAAATTAAAACTTAATTATGTTGTTCGAATTGTTCAAAATGCTGCCCGTTCTGCTCCAAACATTTTAAAACTCGTCGCTGTACTTCATCGTCGTTCTTCGGGTTTCTTGTCGCTGAAGTCCATTAATGGCGGCTACTACTCTGTTAGTCAATTCTTCTCGAGTATAAACCGGTGTGGAATAGACCTGACTTTTCCCATGACCCCAGAAATAAAAGTCTAATGGTGTTAAATCTGGTGAGCTTGGTGGCCACCGCCAGGGTCCCCTAAATTGTTCACACATCCACGCACAATTTCTAAATATCTATCACTATTTAAATTTTCGTTGTAAATTTCATATCTAATTTCGTCCCCCATCGTTAAATGGGAGTATTCAAAATGGATTTAAAGAAAAAGTGACAATATCTCAAAAACTATTAATGATATAGGGAACCCTAATATTGATTGATAGGGACGAAGATTTCCTATCGAATGGCGTATTGGTATACAGGGTGTTCTATTTGTGTTCTATTCTAAAATTCAATTATTGTGCTGTAAATTGTGAACACCGTGTATAAGAAATCATGATGAACTAAACATCGTCTTATTTGGTTATATTTCTAATTTTGGACCACCAATCATGAAACTTCTAGTTTCAATAATAACCGAGATATTCAATTTTAAACGTAACCGCGAAAATCACCAAAAAATTAGTAAAATCAAAAAAACTCAAAAATGGTGATATTTAGGTATAGGGAAAGCTTATTAAAAATGATGTATTTTGATACGTAGAAACCAAAACTAAAATTAAAACTATATCATTCCATTTAAAATAGCAAAGTTGATATCAACTTCCGGTGACCGGATGTGACAGTTAACTTGAGAATATTTTAGCTGAAGAGCTCAGATCGAGTAAATTCTAATTCCAAAATTTCAAGTTTCCAGAAATAGTAGAACATTAGAAACTTCTAATGTACCAGTTCCGTGAGACATCCTGTATACACTCCGGAACACAAAAACCGGTTACTATATTAATTAATTCAATAATTGTATAAAATTTTGAAGTGAATTAATTTGTAATAATTACCAGACTGAAATAATTCTTTCAGTACATCGTAAATAAACTCCTGTTGCTTATCACCCGCCTTTGCAATTTTGGGTAATAAATCTTTACTTTTTTAGGGGTTATTTGGATTTATTTAGTAAGTTATTACCCCAAATCAAATTTAAATTAAAAATGTGTTTACAAATGGCATAATTTTTAAAACTACATTTGCAAGAATTTCCTAATTTATATGGCCTTACACTGGATTTTTGAGAACCTCACCAAAATCCTTAATTTCTCTAGCGGATGTCGCAAAGTTAGGCCACCAAAACATAATTTTCGTTCTCTCGGTATTATAAACTGCAAGTTTCTCCTTTTTTCCAAAATTTCAAAGGCATATGATAATCTTGATAAATTGGTATAAACTGCTGACAAAATAATTAAATTCGGCTGAAGTTATTAAGATTAAAAGTTGTGCTTGTATTTGCATCTTTTAGAAGTATTTGTTATTGGGATCAATCGAAAACCAAACTATAGAGAAATTATAAAGCTTTGTAAAAACCTACTTCAGAACCTGAAAACGTTATTCAATAGCTTCATAGAGCATCTCCAACTTAGACCAAAGCATCATGTTGACTCTCCCGGTATAAGTTCTGCGAATTTATGTTTCCCACCTGCATATGTGTTTGATAAACTTCGTGAATTTGTTTACAATATATTGAAAAATTATCTAAATCATTATGAATTTTAAAAGTTAAAGTTTTGTTAAATATTACGTTTTTTGCCCCGGAGTGTATAATAGCAGCAACCCAGCCTTAAGTGTAGTTGAGTTTTTTAAGTTTAGTTTTAAGTTATTTTATAGTTGTAAATTAATTTTGGATACGAAGATGAAGGTCGAAGGTGCAATTAATAAAAACCCTCTACCTTAGTTAACCCAAAAGGTTGAATCGTTAGATCAAAATTTTTTGTATACTACGTATAACTGGAAAGGACGCGACATGGTGAATAAGTGATGCAAATGCATTTGGTATGCAACCCACAGTGCTGTAGGCTAGCCATCTCTTTCTATGTCATATAGTACTACGTGCGTGTTATGCGTTTTGAATTAAACATTTTTATTTGTAATATCCTTTTTCAATTAAATTGCAACAAATTAATCAATATTACCTCTTGCAGAGACTTCAATAAACGAGATAATAATAGCAGATTTAATAAAACGTATATTTTATTCATATATTCCAGCTAAATAAAATTTACTGTCCACATATAGGTACTCTAAAACATATTAGTCATTATCACTTAATTTTTAACATTTGAAATCCAATGACTATGTGCTCTTTTTATTACTGAATTAAGGAAACGTATTCTGACATTAAAAGTAGTCCACATGATGCTGATTATATTTATTCGATAATATTAATATTTATAAATTATTTTTCACATTTTAAAATTTGTATTTATTCGAAATATGTATACATTGAGCGCGTAAAGTAAGGAAACATGACACAATGTCTGAAACGGTTTGGTATTTGAAATTTTTTTTTTAAATACAGGCACTACTTACTGCTTTGCGCTATCTACCTACGGTAGTCAGACAGTGACACATAGACTACATCATCGCTCTGTCTCTTTTGCTTGCGCCTGCATCAAATCTCTCCAGCCAATATAATAGCTGTTTTACACTACGCAATTTAGTGCGCAATTTAGTACACAATTTGTGCAGTAGTACCGCCTTACAACTTCTTAAACAAAAATTGTCATAATTTTTCTTATGCTGACTAGTTTGTCTAGAAATTGAACCATTTTCTGTTTGCAGATTTCTGTTGCTTAACAACTTCTTGTGTAAAATGGCTATAAAGCGCGGGTCCCTTTCAGTTATACGTAGTATATACAGTTCACTAGTGACAATACAGACAATTAATTGTCAAACTTATAACTTTAATCGCCAATAATTGACATTGATGAGTGACAATACAGACAATTAATTGTCAAACTTATAACCTTAATCGCCAATAATTGACATTGGCGATTTAAATTAAATAATAAAATTTACAATTTGAATGAATTTCTTTTTCTAGAGTTCACTAAGCAGACGGAAAACATATCTAAAGTAGGTTTTAGCTAAAAATCATAACTTTTTAATTGAAATTTGAAAACTGCGCGAATTAATATTTTAATTCTGCCGCGTAAGCGCCGTTGCTTTATTTGCTGTGTTTAAAAACTTGGCAGGTTTTTTTTTAATCAGCCTGTGTACCTGAGGATATAAAATATAATGTTAGGCGTTGTAATTTGTGTGATTTGCATTTCAAATTCGTGTAAACCATTTTTGTTGTATTTTCTAATCGTTTCAAACTGTCAATTCAACTTCTTCACGCATTTCTTAGGCTAACTATAAGAACGTACAATTTCTTTAAAGTGGCCGTGATATATGACCGGTTACGGTAAACATTTTCTCGGTTCAGGTGACCCGAAAGCAATCTATTCCGGCGCGGCGGAGAGGAGTACAAAAGGGCGCTACGTTTGACGCGTCTCCGGCAATAGTTCGCGCCGCACAGACGTCGAAACCCAGATTAATGGTTATATTAGGGCGCCGCGCCGCCCGGATCAATTTGGCGCTTGATAAATGAATCCGACAACTAGAAGTAATATGAACGATGAGCGTATTTTCATAGACAGTTCTCCAGGCGAACGAGAACACTGCCTAGATCGATATATCATCCGCCGTTTTAATAACATTAGAGCCGTATACACGGACTAACCCGCCCATATTTTTTGTTTGCTCGCTGTATCGCTGAGAGTTTTTATCCTTTTGATGTGCGCTTTATCATCCCGAGTTAAAAGATAAATGTGTGCCTCTTTGCAAGCAACGTAAGGGAATTATAGAATTGGCTGAAGTATTGAGAATTGTTTTCAGTAAAAAATATTGAGGGATGTTTTATTGTAATAGTAATGACTAATCTAAATTGTTTCTCCTTGTAATTAACAAAGATTAATAAAGAATTGATTAAGAAAGATTTTTATTATAGGTTCGATTAGGTAGCACAGAATTGTAATTTTTATTTTTTTTCAGCGTTTTCATTAATTTGAAATATATACCCGCAGACTGGCAGACTGGAATTTTTTATATTTTAAGTATCGTTTACATCCACTTAACTTAACTTAACGTACGAAAAATTATACTTAACGTACGAAATTTAGATCCGTTCCATTTACATTCACTTACGTTGGGTGCTTGACATGCGCATTTGTCAGTGACACAATACGAAATCCATATTAAATCTATCGCTTTTATTATACAAATATATTTATGTACATGCAAGTTGGGATAAAGTTCCATCATACGTGTTAATAATCCGTTAATCGAGCTAAAAATATTGCAAAACAACACAAGGATAACAAAGTTCAAGTTGCACGAGTTAATTTTTAGGTTATGTTACTGTCACCCGCTGTCACCATCATCCAAATTGTCAAAATCGAGAGGTTGTGATTGGTGCACTTAGTGCACAAATTCTGTTAAGTTGAAGTTGAGTGACCAAATCCGTACGTTACGTTAAGTTTTTCTACGTTAAGTGAATGTAAACGAACACATAATTCAATGGAGTTCAACTATCTCTAATGTTGAATTTTTCGTACGTTAAGTTAAGTTAAGTGGATGTAAACGAGGCTTCTCTTCATTGTCCTAAATTATTGAAACAATGTTAATGACTCTTTGGGTTAGTTGTAGTGGTCTAACGCCATATCCAGCGAAATGGCTTGTATGGGAACATTTAATATGTGTCCCCATAATAAATAAAATATAGATTTACGGAGGAGGAAATATTAGAAATGTCTATGTTGTTGTGTTGGTGTATTGAGACTTTAAAATATATTTTCAATAGACGGATCTGTAGGCTACGCTACAGATAGATCCCCTCCAAAAGAAAAAGCTAGATAAAAGGAAAATTAGTGAGTAGTGGTAGTGAGTGAACTTGAGTCTTCAGTAAAGTATGTTTATGAGGTATGAGTTTTGGGTTGATTGAACAGTAACATTAATCGGTAAAAGGTTTCAGTAATTGATAGTCATTGCCAACAATGACGGACGAATAAAGATCTGTCATTATGATAATTTGTAATTTATAATTTAGTTAAAAATTAATTTTCCTTCCATCTTACAAGTTCCATTAAAGAAAGAATTATCTGTACCGTAGCCACGGAATCCGTCCGGAGCCGAAAGTGAAGATGATTAGAGGTGTAACTGTGATGAGTGACAAAGTGTTTGACTGGAGTGTGTGCAATTGTGCAATTGTTGCAATATCCAATGCTGTTGAAGAAGTCAATGCCTTGACAATGTCGCTAAGCAGTGTATCAAAACACGATGGAAATGAAAATCCAGAGCTGTGGTTGGTTCTAAACTCGTGAGAAATGAAATATTTCTCACGACTCGCGTGGGGGAATGGTTAGTATTACTTATCATAAATTGTCATGATAATGAATGCATTCGTCAATAGGAGTAGAAAAATTTAAATCTGATGTGGCCAAACACATGACTTTATCATAGTATACTTACTATTCAGCAGTGTCAAACGCTGAAGTGCTGACAATACTGTCAATAGAATCAAAATATCTGTCGAAAAGAGGAAATCTCCAGTTCCTTTGGACCCTTTTGAACAAAAATAATAAATAGTCATATAGCATGAGGCATTTTTTCTTGACAAAGACAATGAACGTATAAGAAAAAATAGAACCAAAAATACATAGACAAAAATCCTGTACTCGTGTTCATCGAGCATGCAATAAAAGCTTCCAATATCAAATAACTAATATACAATTGAAAGCCGTCAATAGTTGTTGGAATTTATTCAATAAATTGTCGAGGGATAATATTTAAAACCTAAATTGGTATGAAGTCCACAAACAAAAATATACGTAATTTGTTAGACAAGGAAACAACGCGTATTTAGGACACGCGCTTTCACTCAAAACAGACAGATAGAAAAGTGGTGGTACTCGCAATTGCAGACGCGTGGTGGGGCGGCATTCCTGACCGAGCGGGGAAAACGATGTGAAAAACCGGTTTCAACACGAAAATACGAACCAAAATATTGCGGCTGTGGCTTAGTTAGTGTTAATCTCAACCAACAGACCGATAATTTGTTTATAAATGATCTAAATCACACGCGAAATATAGGTAAAAGTAGGAACAATGTGATTAGTGGCATTGTGTCGGACTTACAAGTGAATTTTTGCGATTTTCTGGAAACTATCATGCGGGACTGCGTAGCTGTACGGAGGTAGGTTTGTTTTGGTTATGTTTATGGCGTTGTCGCATACTTATGTGAGGTTATGTTTCGTAATTAGGCGCTGGCAGAATTAATGCACAATGTCAGTCAATCAAGCCAGGCATCAACGATGCATATAAAAGGTCAGATTTATTTGTTTTAGTTATTTTTCAGACTGCGAATGAGGTTAATTAAAGAACACACATATTTTGAAGTATTTATAAAGAATAACAAGCAGTATAAAACTCAAAATGACTAACCTGCCGGTGATAGCATAAATAATACTTGTGTAAAACAGGAGCGTATATAATTTTGTAAACAAAATTGAGTTTTGTACTTGTAACACACGCTTAAACTGAGGAAACATGCTTCGACTTCCAGGGGTGGCGGTTCCCCTACTTTTTAGTTTCTTTTCTTCGAAATCCACAAATCAGCTGCTAGACGGAATCATAAAAAAAAACTCATGAAGTGAGATTACAGCAATGTCTCATTTGTATGTATTTTTATATTCAATTCATTGTAATAGCAATATTTTTATCATCAAATAAGTGATAGTTACTGATAAGCGTCGTTGAGTGGGAGGACAGAACAAGTCCAGCCGATGTTTTAGCTAAAAGCTAATTTATTATTGCTTTTTACCGAAAATTTAAGTTCATAAGAACTACCATTGATAGTTACTACATCTTTTGTGTTCTGGCCAAATCAGTAAAATGTACAGTTGTCAAATTACACGGTTTTCTTCAGTTTCTCAAAAACGCCCGATTTGGACTTACTCTGTTCTTCCACTCACCAGTTCAATTATACTGCATGACAAATTGAGAGAAGTTGGATCTAACATTGATCAAAATAACTATGTTTGACTAAACTCGACCTGCTGATCACGAAAACGACGTTGAAATGTTTCTATCACGTCAGGGGTTCCGCAAAGGTGGAAAGGTTGAGGAACGCTGCTCTAGAAGATATAAATTTTGTTTTACCAATTTTATCAAAACGCACCGACTAGTACACTTTTTTCTCAATCCGCTGGAACTCAATTTATACTAACTGCTTATTATGTGCATTGATTAATTATAGTGGCCAACGAAGTAGCATTGAGTCGACAAGGACTACCTATTATTAATATTTCAATCTCGTGTGTATTGTATCTCGTTTACTGCTCGACATTATTTCTTTTTTTTTTTAAATTAACTTATTATTTATTTTTTAAATTAACTTATTATTTATACGGCTTAAATTACTTGGATAAGTTGCGTTAAAAATAAGAAAAACCGCCGAGTTAAATAAAAAATGAATGTTTGTTTAGAGATTACCAACTGACCTGTTTTCAGAAGCATTGGTTTTACACATAACAGTCTCTAGGATAATCCCTACCTTTGTACCGTACATTTCATAGCATTTGCTCATTCGTGCGTGACGTTTGTCAGTGCATTCCATAGTGGCCGTATGATCAAATGCAAGTTCAAATTTCTCCATCACTGGTCACGATAGCTTCACCGGTTACGGTACAATCCGGTAAAATGGATTGGTGTGTCCACACACCGGTTGGTGGTATTTTTAAATTAAAATTTCCCCCTCTAACGTATTCATCATATTTCATCACTTTACAAGGGTATCCGGTCGCTATACATCGTAGGCAGTTTGTAGGAACGCTTAGGGTGTATCATTTGTCATTCAAACTCATTAGTGTTCAGCGTCATATTGTATTATGTTATCCAGGTAACTAAATGGTAAACAACATGTGGAAAATAAGACTTACATACAAAAACTGGAAATGTAATATTACTCGTAAACAACAACTGCAACACAAGCATTCGCAACTATCGCCTATTTTAAATATGAAAACACTGAATTGAAAACGCATTATTTGGCATTCGACACTCCTCCAAATTCCACCGTAATTAATTTTATATTAAATAGAGTAGGTAATTAATTTGATTTATTGAGTGATTATTTTTTAACATTGAACAAACACCTTATGAATTAGTGCCGGGAATACTTTTTAACCGGGGCATGGCAGTTTAAATTCAAGATTCAAGCGTTCATCTCAGCTTAAGTAGATAATTCTGTCATTTCGCGTTAATATTAGTTGAGGTTATCATACAGTGGCCTATTGCTTTGTAACATTTTATATCATTCTCTTGACGTATTATTTTACATACAGTGTGTTCATTTCAAAAGTATCCACCCTTAATAACTCTTGACCTGGTGCGATTATTGCTTTGAATGGAAGCACGTCGATTTAGATATCGAGGGGGAAGTTCAAAAATGGGACATAGAGAATTTTAGGTTTCATCCTTTCACCCCACAGCCATCCCACCTTGAAATTTCAAATGGCACCCCCTACCTTGTGATACATCATTTGAAACGGCACAAAATTCTCCACTCAACCATTATAAAAAAATGAAATCGATCGATTGGTTCTTAAGATAGACTACACAGAAGATGGAAGGTATGAAATAACTCAACCCTTCATAACTCTTGACCTGATACGATTATTGCTTTGAGTGGAAACACGTCGATTTATATATCGACGGGGAAGTTCAAAAAGGTACCTAGAGAATTTTGGGTTTCATCCTTTTACCCCCAGCCACCCCACTTTGAAATTTCAAATGGGACCCCCTACCTTGTCATACATCATTTGAAAGGGCACAAAATTCTCTACTCAACCATGATAAAAAATGAAATCGATCGATTGGTTCTTAAGATAGACTACACAGAAGATGGAATGTATGAAAAAAAAATATTATAAGCGAAACATTGCGGATTGGATACACTGTTGAATTAAATTACAGTCATAAGAAATATAAAATAAAATAAATAATAAAATAAGAAATAAGAAATTATTTTAACATGTTCGAAATGGCCACCATTATTTGCTAGACAAAAATACATTCTGCTATCCAACTATTCGCGAACTTTGACAATGTTGCATACGTCGCATCATGGAAAAAACACAGTCGCCATTGGATCCGGTTTTGTTGTTTTCCAAGGCAGCCATGGAACAACAAATGCAACAAGTTCTGTCAATCAGTACGCGGTTTGTCGTAATAGTATTTGTTGCGGAAAATACTTTTGAATAAAGAAGAAGAACGTTTCTGAAAATGCCGTACTCTTTAGAAGAAAGCATCGAAATAATTTTCGCTTATGGAACTCAAAACGGTTGTGCCCGAGGAACTGCTCGAGTTTTCAACGCAAGATATCCAGACAAAAATGTGACGCATTGCTATGTGATGAAACTTATATATTATATATTATTGTGAAGTAACAAGTTTCGGTTTGCGACAAAAAGAATATTTTATTTATTACATGTCATAAAATAATTTTTTATTCTTATTTATTTATCTTTTATTTTATTATTTATTTTAATTTTTTATTTCTTTTGACTGTAATTTAATGCAACAGTGTATCCAATCCGCAATGTTTCGCTATTAATAACTGATTTCATACCATCTTCTGTGTAGTCTATCTTAAGAACCAATCGATTGATTTCTTTTATCATGGTTGAGTAGAGAATTTTATGCCCTTTGAAATGATGTATTACTAGGTAGGGTGTGCCCTTTTGAAATTTCAAAGTGGGGTGGTTGGGGGGTGAAGGGATGAAACCTAAAACTCTCTAGGTTCCATTTTTTAATTTCCCCCTCGATGTCTAAATCGACGTGTTTCCACTCAAAGCAATAATCGCATCAGGTCAGGAGTTATTAAGGGCAGAAACTTTTGAAATGAACTCACTGAATAGAAAAATCAATGAATAAATGAATGCTGCCACACAGAAATGGGCCTTTGGGTGAAAGCTGAAAAGTAGTCACATGAGCTATGCGTTAACCAAACTATTGAAAAAAAGAGCAGCTGGGAGAAGATGGCAGCAGTTACGAGATCCAGCTAACAAAACCATACTTAACAATAAATTCCATTGACTTGAACGCGAAATTCAAAAAGGAGGCATAATTGAAATCCTTCTTAGCAAAATTGACTCCCTATGAAGAAACAGACTATTCGCTGTGGCAAGCAGTGAGGAAGTACAAGAGGCAAGTGGCCTATGTCTGGATGTCCCACTAAAAGGTGATGAGCTGACACTTGGGCAAGAGAGAAACAGCAGAACCCAGACACGTTTGCAAAATACTTCCATCCTGGCAACATCGAACCAATCACAGCAGAAACATTAAACTATGAACAAGACGCCATCCAGCCAGTTACTCCAAAGGTAGTCGCCAAAGAAATTAAAACAAACCTGAATAAAAAAAAACACATCTGCATAATATAATCTCATCACAGGGGAAATCCTTAAATAATTATATAAGGAACAGTGGCGTAACTGAGTGACTGGGCCCGTGCGCAAGCAGAAGGTTCCCCGAAAATAGGGTTTTTATACCTTTTTTACCCATTATTGTCAACTCACACACAGTTAGCAAATATGTAAGAAATGATCAGCATTGAATGTTTAATTATTTTAGTCGTGAAAGTCTTTTGGCTTAAGTAGATATTTTTATAATTTGTTTTTGTTTGTTTAAATTATGTATTTTTAATTAAATGCGGTCTCAAAATATTAAATTTTGCTTAACATTTTCCTGTCCATTTTTTTTCGCAAACAAAACATTTTTTTAGTAGGGTGTTACTGGGAGACCGATTAGAATTTCCACCTAAAATTGCAAACAACTCAATTTATTTCACAGATGCCCAGACTTGCCTGGCAATAAGTTAACAATCTCATCTAAAATATAAGAAGAGATCAAAACCAACAGTTGCTCTTCTCCTAAAGTCAAGTTCTCAGGATGAGCATCAGATTCAAATTATAACACAAATGTGCCTATACTTATAGGCATATTTGTGGTGAAAGAGTAGAATATAGAAAAATTAAATGTTGGATTTTGACATTTTTGATAAATAATTCTACCAGGTTGTTTTTTTTTCTGGAGATTATGTTTTAAGTAATAGATAATTTGAAGTAATCTTGTCTCTTCAGGTCAAGTTACTTTTCCGTTGAACTCCTAACGACATCTGAAAGTCACAAACTAAACTACAAACATTTTAAAAAATTGTAAAATATTAATAACTCTGGGAAAATGTGGGTTTTGCGAACGGAAAGACCCAAGGCATTTATGATAGATTTCTTTGCGCTGAACACGAATCCGGACTCAAAACAAATGAAATATCTTAAGCCTTAAAAACGGAACGGTTTTAACTGGTTCCCACTGTGGTATATATATACAGGCTGTGTATAAATTGGCGGAAAAGCTACACGTGGCGGTGTTCTTCGCAAAATTCTGAGTAGACAATCTATAATCTAAAATGTTGTACCGTGCTTCTTGAGTCTTCACGAGGTCTCCAAAGTCATGATATCCGATCTCTTGAATGGTGTTATTATTTGAAATCTATTGATGGAGAAGCTGCAGTTTAGAATAAAGAACAATATCGAAAATTTTTCTTTTCCTAAATGTTATCTTTCTGCCTAAAAAGTTTGTTTTTAATTTCCGTATTTCGATAATTTTGTCATAAAAATATATTCGGCAACACTGTAGAACATGGGTAACTTAATTTTGGCATTTGTCACTTTTGACAGGTGTATAATCAAATTAAGTAATTTGACTTGTTTGTGCTAATTTCGTCAGTACTACCGTTCTACCGTGATTATTCCTACAGTTCATTAGTTAATTAATTTATTAGTTTATTAGTTATTGTATTTTACGTTATCTTTTCGTTCGTTCAACATGGAATATACGTTTAATGAGTATGCCGATATGTATATGGTATACGGACCCATTGTTTACAGTGCATAGTAACACGAACACCTGTTGGATTCAGCGTTGCCAAATCCATGTTTCTTTCAAATGGCTCCTGAGGGCACAATAATGACGCTACAACATTTTAGTATAAAGATTGTTGACTCAGAATTTTACGAAGAACATCGCCACGTATAGCTTTTCCGCCAATTTATACACACCCTGTATTTATAAATAATACATTGCAAAATTATTTGATTACCAAAATGTACAAAAAGCAGTACGCATAACTCGTTTTATTACAAAGCATTGAACATGTTTAACAGTCTACAAAGTAATATTTTATACAATAATTAGCTAAGTGTTTTTATTAAATCATCATGTCCAGTTTATATATTTGCTAATTTTAAGTAGCTAATTAGTTTAGTATAGTAGTTATTAGTTTATTCGACCTAAATAATCATTATTATTATAAACATCTGATGTGGCCAGGCACATTTCTTTATCATACTATAATGTAAAATAGTTCAGCTGCATGAGATTCTATTTATTTGAGATCGATCGTGTCTGGATTAAAATTAAACTAGTTAGCCAGGTGTAGCGTAACTACAGATCCGTCTGTAGAAATCATATTATAAAAATCAAGTAGTTAGTTTCGTTACCAAGACACGGTAGCTATGTAATGATTATTGATTCAATATAATCTCTTAAACCACTCGAAGTAAGACGTGTTTTTATTGTTCCTGTCTATTTATGTGGACATTGACTAATTACCCCACACCAGGATTAGACAGATATTGGGATACTATTGACAGTAGGTAGTGTCAAAACATCAGCGTTTAGAGCTGAAAAGATGTTTGTTCAAGTCCAATGGAACTGGATGTTTCCTCTAAGCAATTTCAAAGAATTTGGCAATTGAGCCGCCATTTCTGTAATTTCATCAAAATACAGTGGGTAGCGTCCAACACTGATGTTTTGACAATATCTACTGTCAATAGAATCAAAATATCTGTCAAATCCCGGCTAACTAGTTTTATTTTAATGCGGACACGACCGATCTCGATGAAATAGAATCTCATGCAGCTATATTATTAATTTTATATATAGTACGATAAAATCATGTGCCTGGCCACATCAGATTTTTTATTAGGTAGGTACTTTAAACTACGTATGTTTGAAACGTGCTATAGTGTTTCACCATCATCAACATTTCTCAGAGATCAACTAGTAAACATCATTATTCAATAAAAAGTTTTTTGTTCTCTTAAAAATAACAAAAATTAACCAAATTCCTCTTTCAACAATTAGTACCACCTTAAGTTTACCTGTGTCTGTACTATTTTATTTTATTTGTATTATAACCCCAATGTCAATCAGCGTTCCCAATATTTCATATTTATTTCATGTATCATGATTACAAGACCAACAAAACACGAAGGCAAAATTTACCGTTTCCGAAATATGACGTCCAGATTAACATTTTTCAGAAATAAAAAAACTTTCCGAAGCTAGGAACCCTAACTCAATAAAATTGATAATGAGGTACATCTAAAGGGCTGCCGCACTATGCGGGTATCTGGCCAATGATTGTCACTGGTGATGCTGCGCATAGCTTGACCTAACTCCATGTATTCACTTCATCAACATGTTAAAATTGAGTACTTGTTTTTTGTGTTTTTTGATTCTTCGTTAAATCAATGTCATTATTTATCACACCCATAAATATTCTGGACACACCCTATAGATGTATATAGTTAGAACTGTAATAACATAAGAACTGTAATTAATGAGCCGTAGATAAAACAATGTGTTTGACTCGCCCGTAATGGCTATAATACACTCATGATTTACTTCGTTCTCGTAAATTATAGCCTTCATTATGTGTTAGTGAAATAATACGCTACTATTTGAATTCAATATATTATAGCCTGTCAATTGAAAAGCGTACATACGTGCTATCAACGGAAGCCACAGAACTCAACTAGAAAAAGAACGTTATCCTCGTTCGATCCCTTATAAGCCGATTTGGCAAGCTCCTATAGGTTGTCGAGGGACGCATTACACGGCTCATTAGTTTGCCCTTGTACAGCGTGCATGGACAATATTGAAAATAACACACTGTAGTCAGTTGATACGACAACCGTATAATCCCCTTATAATGAAGGACTCGCTGAACGTTGGCTTCGATAACAGTTTCATCCCTGTCCAAACATCTCTAGCGCTTGAATTGGCTATTAATTGGAAGACAGGATTATCTTATCGAATGGCGTGACCTCTGTATGCATTTGCAATAATTAATTTTAATGGGATTCGCGCACTGGAAACAATTTCCATAACGCCAGATGGTTGGACAATTGCATATTACGAAATCCTTGGCACTATATACATAGTTATTAACGAAATATATGGTATTCTTTATGGTTATTAATTAGATTAACATTTTAACCAGTTAAAACGTTAGGTGGAGTCATTCAGGGCGCGTTTTCTACTTGTAAAACGTTTCGGTTTGAAGGACAAGATATGTAGTGAAATATGGAGTAATACTAGAAGGAACTAAGAACACCAACCATGACCCCTTCACCAAATGCAAAGTTCTGAAGAAAAGCTGGGATCACGTACACATGAAGCAACACCAGCAAGTATAGCATCAAAAGTAGTTCAGACAAAGCACCTCGTTAAAGTATCTGTAACGGAGTTCTCACACCATGCGATGTGTATCGCCAACGTTGGTCATGGGACTGCTACACGCATAGTAAAATTCGACACCTTGCACTCACTTTGCCAACATATTGACATTGATACAGATGGCTACACGGAGCCATTGACAAACGTTTGCGGCACACATCGCATCGTGTGGGAGCTCTAATAGACACGCTGAACGTTGGCTTCGATAACAGTTTCATCCCTGTCCAAACATCTCTAGCGCTTGAATTGGCTATTAATTGGAAGACAGGATTATCTTATCGAATGGCGCGACCTCTGTATGCATTTGCAATAATTAATTTTAATGGGGTTCGCGCACTGGAAACAATTTCCATAACGCCAGATGGTTGGATAATTACATATTACGAAATCCTTGGCACTATATACATAGTTATTAACGAAATATGTGGTATTCGTTATGGTTATTATTAGATTAACATTTTAAGGAGTTAAAACGTTAGGTGGTCATTCAGGACGCGTTTTGTACTTGTAAATCGTTTCGGTTTGGAAGAGAAGATATGTAGTGAAATCTGGAGCAATACTAGAAGGAACTAAGAACACCAACCATGATCCCTTCACCAAATGCAAAGTTCTGAAGAAAGGCTGGGATCACGTACACATGAAGCAACACCAGCAGGTATACCATCAAAAGTAGTTCAGACAAAGCATCTTGTTAAAGTATCTGTAACGGAGTTCCCACACCATGCGATGTGTAGCGCCAACGTTGGTCATGGGACTGCTTCACGCATAGTAAAATTCGACACCTTGCACTCACTTTGCCAACATATTGACATTGATACAGATGGCTACACGGAGCCATTGACAAACGTTTGCGGCACACATCTCATCGTGTGGGAGCTCTAATAGCCTGGTTAATATCACCTAGGCAAAGCATCTGGTGATTTTTTCGATGAAGAACATGAACTGTTAGCCGCAACTGGTAAATGTGCTGATTCAGGGAAACCTGGTGATAACGCTGGCTTAGAGAAGACATGAGCAACACAAACAAACCTGCCACAGTAAGAGTTGATGGACAAAGGAGTACCTTCCGGACAGCTTCACATAGAAGTTAGTCGATGAACAGTCTGCCAAGAATAGTCGTAAAAAGTTTCTAAATAGTGTACCAGGTAGTTCAATAACGTCTAACTCCGGTATTTTGAGATTCTGGGATTTCACGGATTGCATCTTTGTTGAGCTCATTTTCTATGTTAGTACCCAGGGCGCGCGTCTAGGGTTTTACGGGCCCTAGGCACACCTGAAATTTCAGGCCCCTCAACCTAGATATCGTGTATGATATAGGACAAATAATAAAAATATTTTTTAAAGAAATAAAAATCACATTTTGGTATGTTAATAATTTTTATTAAAATATTTGGTGAAAATATGTTATTTTACAAACCTAAAATGTTTTTTTTTCTGATTTTGGCATCAATAAACGTTTTGATGATATCATCATAGTAGAAGGTTTTACTTGAAAGTGTACCGCGCAATAATTTTTTACCAGCTTAAAATAGAAAATAAACCCTCGGCATTGCTAACTGATCGTGTTAGAAATAATCTTAAAATTATTTCGACATTAGGAGAGGTGGATTAAATTTTGTTATCTAAAATAAAATTTAACTTCTCTGAAGCAAATCCTGCAAAAGGCTCTGCGATTTTTAATAATAAATAATACTGTTCTATTTATATTCTTTGTTCATAGACATTTAAGTCTTTGTCATAAGTCTATAAAATTTGGGTAACTGCAATAAAATGTTTTGTTATTTCTATAAATATGGGGAACAATAACGTACTAAAATTATTTTATTAAAACCAAATAGTGGCTTTATAAGCAAGTGTAGGTCATCTAAAAAGTTTAGCACTTCTAAAAACTACAAATTTCGTTTTCTTCATTTTTTTTAAACTCACTTAAAAGTGTTGTGGGTTCTGCAGTTTATGTTATAGTTTTTCTTAGTTTTTTTCTCCTTAGCATTAGCATCCGTGCTAACTTAAAAATAATCTAGATACAAAAAAATTTAACGTCAATCTTAAATACAGGATGGTCGCCTTTTTTTCTCATTTATTTGAAGAGATACAAGAGTTAAATTCGGGCAAAAGCATTTTTTGCTGATCAAAGCAATTTCCAGATATCAAAAAATCATACAACAATTTGAATTTTCGATTTAAATTTTGTACATTTATACGTTTGTCTACATTCTTTAATGTGACGTACGTGGGACAGACAAACCAGCTGTTAAAGAATCGCATGAAGCAGCATGAAAATGATTGTAAAGATGCCAATAAGGATAAAAAAGAAAAAACCGCCCTTGCACTCCATGCATTTTCCAACAGTCACACATTTGACTTCCAGACAGTTAAAATTTTAGATAGAGAGGCAAATTACAGAAAAAGAGGTATAAAAGAAATGATTTATATTAAAAAAACTGAAAATACCTGTAATCTAAGAACTGACACGGATAATTTGAGCAATATATACTCAAATATGATCTCGCTTTTACCGACTTAATTTTATACTCTATGATAGGCAACCCATATGACATTGTTTTAAATTAGAATAGATTTATAACATTTAACCTGGCTGATTCGTGTCTTGTTCGTATTTTGTCATTCTGTGATGTCTGTTCGACCGAAGCATATGCGCAGTTTGATCATTTTTAATTTAAGTTTTAATACCTTCCATCTGAGGTAGGTTGCTTGTTTGTTTGGTGTAATTAGTGCTAACTTGTTGTATTTTGTAGCTATGAATATGATTTTAAATAAATCGAAACGTCAGCAAGGATGAAATAGTTTTTATTTGATTCAAGTGCTCCCTAACGCCATTAAACCAACACAACATACTCAACATTGTTCGAGCATTTTTGTGTCTCGCAAGGAAAAAACAGATAATTACGAGAGTTTTTTTTTAGATTTTAACTCAAAATCTCAAAAATGGTACCTAGGAAAAAAATGTTGACCTAGGACTCTCTAAGATACTAATGTGCTAAGACCCTTTAACTCAACTGAAATGTCTACATT
The DNA here is from genome assembly GCA_963966075.1 of Aphodius sticticus. Lineage (NCBI taxonomy): Eukaryota > Metazoa > Arthropoda > Insecta > Coleoptera > Scarabaeidae > Aphodius > Aphodius sticticus. The sequence goes on from OZ014511.1 coordinate 29,689,644, forward strand.
GTCCCTTTGGTCGTGACATTTTTACATATCCTTTTATATAACGAGCCACGGTACACCGAGAAAAATGTGAGTAAATTTATAATGGAAATATGCCATAGATTACAATTACAATAGATGTTGTAATTTTCCTAATATAATAGCGGGTTTGTTGATATTGTAACGCACCGACGCATGCGCTGAGTTTTTGATCATCTGTTGTGAGTTACGTAAGTTTAAAATAGTATGCCACACTTCAGAATAACGGCATTGTCTTTGCAGTTCACCAAGGAGTACCAACCAGTAGCGATTGATGTCGTGACGCCATGCTTGGCAGAAAGCTCTCAGTATAAAGTTTCTTCATGAAAATATACTTTCAGATTCAAGCTTTTTATACCCACCGAACGATAATGTGCAAACTATCTGTAAAGCCAAATTTGAAGATTAAACCAAATGTGAACTTTTCCTATTAGATTAACTTTTTTTGTGTCGATCTAATATGTGTTCTGGTTCTATTAGATACGAAGATGTAAAACATAGTGCACCAAGGTATAATGTGCTTGTCAGAAGTAGGTGTAACATGATTACGCATTGCCCCATATTTCTTGAAATTACATTAAAATCAGTGTGTGAAACCGGCCAAATTCTTGGAAAATCGCGCAGTGAATATACAATGACAATGTAAAAATACAATAGAGATGTAAAATTACACTGATTCTCGTAGGGCAAAAAAATGCTATTGCTACCGTAAATTCAAAATGATTTTTTTTCTCTGTGTAGTGACTCTCTAGTCTCGTCGAAACAATAGAATTAATCAATAAAATGCACTGCATGTACAAATGTATTTTCGGATTTAAACATGCCCTCTCGTTAATTCAATGAATTTCAACTCATTTTGTCGCCTTTTCATTGTTTATTAATTTTTATAATTTATAAAATAATATATATTTAGCACATTTATTAATAAATTATTTCAAACTCAACTAAGTCTTATCCAGGAATTATTACTATTTTGTCTGTTTTCAATGAATATGGTTGCCTTTATATTGTTCATTAATATGCTCTAAAAAGAACTAAACCCTTCGAACTTATGAATCAGTGAAATGTGTAAAACGCAGAGCACAGTCAGTGAAGTGTTAGTGGTTCTTGTTTAGGACAAAGTAAATATAGGACTTCAGTACCTAGTTTTAAGAATCCAGATTAATTAATCTTTTTTCAATATTAATTAGTTTCAATATGTTAAGCATCTTATGCTTATTAAAAAAAAATTAATATGCTAAAAGTAATGGTTGTCACTTTAAGTAACTATATAGTTATGCCGTGTGTCAAGATTTGTTAATGCTGACGTTTCGCGAACCATGTTGCTCGCTTCTTCAGAGCTAACTGAATACTGAAGACCTACCAAAGAAATCTCCCTTATATACCTAAATTTACACCTCACTGCGCACATCTGGAGCTACCGCTCCCATGTGCTTTTCCACCTGACCGCGTTAGGATCGATTTCCAGACCCTACTAATGTCACTGCCGTCCTCCCGATTAATGTTGTCAGGATGTTTGTAAATTTCGATGGCTTCTCTAATAAGCCTTCGATGATAATTACCCACCCTTGCCAACATCTTCACGTCATCGAAATCCATTAGGTGTCCCGACTTGTGGCAGTGTTGAGCAACAGCGGACTGTTGAATCTTGTCTAGCCGGGTGTCTCTACTGTGCTCCTTTCGGACAGACTGGACGAAGCATCAACATTCGATGCTTCGTCCAGTCTGTCCTACATAGCATATTCCGCACTCACATGTTATCTTGTATACCCCTTCGTTCTTCAGGAGTGGTGTGATATCCTTTGGGTTAGGCAAAAGATCCTTTATCTTAGCTGGTGCTCTGTACCTTACCGTGATACTCGATTTCTTCAGTAATCTACCGATTCTTTCTGATACCCCACTTACGTATGGTAAGCAAGCGCACCCCTTTGACTCTTGCGGTTTCTCTGAGACTTGCGGTTTTCTTGGTGTGACACCCCGTATGTCAGACGTAGTGTAACCATTCTGACGTAGGACCCACTCCAAGTGTTTCCGTTCGTCGTCCAAGGTGCTGGAGTCGCATACCTTGTCGGCTCTGTTGAACAAAGTGTTAATAACACGTCTCTTCTGTTGGGGATGGTGGTGCGATTTGGCGTTCAAGTACCGATCGGTATGTGTCTTCTTACGGTAGACTGTATGTCCAAGCATACCCGTTGACGTTCTGTATACCAGCATATCCAGGAAAGGCAGCTGATCTCTTCTATTTCCATCGTGAATTTGATGGAAGGACTAACATTGTTCAGGTGGTTAAGGAACTCAGTAAGTTTATTTCTACCGTGTAGCCAAACCACAAAGGTATCATCGACATATCTGCTTGGGTGCTTGGGTCAGACCCAGTGCTGAGACAATACTCTACAAGATCCGGTACATCGGTTGGTAGACCTAGAGGGACAAGTGTTGTCCGAAGACCTTCGACTGCCTCCTTAACCGGAACACACGTAAAGAGTGATGTTACGTCGAAACTTACGAGTATATCCTGAGGGTCAATGAAAACCTCCTTCAAAATCTGAATAAAATGTTCAGAGTTCTTGACAAAAGATGTAGTTTGTCCTATACTATAATCGGTTGGATGGTTTTCGACAAGTATGTCGCCTACAAATAGGTTGGGTTGCGCTAACGATTGGTCTCAAAGGTACGGTATCCTTGTGGATCTTTGGCAAACCGTAGATCCTAGGTGCACTAGGGGCTTGAACAAAAAGGCTTCTTTGTTCCTGTACGGGAATCGATGATGATTTAACCAATTCCTTCACTCGCCTTCCTATCTTATCTGTTGAATCCTTGGAAATTTTACGGTACGTATTCGGGTCCAAATAGATCGTTCATCTTCCTGTTGTAGTCCTCCTTGTTCAATATCACCGTTGCATTCCCTCTGTCCGCTGGTAGTACTGCGATATACTTGTTGTCCTTGATGGTCTTCAGAGAGTACTGCTCTTCTTTGGTTGTCAATTTGCTATATGAATTTCTGGCTCGTTTTCATTGTGCCAGGCTTAATAAATACTAACATAAATTTTTATTAATATTGCCATCTTTCTCTTATTTCTTAATTTGTTATTAAGACTGATGTCCAATGGCATTGATTATAGACTTTTAAATTTGGCCAATTTTTCTGCATTTTCAGTTTTAAACATGATTTCTCGATAACATCCAGTAAATGCCAACAAATATTCTCACCATTCTACAGTTGTCAAGAGATAATGTTTAAGCGACCCGCTGATTATTAGCAACAAAGTAATAAATAATAAAAATGCTAGAAAGCTTATAGCCAATATTATTGAGAGCAAAGGTATAAAACCGTAAACGCTGACATAAAATGAACAAAATTAAAAATTCTGCGGTCGTGTTCATCAAACATCAGATAAATATTCTTAATAACAAATTGACAATTAATATAAAGACAACAATATTGTTTTTAAATTTTCCTAGTTAACCAAAAATTGACATATTCTACAAACATTGACAAAGATATCCAAATTGGTATATTTTAATATTATAATTTTACTAACAAATACTTGAAAAGCAACCACATTCTGTAAAATAGAATAAATAAATTTTTTAAAACCAAGTAGCTTTCGTCTGAAATGTAATTATCGTCCTTTAATGCGCTTTCCTTACGATGCGATGGCTTAAAAAAGCTACTACACTAAACATACATAAAATGTTAAGTGATACTACTATTTACTTTAGATATCGATAAAGATTGTACCTACTATTCAGAAATTGCTCACAAAACGCGGAATGTTTACGGTTTGCCCTTGGCTTTTGCGCGTTTTTCCCTCGAATAAAATCCGACCTGTTGGGGCCATTTATCACTTTTCCACATTCCGACCCAGGTATCGCGCCATTAATATAACTGGCACATTAATCCCTTCCGTTTGCCATTTGTGCTGATTTTTAAGTGGGTGGACGTTCAAACAAAAGCACCAAACCGGAAACAATAACGTTTTTCACATTCTCCAAAAGTTTGGCGTCAGTTTCCCCATTTTTAGTATGACAAATAGCATTTGTATGCAAGAAATTATATACGGCCACATCCCTAAAATGGTACAAACATTTCTTCTAAGCTGGGGTTCACACAAAATTAAGAAGAATTAAGATTTGAAACTAATAAAACATTTTGCTAAATGCGATTAACCCTTACTGAATTTTTATTTTGCATACTATAAAGACTTACTATAAATGTGAACTGCAACTAAATTCACAAGATTATTTATGGAAATACGTAAAATGGACCATCGGAAACTAAAAATACAAAACAGTTTGAAAGTGTCTGCAGTAATGATTGCCATTTTGATCGATATAAGAGAACATCTATGAACTCTTTGTCCATCAAAGTAAATTAAAGTTTCGTCATTTGCAAAAATGGAGCGCTAAAATTGCTTGCCGGGTTTTCGATTAAAACTTTGTGAGCATTTGGTTATTTTCCGGGCTTACTGTATGGGTCACGAGATCTCTCCACCTTTCCGTCCTTCGAATATTTGTTATCGATTTGCAGCAGCGTAAACGTCCAGAGATAATCTGGATTCTAACAGAATTGATCAACCTGTGGGAATGTTGAAATAGCGTCTATGAATATACCAAGTATGAAAACCTCTGAAAAATTTGAAGATCTAATAGCCGAGTATTAGTACTTCCAAATAAACAATTTTATTGTACAGGGTGTCCTACGCAAGAAGCAAAAAACATGAATGGCCTTAAAAAATACAAACACGTATCTTCCGTATAAAAAGTTTTTTCTCCTATACAAGCATTCTGAAATTGGATATTTTTGATTGGTGTTATGGGTATTGATTGTATTTTCTCTTCGTTTTAGTATTGTTTGATATGTATTTTATTGTTTATGGTTCCTATTTTGTTAATATTTCAAGCAGCTGTAACTTTGAGAAGTTTTATATGAGAAGTTTTCCACATCAGAAGTTTTACTCACAATGACATTTACTTTCCAACAATTATTTTTGCGTGAAAAAAAGATATATAGATTATTTTTAATAGCGTAATACATTTGTTACCAAAATTATTAAGATACATAACTTAATAAAAAGTGAATATACTTGGTGTTCTATTAAAAGAAAAGGCATAAGTTTGCGTTGGTACGTCATTGTGGAATATCCTATATGCATGGAAATATTTTCTCTAGAGAGAATGTAGAAACGAGTATTTTGCTTCCTTAATGTTTCCAATAATGTCTTTGCATATAGCGTGGGACACCCTATATATTGTTTGATGGTAAACTGGATACTCCAAATTTTAATTACCTTAGCTGAAAACGATTTAGAATCTGTGAAGATATTATAAACAATACAAATTTTCACTTTTAATAAGTTCATATCTGAAGGCGACACAAGTAGGTTAGTTTGATTTAACGTCGTAATATTACCTATGTGTTTTTAATCATGTCAGTCCTATTAAAAGTGCTTTTATTTGTTAAAAAAGTGCTTTCATTTATTATTTTTTGCGGATAGGGGAGGCAATTTTAACACTCTTATTTTAAGTTGCTATATTAGTAGAAAAAGGTATTATTGTCCTTACATTATAAATTGATACTATATCAACGTCAACACCGTGTCAACTTATGTAAAGTTAGTTACGGTGGAAAGTTCTGAAATTAACAGCTTATATAGTAACGTAGGAGAATAAAGCAAACATGAAGCGAACCTTACCAGAACAACAATTATGCTACCATTCCGAAGCACGTGCGGTTAAAAACATGTGTGACAGTATAATTGGTACCATAAACATCTAGCTTGGGCTAACTGCGGATGTTTTTTAATCAAATATGCTAGTGATACCGCGTATTGCAAATACTCACAAATTGCTTCTAATTTCAGTCTCCCATGAAGTTTTGTTTTTGTTTTAATCTAGAAATGTAAACCTTTTATTGTACTGTGGATATGGTGTGAGTTAATATAACTACTTTATCTACGACTCACATAATAAGTTCATTGTCCACGTATCTATGACCATACAATCCCTACCATGATACACACCGGAGCTTATGATGACAGCTTTATACAATAATGACAGTTCGTTTGAATAATGACTACAATATTCAAACGATCTGTCAACTGTGTTTTTTAGTATAACTAACAGTTGCAAAGTCCTTACGGCATCAAATTACCTATAGGAAACATGTTTCAACACCACTGCTGACATAGAGACAATTTCACAACCTTCTCAGGAGTTTCCTGAACATCCTCTGGTCTCTCTCAGTGTCATTTTTTTCTAAAATCTACAATGGACCGCGTGATAAACGAATACAAGGAGACTGTAGAGATTAGCAGCCCAAAAAAAAAGAAGGAGGTAGACAAGCGACAATTTCAAATATTAATGATTTTGTGAAAAAATTGTACATTGCTTTTTGAATAAACAATTGAAAATTTCGACTAGACAATTTTAAACAAGACTTGTCCAGAATATGCAAAGATGTCAACGTTTGATACTGTATAACATGATGAAGCAAATTCACAAATTCCATTTTATATCAAATATTTTAAATGTTAGGTAATTTATAATATTTCAATTCCGACTTTATACGGCTATTATTATTATGACTCTGACTATTATTTACCCGTTGTTAAGTTACTTGCAGTTAAATTACTTTCCTCCGAATGGCAAGTCGGAGGAAAGTAACTTATCTCTCATGCCAACCTCATCTTTGATGACCTTCCATGCAGCTTTTTGGATGTTTGGTGCTTGCAGTATCGTATTTTCATTTCTGTGTTTTTTAAGTTGCTCAGCTTTCTCCCGATATTGTCTTTTCAATGCATTATACAGTTTGTATGCCCCCTGGTCTCTGCTTACAGTGCTTATAACAGCCAATGCATCCAAAGTATTTCTTAATTTCTTGAGTTCAGGTGATTCTACGGGCTTCCGGGTTTTTAACTTTAGCTTTTTTATTTTAGGAATAGTACAGCCAATAATATGTAGGAAAGTTTCGAAGCAATGATGGAATGCGGTCTCTGCATCTTGATATTCAAGCACACTCCAGTCCTCTCCATTAAGCATACTTTTACAACGGTAGATGTTTTCATCATTTAATAATCTCGTGAGAATTATCTCTCTTTTTTCAGGCGTCGATGTGACATCTATTTCTAGCACTTGGGCGTTATGATCGGAAATATGAAAATTTACTGTGTTTGCCCTCCATAGATCTTTATTTATATTCGTGAATATGTTATCGATGCATGTTTGGGAACTGTTTGTGACTCTTGATGGCTCAAAGTTTATAGGAGCTAATCCAAACGCCTCCATTAATTCCAACAACTGCTTAGTTTGCTTAGTTTCTTTCTAGTAATATATTTATATTGTAGTCTCCTAAGACAATAAAATCACTCTGAGAATATTCATGTGTTATTTGTTGCAATACAACTTCCATTCTGTTAAAAAAAGTGCTCGAACCTCCCTCCGGTGACCTATACGCAACAAGCACAATAATATTTGTATCCTGAATTTCCACCGCTGCTCCCTCAATCAGTGCTTATCAGTGCATTCACTTCGTATGTTTAAGGTCTTATACCTTGTACCTTCCTTTACCAGCAACATCACCCCCCCGTGCTGATAATCAGATCTTGAATAGTGACTTATTGCCACTTCAAAGCCTTCTATATTAACACATGCCGTTATTTCATGTTTTTGCCAACGTTCTGTTATGCCCACAATAGTAGCATCTACAATTTTTATTTGTTTACTTAGCAAATCGATCTTTTTTGTAATGCATTGAATATTTTGGTTCATTATTGTGAGTAATTCCTTTTTCTTTTGGTATGTTACTTTGCGTTCAAGTTTCTCTGGAGTCTGTATAAAAAAGGATTTACGTAAGCATTACTGGGCCATATATTTGAGTCAGTTATTTTGTGTTTCTCATCTGAAGGTACAGTAACTTTAAATAATGTGTATAACTCTGGCCATTTTGAAACTAGTTTTTCACACTTAACATATTTAATATGTTTATTTGTCAGATACGTCGTCAATTTTAGCTCTGTAAGATCTCTTTCTAATCTACAAACGTGGAAAGATACCAATCTTGTTACCCTAGAATTTCCTTGTCATCGCAAGTGCCCTGAATTGTACCAGCAAAATTCCTTTTAGATCTTTTACCAAGTACTGTTTTCCATTCATTCTGATTGTTTTTGCCGTCTTGGTTTTTCAGCATCTCGACTGAATCATTTCCATTTCGTGCCTTGTCTCCCAATACCTTTTGCTGTGAGGTCCCGTAGCGTTGTCTACCAATACTTACCTCCTGTCGGTTTGGTTGCAAACTCTTCCCTGCTGGCGGAATAGTTTTAGTTTTCTTTTGGTTAGTCATCGTTTTCTTTTCCAAAATCTGAGCAGTTTTGGAGTTGTCAATTTTATTTACGTCTTTGTTCGGAATTAATTCAATGTTGGGTGTTACTGTTCTCACGTTTTAGCCCCTTATTAATACCAAGTTCATCGTTGTGCATCTTACTGCTGATGAACAGTTTAATTAGTTGTAATTCCAAAAGGATTCCAGTTTTAAGTTCATCGATACTCTGCTTGACATCACTTTTCGTTGCTGCCATGCTAAGATCTTCGTGTTCATCACCTAAAACATTATCACACGATAAGTCTAGTTCGCCATTGCTTATTGTTGTTGTGTTCATAAGCGATTTTTCCCACTTTTCCAGGTTTGAGCGTTTTAGTCTTCCTCTCAGTTCCTCAATTTCCCTATCCTTGTTTTCTCACTGACAGTCATTCGATCCGGGTGTTATGTTTGCGCAACAAAAGACTTTGCCATCATCCGCCACGTAAGTACCAGTAATCTTCAGAATGCAGCTCGGGTGGTAGTTATTCATGCAGTTACTGCATGTTATGAAATTTTTTAAGAATACAGAACACTTATTACATTGTTTTTCATTTGCGCTTCTAACTGTAGGCGTCATCTTGTCGTAATAGACTATGGTATAAAGGTTGTCAAAGTAACACTAATGTGTAAATATGTATTCTCTTCTTTCGTTATTAAAGCAAACGATTATGACGTGATTATTAAACCTGGAACTGAATATAAATAAGACTTGAGTTGTGGATTCTATAAACCATGTATGAGACCAATGATGAAATGTTGACTTACGAAATCGCCAAGACAGTGCAATGCTCAAGCTCAAACAGTGGCAGAGCTAGAAAAAGCCAATACAATACCTAGGAAGATTGAAGGGCAACAATTCTCGTTGCAACATAAATTATGTATGTATGCAATTAAGTTAACCCATTTTACAAAATCACCTAGGAGCTATTCGGATGAGAATAGCACCCGGTTCAAGTAACACGAATATAACCTGGGATATCATATTCTCGTAAATTTATCCGTAGTACAAATGATTCATAATTCAAACATAAAATTGTGACGCTTGCAGAACGGGGAATGCGGATTGCGCGATACCCAGTTATATCCACGCTAGAACGTACAATTTCCACGGCACCCCAAGCGTGTAATAAGGTTTACTATCAGCCGGTAAGTTTACAAGATAGCACATCATCGTAGCCCGAAACTAGGTCAGTCAGTTCTTCTCCGCACACTCTCTAGAATTATAGTTCTCATTTATAATCACGGTCGGCGTGAAAATCGAAGTTGTAGATTCATGGTAGGAAATTCTGATCATGTGCAGTCTCGAGATTATTAATTCAGTCATTCAATATAGTTGTTAACCCAACCCAGAAATTCTAGTCGGCCAATTCTCCCTGAAGCTATACTCGCACCGATAGCATACGAAACAGCTGATGGAGGAACTTCAGAATTCAGAGACATACTTTGAAGTTATGTTGGCTTTGTTATATCTAAATGATTTATTGATACTGTTAATTAGTTGCATCTTTACGAATGAAAATGTTTAACGACATACTTTGTCAAAGTAATATTATAGGTTAATAATATGGTGACATACAGGCGGGATGTAAATTTTAAATGAATCAAAAATTACAGCCACAACCTGGATAACACAACTGGATTGTGCTAGAGACGCAAAGGTCCCTGGTTCGAATCCAGGCTGTGGCTGTAATTTTTGATTTATTTAAAATTTGCATCCCGCCTGGATATCACCATTTAGTATACATTAAACACTTTTCAATTAGGCCAATCTTTTTTCTGGTATATGTGGGTCCATAGGGACAACTTTTGATGAACTTGAAAATTTGAACTTCGAAAAAAAACGACCTTTGCGTTTCTAGCACAATGCTCTCTCGTCTGAGCTACTGAGGCCTATGACATTTGTTAGGGAAAATTGTCATATCTAGGTAAGGAAGTAGTTACTACCAAAGCCTAACCTATCATGACACCTATCAAGTGTCATCTACATGACGTTGGGTTCAAAAGTATAAAAATATGTAAAAGTATTTAGGTCTCCCGCAGAAGTACTAAAGTTTATAATTGTCTATAATTTTTTTTTAATGAACGATTGTCATTTTCTTTTTCAAATAGAAAAAGTTTAACATTAAGGTGCAAAATTAACGTATAAAAAATCTGATGTGGCCAGGCACATGACTTTATCATAGTATATACAAAATTAATAGCTCCATTAGATTCTATTTCATCGAGATCGGCTATGTCTGCATTAAAATAAAACTTGTAGAACTAGACAGATATGGCGATTAAAGCTGCGTTCGGATATTGTACTCCGTTGACACCGAGTACACCGTCCAAATGACACTTAAGTGTTATTGGGTGTAAAAAGTGTAACGGTGTACAATATCCGAACGCACCTTATATTGACAGTAGGTAATGTCAAAACATTAGCGTTTGACACTACCTACTGTCATTAGAGTCAAAATTTCTGACATATCCTGGCTACTAGTTTTAATACAGTACGACTGATCTCGATGAAATAGAATTTGCTCATGCAGCTAAACTATTGATTGTACCAAAAAATGTCATAGTCATAAATTATTCAGAATTTCCTCTGCTCTAATTTATTATTTAACTATTTCGACGAAAGTCCAGAAATGGCGGCTTATTTGCAAAGTCATTCAAAAATGCTAAGACTAAACCTCCAGTTCCTTTGGATCATTTTCAACAGAAAGCTTTTCAGCTCTAAGTTTGGTCATGAAACTTCTAAATATGAAGTTTTGTCCCGATACCTTTAGTAGTTTCTCCGGAATCGTCGCCACAAAAAACGGGTACACACACACATATACGCACACACACACACAGACTTTTGTACCTTGGTCAAAAATGTTCAGGGGACCCAAAAAGACATATTTCCGCTAAAAACTCAAATTTTTTTTCGGCATGATTACAATACTTTATAATACTGCGTATGATAAAGTAAAAATATATAACTAGATATATGTATTCGTACGGACATACCGTACCCTTCCGGACTTACCGTAATGATTAATGAATGTAAAGTAAATGGTGATATCCAGGCGGGATGCAAATTTTAAATAAATCAAAAATTACAGCCACAACCTGGATTCGAACCAGGGACCTTTCCGTTTCTAGCAGATGTCATAGGCCTCAGTAGCTCAGTTGGGAGAGCATTCTGCTAGAAACGGAAAGGTCCCTGGTTCGAATCCAGGTTGTGGCTGTAATTTTTGATTTATTTAAAATTTGCATCCCGCCTGGATATCACCATTTACTTTACATTCATTAAAAAATATATTACTCTAATGCAACATTTAGATCGCCTGCAGTTTATTTACATTCGATAGAACTTTTACAAAAATGACCATATTCGTATAATTTAAAAAATATGGTTACATGTTGATAATGTTGTTGTTTATTTGTCATTAAATATTTTACTATGTGCGTACATATGGGCTTTAAAACAGTTCGTTTTAAATGTATAAAACACTTTTTTTAAAACATGTTTAAAACAGTTTGTTTTAAATGTTTAAAATAATTTGTTTTAAACATGTCTAAAAACAAATATTTTGTTTTAAACTATTTTATTTTCAACTTGTTTAAAACAGTTTGTTTGAAATGTTTAAAACATGTGTTTTAAACTACCGAAATTTGGACAACATATATAATTATTTAATCAGAGTTGTATGCTGGTCTTCAAGATTTTTATGCATGGATCAATTAAAAAATCAAAAAAATATTTAAATATTGTATCTATTAATAAAAAGAAAGTTTTTTATAAAATATAATAATACATTCAGTAATAGCATGTAGCTACAATAAACAATAGTATCTTACATTACATACGAGCCGCGAATCGGCGAGTTTTGTTATTTTCCACGAGTATGTAATATGCGTTAAAGCTCGAGTATTGTACATAATTTTACCTACGACCGACAATTTCAATAAATTGTATCAAAAATGACAAACAAATACAGGTAAGAATATTTGACGGTTGACCAATCAATATCAGTATTCGCGCGACATCTATTGCAACTACGGAGAACTTTGTCTGAAGTGTCGATCGAAAATTCCAGTACAAATTCAACATAAATTATCACGTCCTAGTAAGAATACGTTACAGCTCGAGTATTGCACTTACGACCGAAAATCTCAATAAATATAAATTGCATCAAAAATGACAAATAAATAATCAAAATATTCGCGCGGCATCTGTCGTTATGATATTATGTCGTGTGTTAAAAACACAAACGCACAGCCAAAGGCACACGTATGTTATAAGCGATATACGTGCTATGCAGTCCGTGACGTAAGGGACATTTACACATACGGTCGTAGGTAAAAACTTTTATAATAACATAATAGCATACCGGGTGCCTACGCCATAGGTACTCCGTTTTTTTATATAACTGGACGAATGAAATTTGGGAAAGTGTTAATAGACAAAATATTCCATTATTTGGAATACTATATTATATTATACTATATTCTTTGTGTGATATAAACTATCAGTATGACATTCTGAACACAAAAATATATCGATCGTCAATTTTTATCACGAACGCAACGCCAAAATAACTTTTTTGTGTATTAACCTTGGTGGCTATGAATTGATGAAAATAGTCGAAAATTGTCAAATAAACATTAACTAAATCGATTTTGGCCGACATTGCAGTACTGGCGCCCTAGCGTGACAACAAAAAAAATCATTCACACAACAGATTTCACTCAGATTTAACTGAGAACTGACGCATGAAAAAAACGCCGATGAAAATGTTTACAAATAAAACAATTGCGTGATTTAAAACATGTTTACAACAATTTTTATTCCTTATTTAAAAAATGTTTTTATGGGTGATTTAAAACATGCTTTTTTTTCATGTTAGACATTTTTTTTGCGAAGTGTTTAAAAACATTGTTTCATGTTTAAAAACATCATTTTATAAAAAAAACATGTTTGTTTTGTTAGAAATAAAAAGAACGTTTTTTTTATAACAACCCTGGCTACTATACATTCGTTCTCAACACATCATATCATCAACTTTGAATATATTCATGTCTTGGTTGAATACTATATTTTATACCTTATATAGGATCTTACCATTTACACAACCTGAAGCATATATATGTATTCCGTTTTTAGTGTGTACATACCCATACGAAACCGTACGTAGTTCGTCGTGTTCGATTAATAAACCTCCGAGAGTCTTCCTTTAAGCTAGGAGTTTTAAGATTCACGTAACATTTATCCTATACCTCTGATATGTGATATAGTGAAGTATTTGATATTCCTTCCTACGTGTCACGTCAATAAACCGTAACAGCCCCCACGGGCTAGACGCAGTCGAAGAATCCACCGAAATGAATACGGTTAGGAAATATGAATACTCGTATCCCATCGTTATTATCAAACATTGAGTCTCTGTTTAGTTTGTTAATCCTTGACCTTTGTAGTAGAACACCTTCACCAATTCATTATGCATGAAATGTTTGAATTATCTATTATTATTATTATTACTTTTAATAAAACTTCAAATCAAATGATTAATGTTTTATGAGCTTACAGGGAGGTTCTAGTGAAATCGTTTTTTATACCCCCACATTTAATGTGGTGAAGGTATATTGAGTTTGATTCAACTTTTGTAACACCCTTAAGGAGGCGTGGCAGATATATAGACTTATATATATGGATTTGATCAGAATTGAAAACTGAATCGATTTAGCTATGTCCGTCTGTCTGTCCGTCTCTCCGTCTGTCCGTCTGTCCGTCTGTCCGTCTGTCCGTCTGTCCGTCTGTCCGTCTGTCCGTCTGTCCGTCTGTCCGTCTGTCCGTCTGTCCGTCTGTCCGTCTGTCCGTCTGTCCGTCTGTCCGTCTGTCCGTCTGTCCGTCTGTCCGTCTGTCCGTCTGTCCGTCTGTCCGTCTGTCCGTCTGTCCGTCTGTCCGTCTGTCCGTCTGTCCGTCTGTCCGTCTGTCCGTCTGTCCGTCTGTCCGTCTGTCCGTCTGTCCGTCTGTCCGTCTGTCCGTCTGTCCGTCTGTCCGTCTGTCCGTCTGTCCGTCTGTCCGTCTGTCCGTCTGTCCGTCTGTCCGTCTGTCCGTCTGTCCGTCTGTGTACACGATAACTGCCGTAATTTTGAAGTAATTGATCTGAAATTTGGTATACAAGCTTATCTCTTAAAAAGTAAGGACAAGTTCGTGAACGGGCAAAATCGGTTCACGTCAATTTTTTTTTTAATTTTACGGTGGGGGTGTTTTAACTTCAGCACGGCTGAAGATAATTTTCTCTAATTTTCTCTTCGGTGACCAGCCGTAATTCTTACGCTAATTAATAATAATCTGAAAATATATGTACCATAATAATTTTGGCTTTCACGATAACAGCGAAACTGAAATTTCGAATTTTTGTTGTTGGTTTCAGATACTTGTATTCCAAACAAAGTAACAAAGTTGATATAACTATGGAATCTACTATTCAACACAATTGTATAAATAAAAGTATTCTAGGTAATTCTGCAGTAAAGTTTTGGCATTTTGTATTTGCTTATAACGCTTTTGGCTTGATTGCTATGAACACCAACATTGCTTATTTTTCTTTTTTATATGGAAATTTTTGCGAAAAAGACACAAGTAAACTTTATAGCCGGTTTTCCACCAAAGGGACAAAGCATAAACAAAACAGCAACTCGTGTCGAAAAAACGAAAACATGATGTGATTAGAAAGTTTGTGTAGACTCGAGCCTCTTGCGGCTGTTTTTGTTTTGTTTTTCATGTCCCGATCGAAAGCGGAATTATCAAAGGGTGGTTTCGGTGTGTTTACGAACTCGGTCGGAGCAGTGGAAACAAGTGACTTTGTTTCAGTTTTTGGATTATCATATTATCATATTGAACTCACTGGAAACAGACCAGACAAAAACTAACTTGCGACACAATACTGTCTGCTTGGTGAAGACAAATGCTTCTGTTTTGTTTTAGTTCACAGTATTCTTTAATGTTCCATAAAAAACGAAAACAATACATAAACTCGACTATCCGTTTGTTGGAAACCCGGAATATCTGAAACCCTGATATTTTGTTCATCTGCGCTTTTTAAGCACGGCATTTCTTGTTCTTCGGCGACAAGACAAAAACGAAAAGACCTTATACGAAATAAAGCTTTAAAGATTGAATTTGTATTCAGTACAGGAACATCTATCATACCGCCTATTTAGTTTCCAGTTCCAATTCCAATTAGGAAAATATTCCAAAAATTTTAATTTTTAAGAGTCAAGGTAATTTTAAGTAAGTAAGTAAGTAAGTAAGTAAGTAAGTAAGTAAGTAAGTAAGTAAGTAAGTAAGTAAGTAAGTAAGTAATCCTTTATTCACCAAAAACCGTTTAAAATTACAAATCATACAAGTAGAATTTCTATAACTTAGAATAACAATTCAGTATAATATAATTTTGTATGTAAAAAAAATAAAAAATAAAATGTAATACTTTGTAAATCATACTACAATTATACAAACAAACGTCTACCCAACTGTATAATAACATTTCCAGCAAACAAAGGCGTCCTTTCGGCCTGAACGGAGACACCACATAGCACAAGAGTGCTGTGCGTGGCGAAAAATAAATCTTTTAGGAATCGAACGAACGCTGACAGTGAACTCATTGTGTTTACGAATTAAAATCACTAAATAGTATTAATGAGAAGCGAGTTATTAGTTTAGCGAGACGATTACGTGCACATGTTATCGTAGAAAATACAATCTACACCATTGCGCGGTATAAATCATCCAACTCAGCATCAGAGATCGATCTTAACCGCCCTTTACAAAGGTAACTGAAATTTGCATTTGTAGTAGTTGTATTCTTGGATAAGAGAAATTGATTAAAAGTGTTATAAATTCTGTGAATGTGAGCCAAGAAAAAT
Source organism: Aphodius sticticus (assembly GCA_963966075.1). Taxonomy (NCBI): domain Eukaryota; kingdom Metazoa; phylum Arthropoda; class Insecta; order Coleoptera; family Scarabaeidae; genus Aphodius; species Aphodius sticticus. The sequence continues at coordinate 29,705,917 of OZ014511.1, forward strand.
CTTTCGGTATGAGACTTGTTATGCTTTAGTGGTCTAGCAACGTTTTGTATAGAGTTTCTTGTGGAATAACCATGCTCAGCGAATTCCAGCATTGCCGAATGATGGAATACATATTTGGCCACTTCAAGAGTATACAATTTCCTCAGCGAAAAAGCCTCGGTCAAGTCGAACAATGCGTCCGTCGGGTAGCCAACAGGCTTAAATAACATAATTTTTAATATCATTTTTTGTGCAATTTCTACATTTGTGATTAGGTAATTTGATGCCCCACCCCAAACAAGAATACCGTATGTAATAAGTGGTTGTACAAGAGCATAATAGAAGGTGATTAGCTGTTTTTTTGTTAATATTTCTCGAAGTTTTTTGAAAATGAAAAATAGCTTCCTAACTCTAGAGCATAAGTTATTTATATGATCATCCCAACGAACGCACTGATCAACCATCACGCCAAGATACCTCACGGATGAAACTCGACTGAACCTATTCGAGCAGGTACAGGCCCGAACACGGCAATCATCCGCATGAAAAAATAGCTCATTTACAGTAGGTATGCAGAGTAAGAAGAAAATGTGATAAAATGGGATATTTCTGTGTTTAAAGATAATTTGTTTTTGTTGAGCCAAGACTTTAAATATCTTAAGTCAGCCGAAGCTTTCCCCATTACAAAGTCCAACGACGCGCCCTCAAGAAAAAGAACCTCGGCATACGCAATCATCTCAGAGCAAAGGTTAATCTCGAAAAGATCATTAATATAGACAAGAAAAAGCACCGGGCCCAACACCGTACCCTGTGGCACTCCGCAGGTCACCAGTCTCTTGGAACTACTGTGTTCATTAATTTTTACTTGTTCATACCTTTCACTTAAGTAGATCCTAAACAATGCCAAAGTATTGCCTCTACAACCATAACTTTCAAGTTTACACAACAAAATTTGATGATCCACTGTGTCAAATGCTTTTGACAAGTCTAGGAAGGTTGCGATACATGGCCTAGACCTGTCCAACGAACCATAAACAAGTCTCATTAAGTGTGTGATGGCATCATTTGAAGAGCGATTAGATCTAAACCCGTACTGATTGTTATGTAAGATATTATTTGTCTCAAGAAAATGCACAAGACGTCCGTTTATCAGTTTTTCAAAAATTTTTGAGAGATTGCTAAGCAACGAAATCGGTCTATAGTTGCCGGGCTCCAGCCTGAAACCGCCCTTAAAAATTGGGATAATCAAGGATTCCTTCAGGGCGCGAGGGAAACAACCCTCCTGCAAGCATCTACTGAAGATGTAGCATAGTGGTTCCTTAATGAATTCCACAATTTCCTTCAGAACATGGCTGCTAATGTTATTAATTGTGAATGTTGATTTGTTTTTGATGTTTTTGATGGTACTTAATAGTTCACCTTCTGTAATAGGAGTAAAATAAAGGGAGTGAGCTGTTCTGAGTTGGGTACGTTCTATTTGGTTGGGTACATTTTATATCGTCTTTTATTGAGGAAGATTTATTCGGGCCAATTTCGGTGAAGTAATCATTGAAAACACCAGCTATCTGCAAAGGATCATCAATTGTAATGCAATTCTTGTTAATCTTTGCTATGCTGGTGGATTTTTTGGCTTATTTAAAAAAATACTTGTAGCGTCCCAGATGCTTTTAGGTTTACTATCCTTATTAATTAAGTTAATAAAGTATTGTTTCTTGGTGATTTTTATCAATCTTTGTATTTGTTTCTTGTAAAAGTTGTACGTATTACGTAATTCATCATTCAAGGGGTCTAGTTTTGATAGTTTGTAAAACTTATCTCTTATTAAAATTGATTTAATGATACCCTTGGTTATCCAAGGCGTTCTTTTCTTATTTTTGCTATTTGCTACGAATGGCGAAGAACTGTCCTTAACTGATGAATTAATGCAACCCAAAAAACTGTCTAAACATCTGTCGACACTAAAAGCATCGTTAATGATATTTTCCCATCGTGTCTGTCTTAGAGTATGGACCAACTTAGCGAAATCAATTTGGTACGAATGTAAATTCTTTGCCGCAGAAGTACAGCCCCCTCCGGCCGCCGGAAAGACAATGTTGGCTATTGTAGGGTAATGATCTGTTATTTTAGAGTATAAAACTATTGGTTGAATCAGAACAGTATTTGCATTCAATCTCATGAAAATATGGTCTATGCAACTTTCAGAACTATTATGTACGCGTGTGGGTGAATTTATGTATGATATGATATGAAGCCCTTACTGTATAAAGTATTTAAGTAATTATGAGTATCTCTATCTCTGTCCTGAATATTAATATTCATATCACCGACAAAAATTTCATCACTGAATTCACAAACCTCCTCAATATAGAGTTCGAGAGCAGCGCTAAAACATACGTTTGAAAAACCTGGAGACTTGTAAATTATATATGCATTTTTAAACCATTTGTTTGTTACATTTTTCTTGACATTTTTTCGATAATTTTCCCATTTTCTAAAAGTTACAAAATTTGACATCATTGATTCTTTGAATTAAAAATATAATCCTCTACTAATGCCAGGAAAAAAATACAAATGTGCACTTCACATAATTCCTCTCTATAAACAGATTATAGATCACGATCACATAGCAATTGTACGCAGCATTAGTACTGTTGAATGGGGTTGCTTGAAAATTAAGGCATACGTGATGACAAATTCAAATTTTAGTAAAGTAATTTATTAGAATAAATTATCCTGCAGGAAACTCAAGTGAGTTGCAAACCGCCAGACTAGTCGAAAACGACGTACAAAAAAGGAATAATGCTGGTGTATTTTGACGAGCAGTGAAAAAGCCAATAAATTCGCTCCTGATGGATATACTGTATTCCCATTCCCATTCAACAAAAAGGTTTCTTCTTCGCATGACTCCTTCTACAGACAAATGAGGTCCTTGTAATATATCTGAAAAAAGTTTCGTTTTTTCCACTCAAACGTCCCGGGAACGCTCTGACATCTGTTGGTGAAATTTGGATATAGTATAGATATAGAGATGATACAGGTGCTATCAAGAGCAAAAAAAAATATTTTTATTGAATTCATATACAAACAAAGCGCTAAAAGTCCCCTACTTTGTCTAATTTGTAGCGGCAAAATGGAACAGAGTTCTGCTCAAAACTCCATGTGGTCATCTAGACCAGTGTTTTATCCATCGGTAAAATGTACGAAAAACAGGCATGTTTTGGTACAAATCAGCAGTGGTAAGTAAGGTGCTGCCATCTATTCCGGTGTACTAACTAGGACCGCCTCTATTTTGCTGGAGACGCCCACATTGTCGTGGCGGTTTCTTTGTAAATAGAATTGGATCTCAATAGAATGACTCGTACTCGGTGTTACACATATTTCGACGAGGGAAAGATTTGTTCACCGCTGTCGCTGACTATGTCGGCCGCACTAACTAGTAAGCGGATGAAAAAGGTGGCGCCGTAGTATGTCTCGTCAAAGGGACAAACAACACTTCCGACATTTAGATCGGCTGTCTTGACGGGTTCTCGTTAACTTTTCTCTAAAATTTTTTTAACCGATTTCATTATACGATACGTTCTTGGAAAGCCCACAACGTGTTGAGCATATGGTAATCATAATTCCTACCTCCAAATTTGAAACAAAAGTCTTTATTTTCATAAATTCTAAACTCTTACATACTGGTCTCACGGAGTCTCACGGAACTGTTCCATTAGAAGTCATTGATGTACCACTATTTCTATATGTTTGAAAGGCTGGAATCGGGATTTACTCAATCCGAACTTTTGAACAAAATACTCTCGAACTGACTCTCACTTCCGGTCTACCGGAAGTTGTTATCAACTTCGTTACTTTAAATGGAATCATATAATATTTATTTAATTGTTTGCTTTTACTTATTTTTGTCAAATAAAACACTCTCTATCATTGCAGACTGGGGTTCCCTATTCATATCTTTAATAGTTTTTTAAGTATTGATAAGTTTGTGTTAAATAATTAAAATTTACCTGATATTGTATTAGCGGACTTTGATATTTTGACAGGTATTTATTTATTTTATTATCTATGACGTTCTACAACATAATTTTTGATGAATTGGTTCTTCTAAATATTGTAATTCAACAATCAAAAGAAACTGAATAGAAATAATTGTGGATATTCATTCATGCATGTAAGTAACATTTAAAAAACCTCTTGTGCTCATTAAAAACTTTGTACATTTTAAATGTTTCCCATAAATTTTAAATGAAATTGTTTCCCCTATTTTGTACCCCCAAACAGCATTTTTTGTTCAGAAATTAATTGCTCCAGATTATTCAAGATAAATACCACACATCACCATAAACGTTTATTAGGATGAATTCACAAAATTCAATCCTCACCGATTTACATGAATAAAAATATAATCTTTGTCACCACGTAAATATGAAATATCAATAATAAATACATATAATATACAATTATTTATCAATAGTTATTTTGCTTATTATTACTTATTTTGTCAAAAATTGATAAATTGGTTTGTCGATATAAGAAATCCGACAAAAGGTGACCGACGGTTCTAAAAGCAACAAACAATGGTTGCCTTTGGCGGCTCGAGGTGTTTCCTCATTCGTAGAGCCGAAACTGTGACAAAAAAATATGGACCTTACGACTAAATGCGTACCTACTATAATAACACGGAAAAATGTATGTTACCGTGAAATACGAATGCCGACTACAAAATTATGTTTATAGACGGGTAGGTGCAATAAATGAAGGGAAAAAAATTACTACGTACCGAAAAAATAATCAAATCAAAGTAGTTCAACAGTTAATTGACGTCAAAATAACTAGATAAAAATATTAGGTATCTATAATTTGTTTCAATCATTTATTTTATATGATTTATTTGGTGCATGGCATAAGTAAGATTGCGTAATGTGTAAGAAACTAGGATATCCTAACGCTAGGATATCCTTCCATACCCCTAGGCATGTCGCCAGACGATGTCCCCCACTTTATTGCTCGAAACAAATACACGCCCACTTTTCTGTTCCATTTCGCAGTAACTGACGTGTACTATTTAGAGTGTCCACGCGTCGCCTATTTCGTTTGAACAGCTCTATCTCATTCTGAACTTTCGCCGACTCGTCGATGGCTTGCAGCGCAAAACATGTACAAACCAACTTAAGAGGCTATTCTTTGAATGCGACAAGATCACATAACTAACAATATAAAGAAACAAAGTGTGGTATTTTCTTCTTGTTTGAAAAAGATTATACCCAAACGCCCCAGTTACAGTCTTAAATCGTTCGCAACGATAATCAAATATGTATTCACGGAAAACGTATTTCATCAACCAACTCTTCAAAACTAAAGACCTACAATAGATGATGACAGATAAAAACTATATTTTGCCAACTCATTTTTTGTGTTTTTTTTTATTTTTCGGATAAATATTATCAACGTACAATACATCCTGTATACAGTGTCGTCCAACATTGGCCAGTTTGAAATCTGGCCACCCTATATTTTATGGACTTACTGTCCTGAAAATAACAACGTTTAGTGGGCGTTTTCACTTGTGAAAGAAAAGATAAGCAAGCGCCTAGAATATGCGATATCTCTTAATAATCAGTAATCGTTGATCTCAAGAAGTAGAACAGCTAAATCACCCTCTGGTGCGGGCATTGGGAATTCGGCTCGTGCACCCTAATTTATTAATCATCCAACGCGACCGTTTGACCTCTGCGTTACCGTCGATGGATAAATTGTTAGTCCGAAATCCGAAACTTGTCGCCGACTATTCTCGCACTAATACTACAAGCAGAGGCGACAGATAGTATCGCGTTGCCTGTGGGCGTTAGATGGTACGGACCAGTAATTGCGAACCGGTTTCCCGCCAGTACACAATCGATAACAATATAAATCAACGTACCCTGTAGTGTCCCAAGTCGTTAACTGTGCAGCTGAGCACAGCCTCTCTACCAACGGCTGCCGTCACGTTCTGTATCGGCTCTCTGAAGTCCGGTACGGGATCTGGGGACAACGCTGACGACGGTAAAGGCGGCGATGTCGGAACCCCAACAAAGTTCAAGTCGTCCGCTGTAACAAAGCGACAACATAAGGCGCTTTTCGATAAGTCTCGACATAACTCGTGACTGCACACTAATTGATTTATCTGAGTAACATGCATAATTGGGGTGCATGAGAACGTTATATACCTTACTCTATCTTCTCGTATTTGTAATTAGATTGCTCATTAGTGAAGCTAAGATATCAATCACGGGAAATCCAAGTCTAGGCAAAAATTGGTATGTTTAATCACACTAAAATTGTATTAAATAAATGCTTTGTTTCCTAAAATCGGACAGAAAGCATTGAAGATCAATTCAAAAGCTTATAACCGCATTTAACGAAAAAACGTACTTAAACGGTTCCAAAAAAAAATTTCAAAAAATTTCTATTTACGTTCGAATACGTTTATGACCAGAATCATTAAAAAATAAATAGATTGCGAATCATACCGCCAGTTAAAGTTGATTATCTCTGACGTATTGCTAACCGTGTGTTAGTTTGACATATACAACAAATGTTTGACATTCCCCGAGAAGTTCTAATAAACGCTTGACAAAGCAAAATAATTTTATTTAAGTTTCATTATACAGCGCTTCCCAAAAGTAACGGATAAATTCAATAAAACCTTAAATAAAAATATTTCAGAAAAATGCTCTGACACGTCGATTTTTATTTTTAAATTACTATCCTGACATACACTTTTCAGCCCCCCACCCCTTCGCCCTAAGGGGTGGCAACCCCAACTTTAAAAATTCAAATAGCAAAGTACCCCTTGCGATATCTCAATTGATAGATTTTTTTATTCTGAATACAACTAAAAAAAGATTATCAAAATCAGTTGATAAATAACAGCGATATTTACCAAAATGTATTCAAAGAAGAACGTCAATATTCGAGTAAGCGCTGTTGAAGCGGGCATAGCAATATCGTTCAAACAATTGCAACTTGTTTTTACTTATGTCAAACACAATTCAGATTTTTCGTCATTGAAGAAATAGTAGCAAAATGAGATATACAGAAACCGAAAGAATCGAAGTTTTAATGATTGGGTTTGGAGATAGAAGCCGGACGCATGACGAAGTTCGTGTTTTGTTCAATGAAACGCACCCGGACCGTCCGCCAATATCGGAATCTACAGTAAGTCGAATCGAAAACAATTTTCGCGATCTCGGTCATGTACGGGATAAGCCTAAGGCAGGACGTCCATTGGCCTTAATTGAAAACCGACAATTGGATGCTATTTTAATGGTGCAAGAAAATTCAACCCTTGCGGAGGTCGCTTCACAAGTTAGTGCGTCAAAAAGCACAGTGTCCAGATTATTTCGAAAACACAAATTTCACCCGTATGAAGTGCACTTGGTACAAAAATTGTCCGATGATGACTTTGATCGACGAGTGCAGTTTTGTGAGACAATGATGGAACTGTCTAATGAAAATCCTTGCTTAATTAGAAACATCGTTTTTTTCTGTTGAGGCAACATTTTGTCTGAATGGCACCGCCAATAAACAAAATTGCCGTTACTGGGCTCGTCAAAATCCGCATTGGATGGTGGAAGCGAACACACAATATCCTCAAAACCTTAATGCGTGGGCTGGTGTGGTGGGTTCTAGAATTATTGGACCAAATTTTTCGACGGAACACTGAATGGTGAACGTTATCTGAACTTTCTACGAAATGAACTACTACCTACTTTAGCGGTGTTGTTTCCCAACGCAGAAGATCCTGATAGACACAAGGACAGAATTTGGTTACAGCAAGACGGTGCGCCTCCACATTATGCGCGACAAGTTCGAGAATACCTCTATCAAGTATTTCCTAATCCAAATATTTTCAAATTTCCTAATGGATTGGTAGATGAAGGCTTATTGAATGGCCAGCAAGATCGCCAGATTTAACCCCACTAGATTATTTTCTTTGGGGCTATTTAAAAAGTAAAGTTTATTTTAATAGACCTGTAAATATTGAGTTAACGCCTCAAGGAAAGAATTCCTGCAGTAATTCACTTAATGACTCCAGGAATGTTCGAAAACTCGAAATAAAATGTTAGAAAATGTTCAACAAGCGTTTGGGGATAGATTAGGGCATTGTCTCGTCGTTAACGCGCAGCACTTTGACAATTAATTAAGGATTAGTTAATTAAATTTTGTTATTCCTCAATTTCGTGTATAAATAAATTTTGATAAATATCGATAAATATATATAATTTTTTTTTCTTTGTATTCAGATTAAAAAAGTCTATCAATTGAGGTATCGCAAGGGGTACTTTGCTATTTGAATTTTTAAAGTTGTGGTTACCACCCCTTAGGGGTGAAGGGGTGGGGGGCTGAAAAGTGTATATTAGGATAGTAAGTTAAAAGTAAAAATCGACGTGTCTGAGCATTTTTCTCAAATATTTTTATTTAAGATTTTATAGAATTTATCCGTTACCTTTGGGAAGCACTGTATAACACTATAATCCCTATTCCATAGAGTTCCAAGTGTCACTTGTGAAAGTGCCACGTGGTTCAAAACAACGTTCACAGTACAGCAATAGAAAAATGACTTGTCTAAATCTATTGAGCATGAGCATTGCATGTAATGAACCAACTTTACTATACAGGACGAGTCATAGCAATGCAGGTGTGTTGTAAAAGAAGAGTTTAGGTTGCAAAGGTATTTAATTGTTGCCAAATAAATGGTTAAAAGGACTTTTAAAACTACATGTTGAATCTATTGTCTTACAGATATTCACTTTGTTGAATAATAAACAAAACCAATAGGTACCGGGAGAAGTACAGAGAACCAAATTCGTTATACAGAGGACATAGTAATCTATTTTTTTCAACAAAGGTTTTCTTCAATTTGTAATTTATAATTTATAATTTGTTGTATATAATGTATATAAGGTATATAATTGTTAGTAGGTATGTCATATAGTTAGTTATTTTTAGCAGTTTCTGTGATTTGAAATTTTTTTAAGAACCTACCGTTATATTGCGTTCTATAAAGGGTGTTTGGTAGTTGAACGTAAAGTTTTTAAGGGGCGATAAGAAGGGGCTATTTAGGCCTTATTTAACCAACATAAGCATCAAACTAGGAAATCTGCGTGAGGAACTATATTAAGGTTACAGGTTAGAATACTTCATCTTATTATATATTTCTTTTTAAATTCCAAATATCACAGAAACTAGCCTAATAGCTACATGACATTTTTTCTATACGTTGAAAACCGCCTAATAGGCATTAATGGCAGAAAGTGCATAGATGTTCATCCAAACTAAAACGAAAACTCATCTATATGTTATTTGAGAATGACTAAGTGCTAGAATAACTCTGTACATCGTATCTAATTTCTTTGGAAATCAGCATCTACCTATTGGCTTTGTTTATCACCCGACAAACTGGAAAAGCGACCCCCAACCACATTTTCTTCATAAACACATGCATATATCTCAGAAACTATTCAGTTTGCAACATTTTACCGGAGATACAATTAGAAAGACAACTTTTTCACCATTCGTAATGTGTTAAAACAGGGTGTTTCAGTTAATAAAAATAAGGTATTTTCACCACGCTTAACTACTACACACTGTACAAATGGAAGTATTTTTCTATTGTGGAAAATGATGGGCCAAACAACTTTTGTATGAAGCATATTTATCTTTCTCTTTATTTATTTATTTATTTATTTCTTAATACAATGGAACTATCGCCCTATGCGACATTAATGAATCACCCTGTATAATCTACCGGACGACCGATATTCCCATTTCCTTTATTGTCCTTCATTCCTGATTCCAATTTTTCAGATCTCTATCATTCGAACATTCAAAGATGAGTTAAGTTGGGACTACCCCTTCACAAACACTGTATTGTTTATTTATGTATGTTATGTTGCTGTGGCAGAAAAGCCACTGATACACTTTTTTGTTTCATCGTTAAGGTTAAGCTGTAAGGTCCAACAATATTGTTATTAAATTCTATTATTTCCGTTCTTTTTCCTACTGCAACATCGTTGGTTATTTGATACCATCTATATAGTATCATATATATCTTTAAAATTGCAAAAATATTCTGTGAAATGCTGTAATTTCACAGGAAAAGTACAGTAATCTCACATTACTGATTTTTAGCTGATTTTTGCTGGTTACTTGATAGCGTAAATTTGCTTTAAAACATGTTCGTTATGTATGAAACTTTTTACTCAGAATGCTATTTACTTTCTTAAAAAAATGTAGAATAAAAGTACAGTCTGTAAAATATTTTAATATTTTTTCTAGGGTGTCGACGGATTCCAACCTAATTTTAAGGGTAAGAATGTTGAGAAACGCTGATCCAACGTGAAGTTTACTTTCAACATTTGTATCAAAGTTTCATTTGTATCACCAAGATAGCCGTTGGAGTGATTATAATATTAAAAAATGTCGAATTGTAAAATATAATATCGAGTTTTTCTTCAAAAATAATAATTGAAGTGCAAACAAAAGCTGGAGCGACACTGTGGTTAAAAATTAGCAATCTAGCACGAATGCAAGCTAGACAACTGGAGTGATTGCCACTGTAAACATGTTCCATTTAGTGTCCTGAATACCAACCCACAAGGTGCAAAGGCAAAACAAAATAAAACCGGATCTAACATTAAAATTGCAATATTCAAATGGCGACGCAGAAAATTATAATATAAGGAATTCCTTCCGTTTGTAGGCTGCATAATTTTATGGACTTTGCGAATTTGTCAACAGAACTATCTATGTCGTAACAAGGAGTTACTTGCAATGATCTTTTATGTTTATTTGCTCTGCGCTTGAATTGCTCTGTCAACATACCTAACGATACATTTTGACAACACATATTTGTACTCAAATTTCCAAGCTATACTCATGGACAAACAACCGGTCAGCCTAAAATTAACCTAATCTTTGATGATCCATAAATTTTGTAATATTGTACCCACTGGGACAATTCTTTTAGCTTATTGTTAAGACATTAATCAAAATTATTATATTCATTCGTAATTTAGAAAAAGAAATTGCTAAAACTTATTATACTGGGAGAACCAAGATGATGTTTTGGTGGTCTAAGTTTGAGACATCCTATGGAGTAATTAAGGAGCTTGTTGATGTTGTCAAGAACTCTATTAAAAAGCCGTTTGAATTCCAAATATTTTGTGATGAGGTATAGAAAAAAAGCACTGACAACTATAGAACAACCATAGATATAGGCAATACATTGTATAAAGTCACATACAAATTTCGAAAAAGGTTACAATTAAATGTTGTGGTTTGTCCCGAATTCGAATTTGATAACCATCGACCAAAAGCAATGGTCGAGAAAATGTAAATAGTAATTGGAAAAACTTTATGTCTGTTTGATAACGAGAACATGGTAAATGTGCATTAGGAGCATTTCAACCGCGCAATCATGTCAACTGGTACACTTGGATTTTGGATAGGTACCGGAAGTTTAAATTAAAATTAGTCGATTTTGTGCATGGCTAGACAAGATACCGAGAGCTCGATAAACAGAGGATGCGCAACCAATTAAAAAGTTTACAACGACATAAACATTTAAGAGGTTCCGTTTCTATTGCCTCCCATTCTTAAATAAATTGCGTTTAAGTCTTGTGTCAAATGTTATTTGGATTATTATTTATTTTGTTATTTTCGTTATTTTGTTAGTTAATACAAAAATTTACAGCTGTTAGATAACTTATTTACTTTGAAGTAAGTGCGGTGAAAGTCGCAACCAAATGCAATAGAGTACATCTAGGGTTGTCAGATTTCATGCACTAGGGCAGTGGTTTCCAAGCTCGGAGGCGCGCCTCCCTTAGAGCGTAGCGAAGTTATTGAGACAGCCGAGAGCGGGAGAAGGACAGCGCAAGCATTTTGGAAAACGCTGCACTAGGGTATATAAAAAAACATTTTTTTTCGAAATTCAAAGTTTCATATGCCACAAAAAAAATTGTTCCAATTGAAAAATATTTAGGGCTCCCGTAGGTTTATAAATTTCTTTAAAAATCGATTTTTTTCATATTTTTTTAATGAATTATTAAGTGGTTTTTCTTTTTCAAAGCCTACATATACGCACGTAATAAAAAATTTAATGACTACACTTTTATCAACATTTAAACACACTTTTTAAATTAAACGGAAATGGTCATTTTGTTAAAAATTGTATTGAATCTAAATAAACTGCAGGCGATCTAAATGTTGCATTAGAGTAATATATGTTTGTATACGGTAATTTCACACCTTATTGTTAAACTTTTTCTATTTGAAAAAGAAAAATCACTTAATCTTTCATTGAAAAAGAATTCTAATGCTTAAAGAAAATTATAAACTTTAGGCGGGAGACCTAAATATTTTTCAATTGCGTCAATTTTTTGTGGTATATGTGGGTCCATAGGGACAACTTTTTATGAACTTTAAATTTTGAATTTCGAAAAATCGTTTTGTATGTAATTACAATTTGGCATATATTATGTATACATATATACCAATCGTTGCTGATATTTTGTTCATAACCATGCACATTTAGTGAGCATTCAAACATTATAATCGGGACAAAAATTTAGTTTTTGAATTGTATATCTCATTTGGCAGTTACTTATAAAAGTACACTGTGTTATAAAACACTGTACACTTTTCATGGGACATCATCTAATTTGTGTAATGGACAGAACCGAACATAGTGGCAAATAGGATACTTCTCATTCACCCCCAAAACAATTTGTGTTTTCAAGGCTTTAAGCACAAAAGCTGCGATCGACCACAGAATATCGGTCAGTAAAATGTTCATAATATGGTTCATAATACAGGCGAGATGTAAATTTTACATAAATTAAAAATTACAGCCACGACGTGGATTTGAACCAGGAACCTATGACATTTGTTAGGGATATGCGTTAATAGCTCAGTTGGGAGAGCATTGTGCTAGCCACGCAAAGGTCACTGCTTCAAATCCAAGTTGTAGCTGTAATTTTTAATTTATTTAAAATTTATATCTCTCTGTAATGTCACTATATTATTAACCTAGAATATTACTTTCTGACTATTTGTTGTATTCGGTAAACTAAATCGAAAATATTTACAATGACATCTTCAAAATCAAGATGAATTTATTTTTTGTCACCATTTCAGATTGCGTTCGAGCATTATCCTAGTATTAATGTCCAGGGTTATTATACATGTTTCTAGTCGAAGTAGGCGCAGTGAGTCAATGTAAAAAATTGTGTTTGCCGCTTCATTAGAACTGAAATGGTACTACTGAAATATTTAATATTGACTATAGAATGGTGGAAATTATTAATAATAGTCGATTTATTTAATAAATTCTTATCTTCAACCACGCTACTTGGCTATTATTAATAAACGGTAAATATTAATAATAACCGATAATTATTAATAATAACCTATTAATCACCACGACCGTAACGTTTTGCGGTGAAATGCGAGAAATCACAATCGTGCACGTTAGGTGTGGTTTTTAGGGTGCCAGGCTCTAATAAAAGGGTAGCTGTTGTGGATTTATTTCCATTCTTTTTTCTGATTTCACTGTACTAATAAATGGGCAAACGAATATACTAAAGTGCTTTGTGTTGTGGATGATTTTCGAATAATAATGAAACAAAAGATAAATTCTCTCCGAACAGCGGTTATTCATCTTTTTTGAAAAGGCTAACAGCATCATTAGGAAAATTTTAATCATTGTAAATAACCAAGCAAGCTCTTGGAAAATTCCATATTTCCAAATAATTCCGCCCGTGAAACCCACAGTACGATTGCTGGTGTAATTTTATTTTAAAATCTCGCCCGCTTGGAATCATCACAGCTCTCAAAGTTTATATTTAATACCCCGTAGTACTGTAGCTGGCTTTTCAATTTCCCTTTCTCGGCTAAAAGGCGTATCAAGCTTACGCCCCGTCAAAAATAAGAACCTCCAATTCGCCCCAAAATAAACTGAAATCCCATGAAGCGATTTTTGTCAACGGTCCGAGTTTCCCTTGTTAAATAAATGTCATGTGAAAGGCGGAACAGGAACGAGTGGGCCCTCCTTAGGATCAATAATTTAGAAAATCAAGGATAAAAAAGATTCGTTTCCTTCTGAAAACAAGAATGTATTTTAGTAGATTGGTATAGCCGAAATGGTATAGCCGCGTATTAGTTTGCCCTCTTTGTCCTCTTTTTGCAGGTTGGATGTAAGCGTCTGGCAATAACTTTAATTGGTCGCATCTGTTTTCTAGAATTCACTAAAGTAAGTAGCTTTGTATTTTAAGTTGTTATTATTTAGAAATGAATTGAATCGCATAGTCAGTAAGTATGTTTATCTGTCCGAGTAAATATTTTAGGTCAGATTATGATGAAATGGAACCACGTTTGGTCTAGTTATGGAGAATTTCACATAATGTGAAAATAAAAAGCACCACTACTTAAAGGTTGTGTTGAATATGACACTCAATTAAAAACTTCTAATTAGCACCTAAGTCATTTTTAAACTGCTGTCATCGTTGTTCACTCCCTACAAATTCTTAAATTTACTCGATTTGACATTGCGGCATATCCGCACACGGATTGACTTTAGTTCCATTGGATAACTTTTGATCATTTGCAAGTGTACAAGATTAGTAAACTTGGCATATTTCGAAGGAGATCTTTATCTTTTATTCGTATTGGTAACTACGATAAGATGACCAGAATTTGATTGAGGCTAAGCGGTTGACTCTTACTCAGATAGAAAATATTTGTTGCTAGTAACATTTCAGAACTTCATTTTTGTAGTACTGTAATGAAAGCGTCTAAGCACTTTTTTGTAGAATTAAATTAAGTACTTTTGATTCAATTCAGTGGAAAATCTAACTAACTAATCCTTGGTAATCTTATGGCGCCATGTGGAAAATATAATTTAAAACAACACAAATTATACCTGCTCAAAATGACACAAGATGGGTTATATTATAACATAAAGTACAGGAAAAAATAGTATATTATTATACAAGTTTTATAAGACGTCATATTGGCGCACGAGTTGTTGGCGCACTCCCAAATGGAGTGCGCCAATACGTCTTATAAAACGAGTGTAATATACTATCTTTTCTATTTTGCGTCATTAATTTTATATAAATTTAGAAATTGTGGTTACTATATCGCGCTAAATTAGAATCTATGGTTTTTGCGGGTACCACGTGGCAGCACTGTAGTAACTGTCAATTTCGTTACGGTCGTTAAGGATAAGATCTTCATAGGTATTCTATGGATAAGATCGATGAGATAAAATCATGACAAAATCTAATTGTGAATAATTTTACTCTACTTTAGCCTACAAGTTTGAATAAATATTCAGCGAGGTCGCAACGATGATCATAATGGAGCTTGGGGCAACACTTTTAACTCTACTGTGATAAATACATGAAACTTAATCTAAAAAGTTAACAACTTTAAAATAGTGGTTTCATAAGTATAATAATCAGAATAGAAGTGTTTGGCGGTGACTGATTAGTTACTTCGAAGAACAAGAACTTACTAAAGAATTGTTATAACGCTTAACGTTTAATAACGGTGTCTACCTAATTTCGCTACGTAGCCGTTGCGGCTAATATATTTACAAGCACTTATAATTAAAACCCAATTCTAATTTCGCCAAAGTAGTTTATTAGAATAAATTATACTTAGTAAAATTACATGTGATGGAGGTAATACAAACACGTTACACACAACCAGAACTAAGACGAAGTCGAAAGCGACGGACAAAAACGAATACGAATTGAACCGAGCTACCAAGCGTCCAAAATATTACCGAAAACTTATACGTTACATAAACTAAGAAATCCTCTACACTTTAAATGTGCTATAGCTTCGTACGTGTATGCTGATAAACCATTTATTGCGCATAGACAATCTCGCAGCAGTAATTAAAATCGTTCATATCTACGATGTAGGTTTGATCTTCGCATAATACCTTATTAAAGTAAATGTGGTCCTTGAATTATATCTGAAAAGGGGATTTGATGTTTAGTTGAAAAGAATGATAACGATCACTTACCAGAGTCGTAAAACATCACCGAAAACGTCATGCTGGCGTATTTTGATGAACACAGCAAAACTAAGAAAGTTCCAATCCTTTGGCCATACTATGGCAGGCTACACCCATGTTTAAATATGTATAGAATATTGATATTTCGCAGTTTATGCAATTGCAAGCGATTAAGAAGATGCAGTGTGTGGTTATGTTGGGTTATGTATTGTACGTTTGACATATGGCATTTGATATCAATGTGTATTGTGTACCAATCTTACACAAAAATGTTACTGTTTTCGGTATTACAATGTGTTAATTGTAACACCGAAAACAGTGTTGCAATGTGTGCATTGTGAATGCAAAGTAGAAAAACCTTTTTATGGATTTAACTGAAAACATAAAACGCTAACGTGACTATCAATACTGTAGTGTAAGTTCTGAAAAAATCTGCTCACTTGACGAATGCATAGATAGGACATTGTTTTTCCATCATGGCTTCAAGCGATTTTCAGACATCCCAGAGAGAGAGAGAGAGAGAGAGAGAGAGAGAGAGAGAGAGAGAGAGAGAGAGAGAGAGAGAGAGAGAGAGAGAGAGAGAGAGAGAGAGAGAGAGAGAGAGAGAGAGAGAGAGAGAGAGAGAGAGAGAGAGAGAGAGAGAGAGAGAGAGAGAGAGAGAGAGAGAACGAAAGTATTGATATTCTCCGAACAAGCTATCGTTTCCCTACTTACATTTCCTGATTTAAGCAAATTTAGGTCCAGAACCGGCACTGTATAACTACTTTTCAGGTATCGCCCACGTGCACTATTATACCACTCCTTCAAAGAATTGAAGAGCTGAGATGACTTCACATTTTTTCGAAACATTGATGCTTTCTGTTAAACAATGGCTACAAAAATAATACAAGCCCCAGTTCAGACAGAAACAACAAAAACTGAAACTAGTTTTCCGGATTGTGTGCACGCTGCTTTGCAATGAATTGCAATCGGAAAATGCAAAGCAATTTACTCATCGATTATAGAAGACAACGTCGACCGTCATCGGAATACTAAAGAGGAAAGCGTACGTATTACTGATGTATCAACACTATCGCTGTGTAAGAGCCGTAAATTGAAAATTGAATTCCTCTAGGATTCGAGCGATGGTGGCACTGAGACGAGATCCCGCCGGGACAAGCGATGGGAAACGCGGAGAATGCTGCCAAATGCGACCGAGGTAAAGACCGTAAAAGTGGCAAAGTCTGTATTACTCAGCTGGCTGATAAACGGTTATCGTCCGGGATAAACTAAGCCGATTTCTGGGGAAGTTCGTAATATACAATCGACTCTTTAAGACGCTAAGCTAAGGACATTACGCCCATCGCCAAGTCCGCTAGCCGACCTTCCTTCCACTTTTTTGATTTAAATTGATTGCGAAGGATCTCGAAGATGATTTTAACCCGACTTAGCTGAACTGAGGGCTTCGCGGATTTTACTTGGATATGCGCTTGGGTATGAATAAGATCAAATAGTATAACTTTGGGGTTTCTTATGGACTTGCAATAGGCTTAATAGTTCATAATAGTTTATATAGACACTAGATATTCCTGATATAATATAATTTTATTTATCACACAACTTGGGTTGCTAAAACTATCATTTTGACACGAAGCTTTTTGGTTTGGGTATCGTTTTTCCTGACTTTGAAGTTTTTTTCCTTTAATTCTATATTTTTTTTGGGGTGCTGAATCCGAATTTCAACTTTGTTTCTTCCCACGGATATTGGCTTCACAACGAAAATCGCAAAAACCTCAAAACTATGCCCTTTTCGACGGAGACCAAAATAAAACAAATAATAAAGTAAAAAAAAATAAATAAAAAAATCTGATATGGCCAGGCACATGACTTTATCATACTATGTATAAAATTAATAGTTTAGCTGCATGAGATTCTATTTGATCGAGATCGGCCATGTCTGCATTAAAATAAAACTAGTAGAACTAGACAGATATGTCGATTAAAGCTGCGTTTGGATATTGTACTCCTTTGACACCGGGTACACCGTCCAAATGCACTTACGTGTTATTGGGTGTAAAAAGTGTAATACAATATCCGAACGCAGCTTATATTGACAGACGTTATTGTCAAAACATTAGCGTTGTCATTAGTGTCATAAGAATCAAAATTTCTTGACATATCCAGGCCACTAGTTTTAATGTAGTACGACCGATCTCGATATAATAGAATTTGCTCATGCAGCTAAACTATTGATTGTATCAAAAAATTTCATATTCATAAATTATTCAGAATTTCCTCATCTTTAATTTATTACTTAACTATTTCGACGAAATTCCAGAAATGGCGGCTTATTTGCAAAATCTTTTAAAAATGCTAGGACTAAACCTCCAGTTCCTTTGGACCCTTTTCAACAGAAAGCTTTTCAGCTCTAAGTTTGGTTATGAAACTTCTAAATATGAAGTTTCGTCCCGATACCTTTAGTAGTTTCTCCGGAATCGTCGCCACAAAAAACGGGTACACACACACACACACACACACACACACACACACACACACACACACACACATACACACACACACACACACAGACATTTTTTGTACCTTGGTCAAAAATGTTCAGGGGACCCAAAAAGACATATTTCCGCTAAAATCTCAAAAAATTTTTTTGGCACGATTACAATACTTTACATACTGCGTATGATAAAGTAAAAAAAAATAAGGTACACTAAATTTTTTATAAATGCACCCTCACGTGTATTTTGTGGTTGAATGGTTTGGCTAGTGCGCGCTGAAAGAAGGCCAAATTTTTCTACTTTATATAATGTGTGTTAAATTACTAAAAAGCTTAGATTCTGATAAAACTACATTAATTTCTCTACAAATGTCATAACTTTATCAGTTATTTTCAATTCAGTGCAGTCATTGCTAATAATAGAATCCTTGGTGTCCAATAAGGTATTGAATAATGAAAATGCAAATGTAGTCCTTATTTCGAATTTATTTCTGTTCGCTACATGTTTCGCATCTCGCTAGATGCTTCTTCAGGCGCTAAAGGTTAGAGAAGCAACGTTATAATTAGTTCAACAATTAAAAATTCATCACAATTTTTTTTTTTTGCTTTTCTTTTTGCATCGACTTACATTTCGTCAGTTTCTTAAGATCACATACAAACACACATTTACGCGCACAATACACTGATTTGAACAAAACTCTTATAAATGTAGTGGCGATAACTGGAGTGCTGGTTTCCAAAATTTGATTTATTTGATAACCAAACATTCGTCACGTGGCGCGGGGGTGAAGGTCGGGCTCAGTTAGTTGACGCTTACTGAATATAAACGTAAACATGCGGTAGGTGTGGAGTACTCTCATAGTGCATGCGCATAGGTTATCAAAAGCGCGGCAAAAATACTGGACTCCAGAACCTGATGTCTTAATTATACCTTCAATTTGCCAACCTCAAAGCCACCCAACACGCGCGACACATGAAAACTACATGATCAGTTTGAAAAGCGGCCTGTAGGAAAGGTCGTTCTGTTTGTTTAGGCATTTAACTGATTGGTCTCTAGCAGCCTTTTCAATTTCGTACGCTTCGAGAATTTTTATTTTGGAACTTTTGTTGCATTTATGGAGCAACTTTGCATTAGCATTATTAAACTGGTGTCCATTGTTAAAAAGGTGTTTTCCAAATTCCGAGATAGTTACGTCTCTAATATGTTCTTTTATTCTTGTGCCAACGCTTCTACCCGTCTCACCTATATATATCGCATTACAATTTGAGCAGCTAAGTTTGTATACTCCACTGTTTTTTAGAAAATCGGTTTTGTCCTTTGCATTTGAAAATATAGTCTTTAAAGTGGCACCAGTCTTGAATGTTAGATCTGTGTTATGCTTTTTGAAAATGTTTTTTAATGGATTAAAATCAAAATAAGAGTTATAATTTATGGTCTTGTAATTCGGTATCTTTGTATTGGTTTCCGCAAGGATGTTGTTGTTAAGCTTCTTTTGTTTTTTGTTGATCATTCTATCAATCAGATTAGGATTGTAACCGTTGTTTTTGGCGATTGCTTTGATTATTGATGTTTCTTTTTGGAAATTTAGATTTGAAATAGGGAGACAGGAGAGGCGATGCACCAGGCTGTTGAAAGCTGCCAGTTTATGGGTGAAGTGGTGGTTAGAGTCATATGGTATAACTATATCGGTTGTTGTAGGCTTTCGATAAATTCCAAATTCTAAGTTTTGTAAGATTGGGTTCCTCGTGATTGCTATGTCTAGAAAGTTCAATGTTTTCTCTTGTTCTATTTCTAAGGTAAACTGAATTTTTGGGTTAAAACTATTAATAAAATTATGAAAAACTGAGAGAAGGTCCCTACCACCGCTCCACACACATATTACGTCATCCACATAACGTCGCCAAAGTTTTATGTGTTTTAAGATGCCCTGGTTTGAGCTGAAAATCTTTTCTTCCAACGTGTCTATATAAATATTGGATAAAAAGGGAGAAAGTGATGATCCCATAGGGAGTCCATCCTTAAGTTTGAACGTTTCACAGTTAAAATCAAAGAAGTCCTGCCCCGAGGTTAATTCAAGTAATGCTGTTATATCCTGTTTTTGCTTATCAGTCAGATATGATAAGTTGATTAGTCTATTAACCGCGTACAAAGCTTCATTAGTGGGGATGTTAGTGTACAAGTTAACTATATCAAAAGAAACAAGCAGATATTCATCCTTGATGTTCTGTTTTTGCAAGAGATCGGCGAGTTCGAAGGAATTTTTGATGGAATATTTTGATTCGTATTGAAGTATGGAGGGTAGTTGTTTTCCAAGGAGTTGTGACAGTTTATGTGTAGGGGAGTTAATGCTCGAGACTATAGGTCTAATTGTTTTATCTTTCTTGTGAAGTTTGATTTGGGAGTAAAGTTTGGGAATTTCAGGGTTCATGGGTACAAGATATTTGGGATTGGTATCGAAAACATCGACAAGCGTTTCTCTACATTCCTTAATAGTGCTTTTTGTTTTTCTTATAAATTGAGGTAGAGGGTTTTTTGGAGTTTTTATTATGTTGTTATTCGTAAAGAAATTATAAGTTTTTGTCAGATATTCCTCTCTCTTTATCAATACTAGCCCGGCATTTTTATCTGCTTGTACTGCAACTATCTCGTTCGTTTCGAGTTTTTCTTTAAGTTGTTTTATAGTTTTGATCTCTTTATTATTATGGTAGGCCTGGTTTAAATTTTCTTTTTGATTAAGGAGATAGTGCGCGCAATGAACATTTAAATTATCTCTATCAGGGTGTTGTTGTGTTATGTTATTTAAATCTATGGATAGCATAGCCAATGATTCCGTATTGTGTTTTCTCAAATTAGGTGCATATTTATATCCTTTGTTTAGTAAGCTAATCTCTTCTTTGGAAAGTTTAAGATCTGTTAGATTCGAAAAACGTGGGTGAAAGTTGAAGTGACTTCCGGACACTAATTGAGTAGATTCTCGAGTTTTCTTTTTCAGATTGTTAATCTTTATTAGATGCTTACTGTTTATTTTTGTTACTGTGATTGACATAATCTCGTGTATTCTGTGCATGAAGATTTCAAAAATTAAGGGGTTGAGTAAATATGCAAGTTTCGAGTATAAATTAGCTAGGCTGCTATTGACAATATCCAGTTCTGCAAAGTTTTTTCTAATCGTAGTTCTAAGAAATTTAGTTTTAATACTCAGCTTACATTTGTCAGAAAGTATGTTAGGTAGCTTGAAGCTGGCAAACCTGGGCGTGACTTTATTCCTTATACACGTTCTGATGAACTCGGTGCTCGTTGTTAATTTGATCCTCTTGACCTGTAACCTCTCGAAGTTTCTGGACAGTATGGTGATATCCTCCATGTTGTGTAATAGAATCCTTGGTGTCCAATAAGGTATTGAATAATGAAAATGCAAATGTAGTCCTTATTTCGAATTTATTTCTGTTCGCTACATGTTTCGCATCTCGCTAGATGCTTCTTCAGGCGCTAAAGGTTAGAGAAGCAACGTTATAATTAGTTCAACAATTAAAAATTCATCACAATTTTTTTTTTTTTTCGCTTTTCTTTTTGCATCGACTTACATTTCGTCAGTTTCTTAAGATCACATACAAACACACATTTACGCGCACAATACACTGATTTGAACAAAACTCTTTTAAATGTAGTGGCGATAACTGGAGTGCTGATTTCCAAAATTTGATTTATTTGATAACCAAACATTCGTCACGTGGCGCGGGGGTGAAGGTCGGGCTCAGTTAGTTGACGCTTACTGAATATAAACGTAAACATGCGGTAGGTGTGGAGTACTCTCATAGTGCATGCGCATAGGTTATCAAAAGCGCGGCAAAAATACTGGACTCCAGAACCTGATGTCTTAATTATACCTTCAATTTGCCAACCTCAAAGCCACCCAACACGCGCGACACATGAAAACTACATGATCAGTTTGAAAAGCGGCCTGTAGGAAAGGTCGTTCTGTTTGTTTAGGCATTTAACTGATTGGTCTCTAGCAGCCTTTTCAATTTCGTACGCTTCGAGAATTTTTATTTTGGAACTTTTGTTGCATTTATGGAGCAACTTTGCATTAGCATTATTAAACTGGTGTCCATTGTTAAAAAGGTGTTTTCCAAATTCCGAGATAGTTACGTCTCTAATATGTTCTTTTATTCTATGAGAGTACTCCACACCTACCGCATGTTTACGTTTATATTCAGTAAGCGTCAACTAACTGAGCCCGACCTTCACCCCCGCGCCACGTGACGAATGTTTGGTTATCAAATAAATCAAATTTTGGAAACCAGTACTCCAGTTATCGCCACTACATTTATAAGAGTTTTGTTCAAATCAGTGTATTGTGCGCGTAAATGTGTGTTTGTATGTGATCTTAAGAAACTGACGAAATGTAAGTCGATGCAAAAAGAAAAGCAAAAAAAAAAAAAAAATTGTGATGAATTTTTAATTGTTGAACTAATTATAACGTTGCTTCTCTAACCTTTAGCGCCTGAAGAAGCATCTAGCGAGATGCGAAACATGTAGCGAACAGAAATAAATTCGAAATAAGGACTACATTTGCATTTTCATTATTCAATACCTTATTGGACACCAAGGATTCTATTACACAACATGGAGGATATCACCATACTGTCCAGAAACTTCGAGAGGTTACAGGTCAAGAGGATCAAATTAACAACGAGCACCGAGTTCATCAGAACGTGTATAAGGAATAAAATCACGCCCAGGTTTGCCAGCTTCAAGCTACCTAACATACTTTCTGACAAATGTAAGCTGAGTATTAAAACTAAATTTCTTAGAACTACGATTAGAAAAAACTTTGCAGAACTGGATATTGTCAATAGCAGCCTAGCTAATTTATACTCGAAACTTGCATATTTACTCAACCCCTTAATTTTTGAAATCTTCATGCACAGAATACACGAGATTATGTCAATCACAGTAACAAAAATAAACAGTAAGCATCTAATAAAGATTAACAATCTGAAAAAGAAAACTCGAGAATCTACTCAATTAGTGTCCGGAAGTCACTTCAACTTTCACCCACGTTTTTCGAATCTAACAGATCTTAAACTTTCCAAAGAAGAGATTAGCTTACTAAACAAAGGATATAAATATGCACCTAATTTGAGAAAACACAATACGGAATCATTGGCTATGCTATCCATAGATTTAAATAACATAACACAACAACACCCTGATAGAGATAATTTAAATGTTCATTGCGCGCACTATCTCCTTAATCAAAAAGAAAATTTAAACCAGGCCTACCATAATAATAAAGAGATCAAAACTATAAAACAACTTAAAGAAAAACTCGAAACGAACGAGATAGTTGCAGTACAAGCAGATAAAAATGCCGGGCTAGTATTGATAAAGAGAGAGGAATATCTGACAAAAACTTATAATTTCTTTACGAATAACAACATAATAAAAACTCCAAAAAACCCTCTACCTCAATTTATAAGAAAAACAAAAAGCACTATTAAGGAATGTAGAGAAACGCTTGTCGATGTTTTCGATACCAATCCCAAATATCTTGTACCCATGAACCCTGAAATTCCCAAACTTTACTCCCAAATCAAACTTCACAAGAAAGATAAAACAATTAGACCTATAGTCTCGAGCATTAACTCCCCTACACATAAACTGTCACAACTCCTTGGAAAACAACTACCCTCCATACTTCAATACGAATCAAAATATTCCATCAAAAATTCCTTCGAACTCGCCGATCTCTTGCAAAAACAGAACATCAAGGATGAATATCTGCTTGTTTCTTTTGATATAGTTAACTTGTACACTAACATCCCCACTAATGAAGCTTTGTACGCGGTTAATAGACTAATCAACTTATCATATCTGACTGATAAGCAAAAACAGGATATAACAGCATTACTTGAATTAACCTCGGGGCAGGACTTCTTTGATTTTAACTGTGAAACGTTCAAACTTAAGGATGGACTCCCTATGGGATCATCACTTTCTCCCTTTTTATCCAATATTTATATAGACACGTTGGAAGAAAAGATTTTCAGCTCAAACCAGGGCATCTTAAAACACATAAAACTTTGGCGACCTTATGTGGATGACGTAATATGTGTGTGGAGCGGTGGTAGGGACCTTCTCTCAGTTTTTCATAATTTTATTAATAGTTTTAACCCAAAAATTCAGTTTACCTTAGAAATAGAACAAGAGAAAACATTGAACTTTCTAGACATAGCAATCACGAGGAACCCAATCTTACAAAACTTAGAATTTGGAATTTATCGAAAGCCTACAACAACCGATATAGTTATACCATATGACTCTAACCACCACTTCACCCATAAACTGGCAGCTTTCAACAGCCTGGTGCATCGCCTCTCCTGTCTCCCTATTTCAAATCTAAATTTCCAAAAAGAAACATCAATAATCAAAGCAATCGCCAAAAACAACGGTTACAATCCTAATCTGATTGATAGAATGATCAACAAAAAACAAAAGAAGCTTAACAACAACATCCTTGCGGAAACCAATACAAAGATACCGAATTACAAGACCATAAATTATAACTCTTATTTTGATTTTAATCCATTAAAAAACATTTTCAAAAAGCATAACACAGATCTAACATTCAAGACTGGTGCCACTTTAAAGACTATATTTTCAAATGCAAAGGACAAAACCGATTTTCTAAAAAACAGTGGAGTATACAAACTTAGCTGCTCAAATTGTAATGCGATATATATAGGTGAGACGGGTAGAAGCGTTGGCACAAGAATAAAAGAACATATTAGAGACGTAACTATCTCGGAATTTGGAAAACACCTTTTTAACAATGGACACCAGTTTAATAATGCTAATGCAAAGTTGCTCCATAAATGCAACAAAAGTTCCAAAATAAAAATTCTCGAAGCGTACGAAATTGAAAAGGCTGCTAGAGACCAATCAGTTAAATGCCTAAACAAACAGAACGACCTTTCCTACAGGCCGCTTTTCAAACTGATCATGTAGTTTTCATGTGTCGCGCGTGTTGGGTGGCTTTGAGGTTGGCAAATTGAAGGTATAATTAAGACATCAGGTTCTGGAGTCCAGTATTTTTGCCGCGCTTTTGATAACCTATGCGCATGCACTATGAGAGTACTCCACACCTACCGCATGTTTACGTTTATATTCAGTAAGCGTCAACTAACTGAGCCCGACCTTCACCCCCGCGCCACGTGACGAATGTTTGGTTATCAAATAAATCAAATTTTGGAAACCAGTACTCCAGTTATCGCCACTACATTTATAAGAGTTTTGTTCAAATCAGTGTATTGTGCGCGTAAATGTGTGTTTGTATGTGATCTTAAGAAACTGACGAAATGTAAGTCGATGCAAAAAGAAAAGCAAAAAAAAAAAAAAAATTGTGATGAATTTTTAATTGTTGAACTAATTATAACGTTGCTTCTCTAACCTTTAGCGCCTGAAGAAGCATCTAGCGAGATGCGAAACATGTAGCGAACAGAAATAAATTCGAAATAAGGACTACATTTGCATTTTCATTATTCAATACCTTATTGGACACCAAGGATTCTATTACACAACATGGAGGATATCACCATACTGTCCAGAAACTTCGAGAGGTTACAGGTCAAGAGGATCAAATTAACAACGAGCACCGAGTTCATCAGAACGTGTATAAGGAATAAAATCACGCCCAGGTTTGCCAGCTTCAAGCTACCTAACATACTTTCTGACAAATGTAAGCTGAGTATTAAAACTAAATTTCTTAGAACTACGATTAGAAAAAACTTTGCAGAACTGGATATTGTCAATAGCAGCCTAGCTAATTTATACTCGAAACTTGCATATTTACTCAACCCCTTAATTTTTGAAATCTTCATGCACAGAATACACGAGATTATGTCAATCACAGTAACAAAAATAAACAGTAAGCATCTAATAAAGATTAACAATCTGAAAAAGAAAACTCGAGAATCTACTCAATTAGTGTCCGGAAGTCACTTCAACTTTCACCCACGTTTTTCGAATCTAACAGATCTTAAACTTTCCAAAGAAGAGATTAGCTTACTAAACAAAGGATATAAATATGCACCTAATTTGAGAAAACACAATACGGAATCATTGGCTATGCTATCCATAGATTTAAATAACATAACACAACAACACCCTGATAGAGATAATTTAAATGTTCATTGCGCGCACTATCTCCTTAATCAAAAAGAAAATTTAAACCAGGCCTACCATAATAATAAAGAGATCAAAACTATAAAACAACTTAAAGAAAAACTCGAAACGAACGAGATAGTTGCAGTACAAGCAGATAAAAATGCCGGGCTAGTATTGATAAAGAGAGAGGAATATCTGACAAAAACTTATAATTTCTTTACGAATAACAACATAATAAAAACTCCAAAAAACCCTCTACCTCAATTTATAAGAAAAACAAAAAGCACTATTAAGGAATGTAGAGAAACGCTTGTCGATGTTTTCGATACCAATCCCAAATATCTTGTACCCATGAACCCTGAAATTCCCAAACTTTACTCCCAAATCAAACTTCACAAGAAAGATAAAACAATTAGACCTATAGTCTCGAGCATTAACTCCCCTACACATAAACTGTCACAACTCCTTGGAAAACAACTACCCTCCATACTTCAATACGAATCAAAATATTCCATCAAAAATTCCTTCGAACTCGCCGATCTCTTGCAAAAACAGAACATCAAGGATGAATATCTGCTTGTTTCTTTTGATATAGTTAACTTGTACACTAACATCCCCACTAATGAAGCTTTGTACGCGGTTAATAGACTAATCAACTTATCATATCTGACTGATAAGCAAAAACAGGATATAACAGCATTACTTGAATTAACCTCGGGGCAGGACTTCTTTGATTTTAACTGTGAAACGTTCAAACTTAAGGATGGACTCCCTATGGGATCATCACTTTCTCCCTTTTTATCCAATATTTATATAGACACGTTGGAAGAAAAGATTTTCAGCTCAAACCAGGGCATCTTAAAACACATAAAACTTTGGCGACCTTATGTGGATGACGTAATATGTGTGTGGAGCGGTGGTAGGGACCTTCTCTCAGTTTTTCATAATTTTATTAATAGTTTTAACCCAAAAATTCAGTTTACCTTAGAAATAGAACAAGAGAAAACATTGAACTTTCTAGACATAGCAATCACGAGGAACCCAATCTTACAAAACTTAGAATTTGGAATTTATCGAAAGCCTACAACAACCGATATAGTTATACCATATGACTCTAACCACCACTTCACCCATAAACTGGCAGCTTTCAACAGCCTGGTGCATCGCCTCTCCTGTCTCCCTATTTCAAATCTAAATTTCCAAAAAGAAACATCAATAATCAAAGCAATCGCCAAAAACAACGGTTACAATCCTAATCTGATTGATAGAATGATCAACAAAAAACAAAAGAAGCTTAACAACAACATCCTTGCGGAAACCAATACAAAGATACCGAATTACAAGACCATAAATTATAACTCTTATTTTGATTTTAATCCATTAAAAAACATTTTCAAAAAGCATAACACAGATCTAACATTCAAGACTGGTGCCACTTTAAAGACTATATTTTCAAATGCAAAGGACAAAACCGATTTTCTAAAAAACAGTGGAGTATACAAACTTAGCTGCTCAAATTGTAATGCGATATATATAGGTGAGACGGGTAGAAGCGTTGGCACAAGAATAAAAGAACATATTAGAGACGTAACTATCTCGGAATTTGGAAAACACCTTTTTAACAATGGACACCAGTTTAATAATGCTAATGCAAAGTTGCTCCATAAATGCAACAAAAGTTCCAAAATAAAAATTCTCGAAGCGTACGAAATTGAAAAGGCTGCTAGAGACCAATCAGTTAAATGCCTAAACAAACAGAACGACCTTTCCTACAGGCCGCTTTTCAAACTGATCATGTAGTTTTCATGTGTCGCGCGTGTTGGGTGGCTTTGAGGTTGGCAAATTGAAGGTATAATTAAGACATCAGGTTCTGGAGTCCAGTATTTTTGCCGCGCTTTTGATAACCTATGCGCATGCACTATGAGAGTACTCCACACCTACCGCATGTTTACGTTTATATTCAGTAAGCGTCAACTAACTGAGCCCGACCTTCACCCCCGCGCCACGTGACGAATGTTTGGTTATCAAATAAATCAAATTTTGGAAACCAGCACTCCAGTTATCGCCACTACATTTATAAGAGTTTTGTTCAAATCAGTGTATTGTGCGCGTAAATGTGTGTTTGTATGTGATCTTAAGAAACTGACGAAATGTAAGTCGATGCAAAAAGAAAAGCGAAAAAAAAAAAAAAATTGTGATGAATTTTTAATTGTTGAACTAATTATAACGTTGCTTCTCTAACCTTTAGCGCCTGAAGAAGCATCTAGCGAGATGCGAAACATGTAGCGAACAGAAATAAATTCGAAATAAGGACTACATTTGCATTTTCATTATTGCTAATAATGTTGTGTTTCCCTTTCATATTTCAGAAGAGAACCCAGGACCTTCAACCGCTACGCGTCCCAGACTTAATAAAAAGCATAAAAATACTTAATTTCATTAAGTATTAATTAAAAAGAGCAAATATATAGTTTTTAATAAATAAATAGTAATATTATAGGTCTCTACTGAATTTTTGCTGAAGGGCTCTTCACTGTAACTGTGACATAAAATTTCAAAGCGCTCTAGCGGGTACACAGTTTGGCCAAAATAACTGATTAAGTTATGAAATTTGTAGGAAATTTAATGTAGTTTTATCAGAATCTAAGAATTTTTGTAGGAAAATTTAGTAGGAAAATTTGGCCTTCTTTCAGCGCGCAGTAGCGGCCAAACCATTCAACTAGAAATAGTAAATACACTTGAGGGTGATTTTTATAGAAAATTTAGTGTACTTAATTTTTGGATATAGTGGTCTACGTCGGAAAGCGCATAGTTTTATGCTTTTTTGGCAAAAAGCTGAAAAAAAGCCGAAAATGTTGGGTTTTTTTGCGATTTTCGTTGTGAAGCCATATCCGTGGTATTCCTGGCCGAAACACCATTTGACTGGACTAAATTAAAATATGTGCTCTTTAAAACTGTCATTTTATTTTGTGGGAACTAACTTTGGATTTTATTCGTAGCAAGTCAATGCAGCGTCCAAGATGACTTAAAATTGTAATTTTAATTTAATTTTAATTTAATGATTTAATTATAGTTTGTTGACAAATTTTACTGATATTAATTTGGTCGAACTTTTTGGCAACGTATTTTTGATAATGTTGCTAGTGCCATTTATTAATGGCACTAGATGATGATGAATGATGATAATGGCACTTAGAAGAAAGAGTTTCTAAGAACATGTTAAAATGCCCATTAATTAAATTGAGTTTTATTGGTAGGAAGTCTGTGGATGATTACGAGATGGTTTAAAATCTTTTCCTTATATAATTTGTTGACGAATTATACTGACATTCATTTGGTCGATCTTTCTGGCAACGTTGTTTTTATAATGTTGTTGTTTTGATACGGAGTGCGAGCCATGGAAATGCAGGTTTGATATTAACGACTGCTTAAAAGTTATTTCGCATCTTTATCCCTTTTTAATATATTTTCTATGGGTTTGTAGAAAAATTATTGTATGATTCTTATGTTAACATAGAACTATTATTTTTGTAAGAAGGAAGGTTGTACTACGCCGATACGTGTTGTGGCTCAACAGCCCTCACAAAATCTTCAATAAAAATAAATAAGAAATAAAATAGCTGGAATATGGAATATGTGGGGTATAGCTATTATAGTAGCAATGCACCTAGGCCACAGTTGGCCCCTTTTGCTTCCCCGATGGATGTCACAAATGCGCAGCGCGCCTCTAACCAGAACAGTCTGGCTGAACACGGCTGGCTAGTATAGCCAATGCCCCTTGAACAGAGAGGGTGGCTTCCCGTGGGAGCACATCCCTCTCAAGCCGAGTCCTGTCTCTGTGAGGCACGCTATCACGTGACTCCATCCAATATAATGTTATCGAAACCAGAGGTCGAGACTGGTTACGGGACCACCGGCTTAACGTGCCTTCCGAAGCACGGCGGCGGAGTGAAAAATCCGTATGTCTACCCTGGGGTTCGAACCCACAGTGATGTGGGCCGGGTAAATACCCAGTGGGTGGGAACTTATAAAATGGGTATTTACCGGGTATTTACCCCTACTGAGGGTAAATACCTAAATTTTGGGTTTTATCCTTTTTATTCCTAAAACACCATTTAACAACATTTCAGAGATATTTATACAGGGTATAACACTTTTTTTTTCGCAAGAATTGTTCTTAGATAGCAAATGTCATTCTGAGTATAACTTTTCAACCAATACCCATAACAAAATTAAAAGTAAATAAATTTAAGTAAAAAATTCAAAATGTTAAAAATAAGCAAATAAACACATTAACGAAAACAAAATACATATGAAATTTTTTAGACATTTGCTTCTCTACAAGTAATTGTCATTCTGAAAATTTCTTTCATGCCGACTTATTGGGTTTATCAATTCCTAAGGAAGTTAAGTCATTTAATATACAGTTTTGCAATTATTTTACAATTATTTCAAACGGTTGTATTTTTTCAGGGAATAAAGAAAACAAATAGTCCATATGAAACTTTTTGCTTACTGTGGCGTTTACTATCAGGAAAAAAGTTATGCGGGAACAAAATGGGAAAAGTGAGCACTCTATAGATGTGTACTCTTGATTACAAATAACGTAATATATTTGAGTTATATAAGAACATTGAGTACTTTTAGGTGGATTCATAGCAAAATAAGAAATTGATTAACAACGACGAAAGCCGCTATGTCAACTTAACATATAATCATAAGTTTCTGCTAAATCTTCTTCGATACACAAAATATGGAAGATTCACTCGATTGAATGGACGATGATGACAAGGAAATGTGTGCTCTTGATATATATCGTCAGATGAGACTAATATTTTTATTCTTTGTTTTAACACTGTTTTTATTTTTATAAGAATAACCTTTATTTTGAGATAAGAGAATACCTTTTGATTTTGTGATAAAAAGCAAACCTTTATTTAGTAATTAAATATTTAATTTTACTGCTATTTTGAATAACAATATTATGTTTATAAATACCCCTATAAATACCCAGTTTGGGTAAATACCCAGGTATATACCCGGGGTATTTACCCTTGATAATAAATACCCGGGTATTTAACATCACTGCGAACCCAGGACCTGTGGAGTGCAAGGCAAACGCCTTACCACTAGGCCACTCCGCCTACAAACAATAAAATAGGTATTTTCTATTTCGATGCCAAATATCAAATTCGAATGTTGTAGCTTCAATCTCAGAAAATAAAATTTCTCTTCTAAAAAAAAAAATCATCAAGTAAAATAAAAATTAAGTATTCTTGCCCGAATAAATACAATATTTTACTAGCTTTATTTATTTTGATTGTGTAGCCTGATACAATTTCGATGATGTGATAGTGTTTTGTCAACCGACAAGGTAATTTGAATACAACGAAAAATTATTTTAGCGTCAAAATTTTGACAAAGCAGGTGCTCCAGATATTGTTATTATTTTTGAAATTTATGTATATGTTAAAGTTTTGCGAATTTCTTAAATAAACAAATTTATCACATAGTCATGTGTAGTATTTTTATTCAAATCCGCTTTATAATTTGAGATGCAACATTAAAATTTGATACCTGTGCATTAAGTTAAATGTAAAACATCTTTTCCTTGACATTTTAAATTTAACTGTGAAAAACTGATAGGTTACTCTTACAAAATTTTGACTATTGAGATACACTTTTTAGACCATCCAAAACTATTTATTTAATGCTTTTTTATTGAGAAATAAAAATTTTTGCCCACTATAATAGTGCTACAAATGTTTTCTAGTAAAATGTTAAAACTGAAGAATTATTTTGTGAGAAGGGAAATTTCGACCACAACGCGTAGTCGACGGCCACTTCTCCATTTATCTTCTCACATTTTTTTTTTATTTTTAACACTCAAGTTAAAAGCAAAATTTTTATGTTACTTTAGCGATAATATTGCCTTCAGTCGACAACCGTGCAAATTTAATATAAACAATTCTGAATCCTCTGTCAATATGATAACTACATGACTTTACCCTGAAGGTTTAGCCCACTGTTCTTATTTTTGTTTGGAATTTTGCATTGGGACACAATAAAATTAAGGTATTTATTATAATCATTATTTATTGTAATTCACCAATACACTATATGTATTAAACTAAGTTAAATAAATAATGACAAAATACACTAAAAATTATACGAACAGTATGAGAATTTCAATCATAATTTAATAATAAAATACTTGCATTAATTTCTGTATTAGGTACTTAACATTTAGATCTAATTTAAATATTATTAGACATACAACAATTTGAACTCGATTTTCACTGCAATATATTCGCCGTAACGGATATATAGCATGGGACATCCGCATTGTACATGACGGAAATGCAATCATCTAATTAATCGCACGTCGAATGTACGTTTCCGCTCAACAGGTCTGAGGTTAGATCGGCACATTCATTGAGCATACGTCAGTAATCTGCATCCTATGTACCAAGTTGTAATTAATTCCGAATTTAAGGGCGTTCGTCGATTTAAGTTCGTGGATTGTACCCACTTGATAGTCGTGGAAATTCTATCAACGTTGTGCGCTATAAATTTGTATTAATTGTTGCGTGTCATTTGCATATTAACTGCTACTATATGGTAAAAGTTCTGATATATACATGAGGTGATAGATGAACTTATTAATTATGAATATACCTTAAAATTGAAACATTTTTAACCATTTCCAAACTTTCTTAATTATAGTGATAGATGTGTTTATTGTCTTAATAGCAAGCATACACATTTTATGACATGATATAAAAAATCCAGAAAAAGACAATTAAAAATTGCAGGAAAAATTTAATGAGAAAGTTTAATGACGCGTGACCTTGGTAATTTTACCTAAAATCTAAAATTACCAAAATACTGTATTTAATTGTGGAAAATAAACAAAGAACGCATAATACAAATAAAATACGACGAACAATACTACAAAATTAATCAAAAACATCATTTCTAACAACTTGAGCCACTCAGGTTTTTGAATGCTTCCCGATCTTGAATAGACCAACCAAAGTAAAAGTAATCAATAAAAAATTGTCGCTGTGAAGATGTGAAGATGATTTGTATCTGTAATTTTTTAAATATTCTGGGTTAAAACATTAAAATATGGTTTTCTTTTATTTTCAATAATCCAAGTTTTAAAATATTTTTTTAAATTATTATGTACCTTTCCAGTTTTTACTTTATCATACGTAGTATGTAAAGTATTGTAATCGTGCCAAAAAATTCTTTTGAGATTTTAGCGGAAATATGTCTTTTTGGGTCACCTGAACATTTTTAAGGTACAAAAAGGTACAAAAAAATGTCTGTGTGTGTGTGTGTGTGTGTGTGTGTGTGTGTGTGTGTGTGTGTGTGTGTGTGTGTGTGTGTGTGTGTGTGTGTGTGTGTGTGTGTGTGTGTGAGTGTGGATGTGGGTGTGTGTGTGTACCCGTTTTTTGTGGCGACGATTCCGGAGAAACTACTAAAGGCATCGGGACGAAACTTCATATTTAGAAGTTTCATGACCAAACTTAGAGCTGAAAAGCTTTCTGTTGAAAAGGGTCCAAAGGAACTGGAGGTTTAGTCTTAGCATTTTTTTAAAGATTTTGAAATAAGCCGCCATTTCTGAAATTTCCTCGAAATAGTTAAATAATAAATTAAAGTTGGTGAAATTCTGAATAATTTATGACTATGAAATTTGTTGGTACAATCAATAGTTTAGCTGCATTTAGCAAAGTCTATTTCATCGAGATCAGTCGTACTGCATTAAAACTAGTAGCCTGAATATGTCAGAAATTTTGATTCTAATGACAGTAGCTAGTGTCAAACGCTAATGTTTTGGTAATGTCAATATAAGCTGCGTTCGAATATTGTACACCGTTACACTTTTTACACCCATTAACACGTAAGTGTCATTTGGACGGTGTACCCGGTGTCAACGGAGTACAATATCCGAACGCAGCTTTAATCGACATAACTGTCTAGTTCTACTAGTTTTATTTTAATGCAGACATAGCCGATATCGATCAAATAGAATCTAATGCAGCTAAACTATTAATTTTATATATAGTATGATAAAGTTATGTGCCTGGCCACATCAGATTTTTTGTATTTGTAGAAAACATACTCTGTTGCGGATTAGCTAAATTGGGGGCTCTAAGCGCAATCTGATTTCGAAGCCCCTATACGTTGTCCATTCGAAAACAAAAATTAAACTATGTTGTAAAAAATGTACACCTATTTGTAAAAACAATTAAGAAAATCTATAAAAAGTTGTGCAAAAACATAATTTGAAATAAAAGCAG
Source organism: Aphodius sticticus (assembly GCA_963966075.1). Classification (NCBI taxonomy): domain Eukaryota; kingdom Metazoa; phylum Arthropoda; class Insecta; order Coleoptera; family Scarabaeidae; genus Aphodius; species Aphodius sticticus. The sequence continues at coordinate 29,740,935 of OZ014511.1, forward strand.
ACAAAAATTGTTAACAAACACATAATGTATACCTACACAAACACAAAAATAAATTATGACTATCAACGGAAAATGATTTTATAAATTTTAATATTTTAAGTAAGAAAAACATATCTTGTGATTTGTAACTGGAAGGGAAAATAAGTTAAATATTTTGTACCAAACTGTAAATAATATATAAATAATGCATTTTTTAATAAGTTTGCGGTCGCGTTTAAAATAATAAACGGAAAAAAAGGACACAAAAATAATTTATTGCCAAAAATAATTATTATTTGCATTAAAGCAAATGGTCATGCTTGATAAAATGCATGCTTGATAAAATGAAATAATAACATTTTAACAATTTAACAATTTAATTGTTAACCAAGCACTATTTATTTAGTAAATCAAACTTTTATATATAATTATTAACATTATTATAATTTGGAATATGTATGTTAAACCTGTTGTAATTAATATTACGGCTAATTATTATTATTCGCTCGTAATTATATTTAATTAATTCAGGTGAGTTTTTGGAAAATAATTTAGGCCCTGGTTTGAACCAGGCACCTCCGAAATTTCAGTTCGGAGCTCTAATCAATTCAGCTACCAGGGTCGGAGGACGTTTGTTTATAGGCAAATATGTCACTTCAAAGAAAGAATGCCGATATTTGAAATTTGTTAATTTGTTTAGCTAATCTTTTGGAAGATATTGATAAAGTCGTTACGTTTGCTGAAACGTTGTTTTTTTTTTAGGTTTCACTTGTTTCACTAAATATTAAATAGTGTAACGAATTTTCAGTTTTTAGCGTATTTTCAAACTTGTATTAGAATCAATTTGCAAATTGACCAAAATTATTTATATTTTACCTATTTTTAATTATTTATATTTATTTTGACTAAATGTGTGAAAAAAATGGTAATAGAATAGAAAAACATGGAAGCAATAGTAGAAAATATGCCTTATTTTTAGTGAGGAATCTACCCTTACAGCTCACTATTTGGCACTGAATGAATCTTAGTTTACAATTTTTTGTTATGATTTTGTCAATTTTGTTATAATTAAACATGGTCTCAATCTTGTCGATTTTTTTCTTTGCAGCGTAGGTGTAACCATTCTCTTTATTCATTCGCTATTATAATGGTTTATTGCAGACTCGATGAAGTTATTGTGGTATTTCCGATTTTGCCTTCTTTTCGATATTAAATATCCTCTCTTAACAATTTAGACAATAGCTAAACTGCATAATATTGTCGTATGTCTGTTGTTAATAAATACTTCTAAATCTCGACAATTAACGAATTTGCTCTCGTTCGTGTGTTCAAAAGTCTAATAAACAATATTTAATTTAGATCCCACACTTCCAGGGCCCTTAACCTTGCGCTACTTTGTGGTATACTACATTCCTATTATTTAATGCAGATACAAATGTGTCAGAAAATTACATTATGTACGTCTATGATGAAATTTTCTTTCACTGTGAAAGATATGTTGTTAGGAGACGTCTGGTCAAAATGCATTGTTTGCTTAATTCTTATTTCCACAACAAAAATGCAATTTAAGGGGCCCCTTAACCTTTATCACTTTATGGTAATCTTTTACAATTTCGTGGTAAATTGTACTCCTATTGGTTAATTCAGCTACAAGTGTATCACAAATGACATGTTGTTAGGCGATGTTTCATCGAAATGTAATGTTTGCTTCTTTCTTATTCCTTATAAAAATTCAATATAGGGGCCCTCACTAGCGTGGGCCCCTAAGTGCGCGCTTCTTGCGCCTAGTGGGTAAACCGCCACTGAACGTACTTGAAAATATTCTGATTTTGTGTCCTCCTAATTTGATGCAATCCATTAACGGCAATAACAATATAAGTAAACACAAGAATAAGACAATTATTATTGTGCATTTCGGTGATAGCCCGGTCATAAGTACAGATACATACTCATCCATGGCATAAGATCAACTACATACCTCCGTATCGTCTTGTTAAGGAGCAAGTATACCCCACTAATGAAAATGTTTGTTAGTGTTTTGAGAAAAACTACTTGCAATGGAAACTAACCACAGGTGATATAGGACGTAAAAAAACGCATGAAACAAACGCTAACGTCAAAGGTGTCTTAAAAAACCCAATTTTTTTCTAAATCGCGGGTTCGAAATCACGTAAAAACGATAAATAATTCAAACTAAGTTCATAGGTAAAACCTTTCTATTTTTTTATGTTCTATTTTGGAAAGTCATTTTCATAAAATAATAATGTATACCAAAGAAAGTGAATGTCATTATATAATATTTTATGACTTTTATATACTTTCCAATATGCAATACTACATCAGAAAACCACTGTAAAAATTTGCGTATTAACGCTAGGATTTCGAACCTACGGTACACTTCCGGTAGACTACATCGTTAAAACTTATAAAACTAATTTCGGAAATTGTCCAATCCATCGTGTCTTTAAAATCTAAATTCAAACTAAATTGATTTTCACACTTAACTTTTTAATGTACACAAAATGCTTAAGAAAGTACATTTAGTATCATGCTGGTCATCATATATTTTTTCTGCTCAGAATTGCGGTTTTGATATCACAAATTTTTACCATACATCATCAACAGTTATGGCTGTCTTTTTTTAATATTTTCTCGCATAACAACGTGGATACGAGGAACCTGACATACTTTTCTACTGAAAGTATATTTTTTGCATTAAATCATCAACAGGATATTCATTTAAAAAAATAATGGTAAACTTTATCGCCGACAACAGTTGCGTACAATAGTCATAGCATACGATTAAATTATTTCGCATCATGCCCGTAGCTCGAATATTTTTGATTTAAAATAATGTAAAATCACAAAAACAATCATCAAAACCAATTTTCCTCTTATGAATTCCGAAATGAAAACTATTTTATTTATTGACTACAGTATGATAACAAAACTAGGAACTAATCGATAACTAGTACCCTTTCGAATAATAATTGAGCATTTACGCGTTCTTGAACCATGCATTTCCGGTTATTTCTAAAACCATTGATTTTGTAAAAAAAAAATGTGGCAGCGAACTTGTAGAGAATTGTATTCCCTACAACTTCGCAATTTCTCGGATGTCTAGGATGTATTGGAAAGAAGATATTTTGAGAAAACTTAATGCGGGCACCATCTTACCACAGGCATAGCGCAAAAACTGAGTATATTATTCAGGACGTCAAAATATCTGGTATGAGAGATGTATGATGCTGGTCCAAATTCCATATTATGGAACAACGAACTTAAAGTCAAAATCAATTAAAGGGCGCTAATTAAGGTTCACATAAAAACAACCAGCTTTGGGAGTGGGTTTTCAATCAATAATAAATATTGTATCGTCTAGTCTATGTAATATATTTTGAACATTTTGACTTACTTCATTTAATAAAAATTGAAAGTTATTTGGGGTGAAGTTGTACCAACTTGGTAAGAGTTAGAAGTTCATTCGTTAGTACTAAAAAGGTACATTATAAAGGTAAATTAATCGGTCCCTTGATAGAGTTTACCCTGTTTTCCCTGTAAAGGAAACGTAGAACGGAAGCAACCGGTAAACAATTCCTATACACAACGCTCACGCCAAATTTCCCCCACAAATTTCCGACGACTTTTATCCAACAGGGCCTCCTTTATATTAGCGTTCTTTTGCATAAAGCAGATAAATTTGTGTTTGAGTAGTTCCCGTGGGATTCCCGGCCTTACTCATGCCCGCTCACCGTGACCCATATACAAACATTATAAAGTGCTAAGCCTGGGCGCATATTTCAGATTTAAATTCGCGCGAAATAATAATACCCCCGGGAGTTATTTCAAATTAATCTCGAAAGTTGGCCGAACGCCCAGATAAGAAGAAGAACGGGAAGAGGAAGTCTGTACCGATGTGCTGCTGGTACTTCTTCCATTACGGGCTTGCTTGTGCGCCCATCTCAAACTTTTGCCGGCCCGGATGCTGAAAAGTTTCTCAAACACCACTTCGGCGTTGGCCCGCGCTAAGTGTGGCAAAAATTTGGGAGCAAATTTCCGGCTCTCCACTACCGACAAAGCGGAAGTTGGGGCAAAAAAGCGCGGCAAAATCAATTTTCGTCCGGAAAGCGAATTAATTTCGCGTGAGAATGAATTATGGATATACATCGGGAGTCCATCAATTTTGAATTAAAAACGATCCCTACTTTCCTCGATGCTGAATGACTATCAACGAGTTACGATAAACATAGAATTCTGAACCTACTGATTTCGACGTCGCCGACATCGCCCATATATCAATCCTTGGTAAATTGAAAAACGAAATTATAATTCACGAGGCCATAAATTTATTTATAGCTGACTGGAGGGAAGTCGATTTCACCCTTGACTTCCTAAACACTATTATTGCATTACTGGCTATAAACCTAAACCACTATAAAAGCGATTCATTCAGAATGTAAAGTCGGTGTTTGTAATACACTATGATTTGGTGTGTGAATAGTACTTCGTAGTGCGGAATGTTTCACATTACTTGATATTGATACAAATGAAAGACTATAAATTTCGGATAGACACAACCAGAACAACCAACAACTCGAAACATCAACCAGGACAATTTTTTCCGATATCTCAGACCGCAACGCATTATTCACGACGGTCAACCATTCAATGAGGAACAAATGCACTCACAGGTAAAACGACTATGCAAAAACCGACCACAAAAGCGGAGATATATAATCACGACTTCGAACAACTATCAATAACCCTGCAACATGTAGTACAAAACAATCAAAGACAAGTAAGAATAAAGAGGCGCGAAGACAATGAATGGATAAACGAAGAGATCATAATGAAAATCAAAGAAAGAACCAATATCTACAAAAGACTATGCAAAAACGCTGCCAACGAATTCCTAACCACATGTTGCGAAACACAAAAGCACAGTACTTTCGACAGTGCATATACCTGCAAATACAGTAATAGAAAACTGTGGCAGTAAATCAATGAGATACTGGGGAAAACAACCAAACGATCAGCGCGTTAAAGTCATGACACAGTCCGACAATACGCAAACTACCGATCCAAAAGAGATTGCAAATAGCATCAACTCCTACTTTATCGACATATTCGACATAGGAAGTAAATTAGCAAAAAAGCACCTCGCAAACCAAACCACACCAACTCAACACCACCGAACAAGAAATAAATAATCAGCTCACTGAAAAACAACACTGTACCAGGTTTCGACAGGATCACAACCAACCTAATAAAAGAAAATAGAAAAATTCTCAATCCCACCCTCGTTAAACTTACAAATGCTGTGCTAAAAAGCGGACACTTTCCTGAATATCTTAAAACCACCACAATAATTCCGACCTACAAGGCAGGAAATACAAGAAAACCTGAAAACTACAGACCTATTGCGCTTCTATCCACACTCAGCAAAATAGTCATCCAAATACGCATCACAGAACACACGACGCAACATAGACTAATAAGCCAACAACAATACGCATACCAGAAAAGATCAGCAACAACGTCAGCAGCGTACGACATGATTAACGAAGTAAACACGACAAGAGACCAGGGAAACACAGTAGTTGCATTCTTCATCGACCGCAAAAAAGCTTTCGATACAATATCACAGACTAAGCTCACAAAGAAACTGGAAGACATAGGAATCACCGACGAGAACCTACAATTAATCAGGACCTACCTTGCCAACCGACCACAAACTACAGTGATAAACAACGTAAAGAGCGACCTCAGATATACGGAAGAATATGGAATCCCACAAGGCGGAACATACCTCCCATCATGTACATCATCTACATTCTACACTAACGATTTAAGTTACGCCCAGACCAGAGCGATTTTCGCATCGCGTAGCGTCAGCGAAAATCGCGCGAAACCAAATTACATTACAGCATATGGATGTGACCAAACCAGAGCGTCAAATTTCGCAGAATGCAGCGTTTATTTTGTTCAACCGCATGGCTTTTTTGTTAACGTTCCGAGGCCAAAACCAGTCCTGAGCGGGTATCGAAAAACGCGCGAATCGCGTGCGGAACATTTTTACTAGGCGGGATAGCAAATCGCAGCGGCAAATTTTCAGTTCGCAGCCTGCTCGATTTTCTCGCTTTCCGCGCGGCGTTTTAGTACAAAAATATTAGTCGCAAAACGGTAAACACAAAATAACCAATTGAAATAGTAAAAATATCCAATATTGTTTGATGTAGTGCACAAAAAATATAATATAACATATTATACAGTGTGTTCATTTCAAAAGTATCCACCCTTAAGAACTCTTGACCTGATGCGATTATTGATTTGAGTGCAAACACGTCGATTTAGATATCGGGGGGGAACTTCAAAAATGGTACCTAGAGAATTTTAGGTTTCATCCCTTCACCCTGCAGCCACCCCACTTTGAAATTTCAAATGGCAGCCCCTACCTTGTGATACATCATTTGAAAGGGCACAAAATTCTCTAGTTAACCAAGATAAAAAAAAATTAAATCGATCGATTCGTTCTTGAGATAGACTACACAGAAGATGGAAGGTATGAAATAAATTATTACTAGCAAAACATTGCGTATTAGGTACACTGTTGATTTAAATTACAGTCATAAGAAATAAAAAAATAAAATAAATAGTAAAATAAAAAATAAGAAATTATTTTATGACATGTTCAACATGGCCACCATTATTTGCTAGACAAAAATACATTCTGTTCTCGAGCTATTCGCCTGCAAGATCCCCAGATTTAACACCTCTCGACTTCTTTCTCTGGGGTCACTTGAAAACTAAAACCAAAACTCCTTTCGCCAGTATCGAAGAAATCAAACACAGAATTACGCAAAAATTTAGACAAGTCACCCGTGAAACATTCGTCAAAGTTCGCGAAGAGTTCGAAAACATAATGTTTTTTTTTGTCTAGCAAATAATGGTGGCAATTTCGAACATGTCATACAATAATTTCTTATTTCTTATTTTATTACTCATTTTTTTTCTTATGACTGTACTTTAATTCAACAGTGTATCCAATCCGCAATGTTTCGCTAATAACAATTTATTTCCTACTTTCCATCTTCTGTGTAGTCTATCTTAAGAACCAATCTATCGATTTCATTTGCTTTATTATGGTTGAGTAGAGAATTTTCTGCCCTTTCAAATGATGTATCACAAGGTAGGGGTGCCATTTGAAATTTCGAAGTGGGGTGGCTGGGGGGCGAAGGGATGAAACCGAAAATTCTCTAGGTACCCGTTTTGAACTTCCCCCTCGATTTCTAAATCGACGTGTTTCCACTCTATGCAATAATCGCACCAGGTCAAGAGTTATCAAGGGTGGATACTATTGAAATGAACACGTAAAATAAAAAAAGCAATAATTTACAATTGTTCGTGGACGTACAGTTTTACATCCTCAGCCAAAACTTGGTTGCTGCGTTGTAAGCGGTTTTCTTTAACAAATGCTTTAAAAACTAAAATCTGTTCGAATTATCCACCTGTAGAATTGCTGAAGATTTTACATCAAATTTGGAATCAGAATATCCCAGAAAATATGTTTCAAACGAATCCGACAGTTTTTAGATTTTCGATTGTATAAAATCCGCCACTTTGAATTTTGAAAATCTGATAACCGATTTGGAAATAAAGAGCCTCAGATATGACAGGAAATGAGTTTGGTTTTTAGATTGTGGGTCGCCATATTGAATCTTAAATGCACATGAGACTTGAGATCAGGGAGCTTGAAATATCATAACAAATAAGTTTAATGTATAGTTTTTCATGTAGGGTCGCCATATTTCATCCGCCATAGTGAATTCTGAAAATCTGACATTAGGTTAGGAATCACGAAGCTCTAAATTACACAGGATAAGTGACTTTGTGGGTTTTGTGGATCCAACATTTTTTATTTTTTGTGCCGCTCTATTTATTCCACATCATTGTGAATTTTAAATAAATTTTTGCATATTTAGTATGAGGGAACACAAAAACGCGTTGTTACCATAATTAATGAATATTTTACTCCAAGAAGATGAATTTAGCCAGATTTTTCGGTTTTCTGGCCCATACTGAACCCATAGTGAATTGTAATTATATAGTTTAATTAATAGTCTGCAAAAAAACGCATTAAGAATAATTTATTTAAAAGTTATTCCATGTAGTGCCTTTATATAAAAAACAGTCCGTTTCTCATAATTATGTACGACAATATACTATATGTAAACAGAAATAAAACCAGACGGTCGAGCGGGACCTAACGGAGCCTGTTTCATTCCAACACTTAAATGTTGGAGTGAAATAGGCAATCCGGCGAAACCGCTTTGGTCTGAACTCTATCGCGAATTCGCGTTTCGCAAGCGGTGCGACATATTCGCGGCGTCTATCGCGGCAGCGGATTCGCTCTGGTCTGGGCGTAGCTTAAATTCGATCTAAAATTAACCGCTACTCCATATATAGAGTGCGCGCGTAAAGTATGGAAACAAGACAAAATCTCAAGAACGGTTTGCTATTTTAAAAAATCCATGAGCACGTCGATTTATAATTATCAAAATACATATTATGATATCAAATTAATTTTTTCACCTTTAATTGATTTTTACAGATGACGTCATCGACATTTATTTTTAACTGACAACCCTATATTCCTTTTAATGAATTTGACAGATCTTTTAATTGTCTTAATGGAAGCATAATGTTTTTATGGCCTTACATAAGAAGATTTTCGAGAAAAAAACAGTTGAAGGTTATGAAATAAAAGTGACAAAATCCCCGGAACGGCTTGACCGAAATTAACAAAATTTTGGAATTAAGTTACTGCAACTATGTGAAGTCACTGACGTTATTATCGTTCTTGCAACGTTTACAGTTTATGAGATATAACCTCAAAGTCTTGAATACATATTTTTGTATCCAGTTTTCATTCTCATGCCTTCAATTATAAATCGATGTGTTCGAGGATTTTTAAAATAGGAAACCGTTCTTGAGATTTTGTCATGTTTCCATACTTTACGCGCTCACTGTATATGCAGATGACACCTGTCTGATATACTCCGGAAAAACTCAACAGGTACTACAACAAAAAATAAACACAGATATGGAACTACTTACAGCATGGTACCGTAGCAACTTACTCACAATTAATGAAAACAAAACAGAATACATAATATTTGGAAAAAAGACAACAAATAACAAACAGGACATAAAAATCAGCGGAGTAGAAATAAAGCAGGTGAAAGAGGTAACTTCCTTGGGACTTCATATACGTGAAGATTTTAGATGGGACACACATATAAACATGCTGCTGCCAAAAATGCCAGAACTATGGCCAAAATGAGAAAAGTGAGATATTTTCTGGACAACAAAGTTTAGCAGAATAAAATACTAAAAGCATTATACGCATTCGATAAATACACACCGATCCACGAACTTTATAGAATCACAGACCAACTAAATGTCAAAAAAAGAATAGCACTAAACAATCTCACACTACTGCACAAACTGAAGAGGAAAGAGATAAAAACCAATGTCAAACTCAACATGAACAACGACATCCACAGATACGGAACACGAACACACCCACATAAGAACACACAAGTATGGAAATAAGAGATACATCCAAACATTACTGACCGAGAAAATAAAAACACAACAAACTCTCACAGCACATCAAGAACCTCCCAATACACACATTAAAGACAAAAATAAAAAAAACTTTTAATGGAAGATAGAATATAACAGCCTGAAGAAACACACAATCTCTCAATTCCATTTGCCCGAGGAAGGACGTCTGACCCCGAGGTGAAGCAAGAGAGATGGAGTTGCATTGTTATTACAAGAAATTGAGACTTTGTACTTTGTAACGTCTGTTCTTTTCTAACTAATAAAAGACATTAAATCAGAAAATTTAATGCATCATTATTTTTTGTTTTTTTTTTGTTGCCGTGAGCGTTGGCTGAGGGTTTGGGGTGCCCTAGCACTGCAGCCATGTGGCTTGTTGTACTGCCGCCGTCCAGGTAGTTAATCGAAGATCTTCGTCCAGTTAATAAGGCTGAGGAGTCTTCCGATTAAATTTTCTTTTGGGAAGTTGGTTGAGGGGTTTCCTCTTCCAAGGTTTGCTTCCCTCCAGGAGGTCAATGCTAAGCATTCGAATAGAACATGAGAGGCGCCTTCCTCCTCTTCGTTGCAGAGTCTGCACACAGGTTCTTCTTTCAGAATTTGTAGGGTGTGCAGGTGCTTCCTGAGGCTGCAGTGTACGGTTATAAGTCCAGTCACCATCCTTAGGTTATTCCTACTGAGTTTGATCACTTCAGCGGCTATATGTCTTGAGGGTTTTTTCAACAGTATCTTACTATGTCTGTGCCCTGTCAAGTTTTCCCAGCGTTCGATGTGTTTCCTGATAGCCCACTCTCGCACGTCTGATTTGATCACACACTTTGATATGCCTATCATTGGTTCCGGTCCAATGCATGGTCTACTTAATCCCTTTTTAGCCAGTTTGTCGGCTTTTTCATTGCCTCTCTCCCCTTTATGTCCTGGCATCCACTGTAGGGTTACAGTAATGCATCATTATAAAAAAAGAAAAAAAAAACGAATTTCTAGCTTGTGACATTTTGGGGCGGTTGCTCATCCAATTCATACATGGTGAATACAAAATGAGTGCAATAAGTTCGAAGGGTAATGTTACTCAACATTAGGAACAAAGAATCGTAATATTTTCATTTTGCAGAAAATTCTATTGTTGCGCCCACATGAATTCATAGTGCTACGACAAAATGTGGCCCTCGTCTATCTCTAATACGCGGATTTTACGAAATTTATAAGTAACAGTTGTTCAGTGACAAAACAGTCGACTTACCGAAAAACTTAAACAATTTGCTCAAAGAGCACCGTTGGTCTCCAAAAAAGCTCAACGCAAACGAAAATAACACAAGCGGAATGACACTGGACTCCAGACCGGTCAGCTGATCGCGGAGTAGGTCAAGTACTAGAGCTCTTAATAAGTGTTAAATTCTGCATAATCAATAGTGAATTAGTCAAAACTGGTACCAGATATAACAAAAAGTACACTAGGGTCTCGATTTGCGTCGGGGTTAAGTTCTGGGAAAATGCGACGCACATCAAAACAACGCAAATCGAATCACATTTTGCCATACGACGCCTTACAAGTTTTCAAGATGCGTTCCGCCAACGTCGTGTTTATTTATTGATACGAAATAATCTCTTATACAATATCATTCCTGGTAGCAATATTGACCAGTGTTTTAAGAAACTATTCAACAACAAAGATAATTTTTCGAGGATGGTATGTTGTATGTACTATCGTGGCCATATATTATGTCCGCTCTTTTGACGTCGATTTTCTCGAAAATCTAGCGGCAAAAAAATTTGAAAAAATTCTGATGCTTTCCTTGATTAATATTCCACAACTCGTAAAAATAAGAAAGCTGTATATGTTGGCGTTTACCCGACTTTTCCAAACTAAGAAGACTTGGCGCTGTTCTTCCCACGTAAATTTCATTCGTTCAACTTTAGCAATTAATTACTCCGGAAATAATTCATAGATTTCAACGAATTAAAAAGTAAAATCACTTTCGGAATGCTAGCATTCAATGTGCATTTTTGTGAAATGATCGGATTAGTGGTTGACCCACAAAAAGCTATATTATGCAATGCCAGCAATTCAGTTATTAGAAGAGCTAGAATAATTAAATATAGACTGTAAGCTACTCGATAATTCATATGTTTAAAGTTCATTACATAATCATTGTTTATCTTGCATTTTCCATACAATAGATCGTGCGCCGCTTGAGTTCCGACGCTCTTCGGTGGTGGGTGTGGTGCGGGGAAGGGAGTCGTTAGCGGTGCTGTCGATAGTGAGAGAACCGCGGACAGCTTCTTCACGATAACTTCTCAAGGTAGTAATTTCAACTAACAGAATTAAATTCTTAATTTTTGCAGAATTTTTATTATAGGTGACCCGGTACGAGAGAAATGCCCTAACTGCTATCTCCCGTTTCTATAGTATTGACTCCTATGTTTGACGGCTCATAACTCTAAAACTACTGAACAGAAAAAATTGAAATAAAGTGTGTCATTCTCCCCAATCACTTCTACAAGTTGTATGACTATCAAAATTTTTTACCTCTCGGTTTAAACATGAGCGCGAGAGAAGTGAAAAATGTACCCGATTTTTGCATATTTAAATTAATGGTCGTCTTTCCGTTTTTTTTTCTCGTAAACAGCTTACCACAAAAATTTCAATTTTTGTTCAGGTTATGTTTAGAGTCTCTTCTATGGATTGGCGTTCTTATTGTCTTCCGTTTTTATATAATAATGTTTTTGCATCTATACTCTAAAGTAAATTAATTACTTCATTTATGATTTAGTTCGATAATATTTGTAGTATGCACATTTAATAAAATGTAGCAACTACTAAACATTATGTTAAAATTATAAAAAATAGGTAGATAATTGTGTTTTTTTTTCAGAATATAGAACTTTTTGAAAATGTATAATAGAATTGTGTGGACCAATTGAGAAACACTCAAATGTGCGTATTGCTTAAAACATAGAAGTAATAGTGCAAAAAAAGACTACTCAAATATAATAATTATAGATTACTGAAGATTTTACAAATCCATCAAAAATTAAGTATAAAAACTCTCGTTTTCATACTTTCACAATCTGGTCTCATTATACAAGATATTATTTATATCACTACTTAAATTAGTTCTTACCTAATATTTGATCATAATCCACGACAATACTGATAAGCAAAAGAAGCAGCATACTTCCTCCTGTCAGTCGTCGGAGTGTGGCAACCACAAACGCATTCATCCGTTTTGCAATTTCCGATTACTTCCTGACGGTAACATTTCTTCATCTACCTGCAAGCAGAAAGAAAAGATATACTACTATAAGCTTTAAATCAAACAAATAAAAAAAGATATACTACTATAAGCTTTAAATCAAATAAATGATACTCGACATGAACATGCATCTGACTAGTTATATTTCCACATACATGCGAGGGGTGTCCAAATGGAACGAGTGCGCCTATACGTCGTCAAAACGAGTGTTATATACTCCCTTTTCTACTTTGCTACATTAATTCTACATAAATTTCGAAAATTGCGGCTGTCATCAAGTATTTTTATCTTCAACAGTTTGTAGTTGTGGTAAAACCGACTAATACAATGGAGTCTAACATCGCAATTGGCTCGCAATAGCGATTGAGATGTCAGCATTATTTAACACACACGTCAATATCACTAATCTTGGAAAACTTAATATACTAAAAGCTAGTGTTCTAGTGTTTTCATAACGACAGCAAAAGCGGTTTCGTTATGAGTTGTAACGAACGCAAAGTAGAAAAAGATATAGGTAGATTTGCACCACAAAAGGTGTAAATAGACGCGTGTAGCGCAAAAATAAGCATGGATAATTTAAAAATAGGAACAAACATTACACAGCCACCATCATTAGGCAAGAGATGAACTAGTTGACAAACGGATTGCCCTATAAGTAATATGGGTAAGTACGTAGGCTTTCACGGCCAGAATCATTTAGAAAATAAACTGCTTCCGGGTTATGCCGTGTGTCAAGATTTGTTAATGCTGACGTTTCGCGAGCCATGTTGCTCGCTTCTTCAAAGCTAATTGAATACTGAAGACCTACCAAGAAAATATATAATAATAAATATATAATAAAATATATAAGGGAGACTTTCTTGGTAGGTCTTCAGTATTCAATTAGCTTTGAAGAAGCGAGCAACATGGCTCGCGAAACGTCAGCATTAACAAATCTTGACACACGGCATAACCCGGAAGCAGTTTATTTTCTCAAAGTAATATGGGTTTATAATACCCGATTGAACGTTGTTCGTTCAATATATATTCGACGATTTGCTGTTATAAAAAAAGATTTTGTCCATTGGTTGTGGTTCATGTTGTAGAAGTAAAAGTCAATTTAAGTCTGAAGAAATAATTTCCTTTATAACAAACTATAAACGCTACTACAAATGATGTTGATGCCATCTTCTTAGCACTTGGTTTGATACTTAGTCATGAAGATGCCTTTTGCAACAGAGCGCGAAACGTCGACTGCTTCAAAGTCCTCAACGCGGCTCCCACCCGAAAATTATTGACTCACACCGCGAAAGTCTACAATCCAGATATATTTCTGGTTACATATAATAATAATAATAAATTCCTTTATTAGACCCAAGAAATAAAAACGAGAACATGTTTATACACCAAATTTGTGGTTAAATGGCGAAGATCAGTGGGCACAGAGTCTCCACTGTTCAACTCAACCATAAATGTACACTAGCCAAAAAGTATAAAGTAGATAAAATTCGTTTAACATAAAGAATAAAAAATAACTAAAATAAACAACTAAAATCGTAATCTAACTGAAATAAACTAACACAAAAGAAATTCCTCTGTTTCCCCTGCAGTCAACACACTATTATGTACCAGCAACGCAATCCCTCGACACATAGTACCCATCCTGGGCAGTCTGCAAGACACGACGGAGCTCTTTCTTAAAAGCAACAACATTCATATTTTTGATTGGACAATCGTTGTAAAGTGCAGCTATATTGTAGGAAAACGATCTTTAATACAGTGCAGTCTTGTGAGCAGGTATGGTGAGAGTAAACTTATGCCTTAGGTTCAAGTTATGTACGTCAGTCCTGAACGTAATTCTATTTTATGGCAAAGGCAGAGGAAATGATACTTTACACGATTTTTCATGTTAAGCCATTTAGTTATCTTTAATGTATGAGATATTCTGTCAAACTTTCTTATGCCATGAATAAAACGGAGACAACTATTCTGTACACGCTGCATACGATGAGCATCAAACTCACTTACACAATGGCCTTAAGCGACATCGACATGCGTGAAGTTTGAGAGCACCAAACTGCAGCACAACCTCTTCTTCATATCCTTATCAAGAATATGTCGATGTTGGTAAAGACACCTCAGTGCGCAGTAGGTCTTTTTGATGCATTGACTCACAAGAGCAGTAAACCCCAAATCCGTATCCAGCACAACCCCAAGGTTTTTAGTTTCTTTAGAGATGCTCAACCTGTCGCCACTAATCTCAATATTAACTTAATCAGGATTAAGTTTTCCAACAGTCCTTTCAAACCCAAGCACTAGGTCAGATATGTCGACGATACCTTTGTGGTTTGGCCATATGGTAGAGATAAACTTACTGAGTTCCTTAACCACCTGAACAATGTTAGTCCTTCCATCAAATTCACGATGGAAATAGAAGAGGGTAATCAGCTGCGTTTCTTGGATGTGGTGGTATACAGAACGTCAACGGGTAGGCTTGGACATACAGTCTACCGTAAGAAGACACATACCGATCGGTACTTGAATGCCAAATCACACCACCACCCGCAACAGAAGAGAAGTTTTATTAACACTTTGTTCAACAGAGCCGAGAAGGTATGCGACTCTAGCACCTTGGACGACGAACGGAAACACTTGGAGTGGGCCCTACGTCAAAATGGATACACCAAGTCTGACATACGTGGTGTCACACAAAGAAAACCGCAAGTCTCAGAGGAATCGCAAGAGTCAAAGGGGTTCGCTTGCTTACCATATGTAAGTGGGGTATCAGAGAGAATCGGTAGAGTACTGAAGAAATCGGGTATCACGGTAAGGTATAGAGCACCAGCTAAGGTAAAGGATCTTTTGCCTAACCCAAAGGATATCACACCACTCCTGAAAAACGAAGGGGTATACAAGATAACATGTGAGTTCGGAACATGCTATGTAGGACAGACAGGACGAAGCATCGAATGTCGAATCAAGGAGCACAGTAGGGACACCCGGCTAGGCAAGGTTCAACAGTCCGCTGTTGCTCAACACTGCCACGAGTCGGGACACACAATGGATTTCGATGACGTGAAGATGTTGGCAAGGGTGGGTAATTATCATCGAAGGCTTATTAGAGAAGCCATCGAAATTTACAAACAACCTGACAACAACAATCGCGAGGACGGTACTGACATTAGTAGGGTCTGGAAATCGATCCTAACGCGGTCAGGTGGAAAAGCACATGAAGCGGTAGCTCCAGATGTGCGCAGTGAGGTGTAAATTTAGGTATATAAGGGAGATTTTCTTGGTAGGTCTTCAGTATTCAATTAGCTTTGAAGAAGCGAGCAACATGGTTCGCGAAACGTTAGCATTAACAAATCTTGACACACGGCATTACCCGGAAGCAGTTTATTTTCTATATTTATGTTTCTTTAATATTTTTATTTTCTTTTTGTCTGAAGGCATAAACTGCAGACAAAAAGAAACATCAATACATAAGTCGGTATAAGTAACGAAAAGAAAAATATCAGTGGGTATAATATAAAGACAGCATTTCGAATAGCTCCATGGGGAAATTGAGACTATGCATTGTGTAAACATTTCTGAGATAAATACACTGCCCTGTCGCACATTGATCTTCCGGGAGAAATACAAACAATAGTGCAGAAGAAAAATCGACTGAACGGCACTCGCAAAACTTTTCTAATAAAGGGATATTTGTATATCAGAGTATACACCGCGCCACCCTTTGTTCCGTTCGCCTTAACCGTCGATCCTGGTGGGCGAACTTCCTTTCTCGTTTAGTCAAATCAGTTCGCGATATAATTGAAACTTTTGCGAAAGTTTGCACACTGACGTCTAGCGCACTACTGTTCTACCAAAGTTTCCATTGGTTGGATGCAGGTAACTTTCGAGAATACTTCTGTTTTTGGTATGCACTATTAGCCGCGTAAGAAGTAACTAGTTAAGTTGTACAAGTATCACGGCAGGTAACTACCAGAGTTCCTATTTTCATAATTATTCATCTTGGCATCGCATTGCAATTACTACTCGTTAGTAGTGTAGTTTAATTATCAGGAATGTTGTACCAAAGTTCTATTACCAAAGCTGGCTGAGGGTAAAGTTGTACAGATTGCACCAACCTGTAAATTGCACCAAAAATATCAAAACTAAATACACTCATACGCCGTATATCGAGACATACGGCCGCTGTATAAATGTGTTTATGCTTTTACGACAACTACTCGCTTTATGGCATAATTTGTATGCATTACAACACTTTATGTGGCGATATAGCTTCAAACCTAGCGAACAAATTTGTATGGTTTTTAACACGTAAATTGTTAGTATTCCATGGAATTTTCGAGTTAGATGACTAGAAAAATTAGAAATTTGTAAACGAAACAAAGAGTGGATTATTTTTGACCATAACTGGGTGTTACAAATTATTGTATGTACAGTAATAGTAGAGAAAAAGTTTTTTTTTTATTATAATTTAAATAACTTTTTTTAGGTGAATTGAATCCAATCTATGAAAATTTTCCTGGCTTACTATGTCAAGGAACCTAGGCCGTATAGACAGGTATGTAAGAGTATATTGAACCAAAAATATCTCACATTTGGTAATATTCATTCTATAAGGCAAAACTGCTGCAAACAGAAAAGATGAACACCAAGATTTACATTTTAGCGGATTCGTCGGAATATTGTGCGACGCATAGAAAAAAGTTAGTTAAATGTTTAAGAGGCGACAGTAGGGAAAGTCGGTCATATTTAATCATCAACTAAACATAATCGCCATCAAGTTTCTCTAACAACAGTGTCAGGAAGGCATTTCTTAACATGACAAAAAGTATGGGTAAAGATAGATGATCATCTGATGATGGTAACTTTTGGTGCCAATGCGTAGTAGGGATGTTTCGATACACCTTGCTGTACCGGTATCGCGTATCGTATTGTATCGTATCAAATGTACCGGTTCTGTACCATACCGGAGCACAAAGTACCGGTACATCGGTACCGGTACATTTTTTTCAAGACGTAACGAATAAACAAAAATATTTTGCGTAGCGGTAGATACCTACACACATTGAATATGTATTTTTATTTTAAAATAGCATATATTATATGTAGGTATACATAAAAACCCAACTAAATATATTGTACGCATTCGCGGTTTTTATTAAATATTTGAAACTTTCTTTCTCTGTAGTGCTTTTTTGCCTCCGACATAAAACGTAACAAAATAGTTTATATGGTCGCAATGCTAGTACAGCACCGATTATCCGAGGTCTATCATCTAATTCGATTATTTTTTTGTTATTGTAGAAAAGGATTACAAATGTTTCACAATGCAGAAAAAGAAGATCATTCATTATACTGTATTTTTAGCCAGAGTTGGCATGTGCATTCAATAGAATGTTCATAATACATGCCAAATGATAGATGTCATTTTGAAGTACGTCAAAAAACCGCAAAACTTTATCAATTATCAAAATAACACTGGACAACTCTCGCCTTAAAAGTATAGGAATATGTAATGTATCGTACCACCACTACCACCCATGGTATAGGAACTACTTGATTCACCATGGTACCACCAGTGTTTTCCAGAAATTAATGGGCTTTTTAATTATGATGTTGTACAAAATATATAAATGCATTATGAATGTATTTTTCCCAAGAAAATATTAAACACTGCTATTTTATCACATACGGAACTACTTGTTTCACCATGGTACCACCCACAGAATCATCAATATTTTCTTTGTTTCTAACCTGTATGTTGGATGCCACCGCTGAAGGTGTTTCTTTTTAGGTTTGTCGGATATTCCGCAATTTTAACGTCAGTGTTACAAAGTTCACATTTTCCACCCAACTTGTTTTAATAAACACTTTCCATACGCTACTCGACGAACGTGGCATGATTGTATGTATTTTGCTTGTAAAAAGCAGTATGGCTCGTGGATTTAATGACTTTCGCACTCAAAGATTTGCACACCAAAATTTGATTAAATTTTAGTCGGAATTTCCCTGATGGCATACTGACACTGTAAAAGAACACAAATACAAATTCCTTCGTTGTAATCAATGTCACTTGTAAAATAAACTTATATTGGTTTGCCGCTAGAGTACGCTAGTTGTTGGCAACAACAAATACCGCGATACAATATCGTCCAAAAACGTATCGTATCGTACCGTATTGGATGCTATAGTACCGGTACAAAATATCGGGTATCGGAATGTAAAGTACCGGTACTTAAAAATATCGTATCGTATCGAACATCCCTAATGCATAGTCTCGCAAAGAGCAGCACTACCAGTGGTAAAAATATTAAAATGTACCTCGTAAAGTTGCATGTCGAAGTCAGGTGTCCGATTTATATAATGCATTTTTAATTTAAAACATTACAGCCCTGAATTATATCAGATTTCTGCAACAAAGACAAAAACGAATTCCTTGATATTACCGGCTGATATTACCATGAAAACATATTTAAAACGTAACCTTTAAAAATATGTAGTAAGGGAAAGAGTTGCTATCGGAGGTTGATTTAACAGTTTTTCATTACAAAAGGGTTTAATTAAAAAAAAGAACAGAAATTGTTCATTTCAACAATTTTATAACAGGCCTCCTCCAAAAGAACAATTATTCAAAACATTTCTTGTGTGAAGTGGAGCACAAAAACGTGTTAGCGGTTTTATTATAGCCACATAGTTAACTTAATTTGTGTATACGGAATATATTTCTTTTATATATTTCCTTCTATTACTTTTGACCTATATTTCTGTATATTTTTTAATTATTTGCTGCCTTAAAAAACTAAGGATTAAGTTATTGCAGCATTTTAAGGAACAAATTATATCTTAAATACGAAAAATTAGTTCGAAGTGATTTATGATGAAATTATATTTAGAATGAAAGGTTTTATCAATTTCAAGACGCTGCATAAGTAGTTTGCATACAGCATACTCATGATATTAACTTCAATTTCTAACAACAACATATTCCATTCTCAAAATATCGTTATTTTTATTGAAACGCACTGTTCCATGGTTACATTTTGAATATTAAGTGTACCGTTTTGGAAATAATTGCATATTTACGTCGATTGTATTCAAACTTCCCTCGATATTAAAGATAGTAATCATGCATTCGGAAACATTTCGTTATACATGTCACAGATAGGAAACTATTTACGAAGTACGTCGAAAATCGAGAAAAAATACTTAACGAGCAGTACTAAAAGTGTTACAAAATATAAATGTTTTATATCTTCATTCACATGGCACAAAATCTAGATTTCAATCGCATAATATACAAAACGAGTACGTAAAGGTATATTTGGTAGGACCAAAGATAATGTGAAAATTTACTCGCAACAAATGTTTCACGCACACAGGATTACAGAAGGTTCCTTTGGCTATAGCAAGGGTTTCAGGCATTTCCTATCACAACCTGTTAAATTACTTGCGCTACGTGCTTCGAAAGTTAACTTAGTTCTTCGAGCTTTCGTTCCAATAACATCCATAGCAGTTGTCCTTGATGAGGTACAGTATCACTTGACATAAAGGGTTAACGACTATACTTAGGTACAGAATAGATTGTAGCTATACTGCAGAGAATATTAAATAAACTTAGATAAACATGTCTTCTTCTGTAGGACCTAATTAATACCTACGTGTGGAGAAAGTTTATACAGGGTGAGTTATTAGTATCCCGGCGGTCGATAGTCATAAATCGTTTCAGAAAGAAAAATATGTTTTATACAAGAGTTGTTTGACTCATTAGTTTCTATAACGTAAAATTATTTTCATTTCTACAGTGTGTTGCATTTAGGCTTGACGGAAAGTCAGTACATTTTTTTAAAATAGAACGCCCTGTACATCATACCATATCATGAATACTAAGGAAGTTTTCTTTCCAACTGTATAAGTTGTACCTGTGTAAAGTAAATAGTTTCTGAGATATTCAATTGTTTGTCAAAAAATTGCAAATTGCAGGCCTTTCTTAAAAACTACGTTGACACTACATTTTTGGACATTTTATCTTAAAAATTTTATCACATAATAACTAAACCCATAGCTAGATGCTGATGTTTAGATGCGCTATACAGGGTAATCGTAGCATGCACTAGTTTATAAACATTTTTAAATGGCTTTTTCTTGAGATTTTTAAATGGAACCTGTATATTCTTTGCTAATTGAAACGTCTTTAAGTTCTTTGTAATTTATATTTACTAAATCGTATATCTATTTTTACTAGTTTTTGTGTTATTTACAATTTAAAGAGTAGTATGCTATTTAATACCTTAATATTGCTCTGTATACAGTGTGCTGGGTAGCACGATGTACAATATTTAAAGGGTTATAGAAGAAGTTATTTAGAACCTATTTAACTAGATTTATTCATATAAAAAGTATTACGGTTATCAAGGTATTACACAATTTTATAAGTATGTTTTGAAATTTTTAGAAACGTACAGCGAGCGAACCTGAAAACCTAGTAACGTCAGTTGGGATCCGAAGTAAACCACAAGCATTGTAATTTTAGGAGGACTATCGTGAAACATTATTCACTTGTGTGAAAATTGTGCGGAGACGTTTCATTGTAATAGTATGTACAGTCTTGGAATTAAGTAAGTTCGTATCAGTATTTCAGCAGTGTGTCGATGATACCTCCAGGTACGAGTTTTTTGTTATGCTGGTCGGCCGCTCAACCGCTAAGCGCAAGAAATTGTCCGTTTACGCTGCATTCTCGTATATCGGAAATTTATTATTTGCGGAACCTTGTTCGAATGCTGAATATGATTCTATTCATTAGCTTAATGTGCAAATAATTAATGTAATTCCTACATTGCAATGTAATTGTGATTTTATTAAATATAATGTTATTTTTATATTAATAAACATAAAAGTTTTCGATTACATGAAATGAAAACCTCATTTCAAGATATTGCATAAAACAACAAATTATACAAACTTATTGCATCTACTAGCTTTTTTTGCGTTAATAAATACGAAAATCAATTTGTTGTTGTCAATATTTTTACTGAAGGTTATTTCAGAACTAACATATGTATTATAAATTGCTTTAAATTTGTATTTATTGCAATTTGTTACTTGTGAATTACAGGTGTTTTTGAGATATTTACCTTTAACGATATTTTACAGTGTTTAACTTAATAAAAAGAAATGAGTATGTATTTTTTATAACATGAATGTATCATTACAATTTTTTTATATTATTATTTTGTATTTACTTTACAGCAATATGTTTCAAATGTCTGACAACTGAAAATAATGCCAATTATACATATCCCTAATTTACAAAAATTTATAACAGCTTGTGGAAGCAAGCTATTATGTAATAATATGTAATAACTATTATTTAAAAAATTAAATAAACCAAAATATACGACCATCTAAAAGAACATTTAGACAACATAAATACCAAAATGTCTTGCTTTTTTTCTAGACAGTAGAAAGTAATAAGTTTCATATTGTCTTATTGGTTTTCTCTGTTCTTTCAGAAGTTGGAGCCGTTTAAAATGAGATATTGTTAATAATTCAAACGGCTGTAACTTTTTAATGAATTGAAAAAGTAATTTACTTTCTGAAGAAAATATTTTGCGGAAGAAACGTGGGACATCCTGTATATATTATTGGTATAATTTTAATTATTTTGGTTGTCAAGCATGTATTAGATCGCATGAAAGATAATTGAGATATTAACTGCTGTAAAGTAAATACATATATAATATTGCCATTGTCCTTCATACAAAATACATGTTCCATCGTAAATATAAATTAAATTTAGAGAATTTATTTACATTTAGTGAATATATTTAATATTACAATTCTGAAATAGTCTATATTCAGTGATAATCCTTGGCAACAAGTTGGTTTGTGCTTTTACTTACGTAATTAATATGTGTATTAAATGAAATAAATGTATATAATGTGTCGTGATATTACGTTTAGAGAAAAACTATTTGCAATAGAAACTAACCACAGGTGATATAGGATGTAAAAGAACACATGAAACAAACGGTAAAGTCAAGGGTGTCTTAGAAAACCCAATTTTTTTCTAAATCGCGGGTTCGAAATCACGTAAAAACGATAAATAATTCAAACTAAGTTCATAGGTAAAACCTTTCTATTTTTTATGTTCTATTTTGGAAAGTCATTTTCATAAAATAATAATGTATACCAAAAAAAAAATAAATATCATTATTTAATATTTTATTACTTTTATATACTTTCCAATATGCAATACTACATCAGAAAACCACTGTAAAAATTTCATATCTCTACAACGGGTATTAACGCTAGGATTCCGAACCTACGGTACACTTCCGGTAGACTACGTCGTTAAGAAAAGATCGGACACGCTCAAAATGAACTAAATCCAATTACATCCATCGAAAAACCACCTCGTGATGGACAACTTTTGGCGAAGCGGCCGGGTCGAGGGAGACCAGTACACGAATATATACCCGACATAGTATTTTCAAATCCTGCAATAGCGATACGAACTTACTTATTTCCATGACTGTACGCTCATAAACAAAAACAAACAGAAACGCTAAAACCTGTTGAAAACCTTGATGAGCTACGGATTTGTATTCAGTACAATTGAATTAAAATAGGTTATTTTTCTGGAGATATAATTCAAAATTGGGATACTATGAATGATAGTATGAGTAATGTTGATAATGTGAGTGGAAAGTGGGTTATTTGGAAGTGTTTTTAATGTATTATTTTGCTATGAATTAAAATCTGAATATAAAAATGCCTATCAGTTTCTTTTTGTTGCATATTTGGTATTTGTGTGTGAGCACATAAATGACATCAAATAAAATCTGATTTTCAACACTCAGAAGTCAACAAATTTTCACGATAGTTAACCTAAAAGTAAAGGGTTTAGGGTTTACTTTAGCAGTAATATGAAGTTTTTAAATCGCGTGTTCGGTTGGCATACGATAGACGGCAAAATATACATACAAAATTTCATATAAAATTGTTAATATGTTGCTAACGGTAATATTTTGTATAAGGATCAAGCTGGTTAAATCGTTTCTAAAATATCTCTTCTATCGCCTCTTGAAGACTTTACATCAAACTACCGAATACCTTCTTCATAGCAATATTAAAATTTACAATTGCATTACCTTTTCGTTAAAAAGTAAATATCACAAAAAATAGTAACATTTGGTGTATGACATACTAGATGTAAATTGGAGCGAAATGAAGGGTTATTACAGCCAACACATTATACAGGCTGTTCCATTTAAAAAACTCCAGAAAAAGCCATTTGAAAAACATCAAAATTTACTAAGTTCAATGAACACCCTGTATACTGTATCTCATATCTTTGGATACTATCATCTACCTACTGGCTTTGACCATTGTCTCAGATAGTTTAAAGGCAAAATCGGCAAAACTGTCGTTTTTACATAGTTTTTAAAAAGATCCTGCAACGGGCATATTTTGGAAAAACAGTTGAACATCTCTGGAACTATTAACGCTGTGACGCTGGCGAGTCAAACAACTTTTGTATGAAATATTTTTTTCTTTCGTAAACGATTAATTAACTATCGACCGCCGGGATACTAATAACTCACCCTGTATATTTAAAACATCCATTAACACCAATTATAATTTTGTAACACCCTATTATAATTTTCATAATAATAGAAGGAATGTGTAGAAAACAATTAATTCTCAGGAAAGTAGTTATATTCTAATGCTTAACTTGTAAGATAAATCGCTTACAAGATTTATTTGTCTTTGAAAGTAATATGCATTTGATATGACGTTAATTTATATACGTTAACTACCCAGTATTCGGTGCAATACAACTTCATCATGAGAGACAAACTTGTACAACCCTCAAGTGATACATTATCATAACTTTGTAGTGTTCTGGGGTCAATTAAAATATCTCTGTCTCAGAAGTTCAGAACACGTATTACGAAGCACAGTATTTGTAGGTGTAGTTATCACTGTTGATTTCTCGGCTTCTCGGTTCATATTGTTGAGTTGTCCACAAACCCAAAGAGATAAATCTGTGTTGGATTATCTAGTAAATTGTTTGCTCATGTATATTTGAATGTTGCAATTTGTAAGTAACAAAAAGTTATCGTACACAGTAGCGCAACCGAAAAATATATACGTAAAGTCAGCACTAAAATTTTAAAACACCAGAACTATGAGGTGTTTTTGAACGCATGCTTCCTTCAATTTTAATAATAAATATCAATATGTTGAAATATTGTAAGTTTTATAACCGAGGCAAAGAACCGTTACAAAGACGCGCGATGTCAGCAACACAATTTCGCGAAGCGAATATAATAATGAACGTGAAGCGATGCATAAGACGTATCACAACATTCAAGTTCTCAGTTACCGCATAGCGAGCACGAGTATCTTATTAAATTCCAGAAAATTAATAATATTGTGACTGCAATATTGATACATTTCAACTTTAATTGAATTAGTTTTGTAGATCACACCTATGTACAAAACCAATCAGGAATGTTACAACTCCAAAATACAAACCTAGTAAACCATATACAATGGGCCAATAATTAATGTTGAATCGCATTAATCGCATCACACTGGTAATATAATTGAAAAATAGAAAATTGAGGAACGAACAACATACAATATAATAATAATCAAACTTCAATAGTTATTATGGAAAGTGTCCTTTATTGCTTGACTCAATAAAGTCAATAATAACTAATGAAGTTTGAATATTATTATATATGTACTACAATTATGGAAAAGGTGGAAAAAAACAGACTATATGTACCCACTGCTTTGTTCTACGCCGAAAATATATTCTCGACTTCTTTATACAGGGTTAGCCAAAATTACCGGAACACCCAAATAATTCTACAACGGTAAAAAAATTAAAAAAAAATCAAACAAAAGTTTTTAGACTTTAAACAATCCATCGTTCAAATATATTTTGAATATGCAGGTTGTTCATTTTATTATAGAAATCGCGTAAATTTTCTTTTTTCAAATGGAACACCCTGTATCTTTTTACATTTTATAATTTTAGGACTAATTCTGGACATTGTTTATTAAAATAATTTTTTTATAAAATGCATCATTTTTGAGTTTTAAGCAATTAATTTAAATTTGTCAAAATTACCGGAACACCCAAATAATTCGCCATCGGTAAAAAAATTTAAAAAAACATTCAAACAAAAGTTTTTGACATTAAACAAGCTATCATTAAAATATATTTTTAATATACAGGCTGTTCATTTTTTATGCAAATTTGGTTAACTTTTTTTTTCAAATGGAATACCCTGTATATTTTTACATTTTATAATTCTAAGACTAATTCTAATAATTTTTTATTGGAATAATTTGTTTATAAATTTCATAATTTTTTAGTTATAAGCAATTAGTCAAAACTCCTGAACTTCAAATTAAGAATTGATTTGAAGGATGCAATGTGGGATAGCTTACCACATCAAAACTATTGTCCTTTCAGTGATTTCTTCCGGTTTTATTGGAATATTGAGCATAAAATGAAGTAATACCTCATCTCCTAGTTATATTCAACGAAGATCTGAATAATATTTGGTTTCAACAAGATGGTGCACCGCCGCATTACGGTGTCCAAGTTCGGAATTATTTAAATTCAATTTTCCCGCAGAGGTGGATTGGAAGGAGAGGATCCATTGAATGGCCACCTAGGTCGCCGGATTTACAAATACTGGATTTTTCTATTTGGGGCCACCTAAAGTCCAAGGTTTACACCAATAGGCTGCAAAATATTGATGCGTTGAAGCAGAGGATAGTGGACGAAGTTCAGAGTATTACTGTCGACCATTTAGACAACTGTTTACGGGAATTTGTTGATAGGTTGGGGCATTGTCAAGCCGCTCAGGGATGGCAGTTTGAAACTTTAATTTAATTGTTTTGTTATTTTTTCTTCACATTGTTATTATTTATCCGTTCGGCTAAAACAAATGTTTTGGAGTTTTGATTAATTGCTGATAATTAAAAAATGAATCAATTTATAAAAACCTACTTGAAAAGAAATTCTTAGAATTAAAAAATAAAAATGTACAGGACGTTTAATGAGAAAAAGGAAAAGTTTTCCATACTTCCATAATAAAATAAACATCCTGTATATTAAAAATATATTTAAACGATAGCTTGTTTAAAGTAAAAAACTTTTGTTTGAATGTTTTTTGAAATTTTTTTTAGCGATGAAGAATTATTTGGGTGTTGCGGTAATTTTGACTAATTTTAATTAATTGCTTAAAACGCAAAAATGATGCATTTTATAAAAAAATTATTTTAGTAAACCATGTCCAGAATTAGTCCTAAAATTATAAAATGTAAAAAGATACAGGGCGTTCCCTTTGAAAACAAAAGATTTACGCGATTTCTATAATAAAATGAACACCCTGTATTTCAAATTATATTTGAACGATGGATTGTTTAACGTCTAAAAGCTTTTGTTTGAATTTTTTTTGAAATTTTTTACCGTTGTAGAATTATTTGGGTGTTCCGGTAATTTTGGCTAACCCTGTATAAAGGCCCATCTATTTTTATTAGCACTTTCTATTGGCATTAGGGTTTCCAATCCCGGGATCCCGACAAATAATGAGCTTTTTCGGGATCCCGGGATTATAAATATAAATCCAGGGATTCCGAAAAAACTAAATCTAAATTTGTTCATATTTTTTTGTTAATTGGTGAGATGTGGGTACTGATCTACAATAAATCAATCCGGTGTTTTTTAAATTGTCATTTTTTAAGTATGAACTATCTAATAGAGTTTAAATTTTGTTTATTATTGTTGTCAATACGAACACTTTGACACATTTTACCTTTTAAACCGGCAATGTTAGTTTTCTACTTGTAGTAAATTTTAAAACGGTCATCCAGTTTCGGGGTAAAAGATATTGTGCAATCAAGTATATTTTAGACGTTTCTTATTGACTGAATTTCGTAACGTTTGGCATCCCAAGCGTTTTGATCTGGAAATTTTCGCCTTTTTCATGAATCCTGGGATCAATCCCGTGATCCCGGGATTACAAAACCTTTAATCCCAAAATCCCGGGATCAATATATTGTCCGGGATTGGAAACCCTAATACATAGTAGTAAATTAGAATTAGATTAAGAAATTTTACAATTTTTGTCAAAGTTTTCAGTTTAAATTGTTCAATAACTACGAAAGTAAAGTTTACCCAACTATATTTTTTTTCTCGAGAAATATGATACATTATAAAAAAAAATATGTTCTAAAAACGCTGATAATTTAATATTCAGGGTGGCTGCACAACGGAAATTATTAAATTTGCCTAAGAGTAAAAACTATCAGTTTTTTACAATTATATGTAAAATGTAACAGAAGTTTGACATTCTTTCCCTTTAATTTGAGATGTTGCCTTTGAGATTCTGTCAATAAATTAGCTAAGAAATCCCCTTGGAACTTTTACGGCTTTTGAGAATAAATTATCACTTTTTTGCTATAAGTACTTCGCATGCCAGAAAAACAATTTTATATAGAAACAATTTCAGAAATTTACACAGCTTCATATTTTCAGATATTTCTAATTTTTCAAGCAACTATTCGCTAAGAGATTTTTAGTTTAAATATAAAAAGTGATATTTTACTCTTGAGCAAATTTAAGAAGTTCCTGTTTTTCGATTGAATCAACATTCTGACTTTGCGTATAGACTTTTTACAGCGTCCACAACTCGCGAATAACTTCTTCTCAAAAAATTGATATTTATGTGAATGCACATAAATACAGGGTCATTATAAATGATTGTAGTCTAAGTAGGCTATTACATAAAATGTAATATTTCTGGTTGCCCCTCTATTTAAATTAGATCAGTGGAATACCACTGTTCTACACGCAAAAGTTAAATTGGTTGCATAACCTATTTCAAGTTTGACAGTCGTTTGGGTATAGCGGCAAAAATTTATTAACATGGGCATGGCTTACTTCGACTACAATCATTTATAATGACCCTGTCTAATAATATCTGCGTTTAGTTAGGTACGTCTGGGGCACATTGTATACGTGTATATATATAATGGATGTTAATTCTCGCAGAAACCTGCATATATTGATATGAAAATTTGAAATAGTTAAAACAAGATGGCGGTAATTTTTTAAGTTAAAAAACTACAGCCACGCCTGGGATTCGAACCCAGATGTACGGATTGCCGGTCCGAAATTGACAATTAACCTACTGTACGTCATAGGTCACGTTAGTCTAATTGGTAAAACGTCGGACCGGCAATCCGTACATCTGGGTTCGAAACCCAGGCGTGGCTGTAGTTTTTTAACTTAAAAAATTACCGCCATCTTGTATTGTAAATTTATATATATATATATATGTATACAGATTATTTTTTTAGCTGTAACTTCAAAGAACCATATACCCCAGAGTGAGAGAAACATTTTTGTTTATCAAATAGCATATAGCCTAACTTAAAGCATTCCCGAGAAAGTTAATAATGAAAAAGGCAGTCCGGTCCTGTGCTGTGGTCATATATAGACTGCACACAAGTTGGTTGTCGACTGGCGATAAGAAAGCAAGACTGACTACTCTTCAAGATACCCCACCAATCTCGGCTGTCGCTCACAGTGACATTTATATAACTGGTGATACTCAGTTAAGCCCCAAGACCTTAAATTGTAGTTATAGTCCTTTCCAGCGTTAAGCGATATTTTGGAAGCACCTTGTAGATAAAGTACGCTGTGCTTATGATACAAGATTGTATCTAAAATAAAATAAAAATAAATCTGTAGTACCTGTTTATGTCCAGCGGTCATCGGCTCCAAACAATAGACAAGGAGAGCAAAGAAAAATATTTTTGACGTCACACCCACAAATCCACTCATTTTTGTTGTAAACATCAGCATTAACTTGTAAATGACCTCTCAAGCCTTTTTATTTCGCTCTTATCGATGCAATTTAGACTGCTAAGTGGTTGAGCTAATAAACTCTACATAATAAACTCTGAATTCATTATTTGTTTTTAATTTCGTGTAATAAGCGCTTCACTGGCAACCAAACTACACAGCGTACAAGTGTCATGAGTCAACTGTCTACAAGCAGAATGCAATAATACACGTCGCCAGTCGCGTAAGCATGACGTCGGTTCGCTTCTAGACACCACTGGGGGCGTGGTTCCGTAGATCTGGTGTACTGGATAATTGCAACCATTTCAGAGTAAACTAACCAATCGACGCGGCCCAATTTGCTCGCTCGCATGCTATAATTCAGGCGTCGATACGTAGTGTAGCGGTAGCAGACGGTTGCGGCCTTGGTGCGGCCCGCTTGGAATTCTCGAGAAAATTATTATTAAATTTATTAAATTATATGTTAAAGATCGTTGCGTATTGACTATTACACTATTATTTACATGTTAACTGTTGTTAAAAATACGGTATGTTAAAAATACGACAACAGTTGAGCACTTCTTCAAAATGGCGCTTATTTCTCAAGATATGTATGTATTTTCCATCTAATCTCCGATAAATTGTAACTTGTTTTTCAAATAATTTATTTTTTATCTGCAACCCACCAAAATAATTTGCAGCTGGTTTGATAGGAAATTTGTGACTGAACACAGAAAAAATACGGCAATTTTGATGTATCATGTAAACACTAACAGTGTCATTGATGTAAGGAAACATAGTTAAATTGTAAGAAAAACATTGCTATTAATATTACCATTAGTTGAGCATTAAAAAAAATATAAATAAATTTATAGAAACGTACATCAGAATAAATA
The DNA here is from genome assembly GCA_963966075.1 of Aphodius sticticus. Classification (NCBI taxonomy): domain Eukaryota; kingdom Metazoa; phylum Arthropoda; class Insecta; order Coleoptera; family Scarabaeidae; genus Aphodius; species Aphodius sticticus. Next base: position 29,771,555 of record OZ014511.1, read on the forward strand.
ATAAAATTGTGCATTTGTATATTTAAATGTTCCTTCCATAATATATATGTACACTTAAATAAATAAGTGTACAATACAATCGTTACCTCTATAAAAATATAATGAGCAACTTAAAAATACTTGTTCATTGAAAAATATATATTTCCAATGGTTTATTTACTCGTCATTTGAAAATATTGTAAGCGCATTCAATAATCCAAATTGTACCATGAGAAAATTATAGTGCTAGAAAGAATATAATGTGCATTAAGTTCTGCAACCTGTAGCGCACATATAGTAAGCGAGTAAAAAGTTATCAAAAAAAGTGAGGTAAAATGTAAGAAAACGCGATTTTGGTAGTTGTTACAAATTTATACCACCTAAACCCATTGTCCTAGAAACCTCAAAATGGCATCATAGGAAACCTTAATCTGAATCTTGAATCCTAAAAGTTGAAGCATTTAGATCGATTCTTTAAGTGATGTGCGGATGCCTCCGGAAGAAATAAAAAAGCGCAATAATCTGACAACGCCTATACACATTCCATAAACAAATAAGTCAACAATCAACTGTCTTTTTCTCGAAAATTATCTTTAAAACAAGTAACAGATCTATTAATATCAGTACACAAAATATGTGGTTGCCATTAAAAAAACTGTCGATGACGTCATAAGTTGAAAAGAATTGAATTTGTATTTAATATAATATGTGGGGTAAGCTATTTGAATTAATTAATAAGGTCGCATATTATTGAAAGTACGCGCTATCATTAACATACGAATCATCAAAATCAGATCTGCGTTAATTTTGATGCGCAGTAGATCTAGTGCTCAATATTTATTATTTTAATGCACAAGTTTTTCATTTTAGGGCACAATACGAATAAAATATTGCTCATTACAACATTTTTCATGTAACATATTCATATTTATTGAATGCTCAATATGTATTATTTTAATGCACAAGTTATCCATTCTATGGCACAGCATTTATTATGTAAGTAATGTACATTTATTTAATGCACAATATTTAATATTTTAATGCTCAAAGTATTTATTTTAATGCACATCGCACCCTTAAATAACCCGTGACGTTGCCGTAAAAACAAGCAGCCAATTCTTCTTTTGCAGCAGGTTTTCTGTAATTTACTTAAATACTATAGACCTCCTTTCTGAATGATGTTTGAATTTAAAGCCTTTAAATAGAAATTGTTCGAGAAAAAGGACAATGCAAAATATTAATAACACTGGGGATTTTGTGAATGCAATACGAGTAGGCGTTTATATAGATTCTTTGCAAAGAATACAAATTTGCGGTCAAAAGTTTTCCCATTACGTCGAGTTTTTGCGTTCTTATCTAGAGAGCAAACTTATAGAATTTCAAGTACAAGTACAAAGTTTAAGGTTTACCGTAAGACCCATCTAAAGTTATTATTGACGTTTCTTTTTAGCCTCTATAAATTCACAGAAATGATCAAATCACGTAGTTTTGACGTTTGCACTTCATTTTTTCGAAAACCTTCACCACAATAAGTAAGACGGTGTACATTTTGATTTGTGTTCCACCGTTGTGTTCCTTCCGGAAAAGTGCTTTAGAGAATAATTAACCATTTCCCCCATATAATAGCATCCAAATTTGCCCACCCTGTGCTGATTCGGATATTGCCCTCAAAAAATAACAAATACTAATGCATTTCGAACAAGATTAGTCCCCCCAATAATAGGATAAACAGGGAATAGATTGGGTTCATCGAAAGGGAAATTGGACCTGTCAAAATTTATAAGATCACCGCTCGACAGCCGCAAAGATTGCCCTAATTATTACCATTAAGGCCTATAGCCAATTTAGCTCCAGCTCCCCAACGAATTACAACGTTGCTGATGACTCGGATACGGTAGATTTAACGGCATAATCGCGCAGTCCCTTTGCAATATACGTCCCTACAAATTACATTTTAAATTCAGTGGCACTGGGGTAGGGGAAGGGGGAAGCGAGTAGTTTGGTAGGGTCGTTCCAGAACCCTGTTTCGGCTTGTTTGTATTATTAGTAGCAGCAATTTGAATTATTAATTTTGATTTCGTGCGATGTGGTGCGTAGTAAGGGGCGCATTAACTGTCGGCGTGGCGCTACTGATAAAATCCTCATTTATATGTAGGACATCATTTTCGAAATTTATTTTGGCCGGAAGTGTGGCCCCCGGTACGCGTGTAGCAAATTGGCAAGGTAAACGGAACCATCCTCGATAGATAGGGGAGGCTAAGCTAAGCGTATGAGAATTGTTAATGTAAAGGAAGAAGGGCCTGTGCGCGAAAGTGGTGGAGCAATATAAGATAATCTTGTTCCGTTAAAGGTTTGCTGTAAGCTTTTGCGTGTAGCTCTAGACAGGGATGGATCAATCAGCCAATATAAATCGAATCTGCTATGTACAGATGGCAGATCAAGTATCGTCGGCAAACGGTTGTTTCATGCAAATGAGTTTTGCTTGGACAAATGGTTTTCACCTAACAAAATGCTGTTTGCTCAGCAAATAGCTTCTTAAGTTGAAAATGAAGATTCAATGCTAGTATAAATATGAAGATATTTCTACACCTAAATGCCCAATTATTTCAATTATTACGTTTTCCCACCTATTTGTTTTTTTTTTCGGTGTCGTTTGAAATTGAATATCTTGCTTATTATTGAAGCTAACAGTTTCATGTTTGGTAAGAACATACCTTAAATATGGTCAAACAAAATAATGTTGTAGTTTCTTATACAGAATGTGACCAAAATAAATCACAGCGAGCGCATTCTATATGCGTGCGTGGGTACTCCTAAATAGATAGTAAAGTAAACGCCCCAAATTCAGACAGGTTAAGGAATTTTTGTTATATTTGTAATAATAGAATTTATATTTATGTGGTGCTAATGACTATGTAAACTTTTTTTAAACGAATATTTCCTTCTAAAGATATCTGGCTATTCATTTTTAAAGAAAATTGATAATAGTTATGTAATTTATATTATATTTTATAAGTTTAACAATTGCTCCTAATTCCGACACTAAGCGTATATTTTGATCCGAAATCCCACACCTCAGTGAACCTAATTCAGACAGTGATCCTAAATCAGACACTTGTGGTACATAATTCCGACAAATATAAACATTCAAGTAAATACAGTGTTTTAAATATTGTTAAATAAGATTTATTATTAAGAAATGGTAAACATTTATGTTTCACCATTTTTAATAAAACAGTACAAAATAAGTCCTTAGTCTTCTTCAGTCTGCCCTCTCTACCTCATCTATATTTTATGTCTCTTGCATCTGGAGTTTTTAGTGTCCTCTTTTTCTTCCGCAGCTTTTTATTATCTTCGTCTTTCGGTTCCTTTCTTATTTCTCTAGGATTATTCTCTTTTGTGTTTCCTTGATTTTTATTAACAAATATTCTCTCCAACCATTAGAGAAGAATAGTTGCAGAAGAATAGTTTCTTTTTACTTTGTTTGGGTGTTTCAAGCAAGAATAATGATTTTTTAAATGGAGATGGCATGACTTCAACTGTTATCTCGGTGGTGTATTAATGCCAAAATCGATACCTACTCTCTGCTGGTAGTGTTGCATCATTCTGTCTTATTTCATCATCTCCAGTGATGCCTGCCGATACTTATGACGGAATTAGGGACTACTGATGATCGTAATTCCGACACACTGTAATAATTAGGGATTATTGACGTTCGTAATTTCGACACTCGTCTCGGAATTTGGACAAAATGCGCACAATTAATTGTAATATAGCAAACGATGTAAAATATGTTCTTATCTAAAGTCAGCAATAAAGCCATGTACCCAATTCCGACACACATGTCTGATTTACGGACGTGCTATATTTACATGTACCTAATTCCGACACCCCTAAATTTGTAAGTAATAGTCATTAAAAGAGTAGTACACCGTATTATTATGAAAATATAAAGCAGTTTTAGTCAGCCTAAATAGATATTATTAGAAACTTCTTAATTACTATTATCCTGTAGCGATGTAAAAAGAAGTCGAATTGCAGTTTCCTTATAAGGAAATATCAACTTTTAGCATAACACTCAATTATCAAGGTCAGTCAAACTTCTAGGTTATATTCTGACCGTTACAACATTGGTAGAATAAGAACCGATTATGGGTTGATACGTGTAATGTCAAATCAACAAACCGGATGTCCTCAAATAAATTCAATGTTATAGATTTCTTATTTTATTCAACTAAACAGAAATATGTCGGAATTTTGGACAGTGTCTGAATTTGGGACGTTTACCTTACTACCTAGGTGTAGGGACACTAGAGTCTATAGAATTGGTGTAAGTACTTCTTCGAAGCACTATAATCTTCATAAAAGGCTAGACATCGAAGGACTCTAATTGCATAGAGGGAAATTACAAATAATCAAACCTGGTTGACGTAATTCGGAAGGCAGGCAACCCACACAGCTACATAACATACCACAATGTGATTTTTGTCAGAAATGCATTCCTGAATTTTCAGCAATACGGGCTTCATGCTTTATTGATATTATAAACTACATCTTTTTATTAATACTTAATTAATTAAATATATTTTTCAATGCAGCCAAATGAAAATACCAGTTTCTATGTCCACAAACGTTCGGATATTTTCGGCGCTTTGTAGGCATGATAATCCAGATTAACGAAAGGGTCCGGATTATGGGTTTGTGAAGGACCCGTCCGGAATGAGTGTGTCCGGATTAATGTGGTTGCACAGTATAAGCTAAATATTATAAAAAAAAGAGAACGTGTTATTTATTTTAATATACTTATAATAAACCAAAGTTTATGTGAAATATTGTTTAACATGTCAACAGTTCTGAGTGAAAATTAAATTAACGCATGCAAATTAATAACAGCGAAATAGCGATCCATGATCGTCATTAAATGACACAAAGAGAGCTAACTTAAGGTATTTTATGTTGACAGAATCAAAAACAGTATAACTGCAGGGATGTTAAATTACGGTAATTAATTTTTTTCGTAAATTACCGTTGAAATTAAAATTATTAATTTCAGATATTAAATTACCACGTAATTAAAAATTAAAAATGGTAAATTACGATGGCATAAATTACCGGGTAATTAAAAATTCAAAATGGTAAATTACGCTGGTTTAAATTTAAACGGTAATTACCGGGTAATTAAAAATTCAAAATGGTAAATTACGCCTGTTCAAATTACCGGGTAATTAAATATTCAAAATCGTAAATTACGCTCGTTTAAATTGCCGGGTAATTAAAAATTCAAAATGGTAAACGCCTGTTTAAATTACCGGGTAATTAAAAGTTCAAAATGTTAAATTAAACAGATCACTGTAAGTTATGATTACTACTAATGTTAATAAAAATGTTTGGTAAAACCTTAAATCATTATTTTGTGGATAACCAGCTATCTCTGATCTTTTGACTGATTTGATAGTACTAAAACCAAAGCAAAGACTACATAGAAATACTATTTATAGCACTACTACAAAAACTGGAAAATCAAACAGAATAATAATAGTAGAAAATAAACAATTTAATTCTGTTAATTCACAAAATAACTCTCCGGTACACAGAGGGTTTTTGTCATTTGTCATTTTTCTAACACTGCCATATTTATTAGAAAGTGAATTCTGATAATAAATGGCTTCTGATTTCAGAGCTGCATTATCGGATTTGTTGGATTGGTCGCCATTGGCGAAGGGGCTGTTCACTTCTCTATTCATTAAATACAAAATATTAGTTCTATATTTTCTCAAGTAATGTCGGATGATTTGGAATAGTAAAAATATAACGTTTACGGGCAATGGGACTGTCATATGATGTGTTAACTTTACCCATGGACCCATTTCCATTGGCTAAATGACACCTTGAATAACATTGTCACGCACGAGTCCGACCATGCACCACGCGGTTTGTTAGGTACTTCCCAGGCAAACGCAAAGAACAGTGCACTTGTCGACTGCTTAGGAGGCGTGGGGCGCATTAATGCGTCTACTGATGGAAGGTGTTTAAAATTAATTTATAAATTCCGGTAAATTACCAACGGTAATTAAAATTGTCGGTAAATTACCAACGGTAATTTAAATTGACGGTAAATTACCATCGGTAATTTACGCCGTAAATTACGGTAATTAAAAATCGATAAATTACCATTAATTACGGTAATTAATTCGGTAATTTACGCGGTAAATTACGCTTTTATATACCTGAGTATAAGTCATAGCGTAATAAGCTACATATCATAGAAAGTTGCTCTAGAAAATTGATTTATGTATTTAATATTTGGATTCAACCATAAAAGCTTGTTAAGTTGTTAAATTTTCTCATGTTATCCTGAAACTTTATTCAGGGTATTTATTTCAGCCGCTAGGTATAAAAATTGCAAAAAATTGACGACCAATTTTTGAGTCCGGTTTCGTATTCAGCGCAAAGAAATCTATCAAAGCGCTTATTCTTATTCCATCGTCAAAATCCTCGTTGCTTCCAACAAATAAAAGAAAAACTGGCCGTTATATGCACGTTATGAGCTCGGATTTGTGTTAGGGCACAGAAATATATCGAAAACGCTTACTTTCCATTCACAAAATCCATATTTTCCAGTGTTCAACACTTTCTATTGTGAACTTTTAGTTGTCGTGTTCGCGAACATTTTCTGATGTAAGTCCGCATAATTTCAACATTATTGAATTCAGATATAAATACTGGTGACCTCTACTCTCACTGGATTATCCTATAAAAATAAATAAGCGACTGCGTTTACATTCTGGTTTACTACAATTGGGTGATTAAAAACGAGGTTAGGGTTTATTTTGATTTATAATATACACTATATTCTATACATATTTAAACATGCGTGTAGCATGCTATAGTATGGCCAAAGGGTTGGGGCTTTCTTAGTTTAGCTCTGTGTATTTATAATATATCATATTGGAAATGTGAACATTTTATTACTCAAGCATGTTATCTGCAAGAGATGACTTAGCTGATAATGCACGCGGATGTAACTTTTATCCCTACGGTTTATTTGTAATCTTGCCTTTAATTTGAAATGTGTTAAATTAACATTATTTAATATTTATTTATAACTGATACCTTAACTAATACTTACATACAATTGCAAAACATTGGGTTTTAGTTTACCCACAATTTGCATCTACGCGCTGGATGTTATGATGCATATTACAGGCGCTGAGCGAGTATGGAAATTCTTGAAATTTAGATAAAATCTTTTTTGGCTTATGCAGGTAATAGCGTTTTATTGATAGGCTCGCAGGTCCGCACCTCCATAAGTACAAATATCCCTTTGAAATTTGGAAAAGGGTTTTGTGTCACCACAAGCAAATATCAAAAACGAAGCACCTACAGTCAGAAAAACCAACCGCTCGTTGAATATCAGAAGTTATACAGGTGTAAATGGTATTACTCCTTGGATGATTTGAACCAGCAAAGTTCTAAACAATATAAGTTTGCAACGACTTTATTTTTAAGATAGCGTCGAATAAAGAGACGTATGAACTACTATCGGTTGCAAAAGTATTGATCCCTGTGTTTGGAGGTTCGTAACTCTGCAACGAACGTACAAAAAACATTGAAATAAAGTGTGTTATACTCCTGAATCATTTCTACATAACATGATTCACTATCAAAATTTTTTGCCCCTAGGTTTGGGCAGAAGCGAGAGAGAAGTGTAAAAATGTACCCGATTTTAGCACTTTTTTAAACTCTCGTCTTTCCAAATTTTTTTCTGCTAAGCCGCTAGCCCAAAAAAAATCAAATTTACACAGAGTATAGCTTAAGATCCAGATTGGCTTTTGTATTTTACCAATTTTCTTTGCAATAAAGATTTTCAACAAGATTTTCATGGAAGCGGATATCTCGGCAACGAGTATTATCACGATAACGAGACAGGTACAAAAACAATCTCAGAATTTTGTTTAATGAGACTATTGAAATAGAAACACATTTCAGATGTTTATTAATTTTATAAAGCGACATAAATATTCCATATAATTTTGGTATAGCGCGCAAGTACGTCACGTCGTTCAACGCAGTCGTCATCGGCTCGGGTTTGAGGTCGACTACAGCATGTATCACAGGCCCGTACTTATAAAGGAAATAAAGGAAATATCGTACATATTTATTATTGTAACCAGCATTGAAGTTGAAGGTTAGAAATGGTGGATTCTTTGTTTAATGAAAGAATAGGTTGCAAGTGTACAACGAAGACCTGTAAGTTTTTTTTTGTTTTGAACGCTTTTTGAATCAACAGCAGCGATCAAATATTATCAGGTAGCATAGACAAATAAAATAACAAAACCAAGTATTTTTCTCAGGCCCCAATAATATGATTTTGGGTAAAATCAAGATAACATAAATACATAAATATTCATTGAATATAAATAAGTTTCTTGAGTAACTGCGTTGCGTGCGTACGTGTTTTGCAAGTATTGAGCAAGAATGCTGAAGTATTATTCCAAAAAGTAAAACAATTAATTATCAATGTCAGAAGTTCCTTTCTCAAATAACTAAAGCACAGCTGTTCTATCTGTCAAAAAATCACCATCAAGAGAAGGTACTTCTATTAGATTTTATCGGAATTATATAAATCGGAAGCAATGAAGTCAACATAATTATGGTTACCTATAGCCCATTGCAATTGAATTAATCGGGCATATGTACAAAATAAACTTGCAAAAAGCTACAATACATTTGAAATTAAAGATATGTTAAATTTATGTAACAAAGCTCTGTCTCAAAAGAGATATGGCAAAATTGTGATGCAATTTTGCAACACAATTTTTTGTTTTGAAAATCAAAACCAATACATTGATATTGATCATATTTTTGACTCAATTGTAGAAACAATTATAATATCAACTAGCATGAAGATGATGATAACCTATTAGACTGCAACGACAAGAGTACAGATAATGATAAAGAAGTTTCCGCAATATTGTCCCAATGTTGGTGGTTCTTCTGTAACTGCACAATTCGTTCAAAGTTTAGGACAAATACTTGTCGCAATTGAAACATCAACTACTGATTTTTGGCAGAAATAATGTTGTTAAATAATAATAAATCACAAAACAGAATATGTATACAATTCCAGAAATAAAAAAAAATCACTTATGGTATTTTCAAAAATAAAACAGAACGAGAAAATGACAATATTGAATACGGTCCTGAGTGTTGTTCGTTTGAAACCGTCGCGCGAAGTGTCACACCGTCTCGCGCGCTTTATCCCCTTTCCCCGAGGGGACCCATCCTGCGCACCGCATCGATCACATTATTTTCCCTATTTAAATTTCTCAAATAACTTTTATGTTATTATACATCAATGGATGAGTTACACAATAAATAATGATTGTTTACGTGCTAACTGCGTTGTCCTGCTATCGTTCGTTTCTGAGATATCCGCGTCCATAAAAAGCTCGCTTACATACATTATTGCATAAGAAATCAAGAAAATAAAAACACCAATCTATAGAAGAGATTCTAACTGTAACATGAACAACAATTTAAATCTTTTTGGTAAGTGGTTTAGGAGAAAAAAAATCGGAAAGTCGAGAATTATTTTAAAACCGCAATAATCGGGTACCATTTTTTACTTCTCTCGCGCTCGTGCCTTAACCGACGGGCAGAAAATTTTGATATTCACTCCTGTTATGTAGAAATGATTGAGGAGTATAACGCACTTTATTTCATTTTCTTTTCTTTAGCCGTTCCAGAGTTACTAGCCTTCAAACATTGGGATCAATACTTTTGCAACCGATAGTAGACATTTTTATTCGCACAGCACAACAAGTAATGCCGAAGCAACGTTGCGAAACAGATCAATAGTTTTTTTTTTTTCGAAACTCACCTTGGTTAGACAGAAAAAGTCAAGAGGTCGCTTTTACTATAACATAAAGCGCTATATTCAAGGACATGTTAGGGCGGACATCACATGGTTGTGGAACAAAGGTAACAGGAATAAATCTTTACATTTACAAAGATGAAAAAATGCATTTCTATGCTTATTTTGTAGTCTTTTGTAGTCTATAGCATATCTCATGTGCTTTAAAGATACTAAAGAAGAACCACCGATTGTTTTATATCCGATGTACGGTTTATTTTCAAACAACCTGTATATTTATGCATATTTGCCTAACACCGAATAAGCAATTACAACTGAAGCATACATGAAGCTTCAACGTAATGAGACCAATGTCGCAGTTTATGCAATTTCCTGCCGCGATCCGGTCCTGTATCCGGGCTTTCAACGCGCTACCCACTTCTCCTCGTTACGAACGTTGCAACAATATTTGCTCGCATAATCTACTTTATCACTGAATATATTTGCCGAATATTTTCAAGTGTAATCGTCCCGGGCATTCACCGCCCTCGAATGTTAAACGCAAATCGCAAATCTACTTACCGCGAGGGTTAAACCCGTTTAAAGCTCAAGGCCTTGTCCTTGGTACCACCCCCTATGTGGAATTTGTTAATTCACTTCGAAAACCTCCATTAAACAATATTTTGTCGCTATTTATAAATTTTTGATTTGTATGTTCACAAGCAATTTACGATTTGAGTTTTACGTTAGCTGGCCTGTTCTGCATCAGTGGGTTGCGTAGCATTCGTAAATTAAATACAATTGCGGAAATTGCGTTTGGAATTGTTTCGGCGTTTCTATGTATGCTTTTGTACAATTATTGCGACCTTTTGTTTCAAAAATATTTTTGTATGTTTGCATGGCTGGAATCCTCATCAACCGACTGACATACGTAATCATGAAACAATTCAATAAAATCATGTGTGTATTGACAACAAAAAGCTCAATATTATTACGATTATTATTCAATGACGGCCGAATAACAATTACTTCTTCAGAAGTGCATATAGGGTCGTGAGTCTAGCCAAAAGTCCAAACGTCACTTTTATTTACATCACCATCGTGACCAAGAACCGTGTTCCCAACAAGAGCTACGTAACAATATAGTTTTATTTAACTTTATGTAGATAGCCCATAGAAAATAAGGTTTAGTCCAATGTAGCTTGGTCAATTTTCTAGAACCGAAAATTATTTTTATTTATAGAGGTATATGCGTTTCGGCGTCATGAAAAAAAAAACAATAACGTAAAGTTTTTTTTCAGATAGTGGTATCTAAAAGAACTACAGTGCGAGATACAAAGATGAAAAGACAACTAAATCTACTTTTATATCTATGCAGTTCAAACCTCCACTTTCAACAATGCAGTTTCGAAAAATCACATGCAATTTTATAACAATTTGTACACCATTTACATCTGTGCAAGTTTAATAAATCGCATGGCTTGAACATCAGTGATTTTTATTTTTTGACAACAATATGTAGTTGCTTTGAGTCGGTAGGTTGGTAGCAAACGTAACCTGCATGCTTTGCTATTAAATTATTGATTACGCTTTTCTTCCACACACAGTTTTTGAAAAGGCAATTTTTACATAATGCAACCGCAAGAGACTTCCGCAGTTATTTGGGTTGCATACTCACCGGTAGATCGGCACTCAACATAACCTATATTTTGTTTATAAAAAGTTAACGATTAACGGTTAACGTTAACTTCAGTTACATTTGTAACAAATTAACGGACTATCGGTTAACGAAGTTAACTTTTTCGTTAACGGATTAATGATTAACGAAGTTAACGTTCTGATTAACTTTGCCTAGCTTTGAAAACCAGCATGTTGGTTAGCTACACAGGGTGATCGATCCTCACGTAGGATTCTTTGATTATTAAGCATAACGAATAAGGTTTTTCTTGACAGTTTTCAATAATTTTACTAGTTTTAGTGATCTTTAAAATTTAAATGAAATGTGGACTTGGCCTTAGCACTGCAGCCGGAGGAAGCCCCTGCACACTATACAACTTCTGAAAAAAGAACATCTATGCAGACTTTGCAATGAAGAGGAAGAAGATGCCTCTCATATCTTATTCGAATGCATTGACCTCCTGGAGGGAAGCAAACCTTGGAAGAGAGAACCCCACAACCAACTTCCCCAAAGAAAATCTAATCGGAAGACTCCTCAGCCTCATAAACTGGACGAAGATCTTCATTTAAACTACCTGGGCCGTGGCAGTACAACAAGCCACATGGGTAGGGTTGCTAGGCGTCCGGGTTTAGCCGGACATGTCCGGCTTTTTAGGGCCTTGTCCGGCTAAAATAAAGGATGTCCGGCTTGTCCGGCTTTTGTCCGGCTTTTTACCACTTGATCAAATTTCATACTTTCTGTATACTGCATACTTTAAGTCATTGAATAACAAAAAACAAGAATTACTTATACTGTGTTAGTATTATTTTGCTATACCAACGCCAATGTTGAGAGAGTGTTCTCGTTAATTTCCTCCCAGTGGACCAAAGATAAAAATAGACTTAATGTAGATACTATTAAAAACATGATTTTTGTTCAAATAAATTTTCATCATTTAAATTGTGAAGAATTTCATACAATGATCTTAAAAGAAAGTATTATTTTTAAAAAAAGTTTCGTCGAATGCCAAATATAATGTTGGTTTTATTTGGCATTACATGAAAATGTAATGTTCCGAAAGTTATTATTGTTATTTTTATATGGATCTGAGTTTTATGGTCCTATTAATATAGTATGTTTTATGTTTTATGTGTTGTTATGTTGACTTGCATATTATAAATAAATATTTGACTTATTGAATACTTTTTACTTTATCATACGCAGTAAGTAAAGTATTGTAATCGTCCCAAAAAAAAATTTTGAGATTTAAGCGAAGTTATGTCTTTTTGGGTCCCCTGAACATTTTTGACCAAGGTACAACAAAATGTCTGCTTGTGTGTGTGTGTGTGTATGTGTGTGTGTGTGTACCCGTTTTTGTGGCAACGATTGAGGTATCGAGACGAAACTTCATATTTAGAAGTTTCATAACCAAACTTAGAGCTGAAAAGCTTTCTGTTGAAGAGGGTCCATAGGAACTGGAGGTTTAGTCTTAGCATTTCTTAAAGATTTTGCAAATAAGCCGCCATTTCTGGAATTTCGTCGAAATAGTTAAATAATAAATTAAAGATAAGGAAATTCTGAATAATTTATCACTATGACATTTTTTGGTACAATCAATAGTTTAGCTGCATGAGCAAATTCTATTTCTACGAGATCGGTCGTACTGCATGAAAACTAGTAGCCAGGATTTGTCAGATTTTTTTATTCTAATAACAGTAGGTAGTCTTGTTGTCAAACGCTAATGTTTTGACAATAACTTCTGTCAATATAAGCTGCGTTCGCATATTGCATTACACTTTTTACACCCAATAACACGTAAGTGTCATTTGGACGCTGTACCCGGTGTCAACGGAGTACAATATCCGAACGCAGCTTTAATCGACATATCTGTCTAGTTCTAGTAGTTTTATTTATAGCAGACCTGGCCGATTTCGATCAAATAGAGTCTCAGGCAGCTAAACTACTAATTTTATATATAGTATGATAAAGTCATGTGACTGGCCACATCAGATTTTTTGTCGTGTTTTACTAAAACTTCAGAAAAAACAATATTGTGTCCGGTTTTTAGCACCAAAAGTCCGGCTAAATGGATGGTCATGTCCGGCTTTTGTATTTTTAGACCTGGCAACCCTACACATGGGTGCAGTGCTAGGGCCACCCCAGCCCTTAGCCAACGCTGAAAAATTATGTAATTTGTTCTCATTAGTCAATTAGTCATCTCTGACATTTTCGTTGTCATTAACGATGTCATTACTGTCAATTTAAGTGTCACAGCAAAACAAAATCGCAATACGAAAATTGCTAGGTACAGAAAACTTTGTAGGCAAATGTACTTAAAAAGGAGCCTTAGTATCATAGTTTGACACTTTATCATACATTATTTTCAAATTCCAAATATCACAGGAACCAGATAAAATAGGCTTATGACATTCGTAATATAAATTAAAGAGACATTACAGCCAGCAAATAACATATAGGATGTTGAACAAATAAGAAAATGGTATTTGAAAGTGATTACGAGCTTAAAATTTTGAAACAATGAATCACCTTAGTAAGTAAGTTCGGCCGCTGCGCTGGTTTGAGAATTTATTGTAATTGCATCAAATTTTTATACTCAGCAATGTAATGAAAAAAACAATATATCGGTCAGTAAATAAAATATCTATACTCCTTTTTGCAAATCTTAAAAGTTTGCTGAATTATGAAGTTGATTGAGAAATTGCCAGAAAGTAGGTATTACCGAAATTATTTGCATTTTTTACAAATTTGTGCTGATTGTTCATTCTTATGATGACCGATTTCGGCCAAAATTTCATATCATGAGGAGCAGCCTTTTTTTCAATGAGGACTCTGGACGCCCTTCGAATACAAACACATGACAAATTACCAATCTACCTTATACATTTGAAATATATTACGGTCGGTAAAAGTTTAAAATATGAAACAAAAATAATAAATACTCAATTGACTGACCTGAAAAAGTCGCTGGTAAGATGATTCCCCACAGCACCTAATTCAATTGTCAATATCACAAAATACTTTTTGGCTTTTTGTGATTACAGAAATAATTTTCCATTTCTGTAATAAAAAAATACTCAAAATTATGGAAAATTGTGTCAATAAAAGAATGTTTGAAATTATGAATTTTTGACGTACGGTATACTCCAATACAATGAATCTGGCCGAGAAAGTTATATATCAAAAACGAAAACGAAAACTATAGGTAGCTCATGTTGGTGTTGGTCTCTAGAAAAATGACGTCGCAACAATGTGACCCATTTTTCAATATTTTTCTAAGATTTGGTTCCTAAGATTTCCTATAGAAACATAAAACTTTCTCCGGCACAAGGGTGAGAGAGACATGTCATATACGGTTATTTATAATCAATTAGCGAGTAGCCAAAAATGAGATAGCTCAAATATATTGATAAAACCACATTGATCAAAATGAGAACACAATTTTTCATTACAGGTTCCTTTTCGAAGTAGATAGTACATTCGATTGTGTTTTACCAGTACATCATCTTTTTTACAACAAAGGCTATTATTGAGTCAGTAGGTAGACGCTGCATTGTCACTGAGTCCTCCTCCATATATATTGGGCCGATCTTCGGCGAGCTCAAAAGGAAACGGCGACGCTGTCCGCCAGTAGACGCTTAAAATTGCCATTGGAATAGGAGGCAACGAGCAGATAGATCTCATCTAATTGTTCTCAATATATTGTCACAAAGGACTGTGGCGCGTCCTTTGCAGGCCTCCTAGCGCCGAGCCTCCCTTGGCAAATGTGATTTCCAACTAAAACGAGCTACCAGCGGACGTTTTGTCTCTTCTTTCCACTCCACTCCACAGTAGTCGTCTGTAGTCGGCAATTTTACCATTATAAGTCGAATGGCGCGCTATGCCTTTGATAACGCCGCTCACAAAGGCTAATTGTTTAAATTACTGCACTATTATTATTGTTGTAATTATCATGGTGTATGGCGGGCGTTACATTGCGGTCCACTGGCAAACAAGACGACATTAACCATTATCCTTGCTTGTGGTGCTTTGTGCTACGGAGAAAGAAGTTAATTGCACTTGCTTATTAGATTTTAAAGTCATTACTGGGAATAGGATTTGTTCACTTTTTATTTCTCCGTCTTTCTTCCTTCTTCTGTAAAATAAATCGTCTAATAATAGGATTGCATTTGGTCTTTGCTAAAAATTAGTTTAAATTTCATGTTGTGTAATCTCTTTATTTTTAAGATCTTGAAGTGTGTAAAATAAGCCTCTGAAACAGCTTCTCAAACCTCGAATGTGAATAACAAATGCCTAATAAAGCTACAGAGCTAGTATTTAGGTTTTTGTATCTATATGTGAACATCTTGACACGTTTTCTTTGTGAATTGGCATACAGAACTGTATTGGACTATTCCTTTTTTTTTCAAATTTGGATTACAGTTCGTTGGAAGAGACAGGGATTCAGCACGATGTGTCTAATTGAAAAAAATAACTAGACAGATCTCCCCTTCACTCTGGGTTCTTGGTGGGGTTATAATAAGACGACGTCGTTAAAAATATTGTTAAAATTTTATTGTGGTGTTTAAAAATGAAGCTTTAAAAAACTTTCGCTTGGTGCTATTTTGCTGGGTGGATTTGACGATCATAAAAAAAAACAACTACGGTCAAAATTTGCATTTTCTCGTTTAGGTTCCCGAATCCTTTTGATGGTAAATATTGTCTACTTCTGCGTGGAATTTTTATTTTTACGATTAAGTGAGTGAGATTCCAGGAATGAAGGATTAAAGTCTGACAGGCACAATTGTTCGATGGCTTTTCATTATTTATAAATTTTCCTATTAACTATGACTCTAAACAGTTTAATACTTATTACGGGAACCGTGCGCTATCTATTGATATGTTTCATCAACTACATTTCATCTTCATATATAACACAAATCTAGCAATGATGGAAAGTTGTGTTTAAAGGTTGTCAAGTACTGTCAAAGTTAATGTATAAGTAAATATTTTGTAAACTAAACTACACAACTAACAAAACTAATAAACTATTTTGTAATTTTGATATTTGCTTTATTTTACAATTAAATTTACTTCACTACATAACTATTAGGATATTTAATAGGTCCTTTATAATAACCGCCCATTATTTGGTAGTCGTCAGCGTTGGTAATTAATGTTTCGAATGAGTAAACGTAAAGCATTTGTCAACATTCTCTCAACAAATGTACAAAGGCTTTACGTACGAATAATAAATACACCAGCAACAATTCCAAACCTGTCATACCCGGAATTGAACTAAATTGACATTTAAATCAAATATACGCTTACAATTTTAATGTAGATTTGCAACCAGAAGCATTCCGGCTGTCGGACTCAGTCTAGCATTTCTTCGTTTTAACATTATTGTTACCTACCTAGTGTTAACACACTTTTCGCATGAATTTGATAATTGTATTTAAGATCATATTAAAGATACAATAGGCAATGCAGGAAAATTCCGAGCTATTCTAGTTTTATCTAACAGGAAACACATGTTATCATGTTAACTTTTATAATCTTTGACGATTTCAATGATTATTTCAAGACATCAAATAAATTCTTCAAGATTACCGTACTTTTGTAAGCGTTCAAGAATCACTGTGGAGAAACTAACCGACTTACTACGTTCCGAGGTAGTTTGTTATAAAGCTGTTCAATTCCCAACATTTTTGATTGACATGTTAAACATTGGAATTTTTGCATTACTCTTCAAAAACTCTTCTGAACCAATTTCGATTATTTTTGAGCACATAACACAAATCTATGAAGATGCCCATGCCCTTGAAATTTTGAAAAAAATAAGCTTGAACCTTATTGCACGGGGTAGTCAAAATGATCTATAGGTGTAGTTTGAGCCATCTTGTGGAGGAGTTAAGATGCGTGGTTATGTTCCCAAATACCCTGTTGCAAAGCCATATCAACATTTTATTTTATTGACGTATTGAGAAACAAAATATGGACAATTGATACATTAATCGATTATCTGTCCTCTGGTTGAAAGCGTTAAATAAATAACGTTTCCCCAAAAACATATTTCAAAACATATTTTATTTATGATAACGTATTATATCTATGTTGTTTATGATATATTTATGTTTGTAATATAATAATAGAACTAAATTTATTATTGCTTCTGAAGAATTTAGTATGGAATGGCAGGATAGCTGCCATTCAATCACTAGAATCACTGAACCATCAAATAACTGAAAATGAGACATAACGGTCATTTAATAACTCAATCTCCGTTATTATGCAATGCACTTTCATTTATTTAAGATTTACAGTAATATCTATTCCAACGCACGGAATACATTTTCTTTGTGTTGGGTTCGCAAGAGCGCTTAAGGCCTAGGGGATTCACCCTCGCAAGTAAACCCTACACCCCCTACGTTACCAAAACCCTCCAATTACCTAACTTCATATTGATGTTTTAGTTGCGGTACTTCCCACATCACTTTGAATGTATATCAGGAAAAAGGTTCATGTCAACTTGAATTTAGATTAATGCCATAAGTGTTTACCGATTCATGAAATATTCAGAAATGGGACTTGTTCGACGTGCATTAGGCTTATTACAGATCAGAGAAAAGACTATAGAGAAACAAGTCCCAACTTCAATAAAGCTGGCGTCTCACATGGGCGCAAATTGCCTCAAATACAGGCAGAAATAAAAAATAATATAATTTATAAGTAGTTCTAATGTAAAACTTTACATTAATAACTATAAATGATACATCATCATTACATGGGGGCGTTCAGCGAACGCAACCGTTGAGAGTCAGCGTGTAGGTTTGATTAGTGTCAAGCAGTTTAGTATTTGCTAAACAGGTTTGCTGCCATTAAAGGAAGTGTTTACACGTTCTATTTACACGTTTTAGGGTTAGAATAGACCGTTGACAAGTCAACACATCAATTTTCCGCTGAGAAGGTTGTGCAACGGTTGCGTTTGCTGAACCTTCCCATTCATCCATTGTGCATCCGTCATTAGTTCAAAATTTGACTTTTGTGCAATCCGAACAAACATCTTACGATAAAGTTTTCTTTGTGAGTCAATTTATATGAACATAAGGACAATGTATGATGGAGTCGTGCATAGTCTGCAACTATGCACATTCTATATATGTATGCATTAGCTGCATGAGATTCTATTTGATCGAGATCGGTCGCGTCTGCATTAAAATAAAACTAGTTAGCCAAGATTTGACGGATATTTTCATTCTAGTGACAGTCGCAAACGCTGATGTTTTGACAATACCTACTGTCAATAGAATAAACACATCTGTCAAATCCTGGCGAACTAGTTTTATTTTAATGCAGACACGACCAATCTCGATCAAATAGAATCTCATGCAGCTAATTTATTAAATTTATATATAGTATGACAAAGTCATGTGCCTGGCCACATCAGATTTTTTTAAGTAATGCTCTTAGTTATTTTATTACACGAAGTGAACTAAGATAGCGATGACCTCTGTAAAAATAAACAACAGGAATGTTGATGCTGACTAATAATAATGATACTAATAATACAATAATAATGACGACAACGACAACGTCGACGACGATGCCGGCGATAAGTTATTGCAATCGTTAGATGAGAATGATGTATTTTATTATCAGTATTTATTTTTGTTTGTATAGGTATTAAATTATAATTATCATTTTTATTTTATTCATATACGTATAAAACTTTCCAGAAAGTTTGCAACAAATGGAATAAATAACAAATCGTGAATTTGATATGAACAACCATATAATAGAAAGATAATACCCACCCCCTTACTGTAGTTGTACAGAATTTGTCTTCAGCACGACAAATCAGGTATTCCAAACGACAGTTGAGGTCGACAGATTTTCTATTTTACGTCTTGTGATGTAATTTTTTTTATTGTTATTTATGAGTTTTAACTAATATGTATGAGATTCATGAAATTAAAATGGTTTCAATACTTTAAATAGACTTGGTTGTAAAATCTAATATAGACAAAATTCAAGTTGTTAAATAAGTTTTTAAAGTTGTTGATTTAAAATTAACGGTTATCCCTTATCCAAATTTATGAGGAATAATCCAAGTGAATGTTTTAATTTGTAAACTTGTAAATATGCTGGACAAGAACATGCAAACTTTTTATTACGACTTACATTCTGGCTTTCATTCATCTAAGCCAAGTATTAAAAAATCTTTTTTTTAATTTTTACTTATCCTCAAGTACTACTACATATTTACAGATTTATCTTGGTTGTACAAAAAGCCTGATAAATATGGTAATATAGTATGAAGTTCAAAACAAAAAGTAATTTGATCATGAACAGGAATAAAATATAAGTAAACACCAGAATAAGACAATTTCGAAACTTTCTATAGAAAAGAAAACTTGGAGTTCAACCCTATAAAGCTATTTTCATCAAAAATTATTGCTAAAAAATTAAATCTTGAAGTTCACAACTTTTGCAACATTTTCCATATCGTTTAAATATTCAAAAAATTAAAAATTCTTTTTCCTGTTCAAATACATTATGAATATACATTATGAAATACGCATATAAGCGAATAAATCACAGATTTTGCTGGTTATTTGCTGCTATTGTCGTGAAAACGCAAATTTTGCCGTTCGTGTACAATTTCCTGCTGTTTAGGTAAATAAATTTGTAATAAACCTAATTTGCCGTGTTGAAAAATAGCATCCATATTCGTTATCTACCGGTTAACATTTTAACTTCCATCGAAAAAATGAATAATTTTGTGAAAGCTGTGTCTAAGAAAGAGGGCAGAGGAAACAAAATCGTGATAAGCGGGTATCATATCATATTTAATTACAACTTTTTTCGTTTTTATTTTTCTGAGAGATTAGTCATAAAGAAATGTTCCATACTTTCTGCCCACTTTCTGAGGTACCATGTATATTTGTATTTCAATTTTGTTTGTGATAAAATATATGTAAATTAGTTATAATCCCTTTTTAATAAGATTTATACGTAGTTTTGTTCAAAAATTACAAGGGCTGAACTAACGCCGCTGTTTTAACTTGAATAATCGTAACTAGATCATTCAGAAATGTAGAAATAAAAATAGTTTAATTAAAATTTCTATGCTAGTTCACCATTCGATACCAATCTGGATTATGCGGAGCATTAAACAATTCTAACGACAAATCAGTGTTAATTCCCCATGAATTTCAATTGTAATGGCACAACTTCGGAGAAATTATTCCGCCATCGGCGTCGCTGCTTTCAAATAAATCTGATTTGCTAATTAATTTTGGAATTAATAACACGGTTGACTGTTTGGCAGCCGAATAATTGTTAACCACCGCTATCGACAAAGTGGGCGATACAGTTCGAGCAACTATTAAACTACAAACGTTAACTAGGTCCTAAATGCAGGACAGCGTCAGCTGCAACTATTGCAACTGTTAATTAATTGATCGAATGGTTTTGGGGTGCTCGACGGGAGGGCTTGTTTCCGGACGCAAAATTCAATGATCACTTCGTTAAGTAATCTACAAATTCCCACAACAGCGCCACATATTAACATTCTGCTAACAGATTTTGGGTGATCCCCCGGCGGTGTCTTTGATGTCGGTTTCATACAGCCACCGCAATAGGTCTCGTTTTTAAGAGGCTGGTTCAGCCTAACTTCAGGACTGTTCTGGTGGGCCCCTATTGGTCCAATTATTCAAACTGTACAGTCCTCGTGTGGGTTTATTATTGAATAATGATAGCATCTTATGAGATTACAACAACCTAAATTAACTCCTATTGGTCGGACCTGCTCGATATTTATTATACCCATGCCCAATTTTAGACAATTGCTGCTCAAAATAGACGTATAATTGGATATCGTGATTTCAGGGATAACATTTCAATTATGTTTTTTGTGTCAAGTCCGTCGTAGTTTCACTTTACGTCAATGTAATATTTGAGAAAATTCCAATAAATGAAAAGAAATAAAGTCACGCCTTTGAAGAATCGGCGTCGTATTTTTCCAATTTTTCATTCCATGTTCGAGTCTAGAGAGTGTGGCCATCTACGATGTTCTCGAGAACTAGACGTCATTAGACGAAGCTAGTAATGGGTCTCTCTCTATCAACCATATACCACAAAAAAAAATAAAGTAAAAACGTCTGTAACTCGCTAAAATTCACATTTATATTTACTGGCCAAATTGCGAGAGCTGTAACCTACAAATCAGATATAATCTGAACGTAAAGAAAACACCGCACAAAGCAGTATTGCAATCGAAATTAGGAGATTACATAAAATCTCTACTATTATATCAGGTTTGTGCCAAAAGAAGTATACTATTATTTTATTAAAAACACAATGTCAATTTTTAGGTTACCTAGCAGAATACACATATAAACAGCGCTGCTTTATCTATTCTACTACCAGAGAATTTAAGCTTCAAGTATGGTATGATGCAGAAGCTCCTTACGGGTTTTGTAATTGGATTCAAATTACATTACGGAGAATAAAAACCCTGACGTACTATTTTCTTGATCGAAGACGATTGCTAGACAAGAGATGTGATCTCTAATTTTCATAATTTCCATGAACTGACAATAAAATCACCGAGGTATGCTGACGATTATCGATTTTTTTATCAAATTACTTGGTAATATTTCTGGAAGACGTCTAATATTATTATATGAGAAATGTTGTATAATGCGACGTAGTCGACTTGTCAACCACTGATTTCAGATGTTTCTCTTCTCAAGTGCAGAGTGTATGGAGAATTTATGTTTAAGGCAACAAACCGCAGATTATATTGAAATTTCCCCTGAAGAACCGAACAAGCATTACGACTCATGCGTGACTGATGCTAGCAAGGATCAACATTTTTGTAATTTTATGTTGACATTATAATATAATAAAGCTATATAATATTATAAAGCTTACGTTGTCTAAGTGCCTTTTATAAATAATGTATGAATTACAAATTGGTAAATAAAGAATAACTTATGAAGTGTCTTGTTTTTCTTATACGTTATCAGATGCCTATGCTGTTAATGTACATATGTATGTGTATACTTGTGTGTTTTTCATTAGCTGGGCATGTGTATTATCAGGTGAGAAATTAGTGCATAATCTATCATACCAAGAGAAAGTAATCTGTGACCAAAGGTACGGGTTTTGCGATAGATCACACGTATTTCTTCACACACACAATGCTACGTACATATTTTAGGTATAAATGGGCACATAACCTTACACTTTCCAATATTTCACATATTCATAGTACGTGTGTTTTTGCAGATAACACTTCATAAACCGTAGACGAATGTTGAAGTTATATAAATATATGATAAGTATCTCAAATTCTCAACATAGGTTATGTCAACAACCTATCACAGTAATTTTTAGAGATACCATGTTATGTTGGTAAGCATTGTAAAGAATCACTATGCAGCGGACAGCCTGATTATGTGTGCAAAAATAAATTGAAACAGCGTTAAAGACGTATAATATTGACCGCACGTCGGCAAAGTCTATCTTGTTCCAAAGTAGCTTTAGCGAAAACGTCGACATCCGCACGCAAAGACCAACTTTCAACTGATTTTCTAAACTCATCAAAAACAGCCGAGCTGCTGTCGATCAGCTGTTGGACTCCCCGCTTAATAGATACATTTTGTATGTGCACCCTAAAAGACATGCAATAACAGCGAAGTCGTTTTCTGGGTCGGACATACGGTTATACATGTTTGATTGGCTTTCTGAAGTACCTGAATATGGACTTGTAATGCACACAATCGACGATTTGAGGGATGTCAACAATTAATATTTGTAGTTGTAGCGATATAAGCATCATTTGGGTATGTCTCTAACATAAGAAGTAGAATCTAGCAGTCCAAGATCATATTGAAGATATGATATGATGATAAAGCCAAGATACTGCGTTGATCTGATCCAACGAAATAGGTTTGGATATCTGTCAAAAGTGCTGAAATCCAAATGGACCAGAATTGGCTGATATCTTGTATTTGCTCCAATTTGTATGAATGAAAGCGAATTAGCATAGATACCTACATGCCTAATACAGGGAGCAGATGCTCCCAATACGTTGAGAAAAAGTTCCTAACATACGTCACAGGTTTTTGGATACAAATTTAAACAATTCCAACAATATCATAGTTTTCAAATTTCAAAGCTTGAGAAAAACTGGTTTGCAAGCCACCTTAGAAATGCCATATAAAACATTATAGTCTCGGGCACAGTTGGCCGTTTGTCGACCAAGGCAACTAAAGCGAGCGATCTGTTGCTCACGATTAATAGCAGACAAATGATCGCCCGCAACTATTGCCTGATTATTTGTACAAAAAGAGATTTTTTTATCGATTAACTTTAACACAGTTCTAAAGATGTCGCCGTCCGATAAAGATGCTGTTATCGGGTATCTGCACTTAAAACGTCAGAAAAGTTGACGTTTTTAGGTACATCACCGCGATTTAAAAAAACGAGGATTATTAAGAATTGTGTGAAAATATTATTGCTCCTATATCTCCAGCACAAGTTTGACGTTTAACAATAGATTCTTTCGAAAAACGCACCCCACTTGCTGACACAATGATAAACAAGTAAACAACAGTTTTTGCGTGGACGTAATCGAGTGCAATCATATTCCACTCGGAAATATTCGTGACCGTCCAGGTGGATGAGCGAACTGTGGAGAGAGTTTATTTTAAATGGTATAATCGCGTACAACCAATCGCGGGGTTCGTTGCTCTGTCATCGGCAGTTGGTTTAACTTGATTTGATTCCCCCGGTGAACGAACAACCAAATAGTCGTGACACATTTTAAATGCAATAATCGGCTACAAACAATTGCGGGGATAGTTGTTGCTTTGTCGTCCACAAGTTGCCTAAAACGCGGCGTATAATCACAGGCAAGCAAACGCCCGCAACTATTTAGTAGGATATTTTTACCCAGTTTATCTCTACTCCAAATGTTAAAATCTGATGTGGCCAGGTACATGACTTTATCATGCTATATATACAATTACGAATAGGGGAACATAAAAACCGATCATCATTAAATTTATTTCAACATAGACTATATACAGGACACTGTATTAATTACAGTGAGCCAAAAATAATCCACAAATGTAAGAATACAAAATACAAAATTATAAAATGAACGTTTTAGAACAACTAGGGATAGAACGAAATAAAAGAAATAGAAATGTCACTTCACTAAACGATCAATTAATTTTCAATAACGGACCCCTATAATTCATGTAGGTAGACTTTATTTCCCTAAATTTTCTAACTCTGGTGTCCGCTATCGTGCTGCTAACTTCAATACGCGTGTCCCAGGTCATTCGTCTCTATTTGTTAGCATTGAGCACATGTTTGTTTATTTTATCTGTGATTCTATAACCTGACCGTGAGATACCATGTAAATTTTAACCAGGTGTGATGTGTTATTTATTCTGATTTGGGCTGAAGATGTCTAAATGACGAAACTAGTACCCATTAAAATTATTCACAACATTTTTTTAAATGGATTTTATCTGGCCAATGATATTTTTATTTGAGTTGTCAATATAAGTAATATATCTGATCAAGTGTTGTTGCCTGTTGTTGTCGCCCTCTATTGCCCAGGTCTAAACTATGCCTAAACACTTGGAAGTCCAAAAATGTTTATACATGCTGCCATATACACTACTTCATATACATTTGAGATTCAAACAACATTGAATCTTTAAATTTTTGTATTATTTAATTTTTTATTGGATAAAGAAACGAAATTATTACTCCAGTTTATACAAGTGCCTGTATTTTGAGGGTGTACAGAGGAATTTTGATAAGGAAAAAATCCGGAAACGATGGAGGTTGGTTATACCATAGGGAAAGAAGTCTTGTAAAGGATCATACAAAAAACCTTTAAAAACCAAGTATGTTTTGTATAACCTTTAGAACTTGAAACCCTTAAACAGTGGTTTATTTGTGTAATTGTAATTGAACGAAGGTGGTCATGTCACACTGCCCTTAGACCCCAAGTAGGTCTCTTGTGCTTCCTCCTTTGGGAATCCCTTATCTGTTGAACTCAATAATTTCCCATCCTATTTGTTATAGACCAAGAGCCCGTGACCGCCAGACCTTCCTCATAGTATAAAAGCTGCAAATTTCTCTACGCATTTCCCCAATACAGGTAAAGAACTATTGGTTACTATGAAGTTTGGATCATAGTGGCTTTGGCAGGTAACAGGTAGCAAAGGTGTATAAAATTGCTACCTACTTTCGTCAAAGTATAAAGCGTAATTTTTTTATATTTTCTTCGGAATCATATTAGAAATCTCATTAACCATTGCCAGACACTTACTATCGGGGCAACCCTTCGCCAGACACCCTTAAACTTTAATATATTGTAATTGTACTTTCGTTATTTTATAAAGGCTGAATTTAATATATGTTACTTGGGTAACTATTAGAAGATGTTTTCTGAGAAGCCAGACAGTTTGGACAGTTCTAACATCTTGCCAGACCAAGTTGATGGGCAGTTGTAGGTGCGAGCGCTGAGGCAATACACGTTCAAGCGGGTGCGAGTGAGATAGTGAGTTAGGTCTATTGCGATCTTTTGCCGCGCATCAGTATGTGTTGCGTGAACCGTTGGTAGTGGTTTTACTATTTTTTGTGCAGTTTTTACAGTATCATGGATACTGTAAACTTGTGTTTTTTGTAAAAACACCTAGTGGGAAAATAACATTGTTTTCCCAGGAGCGTTTGGTGCGATTTGGATGGCACTATTTGTAAGACCGCTAAATCTTCCTCAATGAGATGTTTTGAAAAAGAGGTAGAGCATGAGCCACCACCTCAGACTTATGTATTAATAATTGATGTTTTTTTTATTACATACCATGAAAAATGTTCCAAAAAAACTTGGAAGTATTTCCAAAAAAAATTTGCAGATGGTTACCCAATTACAAGCAGTAAGAATTGACGTGATATTTGATCAGTACTTTACACCATCGATCAAAGATTACGAACATTGCCAACGGTTTGACTCTGCACAATTAGAATATACCATAACTGGACCTGATCAAGTTCGACCGAGTGATTTTACGAAAGAATTAAAAAATTCAAATTTTATACAGGCTCTTGTTGATTTTTCATCTTACATTGGGCAACTGATGAAATGGTGCCATTTATTCGTAACAAAATCATTGACATAAATTTCAAGCAGTGTCATTCTTTCGTTGTTAATAATTCCAACAGCGTAGTATCAAGTATTGCCGAAGAGTTATCATGCCCAGACCATGAAGAAGCTGGTACCAAAATAATATATCATGCGTGTAACATCAACTATCAAGCAAATATAGCGATAAGAAGTACTGACACTAACATTGCAGCGATAATGCTTGGTCATATCCACCACCTACAAAGTGGTTCGCTTGTTTGGATGCTTACTGGTACTGGAAACAACTTGAGACATGTAGACCTTACAAACATTCACGTAAAGTTGGGAGAATCTATTTGTAAGAGCTTGCTTTGTATAAATACATATTTTTTATATTGTATACGATGGGTATGATTATATTTTTCATTTGATTTCTTAGTACTGAAACAATTCCTTTCTCTATAATCAAAATAAACATAAAATTTTAATGAAATGTCGATATTTGAACTAAATTGGATGTTAAAAACAAATTGAAATTAATAAAAATCCAAAACATTATTTATTCATTTATTAGATCTGTCTTTTTTTTATTTATTTATATTTATATAGCATGAAAATGATATTGAATAATCCATTGCAAGTTATTTTCTTTTATCATAAATAATTTTATATAATGAAATTATCCGATAAATCCTAATAAGTACGTATCTTTACTCGCACCCGTTGAACGTATGTTGCCTCAGCGCTCGCACCTACAGCTGCCCTTCAATTTTGTCTGGCAAGATGTTAGAACTATCGAAACTGTCTGGCTTCTCAGAAAACATCTTCTAATAGTTACCCAAGTAACATATATAAGCAGGTCGCAGAGAACTGTTTCACCTTCTTGTTTACATTCCCAGAAGAGGGTAGTGCCGCAAATTGTCATGTTATATAGCTACATTGGACGTAGTTTTCTTCTGGATATTGCATGGTATTGCTTACTATCCTCTTGTCCGGTTGTAGTATAAATTGTCCGTAGAAGAGGGCTATTGAAAACCGTAATTTCGTCATATCTCATTAATTCTCTGCAGAGACCTTAAATTAAAAAAGTTTCAGATCTTATTTGGTTTAAGGTTCAAAAATATTTTGGTTAAAAAAAAACATCTATCCTATGAAACCTTACATTTTTTCTTCCGTGATGCTGTTTCAATAGTTTGTATCATCTTACAAGGCTCTTTAACCGACAGCAAAAAGAAATGCAGCAGAGACGAAAAACTTCGCACCGGATCCATCTAGGCTTTCTAGCCTATCGACAGCAACACAGAAGCTTATAATTCAACAGCAAACCCACGAAGACTTCATACTACAGTGGGAGTGAACCAAACGGCTATCATCTTGCTAAACAACTCATACTACAACCTGATAGGAGTATAGCCAAACAACACCTTACAATGTCCAGAAGCAAACTACGTAAGCTCATGTATAACATGAGAATTTCCGACACTCCACTCTGCAGGGAAAAGTGAACAAGACGATGAAGCAGTTCAATACGCACTCTGCGAGTGCCTTGCTATTTGATCAATTAGAGAAGTCGGTTTGAGTGAACAATGGCCTTGGCCAGCATAAGGGAATACTACTGGGCAATATCACCGACCTATTCAAAAGAATAGGCTGGGAGATAGTATAACTCAGATGGGACTCCCAAAGGAGGAAGCACAAGCGACCTACCTGGGGTCTAAGTGCAGTGACCGGATCACCCTCCTTTAATTACAAATACAAAAAACCGACAGCGATCCGCATTCATACGCATTCACCGCAAAGAAATCTATCGAAAGAAACAGAAATTTACGGGTAATGTAATGTAAAATACTAATCATTGCAATAACTTAAAATTATTCTTAATAACTAACACTATTAACAATTAATGAGGAATTAAATAGCATTCAGGCTGATGCGCCCGCTTGTGCGCGGGGATTCATTCCTTTTTCTTGTAGAAACCCCAAACGATTGATAACTGAATCACTCGCAAATAAGGCAAAGCTTAGTGAAGGTTTAGCTCTCCCCTTTCTACTATCTACTATCTACTATCTACTAAAATATACTAAAAGTCTAAGAAACTCCGAGGAAGAATTTTACGAAAATTGGCGAATCGGCGGAAGGACCTACTCCTCGACGAAGCGAAAATGGGCGCCAGAAACGCAAATTTGGCAACAAGATGCAAAACTACAGTGCTTAGGCTTTCGATTTCGTCCATTTTCGGCCCGGGTCTCGATATTGTTTGCCTCGATTCGGCTAAATTTATGGATTATCGTTTGGGACTGTACTCGTCAGCCCGTCGCCATGACATCGATGGAGGTTGCTAGGCGACGGTCGCGCGCTTGGCGACGCGGTCCCTAGATGGCGATACCTCATCGTGTCGCTGTTGAGGTTACGCTACGGAGCGATAGATGGCGCCCCGTAACCTCGCCGAACGTAGGAGCATAATCACGTCGCGCGTGTAAGAGCATCCGGGCTTTTTATCTCTCTCTTAACGCTTCGGCGATCTACCTAGGTCGACCAGCAGGCCTATTAGGCCTGCACATTCTCCTAGTTCCTTACTATTTTCCTTACTTTTTATCATGTATATTCCATACGGACATGTTTCATCAGCTAGTGGGAGAACAACACTTATCTTCTTATTATTATACTCATCCATAATCTACCTATTTATGCCAAGCAATAGACCGTTAACTAGCTAAGGTGTAAAACTCCTGATAAGTTAAAAATCGGTATTTTACCACATTCAAAATGTGATGGTTTACGTAGAGTAAATAATCAGAGACCAAGAAGTATTGTTCCAGTAAGAATGACTTCAGTGTGAACAAACACTAATGTCACAATGAAGTATGGCATTATAATATTAACTAAATGGTAAATAAGAGACGAGTCTTGTTAAAATCAATTAGTAAACGATTTATGGTAGTACGAAGTAATCTAAAATAGCAACTACATGTTCGTAAACACAAACTGGAAATAATATACTGGGTAAACATATATTCAGGTTTCGCTCACCACTGAGCAGTTATTTATCATTCCAGCTTACGGTCGCGTACCAGTTTGCTGTTGTCCCATTGATTGCTGTCCGAAAATTAACTCTAACAATCGGAATTCAACGCGACCGTTAGGTAAATTTATCGGTGATAAATGTGATATAAATAGATTATTATAACAGACATCCAAAAGCACAACGACATAAGAGCTTTTTTTTAAATTTTTAATAGACATACGTAGAATACTTGTATGTTGTAAATTTCAAGGCTACACAGGGGTCCATAAAGGACCAACTTTTCGAAAGGAAAACAAAATCCACTATGCGCCGTTAGGAAGCAGTGTTCAAGAGGTAGATTATACCTACTGTAGTATCGCATTATAGCTCTTTTTATATCAAATAAGTATCGTCCATAGTTTTAATTTAGCAATTTAATTAGATAATTTGATCCGAAGATGGGGACAAAAATCGATTCTCACGTAAAAACGTTTTAATAATGAAACAACTACTCCATATTTTAAAATCGGCACCCATCAGCCGATTTTATAGGTAAATATGGTTCTTGAACTATTTCTAACTCGGTTGATGGCAAATTAAGTCAAATTGACTATCACCTATTATTTTTAAACATCAAGCTTTAAACAATTTTACGGCGTTAAATCAAAATTAAATTTAAAAAAAAATCATTTCTTGCTCAATTGTGGTTGTGCTCGCCACTGCCTGGCGAGCAGAACCACAATTGAGCAGCCCTAACATTATTCTAGAATGTGCTCTAGGGAATAAAAAGGTTGGAAATATTATCTTATATACCAAATTTGGCACAGTTAAATAAATCTTACGATCCTTCGTTTATTCCTAAAAAATAGTTAAGCAAACGATTGCGTCTAAATTTGGAGGAAGAAAAGTTTGATACTCCGTAAACAAATAATTTTGAAGTCAGTTATCAGACAGGTCATCATTTGAAGGGGCTCTTCTAAGGGATTTGAATCTTTGATCTAGTATTCATTAACATTGCAATTTATGATAAGTAATATTATTAATTATTTGCAAATATTGTATAATATAATCATTCAAATTCTTTATTCTATTCACACGCTAATGACGCTTTTATAATTTACTGAATACCTACTTATTTAATAATATATATATATATATATATATATATATATATATATATATATATATATATATATATATTCTTTCATAAATCGTCGATCGAAGATATAAAAAATGGATAATTTAGTCGGGCGTCGATCAAATAAAACTATTAAGCAATTACTTTTAATCTTAGCTATATTTCAAATCTGATTAGATTCTTCTTCAGGCAAACTACAAGATACAAATAAATATATAAATATACAAATATTCTTGTTACCACACATCTAACGAAACGAAATCAAAAACATAGAAATAAAAACACTTACAATTATGTAATTAATGTAGATTGACATCAACGGTGACCAACATTGTTACGGCGTGGTGTTGTGCAACATTCACATATCCCAAAACATAGGGAACACATACACGTCAACACAAACAAATTAAAAACTACGAGCAGCCATTTCAGAAGGACAACGACTCAGAGCCATGACCTGCTAGACAAGACGACGGCAGAAGATTTTTCGAAACCATGCGCAGTACGTACACATGACAAAACGGGAAACATCAGAACACCAAACTGTATTCGGCGGTGTCATTGGTCCTATTATTCCCGAAATCCAAACTCATAATGTATGAATAGATATCACTCAGTCCCTCCAGGTCGGTTTTAAAGTTAATACTATTTGCTGTTGACTTAATATGATACATTTCAAGGAACAATCGGTTCCTGTAATCTCCCTCAGTATCCAAAATTTTTATGTTTTCGTAGTCAAACGTATGATTATTTTGGAGAGCATGTGAGGCCAGGGCACATCTAGTTTTCCCCGTGCGGCAATCGCTTTTATGTAAACAAACCCTGTTTTTTAACCATTGTTTAGTAACTCCCACATACTCTCCATCACAATCTCTACAACTGATCCTGTAAATGATGTTGGATTTATAATCCACAGGATCCTGATCTTTAATCCTACTAAAAAAGTTTGCGACCTTATTAGGATAATGTTGAGCGATTTTTATATTATCAAGAAGGGACCGTCCCAATACGTGCTTAAGGGTGTGTGTTAATCCAGGCACCATCGTGATCTTTTTGTAAATAGTTTGGGGCTTGGGTGCATCAAAGATGCTGGGGACTTGTAAACCAGTGTACGCAGAAAAAAGAATCTTGTTAAGTAACTTGTTGGGGTAACCATTACGTAGAAACACACTCTTCAATTTGTTAAGTGCTGATTTTTGAAAAATAGTATCACAAATTTTTAAGATTCTGTTCTTCATAGCGCACACCGTATTTACCTTTTGGTCAAAGGAATGGCCCGACTTGAAGTTCATGTAGCGTCCCGAATAAGTGGGTTTATTGTACCAATCAACCTTGACTCCCCCATGGCAACCCCTGATTATTAGACAGTCCAGGAAAGGCAAGCTATCATTATTCTCAACTTCCACAGTGAATTGTATGTAAGGAGAGAAGTTGTTAAAGGCAGTCAATATGTAATCAACCTCCCCCCGTGGAATGCACGTGATGATATCATCCACAAATTTATACATGAAAGGTAAACGAAACTTCAAAGAAGGGATGACCCTGTCCAACACATAATCCATCACGACGGTTGCCAGAATGGGACTGATTGGAGAACCCATAGGTGTACCAAATTTTTGTAAAAAAACCTGATTCTGAAATGTGAAAAAAGTATTTGAAAAAATAAACTCTAAGACATTTAAAAAAGATCCCAACGCAAACTGACAATTTGGTTCAATTAAATCCCATTTCTCCTCTATGATCGTGTAAACAAGTTCAGCTGGTATATTTGTAAAAAGGCTGACCACATCCAAAGAAATCAGCATCCAATTATTAGGGATGGTTGTCTCTCTTATTTTATCCACAAAATGAAAACTATCTTTAATATTATATTCCGTCTTGTTACCTAGCGAGACTGTTAGAATGTCAGCAATGAATTTAGATAAACCATACGTTGTTGACCCATTAGCTGAGATTATTGGTCTTAGTGGCGTATCAGGTTTATGGATTTTTGGTAAAAAATACGCTTTGCTAAGTACGGAATTTTTGATATTCAGTTGTTCAAAATCAGACTTGGTTATGACTTTACTATTCATTAAAGTTTTCAGTAATTGAGATAGTTTATTTTGGGTTTTTAGTAGAGGATTATTATCAATTTTCGCATAGACATTATCATCAGTGAGCATTTCAAATGACTTATTTATGTAGGGTTCTCTGTCCATGATGACTGTAACAGAACCCTTGTCAGCTTTGGTAACAACAATTTCAGGATGTTGACTCAAATAACGTGATGTCCTGCCGCTTAAAACCTTAATGTAATTCTCCAACCACGTCCCACTCCCACCCCCCACCAAGAAATTGGTGATACAATTGGTGACCCTAGCCCTCAACATGTCTTTGTCGATCTCCCGACAATCGGTGATAACACACTCAACTTCCATCAGTAATTTCCTCAAATTTAAATTGTGCTTATCAGTTCTTAAACAAAAAGATGGGCCAAGTGAGAGAAAATTCAAAATGTCCGCTGGTATCGACACAGAGGACAAGTTTCTTATCCACCCACCATTGCCATTAAATAAATCAACAACCTCTGCCTCCCTAGCAGAGACCAAGTGTTTAAATTTTTTAATATGAGTAGCTTTTACTTTGTTAAAGCATTTTTTATAACTAAGCTTCAAGTTGTCGGAAAATCTGGTTAAAATATGGAACGGTATGGAGTGTGTACGTACTGCGCATGGTTTCGAAAAATCTTCTGCCGTCGTCTTGTCTAGCAGGTCATGGCTCTGAGTCGTTGTCCTTCTGAAATGGCTGCTCGTAGTTTTTAATTTGTATGTGTTGACGTGTATGTGTTCCCTATGTTTTGGGATATGTGAATGTTGCACAACACCACGCCGTAACAATGTTGGTCACCGTTGATGTCAATCTACATTAATTACATAATTGTAAGTGCTTTTATTTCTATGTTTTTGATTTCGTTTCGTTAGATGTGTGGTAACAAGAATATTTGTATATTTATATATTTATTTGTATCTTGTAGTTTGCCTGAAGAAGAATCTAATCAGATTTGAAATATAGCTAAGATTAAAAGTAATTGCTTAATAGTTTTATTTGATCGACGCCCGACTAAATTATCCATATTTTATATATATATATATATATATATATATATATATATATATATATATAGTAAAGCTGGTTAATCGACGTCACTTCTTGTCTTCGAATCCTGAAGATGTTGGGACTGAAGCACCAAATTGGCGACATTGGTCACCCCCTGTAGGCAACCATTTGAGTGTTTTTCCATTGAGTGTCCATCTTGCTCCTTGGCTATACCGTACTGATGAGGAAACACGTGTGTACGGTTGCTTCTTCGATCTTCGATCTTCGTATGACGGAATTGCCTGACAACTAACTTTCTCCTATATATATATATATATATATATATATTAATTTGTAGACAATGTAACTCTTCCACAAGGCACCACCATGATATTTAACATAGACGGTCTACAGAAATCGGAGAAATATTTTAAAGATCCCTTGGAGTTTGATCCGGATAGATTTTGTGAAGAGAATAAATCGAATTTAGTACCAAACAGTTGGGCGCCTTTTTCTGCAGGTATCCGGAATTGTTTAGGTCTATAAATGTTAGATTTTGTCGTGTTATGTTATTTACTGTTGTATGATTTTTATTTGTTTCAGGACAGTCATTGGGCATGCAAGAAATGACCTGGATATTGGCCAAACTAGTACGACGATTTGAATTTTTCCTGTGGTTCCGGAACACGCACTGGATGTTAGATCTGCCTTCATCACAAGATGTGAAAATGGCGTTCCTGTGATTGCAAAACCAAGACTATATTGAAATGCCCAACATCACAAGAAAATTCTGCTGGCAAATAACAAAAAAAATAAAATAGGACAACTGATATACATTTATAATCTTTTAGTGATCTTATTATACCGGTAGAAACAAAATAATGTTTTGGTAGTCCAAGTTGGAGACAATATCAAAAAGTATGTAGAAAATTTACAGATTGAAACAAAACTTTTAGTGCGATATCACCGGAAATTCAGCCAAAACTGTGCTTTCCAATCTTTCCCCTCAAAGAAAAACATACCAGGATCAGTTGTAATTTCTTCTAAATTGTATTTTATTATTGTTTTTGTCAGTGTAGTTAATTATTTTTTTTTGCAGATCACTAAACCTTTTGATAAAGAGCCTCTTGGAAAACAAATTTGAACCACATAAGAACCACCCTAACGTAAAAATCTGTTGTAAGAATTTAAATCAGTATATTCTGGTCTTATTTCGTAAGTCAATTCATTGCTAGTGTTTGCAACAAAAGACGAGTAAGCTCAGTGTTTGGTCGCATTTAAAATTGTACTGTTCTTCTTCAAACTGTGTCTATTACAGTGATAAATTTCTTAATGATTATGATGACTCAAAAACACCAAAATAATATATTGGTACTCCCGGTATAAAAAGTTAATAATAGTAGATTATAATGGCCATTGGAACTATTAGCTAAGTTCTGTACGCCGCGGACACATTTAGCCGGACAAACCTACTAACGCTTTCTTTTTCTTACCAACGTTTTCTATACCATTTATGTACACAGTTAGCTTAACATTAATGGTTTTTTAATTAAGTTTACAGGTTTTTTGTGCTTAACATTAATGGTTTTTTAATTAAGTTTACAGGTTTTTTGTAACGAATGATAATATATGGTGGACATGGACATTTCATTTCGTTTATTTGAACAGCAATCCATATAAAATTTTTACTAGTTATGAATATGAACGGATAGTCATGGTTCATCATGAACATAATAAACAACAAACAAAAACATACAAAAATTTAGAACAAGTGTTCATTAAAAAAGAAATAGAAAAACAAAATACCAATGCATGAAGATCACCAATAAAGCATATCCCGCAGTTAAAATATAAGTGATTCAACTGACAGAGTAAAAAAATATGAAAAAAGAAAAACCGGTAGACTGATGTTATTTTAGGTAAAATACATGTAAATAGAGCAAATTTCCGCATCCGACAACGATGCTACCCAACTCCTCACAACTTTCGTCCTGTTACTATTATTTACCACAATATGTGAGGCGAATCTATTACAAACACGTGGCAGATGAACCGAATAGTGCCGTTGTGACTTATATTTTGTTGTTCTGAGTGTACGGACAGCGAGACCAGTATTCTGGCGAGTGTGGTAGTTGTGGTCGACATTTTCCAGCCCCAAACTGGTATAATTTTTCAGGCACTAATTAAGAACAGTATTGGTGTATAACTTTTTTACATTAAGAACGTCGATGTCCCTATAGATTAGATGGGTTGGGTGTAAGATGCTTCTCCAGCAGATGATCTTTAAAATTATGTTTTGAGAAGAGTGTAGTTTAGACATTTCTTTTTAATATGTGGATGGTTCTGCGTTGTCTCTTGATAGTATTAAGAACATGCTGATCCCACCTGAGGTGACAGTCCACAGTCACCCCAAGATACTTAACCTTATATAAAGAATATTTTTGTATCAATAGAATATGCGGTGGAAATAACTGGTAATAAAGTATTGAAAATGTAAATACCTAGGCATCGTATTATAATAATTTATTATTGACTTTAAACACAGTCTTTAATAAATCTAACTATATGTGTCACGGCAATTTTTTACTGTGTAAAAGAAAAATTATGAAATATACTATTTTAAACAACAACAAATATACGTGTCTTTACACTGAAAAAGCTTTAGATATTGAACAGCGTAACCTATATTCCAATATGCATCTAAAATTATTTATTTAAATGGACATAAAATAGGCTCCAGGAATGCAGTAGGTCCTCAGGAAGTACATTTTGTTATTCCAATTATTCGCTTGTCGCCATTTTTGTGTAAAATGAAACACAGGTACTCAACACTGTCATATTCAGTGTTGCCAGTTTTGTACAACGTTTGGAAAATGCAATACCCGTTCTTGCTTTGTTGAGTTATTATTTCCTCAAAAGCAGGAATTTTTATTGTTAACGTGTCTCATAAAGCGGTCCACATCGCAAAAAAATGGGTAAATCTGTTATTCACACATGAATAACCATTGCCATGGCTACTAAAAAATTCCTAGGGCCGCGCTACCAAATGCAAAATGAAAACTAAACTATAAAACATGCATGTTTTATTTTTTAGTTTTCCCAATATAGCAAAGTATTACGTAGTATTACGTATTATGTTTCGAAAGAGAATTTGTGTAGATCCATTAAGCAATGATGAATGCACACAGTCGCACCAACAAAATAAATGTATCTTGCTAATGTGAGATTTATTATCCGGGAAACTAATGGGTATCATTCGTTAGAGGGACCTACCTTTGTTCAGCAACAGGTTATGGTGGGGGATACGTCAATACGTTACAAGATTCAGTTTCAATCGATTTGATAGCAATAATTTCTTTCTTTTGTTGAATTTTCACATTTTAACGGTATGCTTTTACTTATTTATTTTAATAATATTTAATTAAAATTGTAATTGAATTGCAACTAACCGGATCCTCCACCATAATTCAAAGTTAAAATGCTCAAGCAAATTGACGTAAGAATTGAAGTAAGACCTTTAACTTTGCTTTTCCAGTTAGTATCATTTTGACTACATCACGATAAACACACACATGTTTGCAACTTGTACTTTTGAACTTCAAATTTCATTTTATACTACGGTTGAAACATGAAAAAGTAGGATTTACCCAAAGCCGGGCAAAGTTAACCAGAATGTTAAATTGGTTAATCG
Organism: Aphodius sticticus; assembly: GCA_963966075.1. Lineage (NCBI taxonomy): Eukaryota > Metazoa > Arthropoda > Insecta > Coleoptera > Scarabaeidae > Aphodius > Aphodius sticticus. Next base: position 29,809,115 of record OZ014511.1, read on the forward strand.
TCAATGCGTTAACGAAAAAGTTAACTTCGTTATTCGATAGTCTGCTAATTTGTTACCAATGTAACGGAAGTTAAAGGTAACCTTTAATCGTTAACTTTTTATATTAAAAATATAGATTATGTGAGATTATATGAGTGCCGTTCTGCCAGTGTAGTATAGTGTAGAATAGTGGTAGTGATACCGGTAAACTGACAGGCTTTAGTCACACTGGGTAGTTTTGGCCATAGTTATAAATTATCATCTAACCTACATTAAGCACATCTGTATACATCGTATCTAAAACAATAACAACCAAAATACACTAAACGTTTTAAAGATCAACAAACAAATTTATAACAATTTTCAAATTTATAACAATGACCAAAGCCACCCACGGTAACTAGAATACCTACATTGCCAGATGCAGAATTTATAAAAAAAATGATGGTTTAGAAGGTTGGTTCTTAAATTTAGGTTTATATTCTGAAACAATAGGTGTTTGTTAAAAAGTAACAATATTAAAAAGAGTTAAATATTTTATATTAGAAAATAAATAGGTTCGTGATATTCACTAAGCGAAGGCTTTTTGTTTTTTTCTCGTACGACCCGGAACCACTGTGAACTGGAAACTATCTAAAAACATCCTAATAACAATACAATTTGCGCGAATGCTTTGTACACGGACGCCGCGTCGCCCACAGTAGTACGTCACACACGTGTAAACTAGGGTGACCAACAGTCCCGATTTGGGCGGAACAGTCCCGAATTCTGAGCACTTGTCCCGCCTGATAAAGCGTCCCGAATTTTGTCCCGATTTTTAAAAATGTTAATCGAATGTCCAGAATTTCCCAGACACCAGCCATCAAAGTAATGATTTTGTTAGCATATTAAAGTGTACCATACATTTCTCAACAAAATGACCCAGCCGTATCTAAGAGAAATGTGGGTAATTGAGATATTTTCTAGCCAATATTGAAAACATTAGCGTATTTAGTTAAGAGGAATCATTAGCGCTAGTGCGTCATATAGAAGAAACACCCATAGTTAACTTAATTTTGTATCGATGATCTTATGTAATACCTCAAATTATAGATGAATGTGTATTTATTACTTGTTGTAGTAATGTATATGTATTAATTGTTATTGTTGTATCCGTGAAATGTGATAACATATGTCTGACTCATGTACTCAAAGAAGTGTAATTTTGATATATATTATATGGCATATTGATATTTCTACGCGAAATATTGTAAACTTATACAGGAAGGTGTAACTGAGAGAAATTATGTGATACTTTTTTCAATTTTAAGTTGTGTTCTCTGTACAAGAAATCGCAAAGTCAGGCAATTTTATGTCAGATTCAGTAACTTTTTGCCAAATACGATCAAGAGTTTAAAAAATCTATCACTTGACGGAAAATTGTATCTTTAATTTGGTGTATAGCTTTTATGATTCTGTGAACTAATAGCGAAGAAAACCCCTCCGAACTTTTACGTGTTTTGTGAGTAGAATGTAGGGATACGGATTCACCTTGTGTTTAGAGAATCGCCTGTTTATTTTTTATTCTGTAAAAGAACAGATCTGGTGTATAGAAATTTCAATCATTCACGATTGGCAAATTCTATATTAATATTGCTGACGGACAACGTACTACTTTGAGCTCCTGGCGAAAATTTAAGAACATTTCAGAAAAGAAACTCCGTTATTGGAAATTATTTGGAAGCAAATCACGTGCTTTGGTGTAGTTTTCTAGCGGCGAAGACAGTGAAATACAATAAACATATTGCGTGTAATAAGTACAAATAATGCCTTAAAGTTACAAGGTCTTGAAAAATGATAATATTCTGGCGGTGGAGGTGAAACTGTTGGAAGAAAAAATATTTTCCAGGCACATTTCTAATCATTATCTATGTCAGTATCATTGGTTAGCAAACTTCTTAAAAATATAAAGAGCAAATGATGAGACATGGGCAGGACGTAAACTTTAAATTAAATAGAATTAATAATAATTAAAGCCAAAACCTGGGTTTGAACCAGGCATCTTTTGGTATCCAGAACAATGCACAAATATCTATGCTATCGGGGCCTATGACAAAACGTTGGCACCCAAGTAATTCGATGCTACTTAAATACGAGTGTCAACCACTTTTGCGTTTACACTACTTTTCAATTGGTCATTACGGAATGTCCGTACAATCTTTTCAATTGTATTCTTAGAAAAATGTAAAAAGAAACTTAAAAAAAATCAAGAAGAACAAAGACTTGGCTTAGGAACCTAGCTTTAACTTTATTTCCATTTATCTCCCGCTAATCAAAAAGCCTTGCAATACTTAAGATAAAAATATGTTTCAGTTATTGACAATATGTTAGCGTCCAGATTTGGAGTTTTAAAAAGTTGGTCACCCTTATGTAAACAAAACCAAGCCCAAACTTGGACATAATACCTATAGCAATTTGAAATGTTTACTTATGATATTTTTGATTTTACGGACTTGAATTAACTGATGCTGAATGTAGCGGAAGTTAATGAGTCCGTTAATGGTTTTGAAAGTTAACTTAAAAGTTTATTCGTTAACGAAAAATTTAACTTCGTTAATTAACGATTAACGGATTAATGAACAACACACAAAAACGCTTTTGTGCCTAGCTTGGGATTCACCCCACTATTTTGAGGGGTCTGGCAGTGCCAGACCTCTCAAAATAGGCGTCTTTTATATCTGGTGAATATCATCTAGCAAATATGGCCTACAGGTGTATAACGTCAGGGGTGCTTGAGAAACGTCAAGTTAGTTTGCCAAAACTGACCGCTCTTATTTTTTGTTAATAGTTTGTAGGTTAAATTTCTTTTACTAATGTATACATTTGTACCGAGCAAAAGGAGAAATCTGTGAAAAATTGCGATTGCTTAAAAGAAATTAAGTAGAGAGTTTAAAATAGTACTAAGCTATCCCACATATTATTGTGACGAATATATGACGATTTAACCAAATTGTCCATATGCAATTCCTTTTTATTTTATTGTTATACAGCTTTTCAAAATAATTTTATGAACAATAATTTAGAAACATCTTTAGAACCCATCAACTAGAACGTCTTTTGCGATAAAGTCATATCAATACTCCATTACTGCGCAAAACATGGGTGTCATGTGACGTATAGACTGTTTTAAGGCAAGGTGGAAATAATTTGATTCTTTCTTTTCTAAAAGGTCGATTCAAATTTTATAATTTTTGCGTCCTTGCTATTTTTGATATCTGGTTCGGTATAGGAAGAAAAAATTTAAATACAAAGTGATTGATTATAAAATTTGTGAGTGCTTTTACATGAAATGTCGATTTTTTTTCTGTTCGTGACGATTTATTAAACAAAGAAAACTGGTCTCCACTTACTATAGTTTCTTAACTGCACTTCATTCGAATCATATTTCTTTCTACCTAATGATCAGAAAACATTCTTAATAAGAATTTTCAATTGACTTGCTCAAAATATTGATCTTTATTGATTGCAATAAGATGTTTCGAAAGACTTTCTTGGCTCTGAATACGAATTCGGGCTTGAAAGTATGTATATAAGTTAGGCGAGTCCATAATGTTGCAAGGTTGTATGTATGGTGGAATTAAAAACCTCTTTGATCCTTTGAATAATGTTATTTCCGTAGGAACCGGTTTCGATCGTTAGATCATCATCAGCCTAAATCTAAAAACCCATGAGCAATTATAAATTATTTAAATTAAGGTTATGAAAGTTATGGACAATGTGACATTTTAAAAAGCAATTATCAAAAAATAAAGTTACAAGTAGGGTGAATATAACAAATAACTTACGGTCAGAGGTGAAGAAAAACAATTATAATCTTCGTATATTAAATAGACGTGCCCCCCCCCACCCCTTCGCCCCTAAAGGGTGGTAACCTCAACTTTAAAAATTCAAATAGCAAAGTACCCCTTGCGATACCTCAATTGATAGATTTTTTTATTCTGAATGCAACGAAAAACAAATAATCAAAATCGATTGATAAATAACGGCGATATTTACCAAAATGTATTCAAAGAAGAGCGTCAATATTCGAGTAAGCGCTGTTGAAGCGGACAAAGCGATATCGTCCAAACAATTGCAACTTGTTTTTACTTATGTCAAACACAATTCAGATTGTTCGTGATTGAAGAAATAGTAGCAAAATGAGACTTACTGAAACCGAAAGAATCAAAGTTTTAATGATTGGGTTTAGAGATAGAAGCCGGACGCATGAAGAAGTTCGTGTTTTGTTCAATAAAACGCCCCGGGCCGTCCGCTAATATCGCAATCTACAGTAAGTCGAATCGAAAACAAATTTCGCGATCTCGGTCATGTACGGGATAAGCCTAAGGCAGGACGTCCATTGGCCTTAATTGAAAACCGACAATTGGATGCTATTTTAATGGTGCAAGAAAATCCACATTCAACCCTTGCGGAGGTCGCTTCACAAGTTAGTGCGTCAAAAAATACTGTGTCCAGATTATTTTGAAAACACAAATTTCACCCGTATAAAGTGCACTTGGTACAAGAATTGTCCGATGATGAGGAGTGCAGTTTTGTGAGACAATGATGGAACGCTCTAATGAAAATCCTTGCTTAATTAGAACCATCGTTTTTTTCTAATGAGGCAAAACTTGTCTGAATGGCACCGCCAATAAACAAAATTGCCGTTACTGGGCTCGTCAAAATCCGCATTGGATGGTGGAAGCGAACACACAATATCGTCAAACCTGGTATGGTGGGTTCTAGAATTATTGGACCATATTTTCTCTATGGAACACTGAATGGTGAACGTTACCTGAACTTTCTCCGAAATGAACTACTACCTACTTTAGCGGTATTGTTTCCCAACGCAGAAGATCCTGATAGACACAATGACAGAATTTGGTTACAGCAAGACGGTGCGCCTCCACATTATGCGCGACCAGTTCGAGAATACCTCGATCAAGTATTTCCTAATCCAAATATTTCCAAATTTCCTAATGGATTGGTAGACGAGGACATATTGAATGGCCAGCAAGATCGCCAGATTTAACCCCACTAGATTATTTTCTTTGGGGCTATTTAAAAAGTAAAGTTTATTTTAATAGACCTGCAAATGTTGATGCGTTAAAGGAAAGAATTCGTGCAGTAGTCACTTAATCTCTCCAGAAATGTTAGAAAATTCAAAATAAAATGTTAGAAAATGTTCAACAAGGTTTTGGGGATAGATTAGGGCATTGTTTCGTCGCAGCACTTTGAACAATTATAAGGATTAATTAATTAAATTTTGTTATTCCCTCAATTTCGTGTATAAATAAATTTTGCTAAATAAAGCCGTTATTTATCAACCGATTCTGATAATTTTTTTTCTTTGAATTCAGGATAAAAAGATCTATCAATTGAGGTATCGCAAGGGGTACATTGCTATTTGAATTTTTAAAGTTGTGGTTACCACCCCTTAGGGGTGAAGGGGTGAGGGGCTGAAAAGTGTATGTCAGGCAAGTAATTTAAAAATAAACATCGACGTGCAGGAGCATTTTTCTCAAATATTTTTATTTAAGATTTTATAGAATTTATCCGTTACTTTTGGGAAGCACTGTATAAGGATGGTGAAAATGGGATATTTTACAAACCGATCAATACACATTTATTCAAAAACAAGGAGATGAAATATTCATGTTGCATATTCACCGCGATCATGCACATCTAATATCTTAACAATGAACAAATATCATGGACGCCCAAAAATTATAAAGTTTTAATAAACCAGTTACAACAAGAAGGATAAAAACGTAATTAACGAGTCAAGGGGAATACTTAAAACACCCAAAGATGAAATTCAGGAAAATATTAATGTCGGCTACTCTATATTCATGTCTTGCTTATTAAAAAGCGCCACGACTAGCAAATATATACGACCAAAGGACAGAGAAGTACGGTAATTAAATTAAAATAACTGCATTAATTAAAGTAAGACGGCCTCACGGCAACGCTGCGACCGCAACCCAAACGGATATCCTGCTCCTGCCCAGTGAAAGACCGGGTCCTGGAAAACTCTTATCTAGATTATCCGCTGTATCCTAATTAAGTACATCTCGGCGGCAAGTTATTTGCAGAGCTACTCAACGGAATGAGACAACGCGCGAGGCGCAATGAAAAAATAAGTGCAGCAAAAAAGCGTACTTCACGAGCACCGGATATCTTGACAAAAGTGGAATCTCGCAAGAGCCAATTTAAAAATTGTGTAAAGAATTACTGGCGCGTTTACTCGGTCGGTGGCTCTTAATTTCCCCCACTTAGAAGCGCAGGCTTAACGCACTGAAAACGTCCCTTGTGCTTGTTAAATTTTCCCTACATCTTTCATAAGCTGGTAATGGCCATGTCGAGAGCTTTATGCTGCACGATGGAATTTGTTTTGCGTGTTTGCTGTTTGCCGCTTTATCCGTCCGTATAATCCCTCGTATGAATATGTGAAATACAGTACAGGATTTTCGAATAATAAAGGAAACGTATAGCTATCACTGGCCAACAAAATTTGACAGACTTCAAATTGCCTAAGAAATGACAACTGATTCGGATAGGATTTTTTGACAGGAATCCGAATCTGAACACAGAAATGGTGAATTGGCTCCAGTTTTCTCGAAAAACAGTTCAAAAAGTGCATATTAGGATGAAATAAAACCTTCTCCTTTAAGTCCATATAGCGAGAAATCAGATGGCATAAAACTTGAACATTTTACACCTCTTTTTTTTGTAGGAGCACGCGCCCATAGAAGCACCGTACGGAGCGCACTGCTTCTTCCTTTATTTATACATTGCACTGGCCAAATAAAGAGTTGTCGGACAAATGATAACTGATTTGGATAGGATTTTTGCCCAGAAATCCAAATCTGCATACAGAAATGGCGATTTGGCTCTTGTTTTCACGAAAAACAGTATTAAAGGTGGAAAATACGTATTTTTGCTACCTTTTGACACATGCAAAACAATAACGTTATGACGTAGATGTGGATGTAGATATGTAGAATCAAATAAAACTTTGAACCCTCTGCATTAAGCCCATATAGCTAGAAATCAGATGGCATAAACTTTGTATATTTTAGACCACGTTTTTATAAGAGTGCACGCCCATTGTAGCACCGGCACCGGACGGAGTGCTCTGCTTCTTTCTTAATTTATAACTGTTCGGATAGATTTTTACTTTATCATACGCAGTATGTAAAGTATTGTAATCGTGACAAGAAAAAATTGTGATTTTAGCGGAAATATGCCTTTTGGGTCCCCTGAACATTTTTGACCAAGGTACAAAAAAAATGTCTGTGTGTGTGTGTGTGTGTGTGTGTGTGTGTATGTATGTCTGTGTGTGTGTGTACCCGTCTTTTTGTGGCGACGATTCCGAAGAAACTACTAAAGGTATAGGGACGAAACTTCATATTTAGAAGTTTTATGACTAAACTTAGAGCTGAAAAACTTTCTGTTGAAAAGGGTCCAAAGCAAGTGGAGGTTTAGTCTTAGCATTTTTGAAAGATTTTGCGAATAAGCCGCCATTTCTGGAATTTTGTCGAAATAGTTAAATAATAAATTAAAGTAGAGGAAATTCTGAATAATTTGACTATGACATTTTTTGGTACAATCAATAGTTTAGGTTCATGAGCAAATTCTATTTCATCGGTCGTACTGCATTAAAACTAGTAGCCACGATGTGTCGGATATTTTGATTCTAATGACAGTAGGTAGTGTCAAACGCTAATGTTTTGACAATACCTACTGACAATATAAGCTGCGTTCGCATATTGTACACCGTTACACTTTTTACACCCAATAACACGTAAGTGTCATTTCGACGGTGTACCCGGTGTCAACGGAGTACAATATCCGAACGCAGCTTTAATCGACATATATATATATAGGAAAGCTGGTTAATCGACGGTAAGATATAAAGGAGAAAGGTATTTGTCGGGCAATTCCGTCATACGAAGATCGAAGAAGCAACCGTATACACGTGTTTCGGACTATTAGTCCTCATCAGTACGGTATAGCCAAGGAGCAAGATGGACACTCAATGGAAAAACACTCAAATGGTTCCCTACAGGGGGTGACCAATGTCGCCAATTTGGTGCTTCAGTCCCAACATCTTCAGGATTCGAAGACAAGAAGTGACGTCACTTCTTGTCTGGCTAAAAGCGAAGATGAGACTGTAAACTGTAATAAATTTGTGAAAAATATATCTTTCCTTCTTTCAAGCTTTTTGTATGTTATCTTAAAAATTAAAACAAATGTAATAAAATTGATATCAAATTCGAAACCAACGAAATCACCTGGAAAAAAATCCTATCCGAATCAGTTGTCATTTGTCCGGCAATTTTTTGTTGTTGGCCAGTGTGTTTTTTATAATCTCTGTATGTACTGAGTGACTCCTGCCATGGGTACGACCGTTTATTCCTTTTCATTGTGACATAAACGATTGAAATTTATAGTGCACACGTTAATAGGCAAAAATGCTATTTTTATTATTCTTGAGGTTAGCATGACTCCCGTATTTTCCAGAAACGTACGTCACTCCATGTAATTATTATGACATTCTTCAACAGAAAAACTAATCGAGCGTGAGTTTTTATCACCAAGCCAACGAAAACAATCTCTTGCGTGATTTTATGGGCATATAGACCAGGCAATAGAGACTTTTTCGTGACAAAAATAGTATCAGCAAGCCGCCGGTCCCAGGTCACGTGGAACAGTCCGTAGATGTATTGTGGTGTGTTTTCGACTAGCAAATATCATTACTTAATTTGTTATAAACAAAAAACCTAAAAAAATCGTGCTTTTTTTCGTTGTTCGCTTGTAAAAGCTGAACCGATGGAGCAATCTTGATACTGTCAAGACGAATTGTAGAGAATGAAAAGACGAAAAAAATGAACCCTACACGGACCCGATCGGATTAATATTAACGGAGGAAATTCCGAAGAACCGGAGAAACCTGCGTTTTTTTCAAAAATTCATAACTCCGCCATTTTCAAAGTTGTAACGCAGGCTTTTCGCGAGAAAGTATTGATGGGTACTTTAAGTGTGCACAACCCAGGCGTTGTCCGATGATTAGTTTTTGCACAATTGCGATTTGAATTTTTTTTATGCAATGTGGTTCGGCGAGCCTGGATGCTTCGGAGGTGGTCCGATTTTAATTTTTTTTACGTATTGCGAAAGTAGAAGTATTGTGCTACAAAACGACTATTCTGATTTTGCGTTAAATTGTCGCGAAATAGGCGAAAAATGCTTGCAAACTTGACCGAAATCTGCGGCGTGTAATGATAAGTAATGATATTTGCTAGTCGAAAACACATCACAATACATCTACGGACTGTTCCACGTGATCTGGGACCGGCGGCTTGCTACTATTTTTGTCACGAGAAAGTCTCTATTGCCTGGTCTAATACTCCGATTATTGGACAGAAAATATATTTCCGATCACAACTATACCATTTGACCGTGAAAATCGTGGCGAGGACATCTCGGTTAAAGCAAGAAAATTTAAATAAAGTCAGCGTTGCAAACTTAGAAGTGATTTCGGCAACGTTTAACAAATTTCGCAGATTTTTCTATTGCTTATGCCTTTGATAGTTTATTTATTGGTTCTACTTATTGTTGTTCGTTAGTATTTATAGGAAATTAATCGCTTTTTGGTATTCATTGTTATTATTACTTAATTGTTTATTTCGTGAGTATTGTTATTAGAAAGGCAATTTTAAAAATACATGTCTAAATTAATACTGAAGGGATGAGAATGCAATAAGTAAACACGTAATACCAATTAATATACCCTTGAAAAAATAACCCCATTGCCAAAAACCAATGATATCACGAACGAGTGCGCTAGTGATAAAATAACGGCCATAATATCGATTTAGTTAGTATTTATTTTGTCAATTTTCGACTATGTTCACCAATTTATTACTTTGATGAATTAACACGAAAGTAATTTATTCGTTGCTCTGGCGATGAAAATTGACGATCGATATGTTTTTATGTTAAAAATGTCATCCTGATTATAAATATCATAAAATAATATGGGGTGCCATTTCAAATTTCAGAGGTCGTGTCATTTCCGGAAAACTCAGAAGTCATACTAACCTCAAGATTAATGTATTTTTATCTTTTATATGGATATATTATTGAATTGAAAAATACCACGATTTACTACGACCAAAAGATAAAAGTTTAAGAAGTTAAAAAGTAAAAAAAAATTTTTAAAGAAATGAGCGATTTTGATAGCTTACCTAATCAAGATTAAGATTGTGATTAAAAATTCGAGCCGAAAAGTTGCAAATTCTAAACTAAAAAAATCGAAATAACCATTTTTTCTCCGATCTCCATATTTCGAAATTGTATCAGAAATATATGTGCAATAACAGCTCTTAGCACACAGTTATCTAATAATCTATTAATGGTACGGTATATTCATCATGAAAACAAATGTATGCAAAACTAACACAATTAATTTGTATTTGCATTGTCGGGTCATTCGTAAATATACATTCACACATGTAAACACTCAGTAGATATTATGCGAACAGCAACTGGTGCTTTTTAGTATACATACTCTGTCTGTCCTGGGATGAAACTATCCCATCTAAAGCGTTATGATGGCGACTGTACCAAAACAAAAAAAAACTAGGATGGTCCTTATTTTTCTACTTTTAAGTTTGTTTTGCAGCACCCACTCAATTTATTCTAATATATCCATACTTAATTCCGGTGAATTTCATGATAGATCAATAAATATTGATACATATTGATTAATAAGTTTAATTAAATAATATAACAAATACTCCAATTACTACATCAAATTTACATACCACAGTTATAAACTTAAACAAAATGAAAATAATCAACTTCTGAGTGTAGGTATTAGACCATTTTACCAATTGTTAAATACTTAATTTATCAAAAATATAATAATATAAGTCAAAATCCTGGCCGACAATGAATAAAATCGAACAAGTAAAAATTGTTTCTGCCTTTCTATTTCGTAGAATATGAGAATATGAAGGCAGAAATTATAAAAAATTTTTTTGAGAAATGGGTGATAAAAAAACTGTAAAAAGTAACAAAAATCCTGAATAAATTTCTCTGAATAGATGCATCTTAAGTTATGGACAAATATTTGTATTTACATAACTAAGAAACTATGACAAATTAACTTAATTCAAATTTTTTTTGTCTCAAACCTTGCTTGTTTTGACTTTTTTATTAGTTTTTGAGATAAAAGATACAGTCCAACAGAAGGTTAGATACGGAGTCTTCATTTACATTTTTAAAACTATTTACCTAGGCAAATGATTTGCCTAATCCGATGTTCGGCAAATAGCTTTTTTCTACTTTGCATTCACAATGCACACATTGTAACACTGTTTTCGGTGTTACAATTAACACATTGTAATACCGAAAACAGTAACATTTTTGTCTAAGATTGGTACACATTGATATCAAATGCCATATGTCAAACGTACAATACATAACCTAACATAACCACACACTGCATCTTCTTAATCGCTTGCAATCGCATAAACTGCGAAATATCAATATTCTATACATATTTAAACATGGGTGTAGCCTGCTATAGTATGGCCAAAGGATTGGGGCTTTCTTAGTTTTGCTGTATTCATCAAAATACGCCAGCATGACGTTTTCGGTGATGTTTTATGACTCTGGTAAGTGATCGTTATCATTCTTTTCAACTAAACATCAAATCCCCTTTTCAGATATAATTCAAGGACCACATTTACTTTAATAACGTATTATGCGAAGATCAAACCTACATCGTAGATATGAACGATTTTAATTACTGCTGCGAGATTGTATATGCGCAATAAATGGTTTATCAGCATACACGTACGAAGCTATAGTAAATTTATAGTGTAGAGGATTTCTTAGTTTATGTAACGTATAAGTATTCGGTAATATTTTGGACGCTTGGATGCTCGGTTCAATTCGTATTCGTTTCTGGTTGTGTGCAACGTATTTGTATTACCTCCATTACATGTAATTTTACTAAGTATAATTTATTCTGATAAACTACTTTGCCGAAATTAGAATTGGGTTTCAATTATAAGTGCTTGTAAATATATAAGCCGCAACGCCTACATAGCTGAATTAGGTAGACACCGCTATTAAACGTTAAGCGTTATAACAGTTCTTGTTCTTCGAAGTAACTAATCAGTCACCGCCAAACACTTCTATTCTGATTATTATACTTATGAAACCACTATTTTAAAGTTGTTACCTTTTTAGGTTAAGTTTCATGTATTTATCACAGTAGGGTTAAAAGTGTTGCCCCAAGCTCCATTCTGATCATCGTTGCGACCTCGCTGAATATTTATTCAAATTTGTAGACTAAAGTAGAGTAAAATTATTCACAATTAGATTTTGTCATGATGTTATCTCATCGATCTCATCCTTAACGAAATTGACAGTTACCACAGTGCTGCCACGTGGTACCCGCAAAATACCCTAGATTCTAATTTAGCGCGATATAGTAACCACAATTTCCAAATTTATATAAAATTAATGACGCAAAGTAGAAAAAATAGTATATTACTATTTGCACTCGTTCCATTTGGGCACTCCTAGCTACGCTCGTCGTGCCCAAAACAACTCGTGCGCCAATTTGACGTCTTATAAAACTTGTATAATAATATACTATTTGGTTTTCAATAGCATTTATAATACAATTATGTGCGGTTATGTGCAATCCCTGCATGTTTGTGTTCAAATACGTTTTAATCCAATTAAAATTTAGTTGTTTGTTAACTTCTGAGTAATATCGTAACCTAATCATCATGGTCATAATGAAGTTCCGCTAGATTTGATATGAGAAGCGTCAGTACTAATGACTGCACAGATACGATTAACCTAGAAGAAGATTTTATGTTAGGCACGTCTAGTTGCGCATTTACAAGAACACAAAGTTGTGTTAGGCTGGACAACAGTAAAATGTCAGAATTATTATGGTCTGGGCGATTTGACGAAGCTATTCGATGTAGAAGCTATCACCTACCTCATATTTTGCATACACATAGAAAAGTGATTATTTGGAACGAGAAAACATAATTTCTTGAATTTATTTACTAGATTCAAATACATATTTACTTGGATGTAGCAAGTTATGTATATACAAGAAATGCCACATACTCAATCTAAGTAAAATATATTCTCAGATAAATTCTTTCTTTATAAGAACCAATATTGTATTGAAAGAAGTAATTGAATTTTTCGTCCCAAAAATGTCAATTGCTCCAACGAAGTAATAGTAAATACATCCAAGTGCGTAGTTACTTGATCTAAGAAAATATAATACATTTAATATATGTAAGTATTGTTTACTGAATAAAAACCCACCAATTATTTAACTGAAGTGATACTCACTTCTTTCAAGTAATCCCTTTCTCTGGAATAAATATGCGCATCGTGATTTTGTCAAGGCTCGGGCGCCCGCGCGTAGAGCTGGCGCCGTAAAGGAGCAAAATCTAGTACGAAAACAACAGCGAAGTACCCGTAGGGGATGTGCCTTGTGATTAGTGTTAGAACAGGTTAGAACGAGTAAGTAAATATCACATACCTATCTTGTTAATTAGCAATAGAAAACGTATTTGTGCCAAATCTTTAAAATTCTTACATTAAGTAGCTAAAAATATTTACCGAGAATAAAAATATACACTTCATTGAAGACTGTTTACTTCCTTCACCAGAGTAACAACTTTCTTATATCTAGTAATTAGTCCAAGAAATAAAATTTCTTGGTAGAAGTCAATAATCTCTCGCGTATATACGAACCTACCAATTACTTCATCCAAGCAATTCTCTCTTCATTCGAGAGATCACTTTTCTGTGTGTACGGAAAACCGCACATAACCAATTTATAACGCAGTGAACATTTAGGTGTGTTGAAACCTTTTGCACGTGTTCGTAATGGTTCACCGATATTGCTCCGGAGGTCACCTATTGTTGTGATAAGGAATGGAGATGAAGTTAATCACGCTGCAGGTTCTTAATGAAATATTTACAAGATTAGGTTAGATTTATTCTTAACATGCTAACTGGTAAATGATTTCTTTCATATTGGTTTTCCAACTAATCAAAGCGGGAGATAAAAACTTTTCTACAACATTGTACTATTGTATTCATTGTTATAATTTGAAAATATATATTTTTGATGTCCTGACAGCGTTATTAACTTCATCTCCATCCTAATCACAACAATAGGTATGTGGTTTGGGTACGCGTTTGGAATATCACAGTGACCTCCGAAGCGATATCGGTGAACCATTACAAAGACATGTAAAACGTTTCAACATACCAAATGCGCTGAGTTGTACGTTGATTATGTATGGTTTTCCGTATGCAAGATAGAGATAGAGAGGAGTTAGGTGATATCATCTGCATCGATGCGTCAAATCGCCCAGTCGATAAGAATTCAGAAATTTACTGTTTCCAGTCTAGCACAACTTTGTTTCCTTGCAAACTCCTTATAAACATTCATAACCTTAAAATCTTCATTTAGGTTAATCATATCTGTGCACTCATTAGTACTGACGCATGTCATGTCATCATCAGAACTAGGCAGGAAAAGTACCTTTTCAGTGCTGGCTCGTTGCAGTGGGGGCTGGAACGAGGCCTGCGGCTTAGTGCCCCATATGGGATATCGTTCAACTTTTTTTAGTAACGCAGTGCTATGTTGTATTTTAGTTGAATATTAACATCAGAATATAGCAGGTCTTTCTCGTTCTATAGTTTTCGAGTCATTAGTTTTCATTTATAAACATTATTCGTTGTGCAGTGGTTTGGAATTTGGTTTTGGAATTGTATTTAGTTTGAGAATACTCATTTTGATTGACAATTATTGAGAGCTTTTGTTTTATTTTATATTGCTGTGTTTACGCAAGGCAACATGAATACGTTACTCAGTGAATTTGGCAATACATTCACATGGGTTAATTTGTTTATTTGTAATTTTTGTTCTGAAGACTTAAAATTTAATACAAAACAACATCTACGAGCGCACGTCAGAACCAGAAAACACCAAGAGAATATCGATGGTACAACAAACAAAACATTTCATGAAAAGCTCTTATTTCAGCCAATATACCTTTTTGCAAAATTAACAACCCTATGTTTAAGCAATTTATAAAAAACGATACTGGTAGAGATTTACCTCACGAATCAACAATTAGAAAAAAACTACTTGCAAAAGCCTTATGATGAGACGATTTCTACGATAAAATCTAAAATATCTGGTAAGTAACTATATTTGGATTAGCGCTGACGAAACAATGGACATTAAAGGGAGATGTGTGGTAAATGTCATTGTTGGCGTATTGCATCAGAAAATTAAGTATGAGCCGTATTTGAATTCAAGTCAGTTTCGATCAATTGTGAACGCAGAAGAAATCACAAATATATACAAAATGCAATTCTGACCATCGGAATAACCGAATCCGATAAAGTAGTGCTTTTTATTTCCGTCGCTGCAGCAACTATGTTATAGGTGGGAAAATTGGTAAAACAACTATTTCCAAGTGTGTTACATTTGACATGTTTTGCTCATGGGATACGACGAATCTGCGAATTTATTGGGGAAGAATTTCTAGATGTAAATACGTTAATTAGTACACGTATAAAAATTTTATTGATGGCGCCATCGAGAATTGCCCAGTGATGCAGTTATCAGTTAGCAATGCAAAAAAGTTTTATTGATTCCAGGTTTGCAGCAAAACTTACAATTCATGAAGACACATTTTTCGCAAATATTGCAAACTTTCAAATTTTTTGAACTGCAAAATGTTGAGCTCAGGAAAAGTTTTGAGAAAATTGAATTCTTATTTCAACAATTAAAAAGTATTGAAGCACCAATAAGTGAAAAATGACAACAAAATGACGCAGTTGTGGCACGAAATCCAGATTATGAAATTTTAACACAGATAGGTTTTGAGGCGATTAATGCAACAATGTTTGAAAATATTCTGCATTAATTCCTATTTTCTTATTTGCGCCTGTGACTAGCTGCGATGAAGAACGATCCTTTCCAAGGTTCAAAGATATTTTGACTTCCAAGCGGAAGAATTTCACAGAAGAAAACCTTGAAAAGTATGTCGTTAATCATAGTTTCAACACATCGATAACTAGGGATCAATAACGTCTAAGGTACCTACGCCGTGCCGTTAGTATATGCCGTTAATGATTAATATGTGTAAATTACATTATATTGTTTTTCTACTTTGCGTTCGTTATAAACTCATAACGAAACCGCTTTCGGTGTCGTTATGAAAACACTAGATCAGAAACTTTTAGTAACTTTTAGTTTTCCAAGATTGATGATATTGACGTCGTGTCAAATAAGGCTGACATCTCAATCGCTATTGGCTCGCGTCAATCGTATTTGTGAATTTTACCACAACAACCAACTGTTGCATATAAAACTACTCTAGACTGTAAGATGTCATCTGCAATTTTCGAAATGTATGTGAAATTAGTGTCGAAAAGTAGAAAAAATAGTATATAACACTCGTTTTATAAGACGTATTGGCGCACTCGTACCATTTGGGCACTCCTCGCTACGCGCGTCGTGCCCAAAACAACTCGTGCGCCAATTTTTGTCTTATAAAACTTGTATTATAATATACTATTGTCTGTTTATTTTGGATTGTTATATACTTTTTGAATAATTGTTTGTATTTTATTGATTTATTCAACTTTAACCTCCAATTTATTTAATGCTCTACACGCGCCTTAGCGTCTAAGCCACTGGAAGCGTTCGGTTTACGGTTAGTTTCTGTTGCAACTTAGACCATTTCGAAGATATATCGTTTCCATTACGCCCTGCAATACGACGATTTAGCTGGACGATTTCTGACGGGACTTTTCTGTGCTTACACTGGTCATTATATTAGAATACATCAAAATATCAATGCAGACTCTATATCTATTTGACCAAGCAAATAGCTTTTGCCTTAAATAACCTACGACATATACACCAATCGATTTTTGTCGGTGGAGATTAGAACAATCAGTGGTTATAAAACAAAATGTTGTACATTCTGATTACAGCAATGTATAACATGTTGGAAACAGTTTTTGAAATAATCGCTAATACGTTATAATACCAAAATTATATGACCGGTATATTTGCACTGCATTAGTACGTTATCTATAAATACAGACGTTTCTAAATATACAGAATTCTTTTTAAGATTGACTACATTTCATGATCAACGTGGCATGAAAACCACCTCATTAACCATTACGATTATTGCACCAAGTAAACGTATTTAAATTGCCTGAGAATTCTGAACAACGTCCGATTAATCTTGTACGCCGTCTGAGTCTGCAAGCTGCGAGACTATTAAACTTTAATGATAACATCCGTCACGGCGATAGCTTCCGCGAACGTAACACACTCATGCAATGTAAAAAGTGCCGGAAAATGCATTGAAGCCGCGCACAATACGCCCATAAATGTCCGCAAAGTTTTTCTTTGTTTTTAGCTGGAACTTTTTGAAAACTGAGATTAAAGATTGTGCGATATATGAATGCAGTTAAGGAAAAAGTTAGCTCGTAAAATGCACTGAAAACAAACTACTGAAATGTTTAAGAAAAAAAGGAAACTTAATTGTTGTATTCTAAGGCACCTGTAGGAAGTTTTGAGCTTGATTTGTGTAATATAATTTCACTTTTAAATGTTCTCCAACAAACGCTGAAAAACAAATGTATTAGAAGAACTGTTCGAAACGTTACAAAAGACGTTAAAATACTGGTTTTCTGGTTCACTTGTTCATAGCCATAACGCAGCCGTTCATTGCTGAAAATTTAATAGTTTAATAACAATATGGTAACAAGAAGCTGGTTTAAAGCATAAGAAAATGCATGTTGATATTACAAACACACTCATCTCCCAGCGTTAAGATAGGTTCTACAAAAGATTTACGTCAGAATGCTACGAAATTGATAACAAAAAAGTTCATAATGATTTTTGCTTTGTAGGGTGTCCCCATAACTTACCTTTCTCGAAAAAAAAAAATTCTTAGTACAGAGTTTTGGGTGCCCTGAAATGTCCAAAGATACGGTCACAATTTTGATTCAACATAAAAATTGGACGAAAACCATGAAATTGATAAATCTGCCTAAGCTATTAACATATTAACCATCATTTTCTTACATTTAAACTAAAATGTGTTAGGGAATAGTTGTCTAAATGTAATTATAGCCTAAAATGTCAAATTAGTTTGTTGTATACCAAGTTTCAGATATGGGTCCAGTTTAGGCCAAATCTGGAAAGCAGCACGTCCGAAATAAAAAATAATAGAAATTTTAAATTTTGAAATTAAGAATTAGAATCAAACTACCACAAAACAATTTCATTAAAAAAATATTTTTTTAATTGACATTTTGCATGTATTTTGTCACTTTCCGAAATATGCGGAAAATGTTTTTAAATAACATCTAGAATAGTAGAACGAATTTATTTCGAGAACGAATTTATTTCGTAAAAAATGATCCTTGCATGAAAGGAACTATTTTGTCTGGTAAAAAAATCCAAAAACTACATTTAGTCTCAAAACACGTAGAAGTTCCAAGGGCTTTTCCCAGTTATTTATACACAAAATTATAGAAGCAATGCACCAAATTAAAGGGAAAGAATGTACAGTTTCTGTCTTATAGTGTTTTTTTTTGATATTCTTGTCTATTTTGGAAAGTATAATAAAATAATCCGACAATCAAATTTGTAGATTTTAACATTTTTCTTTTACTAAAAATACATATTATTGTTATTATTGCGAATTGTTATTAGTGCGACTCAGTTAACACTAGCAATACCACAGTTTGCAGTTGTACAAAAAATGTAATATAAAAATTTGATATTTGAATATTTGAACATTAAATTAAATTTAAAACAACTTTTTCCTATGACATTTTACATTTAATTGTGAAAAACTGATGCTTTAGTCTTTAGCAAATTTAATAATTTCTTTGCAAAAAAATCCCAAACTCTATAAATAATGACTTTTTCGAGAAATCAAAATTTTGGCCCATCATAGCTAGATATAGTTATGTTCATCTGGGGTAACGCACTGTATATTTATTTCCACCCTGTTAATCGCTATCAACATCAATAATGAAAAATTAAAAACAAATCAATAAACGTACTTCATATTTGGATTCAGATAAATATAAGATTAGTAGGTATGGTGATGATTTGTAGTCTCATATTTGCAAATTTAGGACCTTCGATTGTTTTGAACTAACTAACTTAACTATAACATCATTGGCATTTTGTTCATATCTGTTTTTCTTAATGATTTTGGTTTAGCCCTTTGTATTGTACGGCAACGCCGCCGTACAATACATTCCAAATGTTTGAAGATAGCATAATTAAAAATGAAAAGGATAATTATTCACCCAGTCCGATAATAAAAAATTTTGAAATGTGTATTAATTTCTTCGCATTGAAGATATATCCAGACCAACATTTCAAATTATTTAATTGCTTTATTTAATTAAATAAAGAACAGTGAAAAACAATATTATCAGCTTTTTTTTTCATTAAAATTTAGTCAAGTTGAACCAAATATCCAAGAAACTTCAAATGGTCTAAATGAAAAACCTAATGAAATCTTCTGGCAATTATACCTAAAATTGTACACAATTGTGTACAAGTGCTCAAAAGCATCGACAGTGATGTAAGTGGTGTGTAGGTGCTTTCAATTTTCTAATTTTCTATTTTCTTCGGATTTTGCTACAGTACAATTAAGATAATTAATAGATCTAATTACGCGCATTTTTATTTACAAAAAAACGCGACGTAGGAAATAATTTCTATAATAATAATAAAATTTAGTATATGTTTTCAATTTTCAATGTTTAAATTGTAGGGCCTTAAATAAACAAATTGTTACGATGACAGATAACTCTGAAGAACGTTTTTTTTCTTACTTTTAATGCAAAAGTTAATAGGTGCTTTTGATTGATTCATTTTCGCTGAATACGAATTCGGACTCAAAAGTTTCCTAACCTTTTGCCTAAACCTAATGCCCGAGAATCTTCAGAAGCCTCTTAAAGTAAACCTAAAACTTTATACTTTTACCAGAAATACTAAAACTTATTGTTTCTATTTTATGATATCAGACTCTATATCAGTTACATTATATCAGTTATTATATCAGTGTTATTCCATAACTCTATATAACCATTCCGAATCGGATCTATGACGACTTTTCCTCTTTTGAAATTAGTAAATTGTTGAAGTTCCTGTATCAGGGTTGAGCATGCTTTGAAACTACACCTTGTTTGATACAAGGTTTTATTTGCTCACTAAAATTTTCAATTTTTGATGTATCATCTAACCATCTAGAAATTATTACAATTGTTATACATATTATTATTACAATTACAAACATTTAACTTATGACGACGCCGTATATGAGTTGAAAATTTTAGCAGCAGGAGGTTTATTAAATATGATTAAATTAAATATGAAAAATTAAATATGATGTGTGATCCATAAGACAGCATAAGACATATCTCTCTCTAGTAGTCAAAACACCAAAATTTAACATTAAGAATA
The DNA here is from genome assembly GCA_963966075.1 of Aphodius sticticus. Classification (NCBI taxonomy): domain Eukaryota; kingdom Metazoa; phylum Arthropoda; class Insecta; order Coleoptera; family Scarabaeidae; genus Aphodius; species Aphodius sticticus. The sequence goes on from OZ014511.1 coordinate 29,829,702, forward strand.
ATATGTGTTATTTAAAAAATATCTCCAAAATAAATCGGGTAAAAATATTCGGCTTATTTTATCGTCCTGCAAAGTTTCCATTCGTTCCATTCGGAATGGTAATCGAAATTTAAACTTGACCCTTCCTTAGATCGGATCAAGAACTTTCTCACAACAGCTTCCACCCGCTTAAAATATGCCTCAAGTTGTAACCGAAAAGAGAAACACCAAAAAGAAATTCATACAGCGTGAGAAGAAAGAAAAAAGAAAAAAGGAAAAAGTTGAAACCTCAAGTTTAAACGTTTCCGGGCTCAGTGGAAATCCAGCACTTTCCGGCAACTTTCTCCGGTCGGATATTCCTGAAGGACGCACCTATTGTGCACCTCTCAGCTCGCTGCCGGTCTTTCAATACTTCAAGTTCAATTAATCATTTTTTTCTATCGATCACGAAAAGTCAAGCGAAAAAACCGGTACACGTGCGTCCGCTTGGCGCGCGCCACATACACATAAACGGCCGTATCAGCGCGATAGTGAAGGGTACGCGTGAGACTGAGCGCTGATAGCGCCTTAACGCCGCTACCGGCACACGGATGCCCATGCGCCCCACACCACTCCACCTCATCCAGAATCCGCGAAAGTACGCGACGGCAATCGCTTCTCAAGTCTCAACCCCTCGCCGTAATCTTCGTCTCCACTCCACACACCCTTGAGCCTGGTGCGGACACCCGCTGATACACCAGACGTGCCTAAAAGTTGTGGTGATTATCGGATTAACATCACATACGAGAAGAGTATAGTCTTATTGTTAAATTTAATGCCACGGCCACACCAAACCAAAGAAACAGAAATTAAGTTATGTATCCCAGTGTCCACAGCAGAGTTGAGCATTTACTAATCTAGTGATTGAGTGATGAATGATGAGTGGATCAATCATTACTCGTGTGTTACTCATTACTCATCACTGAGAGTAATAAACAAGTTACTCATTACTCATCTCTTACGACTGCCGCACATGACTGATAAGCACCAGTCATCAGTACTCCTCAGTACAACATTAAATATACCAATACTCTGGAACTTCCCTATTAATTAATTACTCTCATAACTGCTTTATTTTAACTTACAAAATACAGTTTTGAAAATGTAGGTACCAGTTAACTTTAATTAATTTTTAATTAAATACCGCGTGTGTGTGTTTGTGTGTCTCTTGTTTCTCCACCCAAAACCGTCATTTGCCAAAATTTGATATTCGCATTAACATCACATACGGGAAGTATAGTCTTATTGTTAAATTTAATATCATTGCCACACAAAACTGAAGAAACAGAAAATTTGTTGTGTCCACAGCAGCGTTGGGCATTTAGTAATCTAGTGATTGTGTGCTGAATGATGAGTAAATCAATCATTACTCGTGTGTTACTCATTACTCATCACTGAGAGTAATGATTAACCTACTCATCACTCATCATCCACGATTGCCACACATTACTGAATAATTACCACTCATCGCTCATGATTAATGCGCAATAAGTAATTTATTTGTGTTATTGTGAACATATGAGGGTGTCAACACATATTACACATCGTTAATATTCGTTGTGACTACAGTCCGCTTTTATTTCGTTTGAAAATTTCGACTGGGTGTTACAAACATCTACAGGTGTCTGAAAAGTACTGGAACCTAATTGTCCGTGTGCATAAAAATTATCATAAAGACGTTTGTTTTACAAAAAAAAAACGAGATAGTGATTGTATGTCGATCAATGCTTACCTTTTCCAGAATAATGCAATTAAACATTTCAATGTAGAGCTAAAAGCTATATCTGAAAAAAAATATATTTAAGCTACGATTGCCAAACCTTTTTACAATTTCACAATGTTAGAAATTATATTTTACACATTTTGAACAATGCTATTATACGAAAATATGACTCAAAAGTTTTGGAAATCTCTGTGAAACGACCTGTTGATTATGGATATTGTGAGAACCTTTTGTAAATTTGTCGACATGATTTAGGAATAATAGCAGACATGTTTAATTACGTTTTTCTTGGAATTTTTTCATATTATCGACATAAAATAGGTCGATAATTCCCTAATTTTTTAAATTTACCATTGATTGTAACGTAACAGAATTTTTGTCACATTGACTATAATATTTTTGCTTTATCATACGTAGGTAGTATGTAAAGTATTGTAATCGCGCCAAAAAATTTCTTTTAGATTTTAGCGGAAATAATATATGTCTTTTTGGGTCCCCTGAACATTTTTGACCAAGGTACAAAAAAATGTCTGTGTGTGTGTGTGGATGTGTGTGTGTGCGCACCCGTTTTTTTTGTGGTGACGATTCCGGAGAAACTACTAAAGGTATCGGGACGAAAGTTCCTATTTAGAAGTTTCATGACCAAACTGAGGTGAGCTGAAAAGCGTTCTGTTAAAACGGGTCCAAAGGAACTGGAGGTTTAGTCTTAGCATTTTTAAAAGATTTTGTAAATAAGCCGCCATTTCTAGAATTTCGTCGAAATAGTTAAATATTAAATTAAACTAGAGGAAATTCTGAGAAACATCTCTATGACATTTTTTGGTACAATCAATAGTTTAGCTGCATGAGCAAATTGTATATCATCGAGATCGGTCGTACTGCATTAAAACTAGTAGCCAGGATATGTCAGATTATATGTCAGATATGATTCTAATGACACACAAGCTGCGTTCGGATATTGTACACCGTTAAGCTGCGTTTTCATTAGTGCTAATGGCAGTGGTAGTAGACGCCATTATAGTATTTCTAATAGAAATTGCTAGTGATTCAAGTTTATGTACATAGAAACTAATATGTGTCGCCATCACGTATGTGAGAAATACTATAATTTCGTCTGGTACCACCGCCATTACCTACCATTACCACCAATCGGAACGCACCTTCACACTTTTTACACCCAATAACACGTGTCATTTGGACGGTGTACCCGGTGTCAACGGAGTACAATATCCGAACGCAGCTTTAATCGACATATCTGTCTAGTTCTACTAGTTTTATTTTAATGCAGACATAGCCAATCTCGATCTAATAGAATCTCATGCAGCTAAACTATTAATTTTACATATAGTATGATAAAGTCATGTGCCTGGCCATATCAGATTTTTTTACTAAGACACCGTTGGTTTTTAATCCATCCCATTTAACATTAGAAATCTACGTTTTGGGTCCTACTACTTTCCAACTAGCCTACTAGTGTATACAAATTCGTAAGCCTGCCATGTTTTTGGATTTCAAAATTTAGATGAAAAAAAAACAACGAAAGACCTTCGGTCTTCAATGCACAATAGTATACCATTTTTTTCAGATTTTGTTCCTTTTTACAATATGTTAAACCTGCATTTTTGTCATCGTTTATTTCAATCTACATTTAATAAGCATTTGATCACCAAATGCATACAGACAAATTGACTCGTAAGTCTCATTTAGCAGTTAAATTCTTAAATAAATATATGCTATGTTTACATATCAAAATAATATGGACACATGGGGAAACTAGTCGCTAAAATATGATTGATGATTAATCAGTAATGATTGATGAGTAACGTTCGTTGCTGCGATTAATGAGTGATATTTAAAGTTTATGATTGACGAGTAATAAGTGATGAGTTATTTCATTAATCATGAGTGTTACTCATCTGTGCTTACTTGACTGATGCCCAACTCTGGACCACGTCGCGTCGTAGCAAGTTATATTTCTGTAGAAATATAGAAATTTGATGATCTTTTAATTGGCTTTTGATCAATAAATATGCAATACATCACTCCATAGCCCAGTTGCAAAATTGATAGGGCCTAATTTTGGATTGGTAAATTTATTTCAAAGAACATAAGTAAACTGTACCTGGCTGGCATAAGTAAGGGAAAACCATGAACGAGCGCATTCTTTATAGCAACCTTGTATAAAAATGTCAGAAATGTAGGGACAGCAATAAACTAATAATCTATCACAGTTTGGAACAAAAGGAGCAAAGTATCTATTGATTATTTTTAATGTGCTGACCCGGTGTCTGTTATTAAGCACTCTCTGACTAACCATGGCAAAAATTCCAGCAATTTATTTTGTCCTAGATATTGCATCTAATGAAGTGAACTGAAACTTCAGCAAAACAATTTCAAGGCCACTGTGAAGGGTGTCAGCTATATGCTTCGTAAGCTGGGTTTTTGAAATACCTGTTGTAAGTCAACATAATCCGTGGTTGTGCTTATTTTTATTTATTCTCTTGAAGTCTCGCTTTGTTTGATAAGTCATGCCCCGATAGCATTTGTTGATGTAAATTGTTGTGCTCGTAATTACTTGAAGAATACACCTTTGAAATTTCTGCTAAGACCCTCTGGTCACATGATTTAACTGCGAGGAAACCGCTATGCAGTGTTAGCGATTATTATTATTCATACGTGACTAGTTAACACTTGGGACCACACCACAGAAACATTTTTGTTAGTTGAAAGCCCCTCTGAACCAAGTTTACAAAAACCAATTCAAAAGCCAAGTCGGTTTGTGTTCAGTCGCTGTCACAAGGAAAACCCACCACTTCCGCATAGTACCGCTGAGCTGTGATATTGACACACCCGATGCCATAACTCCCGCAGGTTGGTGCGTAAATCTTTTAGAAAAAGATCAGAAAAGCTACTTTCTTCAAATTTTACTTTGGATCGGCATGCGTTCGTCGTGGATCACCAAATAGCATCGCAGTTAATCAAGAAAACTCTTACTCTTAGAACTCTTGATAAAAAAGAAACTTCAACAAATTACCGAATCTTGCTAGTACCGGTGACTGTACTAACAGCGGTTGCTGACAATTGGTTTAGTTCGAGGCAAGTTCAGGGCAAAAGTTAGTTGAATATTCGACTTTTATGTAGAGGTATATTTTGTCATTTCGAAGTTAAATTTATTTCATACCCAATTTAAATCACAACGTTCATTTGCCAATTAGAAGGTTTCTGAGAAAATTGTTTTGGGTGTTGTGAGTGAAAAGTCTATTTGCAACAGAAACCTACCAAAGGTAGTACAGGACCTTAAGAATACAAGAAATAATCGATAAAGTCAATGGTGAAAATATTTGTTTCTAAATCGTAGATTTCAAATCACGCAAAAAGCATAAATAATAGTTTCAATTATTAGTATTATTAATAATATTATTAATTTTACTTATTCAGTCTCATAGGTAAAACTTCCTATTTTTCATGTTCTACCGTGGAAAGTCCCTTTCATAAAAATGTATGTGCTAAAAACAAATAAAATACGCTAATTACTATTTTATTACGTCTATATACTTCCCAGGGTGTTATACCACATCAAAAACCCACCTTAAAAATTTTATATCCACACAACACCAAATAACTCTAGTATTCCGAATCTACCAAACACCGGTAGACTATGTACAATATGTACATCGTTAAATATCTCGCAACGCCGACACGGGATCGATGGGAACTTTTTACGTTTTGAAAACACAATGAACAGCTGAACTTTTTAATACACCTAAAAAGTTCAGCTAACTGCAGTATTTTTCGCAGTGAATCCTAAAAGCACTAGACTATATGTAACCGATCAAAATGTGTGGCTTAGTAATGGCATAAATAACATAATCACAAAATAAAATTTAAAATAGACTTTTGGAATATCCATACTATGCTCAATATCGAAATTCTCAACACGATGCGAAGCAAGACGAAAGAAATTACATGCTAAAAACAAATTGTTTTTTTTTTCAAATTAATGTGGGCATTAGTCTGGAGTTAAATTCTGTGGACGTTATTTTCTTTTTGTTTCCATGTCACCGTCGCCTAATGTCTTTTTATCTTCAATTGCGTTTAGCAAACAATGTCTTTCATCATTTGTGTAATTTTTTCCAAAGAACGCTCCCTCATTGGTGAATTCACAGCACGTATTTTCAAGAATCTATCGTTGTAAGATGAATTAGTGTTTGAATTACCTACCCTAGCGTTGTACAGCAAAACACATCAATTAAGTCAGCTATTCATTCATAGAGAATTTATAATTTTCACACTAATTATGCTGTGGATGTTTTGGTATTGCCGTTTTTAAAAAATTCAATCCCAACACGCGCACGCTACTCCACCTCATCAAGAATGCGTGAAAGTGCGAGGCGGAAATACCGTCTCAACCCCTCACACAATCTTCGCCTCCACTCCACACACCCCTGAGCCGGATCCGGACACCCGCTGATACACCAGAGGCGGCGAAAAGTTGCGGTGATTATCAGATTAACATCACATACGAGAGGGTTCTTTGTCGCACAACTCGCCGAATAGCATTATCTTTGGATGCTCGCTAGATGTCAGATTTAATAAAATTTTAGAGAAAGGCGTGTTAACGTTCAAGCGTACGTACAAGCTAATGCAAATTTGGAGTTTTAATAGGCTGACTTACGCAACTAAAATGTTCTCAAAATAACCACCTAAACGTTTTGCGAGAAACATCTTAGAGACACAAATGCCTATGTCAAATGTAAATACGCATAACCACAAACTGCAATCGCTTGCAATCACATAAACTGCGAAATATGTATACACATTTAAACATGCGTGTAGCATGCTATAGTATTGCTGGTTGGGGCTTTCCTAGTATTGCTCTGTTCATCAAAATACGCCAGCATGACATTTTCGGTGATGTTTTGCGACTCTGGTAAGTGACCGTGCATCATTCTCGTCAACTAAACATCAAATCCCCATTTCAGATACAATACAAGGATCACACTTACCTGAATAAGAAGTTATGCGAAGATCAATCCTATGCGAATGATCATGTACAAATACTGCCACAATCTCGTGGCAGTAAAATACCCTAGATTCTAAATATAGTAACCACAATTTCAAAATTTATATAAAATTAATGACGCAAAGTAGAAAAACTCGATTTATAAGACATCTTGGCGCATTCGAAACAACTCATGCGCCAATTTCACGTGTTATAAAACATGCCCACGGCCCATGACCTGATCCATCTACAATTGTTATTGCAGAGGAATCAAGTCATAACCACTAACTAGAAATATAAAACAAAGTAATTATTTACCAAAATTTGCACGTTTTTTTAATCTCACATCCCCGCTAATCCTTTCCGAACTGCAACATCTTTTTCATGCCCGGGCTACACTAATTCCTAACGTTTAACGCCTTTATGCCTTTATGCGTCATCATTTGTCGCACTTCTGATTGACCAGTTAATGCGTCAATTCGTGGTCACAGTCGATTGTAACGCATTAATTTGAACATTACGTGTTGAGCGTTAAACGTTAGTGTGGCCCGGACTTTACAGCAATCAAAAGTACAATTCTAGCCCATAGATTGCAGCCCAATATTAAGTAAACTAATTTCCCAAACAAATCCCGTATTTGAAGGTTTTTGCGTTCAGCTTAGCGACTATAGATATTAGATAAATACACCATTTCAGAAACGCAAATTGAATAGTTTGCATTAGTCATTTATTTCATCCCATTCATCCTCTTATGGAAGTTACTGCAGCTTGAAATTACACCAATCAGTGGTCTAAAGAAATTTATGAACTTTTAATATTTGTACTCTCGGAGAAGCGAGGATAATTTTATATCGTGACCTAGTGCCTAGTAGAGGATAGAGATAAGCTTTCTCTTTCATGTGGTGTGCATTTTGTTATAATTGGATGAAAAAAGTTTCTTATGCAGTTTCCTTTTCTGAAACGGTGTACCTTTCTATGCTCGCTTAGCTGAAAAAAGGTTTATGTATAACTTTTATGGCTTCCACTGCGGTATATTTCGAGAAAAAGTAAATTGTAAAATTTTATGTAGTCTGGGGAACATGGATTTGAACAAGGAATATGAAAATGCTGAACCCAATGCTCTAGAAACTTCAAAAGGATCTCATGGCAAACGTTTTAAACTTTACTCGTTTACCTGAAATACTGAAAGTTTGTTTACAAAAGTTCTTTAAGCATCTGAACCGATTCATCAAGTGGTGTGCGGTTCACAATAGTATATTATTTAATGAACAATAGTTAAATATATGTTTATAAATCCTTTATGCATGCTTATACCGTTGATTGTCAATGGATATAGATAGTCAGTCATGGGTTAGTTGCGGCCTTAACATCCAGAGGGCAGGGTTTTCTGCTAGAATTATTCACAAATATACCGTTTTCTACTTATACACTTTTATGCACGCACTTGGTGCGAACTGGCTGAGATCGAGCAGAAATATATAATAAATATATAAGCCGAAAAGGCTATAATTTGTTAATGAATCTTGCTCAAAACCATGCCCTCTGGGTGTTAAGGCCCCAACTAACCCATGGTAGACTATCTATATTCGTTGACTATCAACGCTTATACACTCGCCTACGGCACGTGTATAAATTTTCATGCTCGCGAATTATATCCGTTATGTACGAGTAAAATATGACGTTTTATCTACGTCGATGGTGGCAATGCGAACTGTCAATTTACTGTCAACCTTGTAGGTATTGACAGTAGTTTGAATATGAATGACAATTCCTTTTAATACTGAAGTCATTATTCATATATTAGTCATAGATAATGAACTTTGATATACCTACGTATAAAAAGTATACAATGAAATTTTGATGTATATTAGTATAATTTGGACAGTAGGTAAAATATAAAGAGTCCATTAGAGAAATGAAAAAAGCAGTGGCAATTAAATTTTATTAAAACATGTATTTTTTTGTTAATTCAAAACTGGCTTGTCCGGGGATGATTTTTAAATAACAAACGGTGTTGTTATGTTTCCTTCCATACTTTTCGCGATCAAGAACAAAAAGATATGACGCAAAATCTCATTTAAAGAGAAAATGTTAACTACGAAGTCCCGCGTTGACGCCATCGATATATAATACTAGTTTTTATTCTTTTATTTCACAGTACTCGAGCGTCGGATGGTGAGATATGATACCACGCGAGACAATAGACAAAAACGGACATTTATTTTCCGACAATTCTAAACAATTTCCCGCAACAAGATATGTACGTGTTAAAGTTGCGAACAATATCGCATCTATCGTTTACCACGTATCGGAAAACAACGATTCCCATGACCCACTTTGTGATGAAATATTTCCGCGGTATTCTCTCGGGATCGGTTATGCTATCCCGTGGGCAATTGATGATGCCAATTATACCAGGTCGATGCTGGCCCGCACCGAGACAGCTGGATACTTACAATCGCCTGAGTAAACAGTACCGGAAAACAGGGAAGGCATCGAACTACCCTTGTGATTGATGTCGCACTTATCTAGGTGTATTGCCGATGCATGCAAACAGGAACACGGTGAAGTGGAAGTAAGCTGAAGAACAATGTAAATAGGGATGAAAGGATGTAGTGTTTGTTAGAAGAACTAAATATGTACCAACAAACACCGTCGGCGATGTTAACCAATAAGCATTGGACTTTGTCTGACGCTATTCTCAACGGGCGTAACACTGTAAATGGTAGGTGCTTTAGCCCTCAAAAGAACATATCCGGCGCGGCGCGGTTTCAGGTTAGAAGCGCGTCTTCACGTTAATGCGGAAATTTCGCAATTTCTACCATTTTTCTTTTGCTACTTTATTTTGTTGTAGGCAGCTTAAATTTTTTTCAGATTCAACTGGAGCTATTTTTTGCATATGTGTGCTTCCTTTTTGTTTTTCACGGCGCTCACGTGTTCACGACTTTGTCAAAATGTTGGCAAAATTGGCGACCGTAATGTGTAGTCTTCTAGTACACTTAGTTGCAAGTATTTGTTTTACTTTTTGTCTCATAGTACGGTTTGGTGCTAATGACTATGTCAACTTCTGGCTATCAATTTTTAAAGAAAATGTACGTAATTTATATTTTTATCAGTTTAAAAATTGCCGCTAATTCCGACACTAAGCGTATATTTTGATCCGAAATCCGACACCTCAGTGAACCTAATTCAGACAGTGATCCTAAATCAGACACTTGTGGTACATTATTCCGACAATTATAATCAATTTAAATATGTACTAAGTGTTTTAAATATTGTTAAATAAGATTTATTATTAAGAAATGGTAAACATTTATGTTTTACCATTTTTAATGAAACACAGTATAAAATAAATCCTTAGTCTTCTCAGTCTGCCCCCTCTACTTCAACTGTATTTTAATGTTTCCTTGTATCTGGAATTTTTAGTATTCTCTTTTTCTTGGCGCAGCTTTTTACTTTTTTCCTTTTTCGCTTCCTTCCTTCAAGCATTAGAGATAGTGCTACAAAAGAAGTTTCTTTTTAGTTTATTTGGGTGTTTCAGACCAGAATAATAGCATTTTTAATGGAGATGGCATGAGTTTAGCTGTTATCTCAAAAGATGTATTAATGCCAAAATTGCTACTCTCTACTGCTTGTGTTGCATCATCTATCTTATTTCATAATCTCCTATGATGCCTGTCGATATTTATGACGGAATTAGGGACTATTGATGATCGTAATTACGACACCCGGTCATAATTAGGGATTATAGATTAGGGTGGGCTGAAAATTTCTTTTCTTTACGCTATACCAAAACATGCTTGTCTCTAGTTTAGGCAATTAAAACGCAACAAAGAAAAAAATTTGTACCTAACCCCAACTAGCGCATCACACTTGAAAGTTTGAAATCTCACGAAAATCACAAGATTTTATAATTTTTTTTGAAAGTACCTAAACAGCTGCATATTGGGCTGCTATAGTGAAAATCCTTTATCGATCTGAGGTACAGCAAAGCTCTTCAATATCGTTAATTTATCAGTTTTTGAGTGCCAGCCAGCTGTGGGTCGGTGCGGCATGTAGCTTATTTGAGCCCACTACTCTTGTGTTTTTAGCTTTATAATGTTGATACAACAAATACCTAAAGAAATAATATAAATAAATAGATAATATATAAATTTATCATCCATAAGAGATTATTAATTACAAAATTCATTGTGTAATACAAATTTCCAATTCTCACACTTCAACATTACCTTTGTAACCGTCTTAAATCAAGGTCCTTTACATAGTTGGAACATTGAAATTACGTTTGCTTGAAAAACTTGGCATTGAAGCTCTTGATAGCAGCGTTGTTCGGATGAAACCATCTCTGTTCTTAGCGCCGACGAGTTTTGAGGAGGCTTCAGTTACCAATTTCACACAGCGCTCCACCGCTTGCGTGTGACACGGGAATTTGTGGAAGTTCCATTATTTTGCTGTTTTGGCAGTTGAAACATTAGCCCTAATATCTTCGTCAGATAGTCTTCGCAAATAAGTTGGTGGAGAACGAGCAGTCCAATCAGTAATTACGTAATATTCTTTTGCCGGCAAGTTGATTTTTGGCGGTTTGAAACTTCGGATTTGCTTTTTTTGGAAGCTATAGCCCTTGCTTTTATAATTATTCTAAACCCCAACCCTCTGATAAGGGCTCTTTCATCGCCTATCATGCCTAGGAGCAAGTTTTCCGGATGCACGAAGAACGCATTTCTTTCCATTACCATACAGTGTTTTGTTTAAGATTAAAAAATGTAAGTACCTTACAGAAGGACCGAAACATGTTTTAATAGAATCTTCAAGATTCCTGCCAGAAAACTTGATGAAGCTGATCGATCCGGCAATTGAAAGTTTGTTTCAATTACATATTCAATTACAATTCAATTAAAATACGAAATGTTTCGTATTTTCGTAGTTAAAAAAGGATAATACATTGTATATACAGGTGTCTCACGAAACATGATGTACATACATGGGGATCTCGGAAACTGTAAGAGCTACGATGTCCGATGGGACAAGAGTTGCGTAAACGTGGAACCCATTTCAGAACAGTTTTAGTTTTCTATAATTTTGCATGGATCAGTAGATATTACGGAAAAAGTAAAAACTGTCCCTTTCAGTTTTCTTAAATAACTTTGCTATTACGATAAATAGAAAGTCGAAATTTTGTATTCTTACATAAGAGCATAATCTGAAGCCATTTTTGTTATCAAATAACGTTTTTGTTTATCAGCTTTACCTGGGCCACATTCAACTTTTTTATTTCTAATGGACGCTATATTGAATTTTTACAGATTTAAATAGAATATTGAAAGAGCTTTACAACCATGTATAAGCCGTAGATAAAATTATCACAAAATACATTGAAAGTTCCATTATTGTGGCCCACCATCGCCTTAGTTAAGTCCATGGATTTTCTTCTATGGGGCTACATAAAAACTATCGTGAATGAATTGTGATATTGTACAGGGGCTTCAGACGCCAGTGGAGAAGACTATTAAGGCCTCTTCAGTAATATTGTTCATTTGTGTTTAGAACAATGTTCAACTATGTGTGGTTCCATTTGGTATTTAAAAATTTAAAAGGACATCGAGGTTGCTTTACAACCTCAAGTATACAGGGTGTCTCACGGAACTGGTACATTAGAAGTTTCTCATGTTCTACTATTTCTGGAAACTTGAAATTTTGGAACTAGAATTTACTCGATCTGAGCTATTCAGCTAAAATATTCTCAAGTTAACTGTCACGTCCGGTCCCGGAAGTCGGTATCAACTTTGTTATTTTAAATGGAATGATATAATTTTTATTTTATTTTTGGTTTCTACGTATCAAAACACATCATTTTTGATAATGTTTGCCTATACCTAAATATTATCATTTTTGAGTTTTTTGATTTTACAATTTTTTTGGTGATTTTCCCGGTGACGTTTAAAATTGAATATCTCGGTAATTATTGAAACTAGAAGTTTCATGATTGGTGGTCCAAAACTAGGAACATAACCAAATAAGACGATGTTTAGTTCATCATGATATCTTATACAGGCTGTTCAAAATTTACAACAGAATAATTGAATTTTTAAACTTAAAAAACTATTTTTCTTCAAATGGGACACCTGTATACCGATACGCCATTTGATAGGAAATCGTATTCCCTATCAATCAATATTAGGATTCCCTATATCTATCTTTAATAGTTGTTGAGATATTGTCAGTATAAAAGAATGCAAACAAAATACAAAACGATTTATTCTTTATTTATAGGAATGTAACAACTTTGGAACAGCAGGAAAACATTAAAATATTGAAAAGGTTTCTTAAAACTAAAATAATAGATTTGGGATATCTAACTTAAATTAAAACTTAATTATGTTGTTCGAAATCCTGCCCGTTCTGCTCCAAACATTTTAAAACACTTGGCTGTACTACTGTCATCGTCGCTCTTCGGATTTCTTGTCGCTGAAGTCCATTAATGGCGGCTACTACTCTGTTAGTCAATTCTTCTCGAGTATTAACTGGTGTGGAATAGACCTGACTTTTCACATGACCCCAGAAATAAAAGTCTAATGGTGTTAAATCTGGTGAGCTTGGTGGCCACCGCCAGGGTCTCCTATTTCCGAACCACCTACCGTCACCTAACATCTGATTAAGTTGACTGGATACCACATGCGAAGAATGTGCCGGTGCACCGTCCATTTGATAAAAGCAGTCGCGTAAAATATTAAGTGAAAGAGTATCGCAAAAATTGTTCACACATCCACGCAAAATTTGTAAATATCTATCACTATTTAAATTTTCGTTGTAAATTTCGCATCTAATTTTGTCCCCATTATTAAATGGGAGTATTTAAAATGTATTTAAAAAAAAAGTAACAATATCTCAAAAACTATTAAAGATAGATATAGGGAACCGTAATATTGATTGATAGGGGATAAAATTTCCTATCGAATGGCGTATCGGTATGCAGGGTGTTCCATTTGAAAAAAAAGAGTTTTTTACGTTTGAAAATTCAATTATTGTGTTGTAAATTTTGAACATCCTGTATAAAATATCATGATAAACTAAACATCGTCGTATTTGGCTATGTTTCTAGTTTTGTACCATCAATCATCAAACTTCTAGTTTCAATAATAACAGAGATATTCAGTTTTAAACGTCACCGCGAAAAACCAAAAAATTAGTAAAATCAAAAAAACTCAAAAATGGTGATATTTAGGTATAGAGAACCCTTATTAAAAATGATGTATTTTGATACGTAGAAACCAAAAATAAAATTAAAATTATATCTTTCCATTTAAAATAACAAAGTTGATACCGACATCCGGTGACCGGACGTGACAGTTAACTTGAGAATATTTTAGCCGAAGAGCTCAGATTGAGTAAATTCTAATTCCAAAATTTCATGGTTCCAGAAATAGTAGAACATGAGAAACTTCTAATGTACCAGTTCCGTGAGACATCTGGATATTATATTATGAAACTATAGAATTTTCCCAAACTTTTACGAAAAAATTAACAACCTAATATTTTCACATACATACTTTAGTTTAGTTACACGTTGGCTTTGATACATACCCATTTCAAAAAAAAGTCCATGGGCTTAAGTCGGGTGATCTGGCGGGCCACCTGGCATTTTTTGAGATATGTGCATAAATGTGTTATACATGGTTGTAAAGAATTTTAAATATTTTATTTAAACCTGTAGAAATTCAATATGGCGCCCATAAGAAATAAAAACCGCCCAGCCAAAGCTGACAGACAAAAACATTTTTGATAACAACAATGGATTCAGGTATGCTCTAATTTCAGAATACAAATTTCCGACTTTCAATTTATCGTAATAGCAAACTTATTGAAGAAAGAACAAATTCACAGTTTTTACTTTTTCCGTAATATCTAGTAAACCATGCTAAATGTTTGCAAAGTAGAAAGTCTTCTGAAAAGGGTTTTACAGTTTCCGAGATTTCCATGTACATCATGTTCAGTGAGATACCCTGTATACAGGGCAGAGGCGGCACTAGCAGGTAAGCGAGGTAAGCACCGCAGGGGGGCGCACCAGGTCAGTAGCGGCGCGGCGTAAGGAAAAGGTAGTACTTAGCAAACATAAATAAATCATCAACAATCGACCAACAGGGGATGTGCCATTTTGTAGTGCTGATCGGTAGGTATTATTTATTGAATAGAATAAAAATATTTTAAGCAAAATCCTACAAAGTATAAATACCTAACTGCATATGGATATCCTAACTGCATTAAAAGTTATTAATAAATATAATCATATAGGTATATTAATAGTTACCGCACTGGTGCAAGTTTTAAATTTTTCTGTTTTTGTTTTATGTCAGGATAAGAATAATCCCATTGCTACCACAGTAAATTAGAAGACAATTCAAGCAACTTCTTTCATTCACAAGGATCAATGGATCAATCAATAAAATCCAACCAAATATTACTAGCATAAAAATCCTCATTTTCAAGCAAATAATATGTAACATGTAATTATGTATAATTTTTAGACGAACCAAGTATTGACTTACTATAATAAATATAGTTTTCTGGTCGTCATCAGCTGAATCAAAAATGCTCCCAACAGTGGAGCATCAGCGGTCCTCCCGCACCAGTTTCACGTTTTAAATTCTGTAAATACACATGAACCTATATTGAAACACTTTATTTAGTTTTCGTGAGTGCATAAAATTGCATACTTCTCTATCGCGAGAACCTTTTATAGCGGACAATTTTATTCACTTGACCTGGGCAACCAGTATTAAAAAGCAATATGCCCCACTTCGGAAAGGTAAGCATCCCTGTGTATTTTGCAGTAACGGGCGCAGAAATGACACATTTCATTCATATCCTTCTTAAAATCAGAATGGTGTTATCTTTATATTGAACCCAAAGAAGTAAATGAATAAATTTATGTTGCTGGTTACATTGTCATTATATTCTCTGTATTGCGCTCCTTCTATATAATGATGTTCACTATCAGTATGGTCAGTATCACGTGATTATAACAAATAACATCACTTCCTTGTTTTACTGTATGTATCTTGTATTCTGGAATATTTTCTTACGATTTAGTATTTTCTTCCTTTCACATATATGCCACTGTTTAAGAGAAAGATAAAACACATTCATTATTTTGTGTTTTCATACGATCACCTACGATTGAGTCTTGTCCAGTGATGTTAAACTAAGACCTAAACAGACATGAGAATACGAACAAAAAATATCTAACATTTAACTCATAATTTAATGCATTTTCTTATTAGTAAATACCTAAAACCTATATTTAAATAAACAAAGACATTGGACCTGTCCATTTTCCTTTATCGAAGTCAACATTTTACATTAAAAATAAATTTTTCAGAATCAATGGTATGAGACTATCAATGACGTAGTTTATATTTACCAGATTCTGAGCAATAATTTGTCGTGAATGAATTTAAATTACGTAACATTTTATTTGCATTATAAATTCCCAACACGTAACATTTTATGCGCATTACCAATATACCTGACGTACTAACTAAACTCACTCTTCATTTGGCAGCAATTCGATAATAGGGAATTTGGAATTGCTGATTACAAATTACGAAAGCAAAATACCGATCCAACATAACTGGCAATTTTATTAAATTGCGTTCAATTTTGCTGAATAATCTAGGGGTTTTGGAACCAATCTATTATTACAACTCCGTTTATCATGCAATATGGCAAACATTTGTTACATAAAATAGCGAATCTAATATGACGGATAGCTCTGCAATTACTTTCAATTTAACTGAAAATCAGTGATAGGCTGTTGTTGGGGTAGATCCTGTAATATGTATACAAGATATACAGAGGGGGCAATACTGTAGCAAAAACTATTTGATAAATATGACCAATATTTAAAATACTCTGTGGTCAAACTGATTGTCCTATGCCATAAAATTTATAGAATCAATTTTCTCACACTCAATTTTCCTGTAGTTGAGAGGTCTTAAAATCAATAACTAAAACTATATAAATTGGGGTAGCACTATCATGGCACGTTATGCACTAAAATTTTGCAAATACATAATTAAAAATAATTAGAAGAAATAAAAACTCCTTGTTCTTCTCTGTTCAAATTGATTTAATTCAGATTAGTGACCGGTTTCGCCCAGCAATCTGGGCATTATCGAACTAATGAGTCAGGAGAATTGATTGATTTAGGCGAAAATTAGCGCTCTTTTTTAGGTAGGCTTACCATAATTATGAAATTACAAACCGGAATAAGAATAACTTTTGAAAATAAATATAAAAGAACTATGTAAGTATTCAATTAAATGAATACTCACCAAATAAAACGTAATAGTAACACAAAACAACAAAAAATACTCCGCCAAAGTAAGTCTTTATTTTTGTCACATGAGAAGTGACATGTCATTTCGATTTTTTTTCGTGGATATCAAACCAGAAGTCTACGTCACTCAAATGTGAGATGTGATAGGGACTTTAGCACCAGGTTTATCATCTACAAAAAAACAATTGATATAATCTGTACTTTTTATGATAAAAGAGAACAATTGGTTTAATTACTTATTGAACCTCTCCGTTTTTCCGATAGAGTGTGCTTTTCTAAATATAAATATTATATGTATTAACCATGATGCTAACATTTAGTTTTATTTATTGAGACAAATTAGACACAAAACTTGTGTCGTTGGAAATACTTGGACGTTTGTTTTTAAACATGACAAATTTAAAGCAATAGCGTCTGCATATGATTGATGCTATATTTTTATTCATTGTCTTTTTTTTATATTCATTTATTTATTGAATAAGTTTTCGCATTTGTTTAAGTACTTTAGTAAGCACATAATGTTATGAAATCAATACCAGAGCATTATACTCTATCAGTTTGACGTATAATAGAAAATAATGACACAATGCTTGGGAAAGTTAAAAATTATTTTGCTAAATCAGAACGCCAAAATGTATATTCCATGCTGTGGACAAATGTGTCCAGTCCTTCCATACTTGATGATATTGTAAAATATGTGATAAATCACGAAAAAGTGTGGAGATCAAGAATTTTTTATTTTCTATTTATGTGACGATCGATTTCGGTACAGTATGTATCATCTTCGGGTCAGATGTCTAAAAACTATTGAGTAACGTAAGGGTTATGTCTTGATCGGGTGGGTGCTCTCGTCAAATTAAGGGAATGTATCAAATCGTGGAAGGTTCTCATATCAGTGTTTGTTGTCGTTGTTCGTGATCAGTTGACGTTTGAATTTGGTCAGTTATGCCTGTATTCTATTGTCTCCGATATCTTCGCTTCGTGCGGTAGTGGTATCTTCTATATAGTCTGTTCGGTTTGAATTTGGTCAGTTATGTTTATATTCTATGTCTCCGATATCTTCGCTTCGTGCGGTAGTGGTATCTTCTATATAGTCTGCTCGGTCTTCTCTCTTGTCGGTGTTTGTAGTGTCTTTTGTCTAATCTCTCGTTATCTGCTTTTTTCGTATATCAAAAGTTGATTTCTATCATATTTCCACTTTATGATTTGATGGTCACAGTTTCGCTCTAATAATCACGATTGTTTCAAAGATCTCTGGTTAGTGTAATACATGTGCTAATATGTATCTGGTTTCTAGAGACGCTAACAAGAGATCTTTGAAACAATCGTGATTATTAGAGCGAAACTGTGACCATCAAAACATAAAGTGGAAATATGATAGAAATCAACTTTTGATACACGAAAAAAGCAGATAACGAGAGAATAGACAAAAGACACCACAAACACCGACAAGAGAGAAAACCGAGCAGACTATATAGAAGATCAAGTAAGTACATATATATATATATATATATATATATATATATATGCGGTAGTGGTATCTTCTATATAGTCTGTTCGGTTTGAATTTGGTCAGTTATGTTTATATTCTATGTCTCTATATATATATATATATATATATATATATATATATATATATATATATATATATATATATATATATATGTATAGAAGATACCACTACCGCACGAAGCAAAGATATCGGAGACATAGAATATAAACATAACTGACCAAATTCAAACGGAACAGACTATATAGAAGATACCACTACCGCACGAAGCGAAGATATCGGAGACATAGAATACAGACGTGTGATGCTAAGCAAACTTTTAACATACCATGACGGACACCACATACTATGACCCAACAATTATTATCTTAATCTAAATTTTATCTATCTGACGGTGAGCTCCTTAAAATTTATTTCTCTATAAATTAACAAGAACTTAAAATTTATGCTGTGATAAATTTTCTTCCTATAATATCAATGTCCTGAATTTTACCTACCCATTTTTTTATATTTATGTATATATGTGTATTTTATTTGAACGGAATATAATGGAATGCATTGTTTATATTATATATCTTTTTAGTTTTACGCCTGAGGATGGCATTAAGCCGAAATCGATCGCGTACAAATATAATTAATTAAACTTAGTCCACAATAGAACAATCCTGTTTTATTCAATCCTTCATCTATACATTTGGACTAAAACAATGGAGTATTTTATCAATTTAATAACTGACCAAATTCAATCGTCAACAGATCACGAACAACGACGACAAACACTGATATGAGAACCTTCCACGATTTGACACATTCCCTTAATTTGACGAGAGCACCCACCCGATCAAGACATAACCCTTACGTTACTCAATAGTTTTTAGACACCTGACCCGAAGATGATACATACTGTATCGAAATCGATCGTCACATAAATAGAAAATAAAAAATTCTTGATCTCCACACTTTTTCGTGATTTATCACATTTTACAGTATATTCCATGTTCATGAATGCCCACCACATGTTCTTCGCCTCGAGGAATTCATGTGTGAATACCCGAGCTCATTACTAACAATTTGGTGTATGATGCAATAATGCCAAAAAGTTTGCCTCAAAATCTACAAAACCTACAATAATCGATACAAACTATTGCAATTAAGGAACAATAGCAACTCACTATATTGTGTATTAGGGTACAGCGTTGCAAATATGTCGTTATTTTATTTTTAAAAATGAGTTCTTTAACACAGCACTTCTTTAAAATAGTAAAAACTATATAAAACTACGATTAGAAAAATATGTTTTCTAATCGTATCTACCGCAAGTATCTGAATAAATGACTTCTCGATCGAATGGCTTTTGTCGACCATGATTGGTGTTCACGATACAGATTCGATGGGACAACATAAATCATGGCATGTACGTCCGAGTGTTCATTTAAGAATCTCCCTCGGAGCGTCGGTTCTCCGAATAAAAGCGACGAGCACGCCAAAAAACAAAGGGGGGGCGAACCGTCAGGATAATTTATTACGTCTTCATCTGCAAGTTAGACGAATTTACTATCGGGCGCGTTTTCCCGACCAAGACCAAGTCTCTCCTCTCCACCGAATTAGATCCCATATGTTTCCTCTGAGTCGCCCCTAATCCCGCGTTTCAGTCCCAAGATTCCACCTTTTACCCGAATGGAAACAATTTATACCAAAAATAAATTCAGCTCGTTACGTGTTTTTTTTTTAGTGTATGGTCGCCCAACGTTCCGGAGACGCAGCGAATTGGAATCCAGTTTCAAGTGCAGCTACTGGTCTATTTATGTATATGAAAAGAGGGAATTGGGTGTAAAGAGGAATTAAGTCGCTTACCTGAGATACGATCTCCCATTCGGTGCGTTGTGCATTAGAACCCTAAAAATAGAAGTGCTCGAACGAAAAATGGTGACATGTACTTACATTATTGTTTAGATTTACGAATATCCATTATTCCTTTGCCAGTCTAAGTAGTAAGATCTACTGTGTAAAATTGACTTTTAATTACTTGTGATGGAATTGAATGTAATTGACTTAAGGAAATTGAGTTTGAAAATTTATCTGCTACGTACAATATATATCACCCCGCACGAGAGAATCGCCCTAACTACCATCTCTCGTTTCGACAATATTGACTCCTGTGTTTGAAGGCGCATAACTCTTAAACTACCGAACAAAAAAAAATTAAATAAAGTGTATCATACTCCTGAATCATTTCTACACAAGTTGTTTGACTGTCAACATTTTTTGCCTGTCGGTGTAAACAGGACCGCGAGAGAAATGAAAAAAAGGACCCAGATTTTTGCACGTTTAAATTAGCAAAAGAAAATGTTTAACGACATAATTTGTCAAATTAATATTTATAGGTTAATAATATGGTGACATACAGGCTGGATGTAAATTTTAAATAATTCATAAATTACAGCCACAACCTGGATTTGAACCTGGGACCTTTGCGTTTCTAGTATAATGCTGTCCCATCTGAGCTACTGAGGCCTATGTCATTTGTTAGATATAATTTGTCATAAATCCAGGAAAGGAAGTAGTGATTACTACCAAACACTAACCTATCTTGACGTACACCTATCAAGTGTCATCTACTTGGAAGTAGGGTTCACACCAAACAACGGATTGTCAAATCCATATTATTAACCTATAAATATTAATTTGACAAATTATGTCGTTAAACATTTTCATTTGTAATAGGGTATTTGACTATTATTGGAAAACCATCTCAGTGTGTTTATTTCTTCCCTCTACATTGTAAATTCATTATTTTTCGTAATTATTTCCTCAATATTTCATAAAAATCAGCGTTAAAAATTGAATCACAAAAAGTCCCGCCAAAACGATACTTTCTGTTGTGTGACGTCACCCGTTAGTAGATGTCAAATCGGCCCATATGGTCTGTCAGCATCGGCATCGTTGCCGTTTCGTATTTGTGTTGTATGATGTGTTGTTTTCACAATTTCTACTAAAAAATTGGTTATAAATGGTGTATAAATCCACAATGTAGAAATACGTTAAGAAAAACTCCGGATAAACTATTTGTAGCTGTTCCGCAAGATTTGAAACTGCGAAGAAACTGGTTGGCTCGTAGAAATCCAAATGAAATAAATAGCGGCCAATGCAAGTGTTTTTTGTTGTGAAGATTACTTCGACATAAGTAAAACTGACTAGAATAAGTTATCTATCGTATTTTCGAACCAGGTATTATCTGATCTGACAGTTTAAGGTTAGGACTATCCTAACCTACAAAGTTATGCTTACATGGCACATTAGTGGTATTAAATTCAAACGGGAGAAGCATAAGAGCGCGTTCGGATAACCCGGTATTGTACGGTGAGAGTGATGCGCTGCATAATAGGCGGACTAACGTCATACGGCGTTTATGTGCATATAAGAGAGAGACAGCCGACCCAGGTTATCTGAGCATTGCTCTCCCCATACCCTACCCTGACAAACCGAACGCGCTCTAAGCGTACTAACGAATGATGTCACGGGAGACTGAGCCAATTACAGAGCGTTTTCAATCACGTGATAGGACGTGAATAAAATTCAATTTTAATTATGGTTTTTAATAGAAATAAAGCATATTTTTTTTGAAAAGTAATAACAAATAGTTTTCCTAAACTGTAGTCTATTAGAATGACTATAATACAAGCCATATTTTTAATACAGTCAAATACCCTATTCAGTCTGGATTTGACAATCCGTTGTTTGGTGTGAGCCCTACTTCCACGTAGATGACATTTGATAGGTGTACGTCAAGATAGGTTAATGTTTGGTAGTAATCACTACTTCCTTTCCTGGATTTATGACAAATTATATCTAACAAATTACATAGGCCTCAGTAGCTCAGATGGGAGAGCATTGTGCTATAAACGCAAAGGTCCCTGGTTCAAATCCAGGTTGTGGCTGTAATTTTTGATTTATTTAAAATTTACATCCCGCCTGTATGTCACCATATTATTAAGCTATAAATTTTAAATTAGCGTTCGCCGTTCCATCTTTTTCCTCGTAAACCGTTTGCCACAAAAATTTTAATTTTTGTTCAGGTTGCAATTTGAACCTCTTCTATAGATTGGCGTTTTTGTTTTCTTCAGTTTTTGTGTAATAAAGGATATCGCGGATATTCAGTAACGAATATTAGCACGATATCGGGATATGCACGTAATCAATCGTCATATTTTATTTAAAGCGAGTGTAGAAACGGAATTGCATAATAATTTTTAATTAATCTTTAAAGCGATTTAATATGAATGATATAATTTTCGTGCAGCGCGCACTACGTTAATCGTAACGGTAAATGGAAACAATTTAAGAATTTTGAATAATAGTGCGAGTTAAATATAAATAATGAATTTAGATATACAGTTAATTATACCCAACAATATTTGTCAAAAACGGATTCAAACGGATCCACTGATCGCGTCCAAACTTCGCATCTCGTTCGATTGCCTCGCACCAAAACGCACAAGCGAGGGAAGCCGAACTGCGAAAAATTTTGTTCATGTTTATTTCGGTCTTAAAAATTAACAAATAGTCGGAATCCTATTAAATTCAAGGGATATGTATCGCAATAAATAAGGATTATTTGCATGCTTCCATCAAAATCTTGTTCGCAACATTTATTACATAAAAACTGAAGAAAAAACAAAAATGCCAATCTATAGAAGAGACTCTAGATGCAACCTCAACAAAAACTGAAATTTTTTTAGTTAGTGGGTTGAGAGAAAATAAATCGTAAAGACAACCGTTAATTTAAACTGATAAAATCGGGTACTTTTTTTCACTTCTCTCGCGCTCATGTATACACCGAGAGGCAAAGAATTTTAACGGTCATACAACTTATGTAGAAATGATTCAGGAGTATGATATACTTTATTTAATTTTTTTCTGTTCAGTAGTTTTGTAGTAGTGGGCCTTCAAACACAGAGTCAATACGCGAGTCAATCGAAACGAGAGATGGCGCAGTTAGGGCGATTCTCTCGTGCGTGGTCACATATACTAAATTGACTAATTGACTACCAGATTTTTCTTTCTTTATTTGCAACTCACTACAAACCAGAAGAGATATATTAAAGAAGACGTCATAAATTACTTGCAAATAAATAAGACTAAATTAAAAAATCTCACGGTGAGAAATCTCTCTCTTACTTTAAGTGTTAATAGAAGTGTGAAAGTGTGGAGTGCCAAACTGCAATTTTTAGGTAACAAGTAGAAACTGACGTTGCCTAATCGTAACATATATTGATGCACCTTTAGACTATGCAATAAAATGTTGACTAGTATCTACGATGACTTTTCTATTAACGCTTAAAATTAGGAAGGTATTTCTGCCGCACCTAATGTACAACAGTTGAAAAAGTTGAACGAACTAATTATGAAGTTTCAAAGTGAACATTAATTAAGCTTTACGTAAGTCACCATTTATTCCAATAATACAATTTATTTCCCGCTAGTAAATAACTTTAATATTGTGCATTATAATGGCGTGGAGACAGGGGAGTACGGGCGCAAAATTGCAAATAAAGGAACATTATGTGAATATGTAGATAGATATATGTAAAGAACGCATTTTGTTGTATGTTTGCATCCGTAATTTTTGTTTCTGTTTAAAATGTATGCCGCTAGTATCTAGATGACATGATCTCAAACAATCTCAAGCAATCTCAAACAATGTGCTCATACTTTCAAACAACAAGCCAAAGTACTATTACAATTACATTAATGTTCAAATTAAAAATTAGTCTATAAAATACCCGCTTCTAGTAGTTATGAAGCCAGAATGAAATTCAATACCACTATTTTAACTATGTAATTCATAGCATAAATAGTGAAAAGGCGATTTTTGACAGACTTGGAAAGTTTATAATAAAGTTGATAAATTATATAAATTTTCTTTTTGATTAAAAATGTCATCCGAATATGTCATACTAACCGCAAGATTATCCCCCAGTCCCACAACTATAGGACTTTTGCAGAAGGAAAGAAAGAAAGAAAGAAAGAAGAAAGAAAGAAAGAAAGAAAGAAAGAAAGAAAGAAAGAAAGAAAGAAAGAAAGAAAGAAAGAAAGAAAGAAAGAAACAAACAAAGAAAGAAAGAAAAGTAAAATGTCATCCGAATATGTCATACTAACCGCAAGATTATGCCCCAGTCCCACAACTATGGGACTTTTGCAGAAGAAAAGAAAGTAAGAAAGACAGAAAGAAAGAAAGAAAGAAAGAAAGAAAGAAAGAAAGAAAGAAAGAAAGAAAGAAAGAAAGAAAGAAAGAAAGAAAGAAAGAAAGAAAGAAAGAAAGAAAGAAAGAAAGAAAGAAAGAAAGAAAGAAAGAGTAAAGAAAGAACGAAAGAAAGAAAGAAAGAAAGAAAAAGTAGGAATGAAAAAAAGAAAGGAATGAAAAACAGTTTCAGCTAGCGGAGGTAACAAACGGCTATATATTTTAATAATAATTAATAATATTAAACTTACTTTTCATCTATTAACTTTACGCCTCACGGCCACTGGTGCACAGTCGGTAATAAGCAAAGAGCAAAGTAAACACCCTTCAAGCCCTTTCTATCTAAATCTTTATTTGGGCCCGCCTGTCCCCTTAAGCTACTACATTATGATTCAAAATTGAGAACTTGTCGTGGCATTGTGAAATTAAGAAAATAGGCGACAGCAATGGTGGTGAGAAGCACAGGATCGTAGCAAGTGGCGCAGACTAGAAGAGGCCTTTGCCCAATGATGTATCAATATTAAACGATAAATTATAGTATTATTTTTTGTTATTATCAATCTTATTTTTCGATTTTATTATCACTATTACATAGTTCAAATAATATCTTAGGGAGTGTTGAATAGAGGGCTATTATTATTAAATTATTATTACGACTATTATTATTACAAAGAGAAACAGCTGGGTCATCTGAGTGAAGCTGAAATTTTGAGATGTTGTTTCAAGAAAGAAAACTTTTTATATTGCGAAAATGATTAATGAGAATAACCTATAACATTAAATATTTGAGTAGATTAGCAGAATTTAGTTATTGTATTATACGAGCATAACTCAGGTTACAATTCACTAGTAAGTTTATACACGATTCGCAAGATGCAAGACATGCGCATTGCGCAAGACATGCGAGTTTATAACCATTATGTGCCAGTCAAATACGACGTTTAATCACACAAATTTGCTTTTTTATAAACTAAAGGAGAGAGAAAAAAACAAATTTAATTAATTTGGTCCATACTTAATGCGCTGTACCCCTTTCATGCTATGAGACTTTGAAAATTTTGATTCATTCAGTTAACAAAAGCTCTAATACACTGAACAGATTTACATTTTATTATTAACAAATTTATAAAATAATTCAGCGAAACTATACACCCACAAAAACAAATACAATATGTTTTTCTTCAACCTTTCGATCTACACCATTACCAGAATTGAACGATTTAGTAACCAATTGCATAATTGGACGTAGATAAATCCGGGTGGGTACGGTACTTTTTGATTGACAGGATATTCCATATTTACTGCAACAGCATCACGCAATTCGTTCACGTTTTGGAGGTTACATCTGCAAAATTCAGTTATTTAGTAACTGTTCCCCAAAAAAACGTAATTCATTTGCCTTTTTCAACGACGTGATTGATAGTCATCCCACGGCACCGCTGCCTCGCCCCTACTAATATTGCCAAACTCTGTGCTGAACTCGGAACTGGTATTCGATTATGGATTATCTAACTCTATGTATGTTACTCACGAATTGTCATAGAATCCCAGATGGTACCATTCCTCAATACATTAATATCTGTTTCTGTTCTTGGCGAAAATTATGATTTGGAATAATTAAAACTTGTGTGAACAGTTCGGTTAGAACAAAATCACTAATCGAAATTTAAGAAATAGCTAATGCAAGATGTGTTTCAGAATGAGGGAAATAATTCTGAATGAAGCTTACTACAAAACATTATATCCTCAAACAAATATTTACTATTACTTTAGATATACGTATATTAATAATTGTCTTACTGCAAATAACTCTTAAAACACATTTTAATACATTTTAACACAATAAAGTAAGTAAACAATATGTTACTGATTTGATCGTACGTTTTCGCTTGATATAAATAAATTAAAAAAAAGAACCCAAAATCTATGCAATAAAATCTGGTATTCAACTAAAGAACATCTTCCTTTTTACGCAAGGGTGGGTTGACTTGGATTAGTTTGAGTCTGGTTGGGATGGGTAGGGTTGGTGGTAAATTAACGGCAAATTTCCCGTTTTTGTGTTTTAAAAGACCGATTATATTAACTACTCTAATAACTAAATAAATATATCCCTATGGTATAAATTGGTGAACTTGCTGGTAAAAACTATTCCAATATAGATCGTAGTAGTAGCAAGACATGTTGTTAATGTTAATGTTGTTTATGTGGGTAATGTTTTTTTATCTATGACTTTGTTTTTTGTTATTGTTTCATTGTTAATCCATCAAGGTTAAGTAGAGCAGTTGCTCCGCTGTGCAGAGCAAACTGAACTTCACCTTTGCCGTCGCAATTTTTATTTTTACTATACAATACAATGTTTATTTTTTTTTTATATGGGCAATAAAGTGATTTATTATTATTATTATTATTATTATTATATACCGGGTGATTCAATTTCGAGGCTCACCATGGGGATCTCGCTTATTAGTGGAGATAGAACCTATGTTTAAATTTGGCAAAGTTTCGTATTTTTGTGTTGATCAATTATCTGAAAAGAAATTTAAGCTATCATTTTTCATTTTGAAGATATCCGCAAAAAACTGAAATGTTAAGGTATCGTTTTTAATTTTTTATTCAAAACCAAATGTAGCTAGACATATGAAACAAAAACTTCTACAGCTACTTTTTAACAAGGAATGCAGTGTCATTTTTTAATTTGAAATAACATCAAAGATGGCGGCGTAACCATGGCCAACTTTTGTTTTTCTTATGGGCGCCATGTTGAATTTTGGCATTTTCCAATAGTCGTGTCTTTTCTCATTTCCGTAATGAATAACATAACATGCATTATTTTTTAAAATAATGGTGTAATAATCAAAAACCTTCGATGTACCTAAGTGGAGCTTGGTTACAGACCGCCGGACTCGGTGCGAAGCTACATCAACAAAATGCACTTGGATCAAGCGGCGCGCTCAGCGTTGGGTTTGCCATTTAACCAAATAAAGTTTAATTGTGGTTGATTGTGGATGTAAAATGCCGTTTACCAATAACGAAAAGCGTGATATGATAAGGGTTTATTAGTCTTCTCATAGAAATGCCCAATCATCCAAATTCTTAACATTGGACAGACATTTAGCGGACCATGGATTGTTTAGTAAACCCCGCAATTCATATAATCCTCATGGAAATGTTGAAAACGATCAAAGAGATATTTTGGAAATGGTAAACGTTAGATTACCATAATTTGCAATGCTTCAACTACTGCTTTTTAGATAAATGACGTTCCTCGGATTTCTACGCTGGAAGTAGCCTCTAATTTGGAATTGCCGCAAACACGTGTTTGGGGGGCATTACGAACAAAGAAATTGAAACCGTACAAACTCCGCACAAGTCAAACTTTGCAGTTGTACGAAATTATTTGAATCAACAGCTTCCAAATCGCTGGATTAGTAATGGTGGAGTGGTGGAATGTCCTGCTAGATCCAGATGACTTACCTCTGGATTATTTTCTATGGGGAACTGTGAACGACGAAATTTATCACGATACTCGCAGAAATATCGAGGATGTGCGGGATCGAATCACAAATGCGGTCAATGCTATTCCGGGAAGAACAGTTAGAAGAGATGACATGTCGAAAAGCTGGCTCGGTTTTACGCCTTCAAGAAAATGGCGACCAATTTGAACATTTACTTAAAAAATAAGCTTTTTGTTGTAACTTGCTTCTTTTACAATCTGAATGTTTTTAATCCAAAGGTCAGTCCCGGCGGTCTGTAACCAAGCACCAGTTGGGTACCTGATAAGCACGACAAACAACGAGAAAAAGAAGAAAGTTTATTTTATTATTAAGCCATTGTTTTAAACAATAATGCCAACATGTTATACATTGCGGAAATGAGAACAAATACGACTCTCGGAAAATGCCAAAATTCAGAATATTTTTGTTTCAAATGTCTAGCTACGTTTGGTTTTGAATAAAAAATTAAAAGCGATATCTTAACATTTCAGTTTTTTTTTTGCGGATATCTTTAAAATGCAAAATGATAGCTAAAATTTCTTTTCATATAATTGATCAGCACATAAATACGAAACTTTGCCAAATTTAAATATAGCCTATCTCTATTAATAAGCGAGATCCCCATGGTGCGCCTCGAAATTGAATCACCTGGTACAATAAGTTTACTATATTATACGTATATTTGACTATTTAATCCCTAGCATGATACTCGCCGATGGTGACAGAAGCTTTGTATAATAATGATAGTGCTTTTGAATACTACTACTCTCAAAGAAATTATCAACCATACTAAGCTCGTCAACACTTCCGCGGTTGACAGTTGGTTGACAGTTCACCTCACTACCATTGACAAATATTAATTATCAATTATTAATTGTTTATATCAATTATTTGATAAAATGGAATTTATGAGTCTTTGATAAAACGTCGTATTTGACTTTTGCTTGCTTCATGCTCGAGATTTATATCCTTAATTATGTGCTCGTTAACTAATGATCTTTTATATCAAGCAGACTGTGATTGTGTTCTGGGTGACATGTAAAATAACATCAATATTAGCAGACAGTGTGCTATCAAAGTTTTGAATCTTTGTTCACGTTGGGGCAGTAGAAGTTATTAATATCTTTTTCTCATATTTGTACACAATACTCGTTACGCCATAGAGCACCGCCTTTCCAGCAAGGAAATTTTTTTTTTTTCAAACAATAAGCATTCATGTGGAGTAACATTGTATTCACAAATTATCTAACAAAATACAATTTTGCATTTGTACATGTCCGACCATGCATACACAGAATTACGAGTTTTACTTCACCTTGCCATAAGCTTAACCATCAGCGACCGAAGACATTACCCGATAAGATATCATCTTTATAGGTGCCGTATATAATACGTTGATAACAACCAGATATTAAATTACCATCTGCTCGTGTCGTGCACCGTGAACATCGTTCGTATTTTGCAAGCCTCCGCCTAGCACCAGCCTACCAGCTACCATGCCGCTGATTGCGTTGTAGTCCGTAGAGTGGGCGGGCATGGGAAGTTCGTTTTTAATTAAATTCATCGGTTTCGGCGTCAGTAGCCCCAGTGTTTAGCCCGGGCAGCGTCCCCTGTTTAGTGCCCGGCTGGTCTCGCTGTAAAAACTGGTCGTCAGCGACAGACGGAATTATAATTACGGAGAGATTCGCTATGCAAATGCCGACACTTGCTATGTGTGTGTGTGCGAACGGATGTGCGGAGCTGCTTCGGTGCTGAGGGGCCCGTAATGCGCCGACGATAACAGCACAGCTCGACCCATCTTCCAACACCCCCACAACCCCAGGGTAGCAGTTATTTCACCCCGTAATCGCCTCGCGGCCGAGTCTAAACTTGATTTAGACCGTCGCGCATAAAATTAGCTCCAGACTCTCTCTCCTCGGCCTCCATGATCAGAGCAGGCCTGAGGAAGGTGAGATCGTAGGGCTTCTTAATCCGCAACTCGAAAAGAGAGGATTTTGTTTTACGGGGTTGCAGTATTAGCCTGCATTAGGATTAAAAAAGTTCATATGGAGGTGTGTCCTATTGTTCACCGTAATGCTCTTTTAATTGCGAGATTTCATTACACAGGGATGGTTGCTGGTAGCTACTCCACTCTGAATAGCAGAAATGTATTAAACTAGCGATGTTAATTATGCGACTGCGTATTGTGTTCTTATATGCGTGGATAGAGAGATGGTTACACAAGAGTAGAATGTAATTTTTGTCAAAATAGTTAAATAATAAATTAAAATCGAGATCGCTCCTACTGCATTAAAACTAGTTAGCCAGGATTTGACAGATATCTTGATTTTGTTGACAGTATTGTCAGCACATCAGCGTTTGACACTGCTGTATAGCGTACTATGATAACGTCATGTGCCGGGCCACATCAGATTTTCTTATTCTCGTGAAGTTAGTATGAATATCCGGATTTCTGTTTACCGGAAACGACGTCATCATTGGATTTCTAATTGGCACTAGATTGTATGATATTTTCAATAAGTACATTGAACATTCTGAACAAAAATATCGATCGTCAACTTTTATAACGAAAATGTTTTTTTTGTAGTATGTACTGAAAATTTACGATTGTAATGTATTTTTTGTTTTTGATGCCATTCTGATTAGACCCTGCTTTAGTATCATTGCAATCGAAAAATGCTTTCTATTGGTTAACCATTATGTACCAATGAAGTACAAGTGAAAAAATGACTGATGACTTAGATATTGCTTATTTGATAATTTCCTCTTCTTTTCACTAATTCAAAACTACCTAGTTAAATATAGGACGCCATTTAAACTATCAATTATTACGTCATTTCCGAAAATTACCATGCCAAGCCATGGTTTAGTAAGCCAAGCTATACTATAATCAACCCCAAAATATATCATTTTTTGTCTATTAGTACGCCTACAAATTTTATTCGTCTAGAATCATAAAAAAAATGAATAGGGTGTACCTATGGCATGGTTCACACGGTATATGGACGTTTTGACTGCAGCTGTTTTACGCTTATTTACGCTTTTACGCCAGATCAACTGTTTTAACAGTAGATCTACTTATTTAATGTTTTAGCACAAATTTGTTTTCTTTTTAAAATAAAATTTCTGGAACCTTAAACTAAAAAAAATCTTCACATTTCAAAATATTATAGTATTGAAACAAAGTAGGTATGGAGTCAGCATGGCTGACCTTGAATGACCTCTAAAGCTCAAAAGCTCACAGGTCAAACAGTTAAGAGGTCGAGTTTGCGCGTCCATCTAGGGCTCCGCCGCGCCAACACAAACGTGCCCCCTTTCAGGAGTTGTGCCCCAGGGCCCCACCAAATTTTAAGGTTAGAATCCCAGGCGTGCCAACATTCAAACGTGCCAAGGTCCCCTTTTGGCTCGGTTGGCTTATCGCCCCCTTGATGTGCCGATAGTGCAGTTTGTACGACGCGCTGTTTATATCCCGGGAATTTGGCCTAAGATTTCATTATCAGAGTTGTGACATCCTTATCTTTTGCGGTCACAGTGCAAAATTTTACATGCTAAAGACAGTAAACAAACATTTATTAAGTAAATACAAATCGCCTATTTCAAAACTAAATTCAGAATAATAGATAGAACCTCGTATTCATTTGTTTGGTTGTATAGAATTTTGGGGATAGAAAGACGTTAATTGTTTTGGTATTCCCATAAAAAATGCCCACAAGCGGATTTGAAATCGAGAATATAGACTGTCAGTCAGGAGCGTTCACCACAAGACCAATCATCCTATTGATAACAAATGTGTGAATTCGCAATATATGGCGCCTCATCGCAAGAAAACTATCATACCAGAATAGATAAGAACCTCGTATTCATTTGTTATCAGTTTGATATAAATACAAAATCTCTATCTTAGTGTCTGTATTTAGCCAATTAATATTAAGAATCTAATATGTGTATTCCAGACGAAGCAGATTTAGCTTGCCGGATACACCGATGCGCTGTTTAGCATTATCTGTGTATGTGTAGACTTCCCATTTTAGCGACAAAACCCCTATATTTCGAGAAGTAAGGCCCTGATCGAAAAAATAATTGAATATTCTGTCTGATTTTATGTATACGAACAAGATGGCGTTATAGACTTTGCTGAGAAGGTACTATAACTACCATTTTCTGAAGAATGACTCATAGCTCTAAGTTTTAAACGGGGTGACATATCTAAAACATAACTTGACCATTGGGTGTGTTAGGGGGTGCATATACGAACAAAAAAGAAACATTGAAAATATTCAAATTTTCCCGCCAACCTCAAAAAATCCAATTTTTCCGCCTACCCCAAACGTGCCAGCCCCTGCGCCCTAACGGCATGCCGACCGGGCGTCAATTTTTAAACGATACCACCTTCTTATTTTAAAATGTCAACTTTTAAACGATACCATCTTCTTGTTTTAAATGGGGTTGTTATACTGTCTCTCCCCTCCATTTTTATTTTCTGTCCTCCATTTTTATTTTCATACAAAGTTTCCACTATAGAATTATGAACTTAATACAAAACTAAAAGGAATAAAAAACATTAATCAAACTTTTGAATTTAGATATCAGAAATATACACACATTTCCAATTACTTATTATCAAAAATCACAACCATGGCCAACAACAAAAAAACAAACAACTGACAATTGAATATGATATGACTGCTTCCGAAGAATGTTAATCTGATAGAAATTTTAAATTAAGTTTATTTTTCACAAAGAAAACACATTGTGTATTTTTGCGTTCTTTTGCAGTTAAAGTTTACCAAAACCTTGAAAAAGTCGAAGCGATATTGTTTAAATTATAAAAAGATAATAATTTAGTTGTATTTCTGATTATATAACGTTTTAAAAACGTGCCGCTTAGACTCTTTGAAAGTAGCTGAGTCTTAGGAAATAAGGAAGGCGTGAAGGGTCAGGGAACAAGTAGAAGCAAGTGTATGAATAATTTCTTAAAAAATCGTAAGAACCTTTTACGAGGATTTCAGATATAATTAGCCACGTCCTAGCAACTACCATTTTCATTCGGTTAGGATAAACTCCGCTTCATCCACAAAGCATAAGCAAATAAGACATGCTTTTTAGCTCCAACTAACACGAAACATGAGGTCACTGGAAGTCAAGAACAGGAGGGTTAAATGCCTGTACAGAAAGCTGGCAAAGGATGCCTAGCCGAATGGAGCAACTTACCAAGGAAATTAATTAGAAGAACACCTCGACCTCCGCCAACCATTCGTAGCGTAAATTATCGCATACTATCATTGTTGACATATTAAGAAATTGACGAAACCGAGAACTTTTTCTGAGAAGACGACGAAGACGTACAGAACTAGGGTAGACACAAAAACAGAGTGAGTAAATATATAGAATGGTGGGAGTAGGTACTGAAGACGTGATCAAAGCGGTAAAGGTATTGATTGCATGAAGAAGCCGGAGCATAAAACGAAAAGAAGACGACCCAGGCACAGCTAGAGGTAACCTTTCAGAAAGAAGGTAGTAGAATGGAAGAAGAAAGTTAAAGATAGAAACACATCGTTTTCTTTCTGCTGGAAGGCTATGTATGGCCTCCTTAAAAATAGCTGAGTATTAGGAAATAAGATGAAAAACAGTATGAATAACTAATTATTCTCTTTCTAGTCTATATTAAGTAAACGCAATTGAACGATTTTAAATCGGTGTTTCACCTGCCAAAAAATCCATTCTTAATTGCTTATGGAAAAAATGGGGAAGGTATTTCAGTCGCGCGGAGCGCGACTGTCCCCCCGCATGGACCATTCTACGTTGCGTGAGTTTTCGAAATCGACGAAAAACGACCTCTCGGGCGTTTTTGGTTCAAAATTTTCCGAAACGCGAGCGATTTTGGTGAAAGGACCTCAACATTTCAGTAGCTGTTTATTCCGCGTCGTCATGGCTGCGAGCTAGAAACGTCAAAAACGCAACCATAACCTATTCACATTGGTATGTACAAAGCTAAGCGATTTCATTATCTGCGGGGCCTAAAGCACAAACTCCGTAGTCCGTACCCACAAATAATGTTTGAGAAACCTATAACAATGTTGTACGTATAATAATAATTATTAATTCGTGATTATTTTTGCCTTTGCGTTAATATTTGTTCGAAGAACGTGTATCGATCCAATGAATGTTATTTGTGAAAAGTTCGCGTCTCAAACCCAACGTGAAAGCACCGCTCAGAACCTATTTTAACCGAATACGAATACAACTCTTGAGAGGTTACATATTAGATGGCACCACAAGATATTTCTGCTACTAGCGCCCCTAGCGGGCGTGAAATATCGTTATATAACCTATAATTATACATAAGTTCGGATGAACACATGGAGGAAGGGATGAACACTATACAAAATTTAGCTGCAAGACCAAGAAGTAGTAGAAGATCAATAGGGTGTGGAATTGATAGAGGCGCCTGAAAAAAAGCCTCCAATGGCTCGGAATATGGTCCCCAGCAAAATGTTGTTGCAAAGGCTGATCACCCGCTTCAAACTACTTTGAACTGCCCGTGGTTCTTTCTAATGGTTTCTCCAGATTAAACTAAAATACAGTAAGAGAATTACATGGAATTCATCAATTTGTTGGCAACATTGAGGTTAGTTTTGAGTTTAGAATGCGTAGCTTTTGTTAATTTAATATTTTTGCAGGTAACGTGATATGATGAAAAGAGTACACACGCAGTGGAAATGGTTCAAGGTCTTTCCGAATAACAGCAACTTGCTTTGCGTAGACAAGCTACCATAACAAAGTGGCAAACAATTATTTATTTAAGAAAAAACTTGACCCAAAAGATATTGGGCGTACTAAGGGAGTACCGGAGAG
Organism: Aphodius sticticus; assembly: GCA_963966075.1. Lineage (NCBI taxonomy): Eukaryota > Metazoa > Arthropoda > Insecta > Coleoptera > Scarabaeidae > Aphodius > Aphodius sticticus. Next base: position 29,864,884 of record OZ014511.1, read on the forward strand.
ACCAAGGGGCCGCAGTCGATAATAATCATTGTTGACAGTAAAGGGATATATTTTGCCTACCTGTACTTTAGATTTGGCTATGACGCAAGGTTACTAAAAATAGATAGGTCTGTCTGGTAACTTATAGCATACGTCACTCAGTTTACCACATGAAGTTAACTGGTATGGAATTTAATGTTTACGTGAGCGTATAAAAAAATACTAATAATTTTAGTTCATTGTTTTCTGAATGATTTATTGGAGATGGGTGATAAAGCCCTCTAAGCTGCAAGCCTTCTAATACCTATGAATTCAAATGAATTTGAATGGGCATATCAAGTGGTATGCAAATTTTGGTATCTTTGGGTATGACGTTAAATTTTTGTAAATAATAATTTAGTTCATGTGGTCACGGCAACCAAATGCATTTTTTGTCAGTGAGGTGCAGGCAATAAATCTTAAACAATTAAATGGGTTAAATCATCTCAAGATTAGATAATATTAATTTTAGGTATTAGTTTTGGGTATTATATACCTATTGTATTATTACTAGATCTATCATTAAGATTTCTATCAATTTCATTTGTTAACTAAATTGTTTTTTGTTTATAGTAGACATTAATAAATTTTAAATTAAATATTTTCACATTATTTTATTATGTGTGTTTTATCTTGCTTGACGAGGGTACTCTAACATATTTCCCGTTTGTTTTTACGAAGGAGGAAAGGTAGATACTGGTATACAAATTTATAAATTTATTTTATATTTTACGTTTTATTTTATTTAAAAAGTGAGCATCTGGCTGTATAGTGTTTGTCCAATATCAAAACAAAAACCAGAACTATAAAGTATCAAAAATATTATGCTAATGCAACTTGGCATAAAATTGAGTAATTTGAACAAATTTAGCTTATTTTTGTAGTTCATTTAAGTCGGTATTGGGAAAAATAAATCTAACATTTTTTTTTCAAGTGACAAACATCTTTGATATTAACTGAAAGAAAAAAAATGACAAATCAATTTTAATTTTTTCAATAATGTTATCTATATACGGTATACTGTAGTTGCTTAGCCAACCACATGCTATTATATAAAAAAGCAGTGCACTGTTACCAGATTGGGGGATTTTCTCTCACATTTGGGCGGTTTCCCTCCAAAAGTAGTATCTTTACCTTAGGGATAAAAGAAAGTTTTGAGGGTAAACTAAAGATTGTAGTTGTAATTGTAATTTATTTTGACAGCAGACTCGCCAAATATTGAGTAACAGAGAAATATGTACCTCATGGCTGGTTATGTACCCAATTTTCAACATTTATTAAGCCTAATTTTATTGGCGGTGACTTTACCGAATTCACTGATCTACCTAAATAGGCGATATACAGGTCCACTAGTAATTACTATTTTTATTTGCTTAGGATAAACCCCGCTTCATCCACAAAGCATAAGCAAATGAAACCTGCCTATCAAAAATTGCAGCCTTGTGATATGAAATTGTTATGTACACAGCAATATGCCGGCTCTGGACCTTTTTCCGTTTAACCCCCGCGGGGTTAAACGTGGTGCCTCAGCAGTTCCCCTCGCCAAAATTGTACCGGATACATTCAATTTACACCCCACGGATGCAAACTGGAAATACTGCTGAGCATATATTAATTTGGCGCTGCGACGTCGCGCTTATTTGTTGTCGTTGATCTTCGTGACAACAAGCGCGTCGGGACTGGCGCCGCCACCGTCGCCTCTTGCCGGTGCTGTTGCGCTGCACAGTTGAGCAAACATCGCGACGGCCGCCTCTGCCCTTCCCACTATATCACTGCCTAGCAAACTGCTTTTATTATTGTGATTACGAGTGCTAAGCAGAAAACGATTTTCTGCTACCGTGAGATTTACTCCTTCCTACAATTAAAGCACATTATTCGAGATAAACAATGATTCGCTGCGAGACATCCGGAGAGGGTGGCTCTACATACACAGATTGTATACAGAAAGCAACATCTGCTTGCAGGGTAATCTCAAGGGTGCTCTCAATAACCACTCCATCCAGGACCACATTTATTTTACTTGTATACGCACGAAATGGGAAAGAGTCTCTACAATTGTTTATTTCGCTTCTCCTCGTGATCTCCATTCTAGACCATACCCATTCACTCAAGTGGTCGCTCAGAAAAGGCATACAAAGGCATTGAAGTGTGTCGCTTTGAAATATGAATGTGACTTATATTATCTTAGCCAGAAATGAAAAGTGCAAGCACTATTTGTTCGTTCATGTTTTACATGGTAAGATGTCGACCAAAGGCTCTTTTTGCGAGGATGCCGGTGGTAGTGTGAGACTCCTAGTCACTAAAATACATCCTCTAGATCCTCGGCATGAGAGTCCAGGCGGAAATACCCTTTTGGCGTTTTTAGCCTTCACCTGGAGGAGGGTTTTAGGATTGATAACTGTCAAGTTATCAAACCGATGGAAATAGAACGTGAAACACGTGTCTTACTCGGTTGTGGCTGATGGTTATACCATCTGGTTGACATCCGGTCTCTCTCTCTCTCTCTCTCTCTCTCTCTCTCTCTCTCAAAATTAGATTTTTTCAACTTTAACAACAATTTGATGACCTGTTTGAATCCGTAATATTTTATTGGTATTTTTTTATTGAAAGCCCATTTAAATTTGCGTCAAATACGCGATTGTTCATTAGAATCGGTTAAAATTTAACAGAATTATCAAATTTTATTGACCTGCTAGACACATCACACTACGGAGAGAAATATAGAGGCAGACTGTAATAAATCGGTAGTCTTTATACACATTAATTAGACATTACTAGCACTTAGATTTACAATGTTATTCTAAAATTATGACACTGTTTTTTTTTTCCTTTTTGTTCTTACCTGCCAGACTATCACTATATGTTACTAAGTACATTAGAGTTTACGTTCATTACAATTCCAGGTATATTTGGGTTCAAAATAATTTGCACCAACAGTAAAATTGTCACTCGTTTATTGAAACAGTACTGAGTTACTACCGTTATTTATGAAAAATAGAAAAATCTGATGTGGCCAGGCACATAACTTTATCATACTATATATAAAATTAATAGTTTAGCTGCATGAGATTCTATTTGATCGAGATCGGCTATGTCTGCATTAAAATAAAACTACTAGAACTAGACAGATATCTCGATTAAAGCTGCGTTCGGATATTGTACTCCGTTGACACCGGGTACACCGTCCAAATGACACTTACGTGTTAGTGGGTGTAAAAAGTGTAACGGTGTTCAATATCCGAACGCAGCCTATATTGACAGTAGTATTTTCAAAAGATTAGCGTTTGACACTAGCTACTGTCATTAGAATCAAAAAATCTGACATATCCTGGCTACAAGTTTTAAAGCAGTACGACCGATCTCGATGAAATAGAATTTGCTCATGCAGCTAAACTATAAATTCTACCAAAAAATGTCATATACATAAATTATAGAAAATTTCCTCTCCTTTAATTTATTATTTAACTATTTTAACGACATTACACAAATAGCGGCTCATTTACAAAATCTTCGAAAAATGCTAAGAGTAAACCACCAGTTCCTTTGGACCCTTTTCAACAGAAAGCTTTTCAGCTCTAAGTTTGGTTATAAAACTTCTAAATATGAAGCTTTGTCCCGATACACACACACAGACATTTTTTTGTACCTTGGTCAAAAATGTTCAGGGGACCCAAAAAGACATATTTCCGCTAAAATCTCAAAAATTCTTTTTGGCATGATTACAATACTTTACATACTGCGTATGATAACGTAAAAAAATTAAAAATGTTTAATCGATCTCCGTCGTTTATACAAAGCGTCATCGGTTTCGCGTTTAAGTGACCCCCAGTAGTCTGCGATCATGTTGATGGTGTTTTTTCCCTTCAAAATGTTTTTCAATAGCTTCCATTTCCCGATGAAATCGTTCACCTTGTTCGTCACTGAGTTGGCCAAGACTGTCCGGAAAGAAATTCAAATGATAATGCAAAAAGTGAATTTTGATAGACATGTTGCAGCCCATTTCACCGTAGGCACTCAAAAACTTTTGTACAACATTTGCGTAGTCGGCCCTTTTATCATTTCCAAGAAAGTTATCGCACAATGAAATAAAACTATTCCAGGCTCATCTTTCCACATCATTCAAAATTTGTTGTACCCTCAACCACAGATTTATTTTTTACTAATTGTATCCGATGCTGTTTGTCCACAAACAATCCGCGGACGTAACAAAACTTATTGCGATGGTCACACATTTTACTTTTTTGTATTTGCACTGAAGAATGTACTAAAGCTGATTTCTTACTGCTTATGGATCAATTTGATTGTTATTTTATATGTAATTTGGTGATACTAAAGACCTACATCGTCCTTATAGTATACGCAATTGTAATAGGTTAAGATTGTCGATTAATGATTTTACGATATTTGGGTACAAGTCGAATAGTACTTAATAAATTATCAGATAGACTAAAATACAATAAAACAGGGTAATATACAAACAAAATAGTGTCTAGTTAATGTGAATCACGAGTACGGTTAGTACGGTCGGGCCGTAGGTATATTCCTGCCTAGTGTGAATGTCAAGACGGTGATTAAACATCGATAACTCAGTCAAATTTCAACCGCTTCTAATAAACAAACTCGTGTTAAAAGCACATTTAAATGGGCTTTCAACAAAAATAAAATAAAATATTATGGATTGAAACAGGTCATCAAACTGTCGTTAAAGTTTAGAAAATCTGAAAATAATGGGAATCTTCCGAATTTGAACGGCTATAACTTTTCGACTTTTTATTGGAACTGACCGAACACCTTCTAATGGTCTGTGTTCTCTCGTTTGAATTGCATTTTTCACTTTGGAAATCGAATGGAAAATGACGTAGTTCTGCATTTTTATACACATGCAGGTACCCAAATACAGTTTTTTTTTAAATCGAGATTTTGGAGGTGTTTGGAAAATTTCGTATATGCCATTATGTTCAGTTCCACCAGCTCAACAACTTAGACTATATCTCGTAAAAAGTATATTTTCACTGTAACACAGTGTAATAGGTCTCTCAATGCTTTCTCTTATGCGATTTTCTTACGCCCTGTATCAGGGTTTTCGTTCATCTTCCTTTCTGTTCTTCGTCATCCCATCTTTCCTGCCATTTTTCCACGGTGACTTCGCGTTCCTCTTTCATTTTTGTGCCCTTCTTCCTTATTCTAACTCTTTCCTCTATTTTGAGGTCAATTGGGATAGTTCCTGCGATTACGGAGAGTGAGTTGGTGGATGCTGTTCTGTCTGAGCTGGTGAAGAGGATGTTCTGTCGTCTCTGCACTACAAGGAGCATCTGTCTATATTTTTATGTCTGAGCACCTCACTCGAAGCAGTACAGGCATAGGTGAGGATGCTTTCTGCTACTATACTTATAATGCGTAGTTTTTTCTGTGTCGGTCCTTCAATACGGGACATGATACGTTTTAGGGCGTTTACAGTTCTTTCTTTCTGTCGACCAAAGGCTAAACCCCTCATATTTTACCCAAGCTAAACCCAAAAGATAGCACTGCCCTTAAACGATTTCTTACAAAGAAATTACTATGTTATTGTTATTATTTTGAACGTTTGTTTACATGCAACCTAACCTATTTGCCTTATTTGCCTTATCGTAAATTTATCCGGTGTAAAACAGTCTATGATCCAGCCAACCACGGGCGAAGTAATCCTAGTGACAAGTTTGAAAAACTCCTCCTAGTTATTAAATGGACTATAGCAAGTATTTGCCAGGCAATTTAATTTATTAAATTTGTAGTGCTTTGTTTTTTTCTGTAGTTCTCTTGTTTTAATAGCAAATTTAATGGAGCATCGGTATGTATTATGTATTGTAATATGTATTATCGTTGATTGTCAATGGATATAGATAGTCAGCCATGGGTTAATTGGGGCCTTAACATCCAGAGGGCAGGGTTTTCAGCAAGATTCATTCACAATTTATAGCGTTTTCGACTTATACACTTTTATGCACGCACTTGGTGCGAACTGGCTGAGGTCGAGCATAAATATGTAATAAATATATAAGTCGAAAAGGCTATAATTTGTTAATGAATCTTGCTCAACACCATGCCCTCTGGATGTTAAGGCCCCAACTAACCCATGGCTGCCTATCTATATTCGTTGACAATCAACGGTATTATTGTGTATCAAACTGTATTATTTATTTTTTTAAGAATTCATCGAAGCGCCGAGTGGCGCAGACGATACATACAGTTTTTTCTTGAAGTTGGTATTACGCGCATCGCTGTGTAGAATATAGCTTCGGCTTCCCACCGACACGACATGAATATTCATATGTATATGCATGTGCAGATCTATCTATCGCCACTCGGAAAGTTGTACGTATCCACATTATTGTAGATACGTCGATACTGAATGGATGGAAGTGTGCAGTGTGAGGAAGGCACAGATTGGAACTGTGCGGGCGCCAGATGGAATTTAAAGTGAATTGCTACAATGTCAACCGCAACATTTGTCACTAGAATGGGCACGAGAATGTCATACGTCGTGATCACCTATTCACTGCGCCCGCCTTCGCCTTATCGTCAATGCGGCTTGCGCCATCTGCAATATATCCCATGTCTTAGACCCCAATACTGCAGTTTACTGGTTTCACGACCTACCCTATGCACTTCAGAACACTTATTGATTGCCAATTGGGGAACTAACTAACTGGCATAACGTTGGTTAACTTGTAAATGCGCCAGAGGAGATGGAACGATTAAATTGGAAAGTTACTAATGATTTCAACCCAATTAGAAAGAATTGTGTTAAAAATTGGCGAAATTTACTGGTCTGCAAAATCACCAGATTTTACACTGTTTACACTGTTTATAATCTGTCCGGTAAAATACATAGAAAAATAGTCCATTGATTACACTGGGGAACATTTTTAGACTTTCCTTTAGACTGGAAAGTGACAACAATTTTCGATTTCTTTATGTTGAATACTAATCAAATACGTCAAAATACCAAAAACTCGAGTTTATTGTCATATTTGAGAATGTAACGTCCTGAAAACTTGAGAAAGATCTCAAAATTGGCAAAAAGTTTTAGCTCAAATTGTGTGATTTTGCAACGTTTGCAAGTTTTGTAAGTTCTCAAAGTAAAAAAACAAAATGTATTTTTACTAGAATGGCAAAACTTTATACACGAAGTGTTCTTCAAGCATTGGCACTGTGTCTTTAAAATAAACTAAAACCCAAACACCTTCCATCAGAACATTTTCCAGAAAAATACAATTAAAGTTTTTTTTACTTTAGGAAAATATTGGCTTATCATTGATTATGTGAATGCGAAGTCACGAACAAATCCTTTTAATTTTAACGTATTAGTTCCATTCTTTTGGCAAGAGTCCACAACCACTTCAAGAGTGCACATAATTTGTTAAAAACAGAAAAATGCAATCTGCAATCTAAATAGTGGTATATTTAGAAAATAAATTGCTTCCGGGTTATGCCGTGTGTCAAGATTCGTAAATGCTGACGTTTCGCGAACCATGTTGCTCGCTACTTCAGAGCTAACTGAATACTAATAACATCAATCGTGAGGCACTGACATTACTAGGGTCTGGAAATCGATCCCAACGCGGTCAGGCGAAAAAACACATGGGAGCGGTAGCTCCAGATGTGTGCAGCGAGGTGTAAATTTATGTATTTAAGGGAGATTTCTTTGGTTTAACATCGTTTGCTATATTACAATTAATTGTTCGCATTTTGTCCATATTCCGGCACGAGTGTCGGAATTAATACGGACATCAATAATCCCTAATTATTACAGGGCGTCGGAATTACGATCATCAATAGTCCCTAATTTCGTCATAAATATAGACAGGCATCATAGGAGATGATGAAATAAGACAGAATGATGCAACATTAGCAGCAGAGAGTAGCGATTTTGGCATTAATACACCACCGAGATAACAGTTGAACTCGTCATCTCCAGAAAGAAATCATTATTCTGGCTGGAAACACCCAAATAAAGTAAAAAGATACTGTATAATTAAAAGATACTCCTGTCACACTATCTCTAATGCTTGGAGAGAAAATTTGTTAAAAAAAAAGAAGGGAGCACAAAAGAAAATCATTCTAGAAAAATAAGAAAGGAATCGAAAAACTGACTAAAAAGCTGCGCCAAGAAAAACAGAACACTAAAAATTCCTTAATGCAAGAAACATAGAATAAAGATGAGATAGAGAGTATTTAATTTTCTTTAAAAATGAATAGCCAGATATCTTTAGAAGGAAATATTTGTTTAAAAAAACTTGACATAGTCTTTAGCACCACATAAATATAAATTCTACAGTTACAAATGTAACAAAAGTTCCTTAACCTGCCTGAATTTGTGTTTGGGAAACTGCAGCATTCATGTGTACAAATTTTACGTACATTTCCCTTGAGTTATTTTATATCGGCACTTTTCACATTGCTATGGATGATTGATTTTGCAAAGCTACGCGCGTAATGACTTCGTTACCCGCATTTGGCCATTAATTTTAATTGCCGCCCAAATTACGTGTACAATATGCATGCAACATTTCGGGGGTACGTACCTATGCATTTTAAATTCGTTCATTACGTGCAACCTGGCCTGGCCCCCTAAAACACTGTTACTAGTTTTATGCAAAATGCACCCTCCTGGACGTCGTTAATGTTCGTTATGTAACATCATCAGCGTACATCCCATCCCTTGGCATCAACCGTATCTCAAATTATGCGTCGACGGCAATTATTGCCCTTACACGCGTTCGCTCTTACACGAGGATAACACACACTCGTAATCACGTGACTTATCTGTACGTGAACCCTTCTTAATGTTCATCGTAAACCTTCATAAATGGCGGTAGGAAAAATTAACGCGATAAATTCTGCGGGGTTAACCTGCGCCAAGTTTTATTATGACTAATTCATTCAAATTTGCCATACGCGGTTTGTAATCCTTTTAATCCCGCGATCTCGGCCTACCGTAATTTATATGTCTTTTTATGCGACAAAGAATAAACGGAATCAGTTGTGATTGATGTTTTTGAACAAACGAGTGCTGTATTATAATATTAATTCATGAGTTTCAGGGATGTAATGCAGCTTTTACATTTATTGCGAACTCAATGTTTGATATTTCAATAGTGACCACTTGAAAATAAATCTGAATTGAATTAATGAGATTTATGAAGCTTTGTCATATATTATAAGTGAGGTATTGTTATGTCCTTTGGCAATAACAAAATAGATTGTTCTGGCCACAGATTTACAGAAAATAAGAAAGAAAAAATATAATTCCTGGTCCTGGTCGTGGTATTTGCTGGATATCCTGGATTCAGACTTAAATTCGCGTCCTGCTAGAGAGGTAGCTAATGTTCTAAATCTTTAGGCATCTATGCAGTTAAAAGGATGTTAAGACCCAGTTCTACCTCTCCTAAAACGCATTTTCAAATAAAAACATTACTTATTGTTCAAAGTTTATGAAATTTTCAGCGTAAGTTCTTAGATAAATAACGAGTTGGGCTAAATGAAAAATAATTTTGTGGAAAGATAAAAATTAATTTTACTTCCACATCTTTTGCTTTTTTTCAAATATAACATATCTAGCCCAATTCATGATACTAAAATAGATTTTTTATCTAAGTACAATTTTAACCCAAACATTATAATTGCGATAATAAAGCGAAATTGCCAGAAATGTATTTATTTGCCCATATTACTGCTACCCGGTGTAGACAGCAGACGTCAGAAGCTTTAAACACCGCCTATAACTGGTGACTACGGATTGACGTTGGTGGGGGACTGACTGACCACTCCCAGCAAAAAAAGAAACATCGCAACGGAATATTACGTTTCGGAATTGCGATGTTTGTAGAACGCAGCCTTAATGATAACTTTAGGTTGCAAATGGAAGTGCATGGGCATTTTTATATATTTCCTTCAACTTAACCCAAACCCCCTGAACAACTTGAAAGTTGCATATTCTTTGCATATTCTTTTGCGTTTTACTTCACAATACTTACGGAATTCCCGTCGGTTCTTCAACGATAGTTATGAACAAACTTTCAGGTAAAAGTACAAAGTTTATGGTGTCCATTAGATGCGTTGTTTTGAAGTTCCTAGAGCATTGGTTCCTAAAGTCATGTACCTGAACACATCAGATTTCTTTTAATTCACACGATAACTGCCGTAATTTTGGAGCAGGTGATCTAAAATTCGGTATAAGTAATATCTTATCTCTTAAAAAGTAAGGACAAGTTCGTGAATGGGCAAAATCGATTAACTCAATTTTTTTTCAAATTTCTCATCAAAAATATTTTACGGTGGGGGGTATTTTAACTTCGCCCCGGCTGAAGATAATTTCCTTACTAGTTTTCATTTTGTTTTCTTATGCAAGATCGATATCTGGTGTTTTTGTGCCAATACCCATCCCGTACCTAGATAATTTATATTGGATGCAAATATGGAGTGGTAAATGATCTTTCACATGTTCTTGGGAATTATGTTTATGGTTTTAAATAGTTTGGCTATTGCTATCGCATTTTGTTTTGCAATGTTTTGTAATTGTATTTAGTGCTGATAGCTTTAAAAATGCTCCATAATTTTCAGATCCACTTCTGCAACCTTTCTTATACTAATCAGTACTATTATCGCTTTATTTAGGTATTCTGGATTGTTTCCGTCTTTAAGCATTTTATAAGTAAGGTTTGCAATGATTGGAGTTAATCTTCTTGCGGTATCAGTTAACATGTTGTTAGTTATGCTGTCGAACCCGGGAGTCTTGTTTCTCTTCAGTTTTGTAAGTATATGACGCACCTCATCGTCGTTTGTTTCTTGGAAGATGGCCGGCGTAATTTCCTTGTGGTCTTCTCTTGTTCATTCGTATTTCGTTTCATTGGGTAACATCCTGCTGCTAGCATTTCACCTATTTGCGATAAGGATTTATTGATTTCGTCTGCTATTTTATTTTTATTTGTTGTTGAGGAGTTGTTCTCTCTAGATATTTGTGTAATTGGTGCTTTTGTCATGGTTTATTTCTTAATTAAGTTGTTTACTATTATCCAAGTCTTTTTTGTCGTACTTGGATGGCCTGATTATTTTTGTAGTAATCTTCCTTCGCTGTTTTCATTTTTTTGCTTTCTTTATTTTGGAGTATCTTAGTTTTAGTCCTGCACTAATTAGTTTTAATAACGTTTCCAAAACTACTATACTAACTAAATACTTAAATAAGAAACATTCATTACACAAACTATTGAAGAGAAGCTATATCAGGTAAGGTGTAAGGTGTATAAAGTTTTCCATTCTCAATATTCGTGAAATGTTCGATTTATCCACATATTTCGACAAAATCGAGCTATGTGGATATATCGAGATATATTGAAATAGCCTACCATCCTACAATTCATACACAAATAAAAGACATTTTACACAGGGTTCAACATTACAATATTGACCAGCTCCAGAAAGACAATAGAAGATTTACTAATAAATAACAAAGACAAAATTGGCAATCTAGAAAAGAGTGGAAATTATAAACTTTTTAACAAACTTTTAACTGAAAATAAACACACAAATTAGATAAAAATATTACACTCCTTCACGACCTCAAAAAGTCCACAAAAATGGATTATTAGGAAATATTTTAAATAAAAAGAAATCTAAAAGAAAACTCCAACATAATTAATGAAATAACTGTTGTTAAAAATCGATATTTATTTGAAAATTTTATATGCCGACAATTTTGTGACCTGTACCTACCTACATAATAATAGAATTTTTGTATTGTATAACATGATATATTGTATTGTAGAAATTTGTAAAATAACCTTTTAGATAAGCTTGATGATGTCGAAAGACGAAATCGAAAGCTGAATATTTTAAATAAATACACGTTAGGACACGTTCAGCTTCGTATTTTTTAAAATTATTAGACATGTTTAAATATAGAAAGGGAATCTTTAAAGCTAGATATAAACATTATTATTTTTATTATTCATATTATTCATCATTCACAAATAAATGGAAGTGAAGAAAATTTCGGAAATTGCTTCGAAATTGCGTCCGAATTATACAAAGCACAGCAAAAAAATTAATATTAAACTTCCATTATGTCCTTCGAGTTTAACACATTCACACCTTACCCAAACTACATTATGTATGCTTTCCAAATAGCATGTAGATGACGAAGGACTGAAGTAAGTTTAAATTAGTAAACGGGCTAAAAACCCGACATAAATATGCACCCACGCCGAGGGGAAATCTTTCTGGTCTAACCCGAGAACTCTATCGAATATCAAGCGGGCCCTTCCTAAAGGATATCACGTTGACTTGATTTATCACTGCTTGCTCGAATTGTATGATGAATTACCAGACGGCCTTATTCGAAACACTCGTTTTTTAAGGAGGGCTACGTCAGTTGTACGAGAAATATGAACCAGTAGGCATAAGGTGCATAATATATAGGCGACGTGGCCTCCAGCGATACCCGAACGCAAAATATTGCTGGAGGAAGAACTGTATCAGATAACAGGTATATCGGATGGCGTGTATAATATGTATACACTGAAACCTCTAACACACACGTGTCAGTGTATGAGATGCATACAATAGACATATCCCAATCTAACAAGCTTGACGTGTATACTGTAGGATTGAAACTATTTTAACTATTCAACTATTTGAAATCAAAAACATTCCAACCGGCGGACGGAAGTATTTAACAAGAGTTCCCACAATTATCTAATTGAATCACTTATTATCAAAAGGGACTAACAACATAGGAAAATAGTATGAGTTAGTACCTTTTAGTAATAAGCGATTCAATTGTATTATAATTGCAATTAATTGTAATTCTATTTTACCAAAATGCCAAATTTCTGCACTCAACAGAACCTGTGAAGTTGTGGGAAGTTCCTCCCGATATGACAGCTGCTGCAAAACTTGTATGTAATGACGTTACTAGACATAATCTACAATAACATAGTGTACATTTCCTAGGCATTTTATGCAGATTGTCCCAATATTACGCCATGGAGGGCTGAAAGATAATAACTAGAAGCGACTAGAATATCGAAAAAAGTAAAAGTTAAAGAGTCAAAGTTAACTAATAAAATAATTAACTCTTGAATCGCGCAAGAATGTTTTTTTTTATTTTCTTATAAGATATAACACCTTTAGTTCTTTTGAACTGTGACCAATAGCTGAGCTGTGAAGGGCTGCGTAACAAAAATTTTAAGAAGTTAAGAATTTCGAATTTTGTAGCTATAGCTCTCGGAAAACTGATTCTTGCGAAACTCATAAAAGTTCCAATATCTCAAAAGCTAGTACTAAAGGGGGCTAAACTAGGACTTACAGTCATGGGCTAACCTGTCAGACCTCCAAGGAATGACGTTGACTTATGGGACCCTGTAATGTCAAAGGTCAATTCGGCAAACTGTATTGAATTCTGAATTGAACTACTGCAATGTGTTGAAAAATTGATGTACCCATACACATGTACATAACATACCCCCAAAGTACGATGGTAGCCGTTGGAAATTGATGGTTGGAACAACTGCGTTTTCATGTCTACTGTTCATGAAGGAAACTTTAATAAACACAAAGATTCTTACTCAAAAAATACTTTTTTCTACTTTGCCCTCAGCGTCGGTGATTGGCCTAAGTTGCGGAAATAGACCGACGTAAAATAAACAAGTAAAAAACACACATAACCACACACTGCCTTTTGTTAATCGCTTGCAATCGCATAAACTGCGAAATATCAATATTCTATACATATTTAAACATGCGTGTAGCCTGCTATAGTATGGCCAAAGGATTGGGGCTTTTTTATTTTTGCGGTGTTCATCAAAATACGCCAGCATGACGTTTTCGGTGGTGTTTTGCGACTCTGCTGGTAAGTGATCGTCATCATTCTTTTCAACTAAACATAAAATCCTCTTTTCAGATATAATTCAAGGACCACATTTACTTTAATAAGGGATTATGCGAACATCAAACCTACATCGTAGATATGAACGATTTTAATTACTGATGCGAGATTGTATATGCGCAATAAATGGTTTATTGATTATCAGCATACACGTAGGAAGCTATAGTACATTTAAAGTGTTGAGGATTTCTTAGTTTACGCAACGTATAAGTTTTCGGTAACATTTTGGACCGAATTCTGCTCGGTTCAATACCGTATTCGTTTTTGTCAGTCGTTTTCGACTTCGTCTTAGTTCTGGTTGTGTGCAACGTATTTGTATTACCTCCATCACATGTAATTTTACTAAGTATAATTTATTCTAATAAATTGTTACACCGAAATTAGAATTTGGTTTCAATTATATGTGCGTGTAAACTTGTATAACCCAGTGGTACTAGGTAGAAACTGCTATTAAACATTAACCGTTATAACAATTCTTTAGCAAGTTCTTATTCTCTGAAGTAACTAATCAGTTACCGCCAAACACGTCTATTCTGATTATTATACTTATACTTATACAACCACTATTTTAAAGTTAATTTTTTAGGTTATATTTCATGTATTTATCACAGTAGGGTTAAAAGTGTTGCCCCAAGCTCCATTATGATCATCGTTGCGACCTCGCTGATAATTTGTAAAAACTTGTAGCCTAAAGTAGAGTAAAATAATTCACAATTCGATTTTGTCATGATTTTATCCCATCCTTACCAAGTTGACAGTTACTACAGTACTGCCACGTGGTACCCGCAAAATACCCTAGATTCTAATATAGCGCAATATAGTAACCACAATTTCTAAATTTATATAAAATTAATGACGCCGGGTAGAAATAATAGTATATTACACTCGTTTTATAAGACGTATTGGCGCACTCGTTCCATTTGGCCAAACCTACTCAGGCGCCAATTTGACGTCTTATAAAACTTGTATAATAATACTATTATGTCTTACATGATCATAAAGTGACATTTAACATTTTAGATACCGGGGCGAAAACAGCTTCTTATTGTCCGCGAGGGCAAAGGATTCTTATTGCCCGCGCGGGCATTAAGCGTTGCCATGGTTTATATGTGAAATATATAAAATATTTGTCATTCAAATTGTACATTTTAAATCGTCAATGTCAATTATTGGCGATTAAGGTTATAAGTTTGACAATTAATTGTCTGTATTGTCACTCGTCAATGTCAATTATTGGCGATTAAGGTTATAAGTTTGACAATTAACTGTCTGTATTCAACTCCGAATTGTTTGTACTGTTATTCAACTCCGTAGATACGCATGTCACTTAATAACGTCAAAATATCTATTAATATTATTCAAACGGAGGAACAAAACCATTGTAGGACATAAAATTTTGTATGATACCACGGGCATTACTTGATGTTTATACCCTCGGGCGACTTAAACGGTCACCATCGGGGCATACACATCCGTTTAATGCCCTTGGTACATAAATAACTATTACCGTCGATCGTTTATTTATGAGTATATTTAGTGAATAGAAAATCGGTTATTAAACAGCTTTGTAAATATGAACACGACTTTTATAAACAATAATAATAATTGTCGGTCTTTGATATATCCTTGTTAGTTAAATAGCTATTAATGATGACGTAGCAAAAATGGACAATTAATAGAACAAGGTAAATATTGCAATTTTTGACTTATCTAAGAATTTGCAAGAAAAAAATCAGTGAAATGTTTTATTTATTTAATTTATTTAGTAATATCTATTGTTTGAGTTATTTCCTTTTTCGCACTATTTCACATGCCTGTATTTTATTTTTCTTGCAATTATTTTTATTAAACCTTTAAAATATAAATAGGTACCAAATGATAAATTTTATTGCATTAATTTGTAAAGCCTCGCAATTTCAGTCACTAAAGACTACTGAATTGTTATAATTCTACCGGGAAGTACAACCGCTGCGAAATGCTATTTCGTTTGTTATCCTTGATAGATGCTCGGTGTTGTTTTACCCTGTATATTCAGTCACTAACTAAATTTAACAGTGTGTAAAATGGGCGGAAAAGCAAACCAGCGGCGGCGGCGCAATCATAACAGGGGGCAATTTCGCGGTGGAAAGAATTTTCCCATTGCCCGACAACGTATTTATATGCATTAGCCGCGGGTAATAACGAGAATTAATGGTAGTATTTTCATCGCGCGACCTTCCCACTAAATTGTGCCCGGCGCACAATTGCCCCGCCACCGCGCAAAATATCATGCACCGGAATTTAAGATTATGCGCATTTCCGAGTGCAATTATTCCTAATTTGTCTATATGTGGGACAATGTCGACAGCTCACAAAGAGCCCAGTATGTAACCTTACGTTTCGAATAAACGAGAAAAATTAAGTTTGAATAGTTTTGAATGTTTAAGTTCGCCAATAAGTTAGCATATATGTCAGCTTCTAAATTAGCTAATAAGTTGGCTAATAATAAACTAAAAAGTGAGCATATAAGTTAGCTTATATTATATAAACTTATTAATCAGCTCATAACTAAACTTATGAGTGAGTTTATAAATAAACTGATAAGATACCTCATAAGTAGGCTTGAAATTACAAACTGGGCCAAAAATGATATTTGAAAATAAATATTAAAAAAATACTCACCAAATAAAACGTAATTGTAAAAATACTGTGCAAAAATAAGATAATGATATTATTTTTTGTCACAAATGACTCTTTGGCAGCAGAGACGTGACGATTTTTTTTTGATACTTTCAAACCAGAAGTCTACGTCACCCATATGTAAGACGTCATGGAGACTTACTTCAGGTTCATCATATACACATCTGTGCATTATGTGACAAAAAAAAAACATAAAAAGGTTTAATTACTTATTGAAGCACTCATATTTTTCGACTTTTTAGTCTTCTAAGTATAAATATTATCTGTTTTAATCATCCCATAAAATTTTGAACAGGTGATGCCAACATTTATCTTACAGAACAATAAATGAAATCAAATTAGACTGTCGTTGGAAACACTCGGACAACAATGATTACTTTTTGAAACGTTGCAAATAAAGCACTAACACCTGTATAGCTCAAAGATTGGCGCTATTTATATAATACATTTTCGCATTTGTTTAAATTATTCATAATACTTAAGTACATACTATTCTAAAATCAATACCAAAGAATTAAACAACCCCCGTTATACAACTTCAGTTTACTTATGATAGAAAAGTCATTTTTGCTAAAGTTATTTTGCTGGCATATCTACAAATAAATATAAAGATTATTATAACAAAACAAAACTAAAATAAGACGAGATTTCAATTTATAGGTATATAATTTATATGATCAAAGTACCTACTATAAGAAACAGTCATTAGAATATTTGTTCTAGTGTTCTTGTGAAATCTCCGAAAATAAAGCCATGCTGTTAAAATATCACTTTAACCTAAAAACGTTTACTATGGCAATCTAGAAGTAATTTAGAAGCGATGTATGTCCATGTTGCAAAGATACAGATGATGTTCCTTAAGATGGACAGATCATGTTACCGAACAAGATTGTAAGTTATTGCTATTCTTGCAGATTATGAACTGAAGATGAAGTATCTACCGAAACGTGATTGTGGTATATCATCAATAAGCCTGCCTAAAAGGCTTTTTATTCATTATTATTTCTATAACGTTGTGGGTTTATACAAATAAATTAAAAATTAAAAAAAAATCTGATGTGGCCAGGCACATGACTTTATCATACTATATATTAAATTAATAGTTTAGCTGCATGAGATTCTATTTGATCGAGATCGGCTATGTCTGCATTAAAATAAAACTAGTAGAACTAGACAGATATGTCGATTAAAGCTGCGTTCGGATATTGTACTCCGTTGACACCGGGTACACCGTCCAAATGACACTTACGGGTGTTATTGGGTGTAAAAAGTGTAACGGTGTACAATATCCGAACGCACCTATAATGGACAGTAGGTATTGTCAAAACGTTAGAGTTTGACACTACCTGTCATTAGAATCAAAACTTCTGACATATCCTGGCTACTAGTTTTTATGCAGTACGACCGATCTCGATGAAATAGAATTTGCTCATGCAGCTAAACTATTGATTGTACCAAAAAATGTCATAGTCATAATTATTCAGACTTTCCTCATCTTTAAGTTATTATTTAACTATTTTGACGAAATTCCAGAAATGGCGGCTTATTTGCAAAATCTTTCAAAAATGCTATGCTAGCTTTCTGTTGAAAAGGGTCCAAAGGAACTGGAGGTTTACAGTTCCTTTGGACCCTTTTCAACAGAAAGCTTTTCAGCTCTAAGTTTGGTTAAGAAACTTCTCACACAGACATTTTTTACGTTATCATACGTAGTATGTAAAGTATAGTAATCGTGCCAAAAAAAAATTTTGAGATTTTAGCGGAAATATGTCTTTTTGGGTCCCCTGAACATTTTTGACCAAGGTACAAAAAAATGTCTGTGTGTGTGTGGATGTGGGTGTGTGTGTGTGTGTGTGTACCCGTTTTTTGTGGCGACGATTCCGGAGAAACTACTAAAGGTATCGGGACGAAACTTCATATTTAGAAGTTTCATGGCCAAACTTAGAACTGAAAAGCTTTCTGTTAAAAAGGGTCCAAAGGAACTGGAGGTTTAGTCTTAGCATTTTTTAAAGATTTTGTAAATAAGCCGGCATTTCTGGAATTTCGTCGAAATAGTTAAATAATAAATTAAACTA
Organism: Aphodius sticticus; assembly: GCA_963966075.1. NCBI lineage: Eukaryota > Metazoa > Arthropoda > Insecta > Coleoptera > Scarabaeidae > Aphodius > Aphodius sticticus. The sequence goes on from OZ014511.1 coordinate 29,883,577, forward strand.
GAGGAAATTCTGAATAATTTATGACTATGACATTTTTTGGTACAATCAATAGTTTAGCTGCTTGAGCAAATTCTATTTCATCGAGATCGGTCGTACCGTGGTATTATTATTAGAGGTATGCTCATACTCATGTGGAGTGGGGATGAGAATCTGCGAGAATCTTCGTTACGTTAATATCCGCTGGGCCCGCTGCATGGTTGAAGAATAATAACATAAACATAACTAGTACCAATCCAATTTTTGTTTATTTATGCTTATTTCTGCGTACATAATGCAAATGCTGGAAAGTTTTCTAGTAGATATAAAAGGGCACTTCTGGAGCCGCCGCCACGCCGCCAATTTACATAGGAAGCTACCCCCACCACTTTTCTGCACGAAGACGACCGAGTCCCAAGTCAGCCGATCTGCCGAGCGCGACCGAACGTTGGAACCTGGAGTGTATGACTCACACGTCGCTGTTAGAGAGAGAACGCACTACTATTTTTGTTTTCGAGCGTGGCATGTGCAAACCGATCAAATTTTCGCATCAGATTAATTCGGATTTGAATTTCGCGCGCACCATCTTACCCGAATATGACCGAACGCCGATCGCCCGAGCCGATAAAATTCAAATTTTTCCCGCCAACCTTAAAAAATTCAAATTTTCGCGTCAACCCCAGGTCCACCAACCCCAGACGTACCAACCCCACGCGCTAAAACGGCATGCCACCGGGCGTCATATTTTAAATCAAGTTTTCGCGCTAAATTTATTCGGACTAATTTTAAAATTCTACAGAGCATGCGCGAACCTAGCAAATTAAAATTTTCGCACCATTAAGGATAAATTTCAAAGTTTAAACCGTCTTTATTGTGATAATCATTTATGCAAATAATTGCACGTAAATTAAGAGTGGTTATTTAAAATTTTAGATGCATACAGACCCTGAATAAATTATACAGATCTGCATACAGACCCTGTATAAAACCCTATCAAAGACAGAACCAAAATTACGGAAATGGTAATACGCCAGCGAACAATTATTTGCAACCTCAGCGCGACTTTAGCAGAGGTCGTCATCCGCAAGTAAATGCTGTGTCCGCAGAAACAGAAATAAATATTAACAATACACATACTTAATTGAATTGTCTTAATTGTGTTACTGTTTGAATAAAATAAACTGATTATTATTATTATTATTAATAAAAACTATAGAAATAATTATTTTAGAGGACAAACTCACTTCAGATGTCAAAATAATTTTAGAGAGCAAAATGAAATCTGAGGGCAAAATTATTTTAGAGGTACCGGCGGCGCCATCTATTGGCGAAGTGCCGAGCGCTCTACCGACCAATTACCGAACTACATACCGGCGTGAAATAGATCCCTGCTCCCAACATAATAGTTCGACACTTCACCAATAGCTGGCGTCACCAGTATTGAATTTTAATTCTAATTTAGCTGGCGTCACCAGTATTGAATTTTAATTTTTAATATGCTCCAAGCGTTAAAATAAACGAATTTTTAGTGTTAAAATAATACTTCTTACAGAATTTTAGAGTAATACAAGTAGATTATGTTAAAATAACTCTTGAAATTTACTAAATACGTTGTCGTACTCAGCACAGAGCGCGAAGTAAATGCTGTGTCCGCAGAAACAGAAATAAATATTAACAATACACATACTTAATTGAATTGTCTTAATTGTGTTACTGTTTGAATAAAATAAACTGATTATTATTATTATTAATAAAAACTATAGAAATAATTATTTTAGAGGACAAACTCAGTTCAGATGTCAAAATAATTTTAGAGAGCAAAATGAAATCTGAGGACAAAATTATTTTAGAGGTACCGGCGGCGCCATCTATTGGCGAAGTGCCGAGCGCTCTACCGACCAATTACCGAACTACATACCGGCGCGGGATAGATCCCTGCTCCCAACATAATAGTTCGACACTTCACCAATAGCTGGCGTCACCAGTATTGAATTTTAATTCTAATTTAGCTGGCGTCACCAGTATTGAATTTTAATTTTTAATATGCTCCAAGCGTTAAAATAAACGAATTTTTAGTGTTAAAATAATACTTCTTACAGAATTTTAGAGTAATACAAGTAGATTATGTTAAAATAACTCTTGAAATTTACTAAATACGTTGTCGTACTCAGCACAGAGCGCGTCCGAAAATGCAAATATTCGCACGGTCAGCCCATTCTCGAACGAAAATAGCTGCATGGTACAATAACGTGAACAGTGCGTGCGTATCGAATAACGGACACGAAATATCTGGATACCGTAGGCGTAGATAGTCAGTCTTTTGCCAACAATCGACTACACCACACGTTACTTACGCTATTCCAGTGCTTCTCTCAAAATGTTCACCTGCGAGATCTGTGAAATGTCTTTCGCCCGCACCGATATCCTATCAAGGCATAAGAAAAGTGTACATTCGCGCATAACCAAACAATGTGCGCTATGTATGCGCGAGTTTGCACGTCAAGATAACCTGAGAAAACACATGAACAGGATTCATGGAGTGAACCCTGCACCTTCTTCCTCCGCGATGATCGTGAATGAGCCATCCGGAGCAGGGATGAAGAGGGCGAGGACACCTTCGCCACCTAGAAGAGGCAACAAGAAGCAATCACCATCAGCGTCACTCTGTGACCATTGCGGAATGAGCTTCACCTCAGCCATGACCCTTAACGCTCATTTAAAAACGCATCGGCAGCAACTTTCAAATGGAGTGCAACAGCTGGCTACCTGTTTCCAGAATAGGGTAGCCAGCTATGAAATCGGAGGAGCTCTACCGAATGATGACATCCCCGAATACCTGGAAAGAAATAAGAGCATCACCAAGGATCTTGTATGGAACCACCTAGCAGACGCAACCTTGGTGAAAGTGCAAATTGAACTTTTCGCAGTATTTATTAAGAAAATGGTCGCTAGTGATGGTGAGGAGGAAGAAGTTATAGCCTCACTAAAAAGTTTCAATACCAAATTTCGGGCGGTAACCCCGTCCAGTAATTTTGACAACATCTATGATGAAATGGCAGGCGATATAAAGAAGCAGAGCGATCAGTTCCAAGAGCGAGAATCAGGTTGGAGTTTTTTTTCGATTTCACATATGGAGCTAAACATTAACCAATATCGACCACTTCAGGGCTCATCCTACATCGATCTCCCCAAGAAAATAGCGAAAAGAAAAGCATGCATCAATATCAAGAACGATGATAATGCATGCTTGGCTTGGGCTTTAACAGCAGCACTTCGCCCTGCTGAACAAAGCGTTCACCGAACAACTAGTTACCCTCATTACTCTGAGGTGGTAAATATGGGTAAGTTGGAATTTCCAGTTAAATTAACAGATTTAGCAAAAATTGAGGAACTAAATAACCTAAGCATTAACGTTTATGAACTAGCAGAAAATGGTAAGAACCATTATTGTGTGGATGGACCCATTTATTATACAGAAAATAGACGCAAAAAACATGTTAATTTATTATACATTTTTGAGGATGGAAAGGGTCATTTCGTTTTAATTAAAGATTTTTCCAAATTACTTTCTAAACAAATTAATAAACATGGTGGACGCGCACATTTTTGTGATGGCTGCTTAACAAATTTTGCAACTGAGCATAAATTAGCTAAACACCAGGAAAACGACTGCAATAAAATTCGCACTATTTTACCATCCACAAAATTAAATTTTAAATTAATAAATCAAATTTTTTGGGTCAACAATTACCGGGTAATATTTTACAATTTAACAATTATAATAATTCGCAAATTGTACCGTTCGCGATTTACGCGGATTTCGAATCGATATTACAGCCTGTGGAACATTGTGAACCTGATCCGAGCGTTTCATTTACGCAAGCGGTCGCGAAACATGTTCCATACAGCTTCGCCTATAAAATAGTTTGCTCCTTTGATGACGCGAATAATAAATTTGAGATTTATACGGGGGAGGATTGCGCGAAAGTTTTTATCTCAAAATTAATTGCTGATGTAAAGTCAATTTATAACAGTCACTATAAAGTTATTAAACCGATGGATCCTCTAACATCAGAGGAGCAAGCTAGCTATGATGCGGCAGAGCAATGCTTTATTTGCAATAGACCATTTGTTGGCTCTGGTGATAAAGTTCGCGATCATTGTCACACCTCCTCCCGTTTTAGGGGTGCTGCCCACCCCATTTGTAACTTAAACTACAAAATTCCAAATCATATACCCGTATTTTTACACAATTTCAGCGGATATGACAGCCATCTGTTCGTTAAAGAGTTAGCTGAAGTTGATTGCGATGAAGGCATCGATGTTATACCGAATAACAAAGAGCGTTACATCAGTTTCGGCAAGCAAATTCATGTGGATACGGTGCTAGATGATAAAGGGGAAATCAAAAACAAATATTTAAAATTACGGTTTTTGGATTCCTTTAGATTCATGGCATCGTCTCTTGATGCGTTAGCGAGTAATCTCTCAGATGCGGATCTAGTGAATGTGCTACAATATGCACCCGCACAGAATAAATTTAAATTACTAAGGAAAAAGGGCATTTTCCCCTATGAGTATATGACCTCGTTAGACAAGTTAGAAGATACCTCACTACCTCCTAAAGAGGCATTTTTTAATAAAATGTCTAACGAGGACATTACGGATGAGCAGTACACCCATGCTCAGAATGTTTGGCAGACTTTTGGGTGTAAAAATCTGAAAGATTACTCAGATTTATATTTAACGACTGATGTGCTACTTTTGACAGATGTTTTCGAAAAATTTAGAAAAGTATGTCACAGAACGTATCACCTCGATCCGGCACACTACTATACAGCGCCCGGGTTGAGTTGGGACGCCATGTTGAAATATACTAGAGTTAATTTAGAACTGCTAACCGACATAGATATGGTTCATTTTATGCAGAAAGGGATAAGGGGCGGAATATCGCAATGCTCACTTAGACACGCAGCTGCGAATAACAAGTATATGCCTACATTTGATCCCAATCGTCCATCTAAATACTTAATGTATTGGGATGCTAACAACTTGGACGGTTGGGCAATGTCGCAATACTTGCCTTATGGTGGATTTCGTTGGATGAGTCAGGAGGAGATTGGAAATTGCGACTTCAACAATATTTCGGATACATCTAGTGATGGATACATCCTAGATGTTGATGTCGAATATCCACAACACCTCCACGACTTGCACAATGATTTACCGTTTCTAGCGGAAAATATCGTCCCACCTTGCTCAAAAACTGATAAACGACTTATTCCAAATTTAATGAATAAAAAAAATTATGTAATTCACTATCGGAATTTAAAACACGCCATCGCTTATGGTCTTGTTATTAAGAAAATTAATCGGGTTCTAACATTTAAGCAATCAGCTTGGTTAAAAATGTATATCGACTTGAATACGAGTTTACGTCAACAGGCTGTCAACGAATTCGAGCGTGACTTCTACAAACTTTTAAATAACGCTTGTTTTGGCAAGACAATGGAGAACATTGACAAGCGTGTTGACGTGAAGTTGGTAACAAGTTGGGATGATATTGAAACTAGCGGGCGTTCTAAGTTGGGTGCGGGTAGTTTGATCGCGAAGTTAAATTTTAAGAGTATAAAGGTTTTTACCGAGAATTTTTCAGCAATTCATATGGGGCGACTTAATGTTTTTTATAACAAACCCATCTATGTCGGGTTCGCAGTTTTAGAACTCTCGAAATTGCTAATGTATCAATTCTATTACGATTTCCTGAAACCCAAATACGGGGATATGATTAGTTTATGTTACATGGACACGGACAGCTTCACTGTTGCCATCCAAACCGAGGATATTTATGCGGACGTGCGCGAAAACTTGGAACGGTTCGATACATCCAACTACGCGATAGAAAATCCGTTCAGTATTCCGCTACAGAATAAGGCAGTTTTAGGTTTGATGAAAGATGAGAATCGTGGGAGAATAATGGAGGAATTTATTGGGTTGCGTGCTAAGATGTATGCAAATCGGGTTGGTGGTGTTGGGGGTAACGTCACCAAAAAAGCAAAAGGGGTAAAGAAGTCTGTGGTGAAAACAAAAATCACATTTGACGATTATACACGATGTTTATTCGATAAAACGCAATTACGTGTAAGACAGCTATTATTTAGATCTGACAAGCATACTATTTTCACTAATTTGCAGAGTAAATTAGCCCTTTCACCCTACGATGTAAAACGTCATATTAATAATGATGGTGTTACAACGCTAGCGTGGGGGCATTACTCAATTGGTGATAAATAATAGGTGAATTATTCTCCCACCAGTTCTCACGATGTTAATTTTGTGGATGGAGAATTGCATAATAGATGGGTCAATCGCATGATTTATTTCTTAAGTTCATAAACGTTATTTCTAATGCTCGATTTTTTGCTATATCTTTTATATTTATCTAGATGTTCCGACTACATATTGTATATGTGAAATCGAAAAAAAAAACCGCTCATCATCGTTCTAGGAATTCTTATATCACACACCATTTTACTATTGTATATGCTATTACTAGTCGGGGTTACAGTATTTATTTTCGATGACATAGCATGCGATAGGCAGCATAAAATACGATCATATTTCTGCATGGGGCGACATAAACTTGCTGATGCGTTCGCAGCAATTCTCTTTGCTAATTTCAAAGAATTGATGAGTTGGCTTCCTGTTAGAGCAACAAATGTGGTTTCTAGATAAGCATATTTTTTCTAGTATTGCTGCGTTTTTTTAAATACCTAATACGAAGTTTGCAGTGTAATCATATTTTTTCTTTTGCTATCATTGGCTCAAAAATTTCCCTCTCCATACCATTCTTTCAAATAAATAGGACCATTATACAGTAAAAAGGCCAGTTCCACAACTAGATACCACCAACAACTACAACAACAGCAAACAAGATGTCTTCCAGACTATCCGAGTTGGGCCTTTGCGAGATTAAGCCAAAGAAGAAGATATCAGAGTTGGAAATTGATACACCGTATCCAATTAAATCGGCGAAAAGAATCACAAAGTGCGCTTGGCCATCAATTCTTGTGGAATTTGAAAACTTCATAGCATTCCTACCGAAGAGATTAGCCGAAGCCATCACCACCGAAGACGAGCTACGGAGTCTATCTTCGATGGCTATGGTATACAAGGGGGAGAAAAACGTTGGAATGCCTACCAACGCCCAAATGATAACTTTTATAGATTTATAAATGAATTGTATGCAAAATGAAATATTGTTAATTAAAAAAATTACTTAATTGAAACCCGCATGCTTTTTATTACCGCTTAGTATTTATAGTGATCAAAAAGAAAAAAAAAAAAAAGGTAAGTATGACAACACTGCTAATTAGCAAATGAGAAATTCTAAAATACTCACCGTATTGACTTTACTCTTTTAATAATATCACTTCTTAACCTATGAAATAAAACACAAGAAATGCATTTAACGTATCTATTCATTTAAAAAATGCAATATTATATCATATAAACCAAATGGTGTAGTTTAATACATTTATTTTTCATAATGGTAAAGTTGACAATATATATATTTTGATCACTGATCGACCATGGCTTTTTATAATCCATTATCTCTTAAAAGTGTCATTACAAAATTCGCATCCAGTTTATATAAATCACATAACTCTTCCGCCGTTATTTGACATAGCGGTGGCGATGATGTTGTAGACTTCTTAAGCTCAGATAGCGGTGGTGGTGACGTTGTTGTAGACTTCTGAAGCTCAGACCCTGCCGCTGTATGAACTGATCGAACATGGCGTTTGAGAGTCCACTTCCTCTTAAAACTCCGTTTGCAAAATTCACATTCGTAGATTGATGTCGGTTTGTCGGTTGATGGCTCAGGTGTTGGTGTTCTAGGTGGTGTAGACATCTTGAAGTTATTGATTTAGACGGTTGCTAGCACACAGATTGAATTCTTTTCCGAGTTTGCTCGATTATATAGCGTTTGTTCACGTGATCAATTTCACCAGTATATTATAATCATTAAATATTAGACTTTGAACATGTTTGAACACGCATACAAATGATGACGTCACCATCAGTGTTTGAATATACTTACCGTTCACTCTTATATTATCACTGCTTAATCTATGAAATAAAACATAAGAAATTCGTTTAATGCATTTATTGTTTATAATGGTAAAGTTGACATAATATAATTATACAGTAGTTTACAATTATTCATAGCACAAACTGCGCTAATATTATTTTTTGTATGAAACTTGCATGGTGTAAACTTCTCCATGAGGGGTGGCGGTGGACACCAGGATTCAATCCCTTCCAAATTGATAATGTGTGGTTGAAACTTCATATTGGCTAAATGCTCCAATAGTACTCGATATTTTTCGGCACCTTTTACATAGATGCGATCCACATCATGGAGATGTAATTCCAAGACGTTGGATAGTTTGCTCAGCTCGATGAAGCCTCCGCAGTAGTCGAGACCATGATGATGTGTTGAGAGATGGCGAATAGTTTTCTTTTCCAGCTCGCTCAGCTCTTCATATTTGGTGGATGGTATGAATAAATGGTTAACTGGGTATCGACCATCGTAAATGCACAATTCTTTTACTATAAAATCACCAGACCTTAGTTGGAAACCTTGGATGTCGACCACAACGATTTTCATTTTGAATGTTTTATTCGGTGGTAAACTGGAAACTAAATGAATTTTTATTATAACCCACTAATATATACTAGTTTTTATCCCCACCTATGACGTAATGTTGATTGTTTCAAACTTCTTCACAAAACTGTACATAGCAATAGTTCTATTTAAATCCTCCAGTTCTGACACGAATAACTTTAATTGGTCGCGTAACACTTGCTGCTTCCGTTTAAGAGCACCTAATTTCTTAGATACTGCTTTAGCTGGCATCGTTGATGGGAGTAGGAATTAAACTGAGCAAAATTCCCCATCAGCAAAATCTCCCCACTATCGAATTTGACGGGTGAGCTCATGCACAGGAATGTATTCAACAATGCTATCGTGAACGATAATACAATAAGCTTTAGTATTAGCGGGAAATTGCTTGGAACTCTGAAATTCAAGTTTGATGTCACAGGTTGATGGGAGCACAACTTCTGAATTATGTTTAGATGTGTCCAGCACGAATACGGCTCTTTCGTTAAAATCATTATAATTTAGTAGAGGTTCGGGGTGACTACGACCCAAGAAACTAGTCTGAAAGTTTAAGTACATCTGGAATGCTTCGGTGTATCTCTTTTCATCAAAGTTCAGACGCATTGACTCATACGGATAGCAGTCGGAATTTAAATACACCCGCAGATCCGTGATGTTCAGATGATCAAAGTATGATGGGTCACTTTTAATGTTATCTCTCCTATTTGTTTGGAATGCGACAATCACGAATCGCGGTCTCTCGAGGGCGACGGTTGTCTTCACTGCCCAGATATCGTTGTTGGTATTCCTAAGACTCGGTAGCTCATGCAGTTCCCACTTATGGAAGGGTATTAGTATGGCTTTGTCACGCTTAAGTTCCTCATAAATTTCTAATTTTACGATATCTGAGGGGATTATATGTTTTGCTTTTAATTGAACGCTGGTGAGATTTATTTTCAAAGTTTTCAAATCGGTTGCATCCTTGTCGGCTTCTGGGAGAACAATTTGATAGCAATCATTATCAGATTTGGCACGTACTAAACGCAGCTTATGACGTCCGCAAATAACACGTCTATAATCATGAAAAACGCCCAGCAGAAAACTTAGAGGGATTCGAAGAGAGAATTTGTTATCCGCGTGCAGCGTATAAATGTTTTTATCAAGCGGGTATGTGAGTCCAGCAATTTGAAGAGCTTTACACTCATTTTCACTTAAGCACAAGTAGGATTTTAGGAGCGTCGTAATTCCTGGATTTTCAACTCTATCAATCTCAATACCGTTGAGTTCATAGCTGATACTTCCGAAGAGAAACGCACCCAGATTGTTTGTAATCCTAACAGTACCCTTTCCCGCCGCTGAATGCTCAATATTTCCCTCAATGTACAGAGCGCTCTCATACATCGAGACCAGAACATCTTTCTGATTGATTGTGATCTCAATTTCGTCATTCTGCTGAAAAGATTTAGTTGTGGGATGGTAAGTATGGATCACTTCTCGCGCTATGGAAGTATCAAATTCGGGGTTTCCGAACAACGATAGTTTTTCTGACATGATATCCTAGAGAACGTAAAAACTGAATATTTTCTGCGGATAATGTGGAAGAGCGATTAATCGATGGTTGTTGTACTACTACTGACGGTCGAACACTAACTGATGCAGCTTGAAAATGTTGTTTGTTTATATACCTTCCAGGTAGTTGGGCATTGAAAACCAATCCCATGTTAGTTGAGTTTTCTCAATTCCAATCTAATGACAATCTTCTCACCTCTAAAGTTGACCAATTCCTCACTCTGATCGAGTAAATTTATCGTGATATTGGGTATGGAATGCTGATTTATTACGGGCAGGTATACTAAATTACTTGGTTCTATATCGATACTATAGCCAGGATCTACGGTTGGAGCAAACTCGTACAACGTATGCGATGTTTTATCGTTATAATACGAGCCGTGGATAATATTGCACTCGACACGCACCGTAACAACCTTGCTGATATTCACCGGTAAGTCGGATTGATATTTAGTTTTCGGTATAAGTACTTTCGGTGAAAATCCCAACACTCGTCCAATGGAATTCTCACTAGTAAAGTCGATTCGTAGTTCACTTTTCACTTCGCACCTCAAAGTATTATTATTTCCCCGGATCGATAGATAATTATCGTATGTAGATTTATCCGATGACGCTGGTATATGTCCGCGCGCGGACAACTCCTCCTGAATGTGTGACGTAATATCGCTGAGCTCGTATGATCCTGTAGGAATCTCGATTACGTCTTCGTGTTGCTGTTTTTGCTTATCTAACTTTGGATCTCCGAAATAAAATTTATTGTTTACGCCCTCCTCAATATTGGGAATACTATTGTACGTATGCAGAGCAAGTAGAGCTAGGGAATACTGTGATCTATGTTCCAATTCTATTGGAGGGTAGAAATCAATTGAGAGCGTGCTCTTGGTACCTGTTAGGGTGAACGTTTGAGACATAATTAAACAATTCTGTTGTGCGTACTACTATTTATACTTTATTAGAAATTCTAAACACAAGTGACCGCAATTGTAAGTATTTCTCTTTTGTACATTTTCATAATTATATGTTATTTTACAATGTTTGAAATATTTTATCAACTCCTTTGGTGGTCGCAGGTTTCCAAAACTATCAAAGTAGTTGACTCGACGTCCTGTCTTCCGATATGCTACCCAATGAATACCCGCCCCACTATCGCTATCCAAATTAACAATGCCAGCCTCGTTTGGGGTGTGAGGTGTTTTCGGTAATGTGTCGCGCATAAAGACTCCTCGAAAATTGGGGATTTTTAATATTTTAGCGTATCTCACTAAATCGATGTTGGTTAGGGGCCTCTTGGGTAGCTCTTTTAAAAATTTTTCTTCAAGTATAACCCTAAGCCAGATTTATGTTTCTTCAAGAATAATCCAGATCCTTTTTTACCAATAGCTATCGCTTCCATCGTTTTATTATGACGTTCCGATTCCTTTAACTTATCTCGAGCTTCTTGTCCGCCCTTTATGGCTCTGTATACACCAGCTGCTCCACCACCCAAACCTCCTAAAGCTGATAGTCCGGCAAAAATTGCTGGCAGTAGAGGAAGGATGCCACCAGTCTTGGGAATTGGGATTATACGGGGGACTCTTACTCTTGACTTTCCCCCAGCATCTTTAACAGCTAAACGAGCACTTTGTATAGCTAAGCGTGATGCGTCTCTCAAATTATCAGATTTGTTTATGGTCTTGACAACTTTGTCTACAATTGCTTTGCGGAATGCAACTTTTGGTTTCTGGTTCTTCCTCACCCTTCTTCTCTCCTTCTTCTTTACAACTTTGGAACATTTAGATGTTGGCATCCCCATACCAAGTTTTCGTTTTAACTTCATACCGTTAGTAACAAACCAAGCGGATACTTTTTCACCAAATTTAGAGTCTGATGATTTTACTCTATCCCAAGCACTATACTCGAGTTCTTTATCTGCCCGATGTCGATCCTCTAAAGTTTTATGTTTGGAATACGCGATATCGTGCTTTTTACAAGCTGTGTCCAGTTTGTTCACTCCCCCGTCACCGCGTTGTAGTCTCTTTTGTAATTTAGTTCCAGGTCCGCAAAACTGATACCCGGTAAGTGTAGTTCAAATGGGAGATTATTAATAACTTTGTTTAAGAGGCCCTCTCCCTTATACGTATTCATTGATACTAATCAGATTTTCAAAAATAACCCCCTTTTATAGTATATTTTAGATGCTCCTTTCTTACATCACTAAAAATAAATAATACAACATAATTCATTTAATACATTTATTTATATAAATCATCACTTTGTATCTACATATTCAATATTTTACAAAATTGACAGTCTTTTCGTGAAGGTGGTGGTCCATCGTAGTGCGTCATCTGCCCCGGAGTATTGTAATGCTTGTAGCAGGGTAATTTCGATTTTAACTCATCATCTTCCAGATACGCCTTTGGTAGTTTATGCCATACATTTTGCAGTTGTTGTGCAGATACATGTGTTCGTAGATATTTGATGGGGAATAATCTTAACTCCTCATCGGTAAAATCATTCAAAGTCTTTTCGCGCGTAATATGTGAAATAATGTTATCGCAGGCGTTAGAGTCCTGAGCAACTGATTGATGCTGTCTTATTCTAAGTTTTATACAAACTATTCGTATGAACAAATACACTAATATTAATAATACAATTGAAGACTTATGATACATGTTGGTTGAATGACGATAGCAAACTGAAGACTAAATTTGATTATATCGTGGTTTTAGAGTGTGCTAGAAAGAGTAAGATAATCTAACACAGTATAATTAAATTCATTTGGATTTTTTATACAGAACTCTTTTATCTTAGAATACGGATTTTGTACATTATTTCCAACAAAAGTTATCATTAACTTATTAAAATAATATGCAAAGTTTATTTTTTTTAACATTGCCAACTTACATTGTATTACGTCATCGAGATACAAAATACCGGATATGTCTATTTCGCAAAGATGAATTGATGCATTTCTGAAGGTTAGCACAACGCTGACTCCTAATGAGTGTCGTTCAGGTTCAATTTCTTCAAACTTTAATTCCCCCTCACCGGTTGTAATATTCTTGTATCGGAGGTCGTTGTCATTTTCCAAGAAGCCCCTCAGCGTTCGAACCAGTATTGGCCAATCAGAATGAATTATGGGAATATGATTGCTGTTGGTATCAGCAGACGATGTAATCCGTATCATGGGGATAAAACCTCGAGCAGCACTTAATCCAGCTATTATTTTCGCATTTTCTACATCATAATGCGACTCGTTGATGAAGCGCGTTTCATTTTTTATAGCCTCTTCATATGCGGTATACAGCCTATCGATTGTCGACCAGTAGTTGCACGGACTATTCATCATTATGATCTTTCACTCAACTGATCTATGAGACGGCGGCTGTCTGAATTTATAATGATTACCCCACTACATTATGTTTGACTTTGGGATCCAACTGTTGTGAGTGTTATCAAAACCGAGCCATTTTACAAACACTTTACCCCCTCTTTTTCTTAAAACTTTCTCTACAAGATACACATCAGGTAAGTTCGTTTTCAACAATTCTGATTCGTAGAATGCTCCCTTTATCGGCCGACCTTCCATATCATTCAACATATACGTCACCGGATTTGTTATTCTAACTGATGTAATTTTAAACAATTCCGTTGTCCAGTTCGGTAAATACCCTTTGGTAAAAACATGTTTGAACTTGCTTATGCGGACGATATCGCCAACTTTAAATTTACCCTTACCAGCAATTTTGATGTGACTGTAAACGGTTCCGAGTAGTTCATCCTCCACTTGTTTTGAATTTACGTCTACGGGTTTTTTTCCTATGGTTCCATGTTTTGAATTATTATACTTTGATGTGACGGTTGGTAGTAGATGATGCCATTTGTAATTTCCGTATAGGCTAAATAATTTGAATAAGTTTTGTTTAATGGTTCTAATTGCGCGTTCAACTATGGCCGCCTTCATTACACTAAATGTGGAGTAATGGTTGATTGAATACTTTTTCATTAGCGAACTAAACTGACTGTTATAGAATTCAGTACCGTTATCGGTTTGCAGATTCTTTGGAATACGCTGTTGCGAATTCTTCAATATTAGTCCCATAGCACGCGACACTTCACTCGATGACTTATTCTTAATCGGCTCCATCCATACGAATTTTGAAAAACAATCAATTACAATTAGTATATATTTAAATCCTCTATTGAAGCGGGAATATTTGATGAGCTCGATTAGATCTGCCTGCCAAAGATCATCTATACCATGTAGAATGGTTCTTCGTCTAGGAAATTTATTGCGAGCCGGCTTATGTAACTCGTTTACAACAGTCTCCTTTGCTTTGCTAAATTTGCTCATTTTGTGAAGTTTGCGGTGTGATGGTAGGGGCTGCACTGAACTTTAGCTTGTGTTCGAGAAATGATAAGCGTTTTTCTATATCTGCGACCGCACTTCTAGTGAGTTGGGCAAACGATCGTAAATCCTTATCTACTTCCGTACTATTGCGATTAAGTAACACTATTTTTTCACGGTGTTTTCGCACTTCTTTCCATATATCTTTCTGTTTCTCTTCTAATTCGTCGGTTTTAGATGTGCTCGATTTGATGTCGTTGGTAGTGATACTTTTAAAAGAATCAATGTGAGATTGCGTTGTAGTAATATTATCATTAATGGTGGTAATTTCATTATTAACAAAACTTCGAATATCGATATCCAGGTTCGTCAACTTATCTGGGATTGTTTTTTGCATCAGCGTCTTCAATTCCTTCTTTGTAAAATTGATGGATTCTAGAATTCCGGCGTCAGTATATTGTTTGTGAACGCTATCGTGATCATTTATGGGTGCCCCGATATTGCTCAACCTACGGTTTTGAATATCATAACCCCCATCTTTAGTTAGTGGGAACATTGTTGCTCGCTGACCTTGTCGACTAGTAGTAGATCTAGGTGATCTTCCAAATTTATCTACACCCATGTTAGAAAATTACTTCAACTTCTCTCAGTTCTTCGATAATAGATGCAATTTCGTTAGTATGAGAATTATTTCCGGCAGCTTGTGAAGCGATCAATAGCTTTAATCGATCTACCAATTCGTCGATGTTGTCAAAGTATATATACTCCACCTTCTTATTATTGAAGTCCATTTGAAGTCCATCACCACTCTTTTTCATTTTTGTTATAGGACTATCCGGATTAGTTACTTTTTCAAGCAGGGGCTTTATTATTTTAATGTATTTGAATGATCTACTCCCTCTATTTTGAGCATCCTCCTCAAATTTACGTTTATGCACACTCGTTAAATTTATGATTTCGCCATACGTTTTAAAATCTTTTGAAGTATAGCCAATGGGTTTCTTTAGAAATATTAATTCATATAACCCTTTACTTCCATTAAAAGTATTTCGATTATCGATAATGATTTTATCCCCCGAAAATTCTATGGGTTTAGAACCTAAGGTCCAAGTATCGGTGGCGTTATTGTATTGTACTCCATAGCTCGTATCTAATCGACCTTTTACACCGGTTTCATACCATTCTCTAATTTCAGCTGGAATTGTTGATAAGTCCATTGTTTCATACTTTTCCACCTTCGAATCTTCTGTCTTAACGTCTTCTTCATATTCTTCTTGTTTAATATTTTCTTGTTTAATATCTTCATCGTTTTTAATGTTTTTCTTCAGTAAATTTAATGTGTTAGATGAAATGTCTTTTAAAGAGTTAGTTATGGGTTTTACAACACGTTCAATTGTTTCTGCATCATGTTCACGCCCCAATCTCAATGCTAGATATTTTTTTCTTACAACATTAGCAATTTCACTAATTCGTCGCTTAATGTGTTTTCCATCTCGCTGAAGTAGTGATCGTTTTTTGAGATTGCCATATCTGAGCTGGTTCTTCTTCTTCATCATCATTGTTCACCCTCTTCTACACAATGGTTTATTGATACTGATGATTTTTCTATGATACCCCTAATATATACTGGTCGAACCCCATTCTGTATCGCCCATCTTTAATTTCAAAATCTTTCATTATTACTAATGCATTATGTTTTCCTCCTTTCCAACATTCTGAACAAATTTTTCGAAACTTTTCAAAATTCATATCCGTGGAAGCATGCTCATCATATATATGACGTAAATTCAGAACATCTTGTGGGAATAAAACTATTACGTTCGCATTATCACGCACCAAATGTTTAGGAATTCGTGTGTAAGTCTGTGTTAAGTAGAACGCATCAACAAGTTTATGTCGCCCCATACAGAAATATGAGCGTATTTTATGTTGCTTATCGCATGCTATGTCGTCGAAAATAAATACAGAGTTGTTTTTAGCATCTTGAGGATCCACAATTTCATCATTGTTACTGTAGTTAAAGATTTCAATTTCTGGTATTTTCTTGATTATGTTATTTAAAAATTCATATTTTGGTTGATATAACGTCTTGGAAAAGATGTAAATATTCTCGAAGCGTAGCCCGTTTTCTTCAAATAACAAACTAAGTAGAAGATTTGTCTTTCCGCACCCAGATGGGCCACAAATAATAGCTCTTATAGTGTTTGGTAGGAGCTCACCATGCCGTTGCTGTTTTGTCTCATCGTTTGAGCAAAGACCGTCTAGATTATTTAAGGGGAGAGATAATGATGGATGATTAACGACCTTCATCATAAACAATACTGAAGGAGTAGCACCTAAGGTAGTCAATATATAGTAGCTGTCAACGAGATCTGTTGATTTTTTCCATCAGGGTCTGTATACAGGTCTCTATAATTTATACAGGGTCTGTATACAGGGTCTGTTGTGATTATACAGGGTCTGTATACAGGGTCTGTATAATTTATACAGGGTCTGTATACAGGGTCTGTTGTGATTATACAGGGTCTGTATACAGGGTCTGTATAATTTATACAGGGTCTGTATGCAGATCTGTATAATTTATTCAGGGTCTGTATGTATCTAAAATTTTAAATAACCACTCTTAATTTACATGCAATTATTTGCATAAATGATTATCATTTTAAATTCGCATATTAAATTAACCGGCTGCCATCTATTGGTGCAGTGCCGAACTATTATTTCAGCATGGTTCACAACCTCAGTATGTAGTTCGGTAATTGGTCGGTAGATGGCGCTCTCGGTACAATTTAATTTATTAAATAACGAATTTTATCGGTTCGGGTGCGCTCGGCGTTCGGTCATCATCGGGTAAGATGGTGCGCGCGAAATTCAAATCCGAATTAATCTGATGCGAAAATTTGATCGGTTTGCACATGCCACGCTCGAAAACAAAAATAGTAGTGCGTTCTCTCTCTAACAGCGACGTGTGAGTCATACACTCCAGGTTCCAACGTTCGGTCGCGCTCGGCAGATCGGCTGACTTGGGACTCGGTCGTCTTCGTGCAGAAAAGTGGTGGGGGTAGCTTCCTATGTAAATTGGCGGCGTGGCGGCGGCTCCAGAAGTGCCCTTTTATATCTACTTTTTCTTTTTATACAAGTACGTTTGTCTGTTATGTTTTATAAATTGTTAGTGGCATAACCCCTAATAACGTAAACATAACTAGTACCAAACCAATTATTGTTTATTGATGCTTATTTCTGCGTACATAATGCAAATGCTTGAAAGTTTTCTTTTTATACAAGTACATTTGTCTGTTATGTTGTATAAATTGTTAGTGGCATAACCCCTAAGTTTGACATATGCAATGTTGGTTGTCTACATATCACCTGCGCAGTAGCGGTCGTAAATTCGTCCAAAAATTAATCATACCTTTATATTCATACCACGGGTCGTACTGCATTAAAACTAGTAGCCATGATATGTCAGATGTGATTATAATGACGGTAGACAGTGTCAAACGCTAATGCTTTGACAATACACAATACTACTGTCAATACAAGCTGCGTTCGGATATTGAACACCGTTAAGGTGCGCTTTCATTAGTGCTAATGGCAGTGGTAGTAGACGCCATTATAGTATTTCTAATAGAATTGCATCACGACATGTGAGAAACACTATAATTTCGTCTGCTACCACCGCCATTACCTACCATTGCCACCAATCGGAACGCACCTGCACACTTTACACTTTTTACACCCATAACACGTAAGTGTCATTTGGACGGTGTACCCGGTGTCAATGGAGTACAATATCCGAACGCAGCTTTAATCGATTTATCTGTCTAGGTCTACTAGTTTAATTTTAATGCAGACATAGCCGATCTCGATCAAATAATATCTCATGCACCTAAACTATTAATTTTATATATTGTATGATAAAGTCATGTGCCTGGCCACATCAGATTTTTTGTACCTGGGTCAAAAATGTTCAGGGGACCCAAAAAGACACATTTCCGCTAAAATCCAAAATTTTTTTCTTTGGCATGATTACAATACTTTACATACTCCGTATGATAACGTAAAAATAAATTAAAAATAAATTCTTGTTTCAGTGATATACCACTTAATAATTTTGCGACTGCAATTAATTTAAGTTTATTGGCTTAATAAATAAATAAATTAAAAGTATTTATTAATAGTTATTTAACCAACAAGTATAATAAAAAGAGCGATTAATACTTAATTAAAATGACTCATAAATAAACGATCGACGGAAAATATAATAAACCATGTGACAATTTTTTGAAAAGCAATTATTATTCCACGTTTTACAGCATCTAATGAAACACAATTTCAGAAGTTTTTACTAGTTTGTTATTTTCATAGCTAGGGTTTGACCTTTTATTTCACCCTACTTAGTTAGACACTTCTGTCAAATTTAAGTTATTTTTATTTCTAGACGATATTAAAATTGAAAACAACTTGACGTCAAGAATATGCTTAGTATTGGCAATGGTAATCCACATTCAATCAAGCACGATTACAAGTAAGCACTTAATTTGGTCCAAACTTTGTTCTAATATCAAGGCTCAATTTTGATCATGAAAGCTGATCGGAAGAAGTTATTTCGCCTTTTCACTTAGAATTTGATGTTGTTCTAGAATTGCTATCGCCTAGAGTTAGAAATCACCCTGTATAATAGTATAAATATTATGTATGTTAAGCTATGTCGAAATAAAATTTTCTTATTCCAATACTGATGAACCGTCCAACCGCTATGAAAAGACACTCATCGAAAAGAGAACGACAATTTATTTATATCCTTCAGTGGATCAGCGCATTAAGCCCTGAAATGTACCCGACCCAAATGGACCATTATGCAAGACTTACGACAATCCCAGTCAATGCACCGAATCCATAACAATAAACACGCATTCAGAACTCTTAAAATATCCTAAATAACGCCGAGGACACGCTTATAACCGACGATACGGCCCAAAACGACATATGATAAGCGAGACCCGCTATCTAGATCAATTCCCAGGGGCGGAATCCATAATAAACAGCCGAGCAAACGGCTACAGCTTTTGTTTATAGCCGCTCTTTCGGCAGTCTTGGCCGAAATTTCAGCCCCAAGCTATTCGAGTAATTTGCTCCGAGGAGAAGACCGACTTCCCCCGTCCGTCTCGGAAAAATTGGCTTTAGTTAACGATTGTACTGTTGTGAATGTGCTAGACTATTCGCCCAAATGGTCCTTGAATGTTCTTATTAAAACTACATATTATCAAAGTGAGGACAATTTAAAACTCCATAGATCTACTTCGCTATAAATATGAAGGATGTTGATGCACACATTTTCTGTCAATTCAACAACTTGTATAGTACAGGTGCTGAATAACATGTATGTATAGTTTGTGTAATATGGAATTTCATTTTCAACTGTAAGGGTGTCGAACTAGGTGTCCAAACGTCCCAAATTGGGCGGGACAGTCCCGAATTTTGTCCCGCCTCATGAAACGTTACGAATTTGGTCCCACTTTTTTTTAATTTTACAGTGATCCCAGAATTTCTGACACTGCCCACATTATCATTTGGTTTTCAATTAATTTCTAATAATGTATTACATGGAGGAAAAGTATGGTAGGTAAATAGTTTATAACTTACACCCAACTTAACATAATAAAACTTAACATAAAAGTATAACTTTTATGTGAAAATTAAATTTTTAAAATTAAATAAAATTATTTTGAGGGTTGAACTTCTGTATTTAGTCAAATTATGGATAATAAAATAGATTTCCTAGTCATAGCAGTGCGTATTTCGACATAAAATAATGATTAAAATATTAGTAAGGATTTTTAAATGTTAAATGTTAAATGCTAAAAATGTGGGTTGGGGTTTTGAGTAAACCAAATTAATTGTTATAGATTTTAAAATTTAATTGGTTCTTACATAGGTACTTGTAGTAAAATACTTACTTTAAACTTTTCAAAACGGTCGATCTATGCCACACATTTCAAAACAGAATATAACTGCTTTAGGCAATTTCCATCTGTGGCATTATATTTTTGATTGTTAATTCTCAATAATCTTCGAGTAAGTTTCAGAAAAGTTTAAGAAACTGATGACATCTTATTGTGGCACAATTGGCATAAATATAAAAAAAATTGATGTGGCCAGGCACATGACTTTATCATACTATATACAAAATTATTAGTTTAGCTGCATGAGATTCTAGTTGATCGAGATCGGTCGTGTCTGCTATAAATAAAACTAGTAACCCAGGATTTGACAGATTTTTTGATTCTATTTTGTTTTCGAATTTCCTGACTTTAAATGACACAATCTATAATTTTAATCACTGTCAAATATTTGCTTCACCGAACTCGGAAAATTGAGAATAATTGCATAAAAAAAGACATAAAGATTTATGAAAAAGATGACATTGATGGATAGTTATTTAACCAACAAGTGTATTAAAAAGGGCAATTAATGATCGAGACTGTTTAACGCACGAGCAATTAGCATTGTCAAAACATCAGATTTTGACACTACCTACTGTCATTAGAATGAAAATATCTGTCAAATCCTGGCTAACTAGTTTTATATTAACGCAAACACGACCGATCTCGATCAAATAGAATTTGCTCATGCAGCTAAACTATTAATTTTACCAAAAAATGTCATAGACATAAATTATTCAGAATTTCCAAACCTTTAATTATTATTTAACTATTTTGACGAAATTACAGAAATGGCGGCTCATTTGCAAAATCGTTAAAAAGCTAAGAGTAAACATCCAGTTCCTTTGGACTCTTTTGAACAAAAGGCTTTTCAACTATAAGTTTGGTCATGAAACTTCTAAATATGTATAAAGTTTCGTCCCGATACCTTTAGTAGTTTCCCCGGAATCGTCGCCACAAAAGAACGGGTACACACACACACAGAAATTTTCTTTGTACCTTGGTCAAAAGTGTTCAGGGGACCCAAAAGGACATATTTCCGTTAAAATTTCAAAAATTTTGTTCGGCACGATTACAATAGTTTGTCATACTACGTATGATAAAGTAAAAATTAAGAGAGTTCCTACAGCATTTTGAGTTTATCGGTATTCAAATAGAAACAATCATGGACGTTATTTTTGTCTAAAAATAATGGTTTAAAATTAAACAAAACTATTAATTTTGTTTTTAATATTAAATATAATTTAATTAAAATTTTTAGTTTCAATTTTAAACTTTATTTGTTAGTTTTTGGACGTTTTCCTTAAATCTAAACAAAATCTTACAAATCTTACAATATAATGAAGAAACTAATGAAACAAATATAGTTAGTTATTGAACAGATATGTACTTATGAAAATAAATTTCATTATTGATCATTAAATACAATTCCAGTCATATCTAACATGGACAGTGTATTGGAAGAGTTGAACTAAAACAAACTCTTATAAACAAGTTTTGCAAGATTTTGCACAGCAAAGTAGTTTTTTAAACGTGTTAAAGTAACACTTTAAAAGCCAAAGAAATAATATCAATCTTACTCCACCCCTCACCCAAGAGAAAAGCAGATTGAGGAAACTATAATTTTGTATCTTTATTATCTTATAAACCTAATCACAAATGATTTTGGTTTTAGTATCTATTTCTGTTAGGAAATTGTTACAGTTTATTGAAAATATTTATTTTTGTTAATCGCCTTAGAGCACAAACGACGTACAACGACGTACAAACGACAAACATACGTATTAAGTTGAGATTTTACTTAGTTTCCAAAGTTTCCAAGTGGAAGTTTTCTCCTTTAGATTTGCTAATAATAGAAAAACCAACTAAATATTATATTTAGATATGTAATTCAGGACCTAACAAAATATTATAAACTTTCACAGCCTAACTTAAAATCCGTACGAAGGCTTCAATTTTGAACACTATAAATCACCCTGTATATAGGTTTTCTCCATAAAACTGATGGAATTCTTTGTTTCATCCAATATACTAACTTCAGACGTTAATTTAAAGTTAAATCATAAATATTTGACCGCCTTTTTTTTTACTACAACGGATGAAATTATCTGAGGGTTAAATTAATGAGCATTAAACTGCCGTAAAATCTGCAATGTTTAAAGCTCCTCTTTCGAACGGTGATTAAAAATTAACCCACTTCAAACCCGGTAATCAAGTCAACACATGACGGTACTAAATAATAAATACGGCTTTTGGGATCGGTTCGTACCATTATTATAACACACAATAACCTTAGGGATATTGTTTTTTTTATAGATTTTCCTTTTCCTTTGTAACTATATCACAAGGGACTAAACGGTCTACCGAACAATAAACACAGCACAGGTTTGTGAAAAAGCTTTTATTCACTGGATACTAGAAGTTATTGTCAGCAAATACAACCGATTAAGGATATTTAAGATATGTATGAAATGTCAATCCCTTGCCATGAGTCTGCCATAAAGGCATCATCACTCTTATCAGGACACTGATAGACAGATTAATATCACACAAATGCAAAATGTGCACCATTTATTACCGATTTGAGAACCACATCAGATAACAGTATTTCTTAAATATTTATGTTAGCGATCAGTTCCTACGAGAGTAGGTCAGGTAGGAAAAGCAGCTGTAAAATAACCGACCAACTTTTTCTATGTGGCGAAAATTACTATGTAGTCACAGTTTTTTTTAAATCTACACCAATTACATGATTAGGTTAGTAACAATATGTTCATCGTGCAGATGTACCGACTATGCAACCGTACACCCAAGTCCGTAGTCAGACGATTTGATAATTGCTATTTATTTAGTTCCAAAGGCGCATATTTGGATAACAACTGTATTAATATATCATAAAAAATAACACGTATACCGCTAGATCTTACCCATGTACGATCGTTTATTTTTTTTACCTACGACCGTATGTATAAATGTCCCTTACGTCACGGACTGCTTGACTCGTATAGCGCTTACAACCATGCTTACAACAAACATGTGCTTTTGTGTTTTTAACGCACGACATAATGTCATCCCAACGCAAATGTAGATCCATATTTTCCTATTTGATTATAATTTCCCTCTTGTCAGAACAGTTCAAATGCAGTTCCCCAGAGTTGAAATAGATGTCGCGCGAATAACTAGCAATAGATAAAATATATTTTTCTACTTTGCGTTCGCTAGATCACAAACGTTTAGTGACTTTTAGTTTTCCAAGATTTATGATATTGACGTCAAGTGTCAAATAAGCCTCAATCGCTATTGGCTCGCGGCAATCGTATTTGTGAATTTTACAACAACTCCCAACTGTTGAATATGAAAGTACTCTAGATTGTAAGATGGCATCCGCAATTTTCGATATTTATGTAAACTTAATATCGCAAAGTGGAAAAAATAGTATATAACACTCATTTTATAAGACGTATTGGTGCACTCGTTCCAAAACAACTCGTGCGCCAATTTTTGACTTATAAAACTTGTATTATAATATACTATTTTGTTGAGCTGTCAAATATACTAACCTAACCTAATACATCTAGTTCTGCCGCAATATTGCTCCTTTATTTAAAGTACGTGATTAGATCTGTAATTGTCGGTCGTAGGTAAAATTATGTACAATACTCGAACTGTAACGCATATTACGTGCTCGTGAAAAATAACAAAACTCGCCGCTCGTATGTTTGCTTTCGACTCATACGTAATATGCTAGTTACAGCCATGTTACAGCTCTTGTAATGTAATATATATATATATATATTATTAAACTAGAACGCTGAAAATTTAGATAAGCGTTCATACAGAAAAATTCCATACCTTGGAATATTGCAGAAGTCGACATGACACGACATTTGGTCTTTTTTTCGGAAATTTCGCAAATGACGTCGCCTTTCAAATTTTAAATTAAACCATATCTTATCTTTGTTCAGTCAGGTGACATGCTGAATACAAAAACATCCATCGTCAATTTTCATTAAAAATTTTTGTTTCTTATTATCTAGGTGGCTATGATCTGAAAATAATGGAAAATTGTCAAGTAGACACTAATTAAGTCGTAGTTATTCAGAATAACCCAAATTATTTTTAAATCAACTTGTTACCCATATATTTAAAAAAATACAACAAAATATTGAAAACTCCATTGAAAATTTGGAATGAGTCCATATCGTCAAAGGTATGTATAACAAAATATAATATGAAATAACAAAGGTATAAATAACAAAGGTATATATAATAAACAAAGGTATAACCACCATCTAGTGGCATTACTCCACTCATATATAAAGACCCTTCCCAACAGACGACAGTATCTTCTTAGTACTTGGTTTCATACTTGTTGATGTCTCTCGCAACAGAGTGCAAAACGTCGACTGCTTTAAAGTCATCAACGCGGTTTCCACCCGGAAATCAATTTAATATTAAAGAAATAACGTTATTAAAATTAGTTAATTTTGGTATCTGTCGACGTAGGTGACAGTTTATGACGTTGTCATGCGGCAAATAGCTTTTGCCTAGGCAAAAACTATTTGCCTACCTAGTCACATGCTTTTGCCAAAACCATTGTTAGGCAAATAGCATTTTGTTTTCAATCGCGTTTGTAATAAAATGATGTGAGGTTATGTGCAATCCATACATCAAATGTACATCAAATACATCTTAATCATTATTTAGTCGTTGATTACTTCTGGGATGTATCGTATTCTAATCATCACGGTTCTAATCGAGTAGCGCCTAATTTGATGTGACAAGCGTCAATACTAATAAGTGCACAGATATGATTTTATATGGATTTTATGCCATTAAAAGAAAGCCTTTAGATTAGGAGTGTTTTGACCTGTATTGTAGCCTGGCCCACTAGTAAAGTCACTGTCCCGATCGCTCTTTCTAATATCAGAATGATGGCTAACTTCTCTACAGATTGTTATACGACACGATGCAGAAGAATATAAAGAATGTTTTTGACGAAGAAGATCTAAGAATGGTATAATAATCCGACTTGGATCACTAATCAGTCAACAAATAAAAATTTTAAAATAATAAATAATTAATATTCAACAGAAGAAATAAATAGCGCAAAGATTTTTTAAAACAACGTCCATAATACAGTTTTAAGTTAGACTCTGATTTTGTAATACTTGTAACTTAATACAATGTATTTGATTCTTTAGAGTGATATATAACGCTTTTATAGCAAAACAACAACTTTCGGATTTCCCTTAGTGGAAATTGTACAGTTTATTGCCGAAACGTTTGATACGTATGCTACGGAACGAAACCGAAAAATTTCACACCAGATTGTATTTCTTTTGGGGTTTATCAGTTGGTAGATGGTACGTTCGTGTATCCCGTGTGTATACGAATCCCGAGAAAGTAGCTGACGTCAATTCCTTAGCGGCCACCGCGACGCAGAACAGCCAGCAGCATTCGGAACGGCATTCGAAAAGCGTAATATTTGAACTCGGTCCGTGACACTCCTTATTGCCTACGTGATGTCAATATTCATTTTTAAACTCAGAGAGCGAGGTTTAAAGTTGGTCGTGTATTTGAGCAAATAATATCGAGAAATCTGTCTAAAGTAAAGTGATTGTATTATCTTGGGCATCTTTCCGAGAGGCAATCGATGGCTGAGGCCGACCCCGGTACCTGGGGATCAATTCGCCCTTTTCCCTCAAAAAGTACTCACGCAAATTGATTGCACAATTTCGAAGATAAAATCGTCCGTTACGCGTGCATAGCTTTGACGTCTCCTTTGCCATCCGGCGCTCGCATCATCCCAGTATCAAATTGATACTGTCAGACACAAATACCGTTATTCACTTTCGAAAACAAATAAATGGCATATGCAATAACTTCATTGCTACCTACACCCGTCACTGGAGTATTAAAATGTATCGATAAATCTGATTATCTAAATACACATATTTATATCAAATTCAATTTCAATACCACCTTTAATTGTTCGTTGCTAATCACGTTATCGATATTTTCCGTCGATCGTTTATTTATGAGTATGTTTACTGAATAGAAAATCATTTATTAAAAAGCTCTATAAATGCACGATTTCTATTAACGCATGATTTGTTATAGCCAATCAAACGACTTCATTATAACCAATCGAACATACGTAAAATAAAACCATCCAATCAAAACATTCCGTTATCCAGGCACACAGTCTAGAACTGTCAGTGTCAAATTACATAAATAGTCATATAATCTCAAACGACATCGACGAATAAAATCTATGTAGACACCGCCAGAAGAATATGATTGACGAAAAAATTTAGTAACCAACTCGAATATTAAACGGCGATTAATGATCTCGACAATTAACGCACTCGCTAATCGCTCGTGCGTTAAACAGTCTCGATCATTAATTGCTCTTTTTAATGTACTTGTTGGTTACATAACTTATACACAAAAAGATTATTCTTGCGTTGCCTTGGTGAACAAAATTGACGATCGATTTATTTTATGTTCAGAATGTCATCCTGTTGAAAATATCACACAAAGAATATAGGGTGCCATTTAAAATTTCAATGATGACGTCATTTCCGAAAGTCATATTAACCTCAAGAGTATCCCAAATAATAGCATTTTTTGTCTATTGACACTTTCCCAAATTTCATTCGTCCAGCTTTATAAACAATAAAAAATAAACGGGAGTACCTATATGGCGTGGGTCACCCGGTATTATATAATCATATAACGCTACTGTCATTCTTGCCAAAGAGCAAATATGTTGCTATCAAATACTCAGCACCAGCGGTCAACGGTTAACAAATTTGAATAACTGCTTTATTATGGGTCTAATGCGGGTCGTATTGGTCTCGTCCCGGGTCCACAAATTAGAAGGGCTAGTCAGTTTGAAACAGCACAACAATCACAATACAAGCACATTGTACGCTGCGCGGTCTATCAGCAATTTAATTAAGTTTGTAGGGTATGAACGTTTGATGGAATTGTTGTTCTGGACTAGTCCTACGTTTCACAATCATGTGAAAAGTTAAAGAATTTATTCATAATGGTTTTGATTGAGATCATGTGTGGTATCATTAGATAGGTATAAGGAAAAAAACAACTTGTGAGTGAATAAAAAACTTTGTTAGTGAATATAAATTGAAAGTCAGGCTTAGATATTGGGGCATTTCACGTGAAGCGGACAACGAAAAAAATGTGAGGTTTTTAAATTCGTTCATAGTCGGCCAAATCGTACGTCTAGAAGATATATATGTGCATACAGAATATTTTTTTAATGTGAGGTTTAGTTGCCGAGTAATGGGCATCTAACGAATTGATGTGAAGAAAATACGTATTTTTGGACGCAATTTTTCAAATTAAACGAAATTAAACGAAATTTTGACATGTTTAATTTTTTATTTTTTATAAAACTGGACGTATGAAATTTGGGAAAGTGTTAATAGACAAAAAATTCCATTATTTAGGATACTCTTGAGGTTAATATGATTTCCGGTTTTTCCGAAAATGACGTCATCATTGAAATTTTAAGTGGCACCCTATATTCTTTGTGTGATATTTTCTATCAGGATGACATTCTGAACTCAAAAATATATCGATCGTCAATTTTTATCATGAATGCAACGCCAAAATAACTTTTTTGTGTACTAACCTTGGTGGCTATGAATTGGTTAAAATAGTCGAAAATTGTCAAATAAACACTAACTAAATCGATTTTGGCCGACATTGCATCACTGGTGCCCTCTAGCGTGACAACAAAAAGTCATTCACACAACAGATTTAACTCCACTGAGAACTGACGTATGAAAAAAACGCCGATGAAAATGTTTACAAATAATACAATTGCGTGATTTAAAACATGTTTAAAACAATTTTTCTTCCTTATTTAAAACATGTCTTTTTTTGTGATTTAAACCATGCTTTTTTCATGTTTTTTTTTGCGAAGTGTTTAAAAACATTGTTTCGTGTTTAAAAACATCATTTTATAAAAAAAAAAATGTTTGTTTTGTTCGAAATAAAAAAAAAAACGTTTTTTACAACAACCCTGGATTTTGCCCATTCGTACAATCGCATGGGTGTAACGATTGCTTTATTTGGAGGTAATTGTAAGCTTGCACGTGTGACTAAGCGTTGGAGATTCCCCCCAAGACCATCACATGGCACCTTTCCGTGAGACGTTGCGTGAAAATGAATTTCTGCATCCGTATTAAAATCTTCTTTGTAAAAAAATAAATTCACAAAGTTAACACTATATCGCCGGGATAAGTGTACGCGCACATTATGCGTTGTATTCTAGTATCACGTCAAATGGCCTTGAGTCCCAGAAAGAGATGGTGCTCGCGCTCAGCAAGCACTTAGTACCCGCACAGTACGTCACGTATGTAGTTACATACACGTATCTCCTAAACTATTTGAGATCCCATTTTAAAACTTTCAGTGTATTATCTACACACTTTAAGCTTTATTATGAGAGTAAAATTATTTTTTTAAAAAGGGGCAAAGTTATTGAAAATTTAATTTAAAAGATTTACTCCTGGTTTTATCCTAGAAAAAATCTGATGTGGCCAGGCACATGACTTTATCATACTATATATAAAATTAATAGTTTAGCTGCATGAGATTCTATTTGATCGAGATCGGCTATGTCTGCATTAAAATAAAAATAGTAGAACTAGACAGATATCTCGATTAAAGCTGCGTTCGGATATTGTACTCCGTTGACACCGGGTACACCGTCCAAATGACACCTACGTGTTATTGGGTGCAAAAAGTGTAACGGGGTTCAATATCCGAACACAGCCTATATTGACAGTAGTATTTTCAAAACATTAGCGTTTGACACTAGCTACTGTCATTACAATAAAAAAATCTGACATATCCTGGCTACTAGTTTTAAAGCAGTACGACCGATCTCGATGAAATAGAATTTGCTCATGCAGCTAAACTATAAATTCTACCAAAAAATGTCATATACATAAATTATAGATAATTTCCTCTCCTTTAATTTATTATTTAACTATTTTGACGACATTACACAAATAGCGGCTCATTTGCAAAATCTTCGAAAAATGCTATGAGTAAACCACCAGTTCCTTTGGACCCTTTTCAACAGAAAGCTTTTCAGCTCTAAGTTTGGTTATGAAACTTCTAAATATGAAGTTTTGTCCCGATACCTTTAGTAGTTTCTCCGGAATCGTCTCCACAAAAACGGGTACACACACACACACATACACACACACACACAGACATTTTTTTGTACCTTGGTCAAAAATGTTCAGGGGACCCAAAAAGACATATTTCCGCTAAAATCTCAAAAAATTTTTTTGGCATGATTACAATACTTTACATACTGCGTATGATAAAGTAAAAAAATTCCAACTACGTATTTGATTTCATAATTAAAAAGATCAACAAATTTTCTATATAAACCACTACTTTTAATATTTTATTGTAAATTTGTTTAATTTGAAAAATTGCTTCCAAAAGATACGTATTTTCTTCACATCAATTCGTTAGATGGCCATAACTTGGCAACTAAACCTCACATTAAAAAAATATTCTGTATGCACATTTATATCTTCTAGATGTATAATTTGGCCGATTATGAACGAATTTAAAAACCTCACTTTTTTTTCGTTGTCCGCTTCACGTGAAATGCCCCTATTGTCAGCTCCAGATTTCATTATGTTGTTAATAATAAACATTTAATAGTGTTTTCGGTCAGATTTCAATTCTATCCCCTAGTATTACAATTTGAAATGCGCGTGGAGGATAAATTACTGAAATCAGGTCTCCTGTCATTTCTTATTTGTCCTTAAACAAATTCGGAACTTTAAGTTTTTTTCAATTCATTGGTTTTGTTACCCACGTTTTCTTCCCCTAAGCGACCGCTAACAAATTTGCACCCCAGGGTTTCTCTATTCGCACTGTATAATGGAGTTTTAAATTTAACCCTAAATCAGGTCTGTCGGTGTTAAATTATAGCAAACTATCCGACAGACATATCGATATTGGCGGTGATTTAGAGGCAGTTATAGTTATTCCGGGGTAATTATATAAAACGGCAATAAATGTACTGATTGGTGCGTAATTTATTAGATTGTAAATCATTTCCTGTCCATAAATCTGCCAAATTTCGTTGAGCCTATGACTCGGCGGATTTAACGGATAAGTTTACTACACCAAACTCATGGGGTGCTTACTTCCCATACGCAGGCGTTGATAGCAAAATTTTAGTTCACCCCCACGCGCTATCTCTGGCTAGCGCCCTGCTATACCGGCCGAATCATATGCTTGATACCTATTGGCTCGTTCAAACCGTCACTGTGGATGTCGCGTGTTGCGTAGTCATGGCGTTAGTAAACCATAAACAACCATTAAGTTCTTTCAATTAACTGTCTAGTGACACTGCTAATTTTTACCACAGACATTTAAACGCATATTTTTCACTTATATATGGGTGATGTATATAACTTTCAAATTTCTGTGGTAATTTTTGTTCTTCACGCGGTTTTCCTGATCTTATGAATTAATTAAAATATAATATGAGAAAAGGCTAGAAGTAGGGAGTCTATTAGCGCCTCCTAGCGGATGGGGGTGAACTAAAAATAGAAGCCACAAAGATTGCCTTGAGTCGACCATCTATATTAGTATATATGTATTTTATCTATGACCAAACTTGTCTAATTATTGACATAAATTTACGTGAATTCTATGACAGCATTTATGTCATCTCCGCGTCATACAAGGATTTAACAATGTCTGGTTTTGCTGTTACGATATAATAAGGGTTTATACGTTATACCAGTTGTCTCCAGGGTGGGGTACATTTAACATCTAGTCAACATCAAGTGTAAAAGTTTATTCAAATCAGAAAATGATGAAACCAATAAAGAACAAAAGGCAGATGTGATTTATTATTTACCTTTATTTATCTTTAAAATGTACCATTAAGATGCGTCATGTTCATGTGGCATAGGAAAATGTCGGGTTACAAGAAATAGTATACAACAGCAAAGCTTTAAAAGTAACCGTATTACTCTGTAAGAGAGGAATTGATTAATTATAAACGTCAGAACGCGAACGCTTTCACAATTTTCATTGCAGACGCTTTTTCAATGCCGATGCAATTTTTACAGCTTATTGGATACCACCGATAATGCTTTAATGTTTAGTCAAACTTTAAGTAAAATTTTGAGGATGCATTGTCTTTATGATATTGGTACCCTACGAAGATTTTTCTTAAATTTCATCACTATGCTGATAGAATAAGATTTTTAAATTAGAAAAAAAAAACACGCGTTACACGAAAAATCCACTTAAGGGGACGGTAAAAGTGGGAGTCAAATATAAAAGAAAATATATTTATTATTAATAATTAAAAACGTACCTCCATCTTAAACTTAGAGAAGTCATTTTAATGGTATACCTATGTACTGGGTTTAACACAAATACATCAGTCACACTAGTATAAGATTCTGGTTTCTTAAAAGAAATGTGATAAATCCAAGCGTAGAACTAAACAAAATATTATAAAATATATATATATATATATATAAAATATTCTCGGTAAACAAAATATTATGTATTGCATGCTACTAGTTGGACAACTTACTTAAAATTAGGATGCAAATTTTATCCTAAGCTGATTACGGCGATCTTGTGTGAATCAATATGAGAAAAATTGTTTTTGACCATTGTAATTATTAATATAACGGGAAACCGTGCTCTTATTGGGTTGTTAGAGCTTGAAATAAAAGTGCCAACTAGTTAGACCCTTTCATTTATTCCAATATTTCGCCAGTAAATTCTGGCTTCTTCAGGGAACTAAAAACAAAAATTACACAATACCTGAACATGGCAGCACTACAATCTAAAAATGGATGAAACATACCAAATAACAGTCTCAACACAAAGTCACAATAATCGACGATAACGGCATTTAACAGACAAATACAGTGTCGAATGTACCAGCGCAAGCGTTCAACCAAGACTGAAGGACTCGACAAGGTGTTTTTTCCTTCCTATACATTCCAAGCTGCACACAACCGGTAATATTCGAATTGTAGCAAATAAATTTAAAAAAAGTAAAATTAACAACTTGAACAAACTGACAAACTTACAAACGACTACATTATATCACAATGATACAACATGAGAAACCAAAACAAATTGAGGACACGAAAATGACAACGTCCATCCTCCTAAAAAATTAATTCACTAATATCAGCTACACCTATGGTGGTACTATTTGCGTCAGTTAAGTTATTGTAATCTAAATTTAGTAAAATACTATAAATATTGCTCAAATTTTTTGTGTCCGATCGCAAGTTCATGGCATCACTCGTCCCTTTTATTCCAATCATCTCAAAAAAGACCCTTTCACGCAGGTTACGCTTTTTAAACAATATTTTAACGTTGTCGAAGTCGATATTGTGGCTTTTATTTATGGCATGC
Source organism: Aphodius sticticus (assembly GCA_963966075.1). Taxonomy (NCBI): domain Eukaryota; kingdom Metazoa; phylum Arthropoda; class Insecta; order Coleoptera; family Scarabaeidae; genus Aphodius; species Aphodius sticticus. Next base: position 29,916,530 of record OZ014511.1, read on the forward strand.
TGAGATAAAGCGCTGGTAAGTTTGTTATCTCTAATGTCGAGCCTATGTTGGCTCATTCTTGTTTTCAACCAATTGAAAGTAGTGGAAAATGTTGATTTTTAATTTAATTTACGGGTAGAAATTGTTTACATACAAACTCATCTTTATGTTATTACCAGAAAATTATGGAAGACATTTAGAAATCGTGTGAAATATATTTCAATGTTACTCGAAAATGTGCTTCCAGCTCCTTCAGCATTAGTTGTTCAGTATGAAATAGTAAAAATAAAAATAGTAAAAATAGTATAATTTGGGCAAATATAGGCTATTTAAATTAAATCTACTGAAGCAATGGTTTAAAAAGATTTTAGTTTTTATGTTGGTTTAATAGATTTTCACGTAAGCTATATGAGGCTACATTTTTATAATCTCAAGGAATAATGAAATTTCGTCCATTTTTTATTAGAATGTTCACTAAGAAATAACTATCATAATAAATATTTCCTTGTAGTGTGGCACAAAGAACAAGAGTGGTATGGATCGCTTTATTAAAAGATCTAAACAAGAATTAATTAAAAATTAAAATAAACAATATATGTACAAGAAAAACATATGTTTGATTTCTGAAACCATATCTTTACAGAAATAATCAAACCCGAGAACGCATGGCATTTTTTGATAAATACTACAGTTAGTTAATTGTTTTCTTATATTTTACCTGTATTTGCGTGTTTGAAATTGTTTTCCTCTTTGTTACTAAATCTGCAGATACATATACAGTCGTTCGGTTATTGCTTTTAAAATTTGCAAAGTTAGATAATATATAATCGGAAAGTAACTTTTGGTTACAAACGTATTCGAACAGTGTAAACCTCGTTAGTTATGAAAAATAAGAGATGTAATAAAACAAACAAGGTCCTTATAAAATAAGCTTTAAGAATATCGAGTCCATTGCAAGTTAAAATTTAATTAAAGAAAGAAATAATTACTCAGTCACGCATCAAATATCGACCGATGGATTGTATCCCTCCTTCCAAGGAGTATAAAGTGAACGATCGCTACATTACTTCAAATTGATTGCGTTACATCTGGAGAGCGTTACGAACCCCCCATATTTTGTAGACTTTACCACTCGGCCGCTCCAAAAATTTAATACTGAGCACGTCCGATCTCCTGGATATTTCGGATAAAAAAGGTAAATCTCGGATGTCAGCTGTCCCACTTCCAGCCTAATGTTAAAATATGCGGGCGCGTTCAAAGGATCACGTCATCGAGCTTGCGACGTCTTCTCCTCGCCCTGTGTATATTTATGCAATAAATAACCGTCGATGTCTCCGTGAAAGAGCGAGCGGAAAAAATCTCGACGAAAGGGTATCATCTTTGTGAATTTACAGTGAACGCAAGGTGTCGCATATATATTGGGAGCGGATTGGGGATGCGGGTCCTGACTGGATAGTTGGGGGGGGGGGGTCGCGGGGGAGATCTTTTCAGGAGGTCGTCCGAGGTGCAGATGCCGCATGGCCCTTCCATATAATATATTCGCCTTAACTTTAACAGATTGAAATTTGAATCTTCCCGTGGAAAATCCAAAATGTTTTGCATGATATTGAATCCGTCCGATTCGGAGATATTTCTAATGCGGGATGGATATCAGGCGACCGGAGAGTTATCACTTCTTGCGTCTTCCAGCGAATGGTAACCAAGACATGGGGTGAATACCGCTATCGGGTATTTAATTAAAATAGCCTGCGTTGTGCACGTGTTTGACATGGGGTTTAGACCGTTAATATTAAAGAAGTTTCGACCGCATATTGGCATGGATACTATTGTATACACGCCCATACAATTTACAAATGTGCAGGGCATTCATTCGTGTTGTATTGGAGTAATACATTTAATGTATACACACAGAAAAGTGATCTCTCGAACGAAGAGAGAATTACTTGGCTGAAGTAGTTGGTAGGTTCGTATATACGCGAGAGATTATTGCCTTCAACCAAGAAATTTTATTTCTTGGAATAATTACTAGATTGAAGAAAGTGGTTACTCTGGTGAAGTAACTAAACAGTCTTCAATGAAGTGTATATTTTTACACCCGGTAAATATTTTTAGCTACTTAATGTAAGAATTTTAAAGATTTGGCACAATACGTTTTCTATTGCTAATTAACAACATAGGTATGTTATATTTACTTACTCGTTCTAAACTGTTGCGTGCGTTACATCAAACTATTCCGTGTTGAAACGTTTATTGTACACTATAAATCACAATACACATCCCCAATAAATCACAAGGCACATCCCCTACGGTTACTTCGTGAGTTGTTGTTTTGCGTACTAGGCTAGGTTCCGTGGCGTCACCACCACGTGCGGGCGCGCGAGCCTTGACAAAATCACGGTGCGTATATTTATTCCAGAGAAAGGAATTACTTGAAAGAAGTGAGACTCACTTCAGTTAAATAATTGGTGGGTTTTTATTCAGTAAACAATACTTACTCATATTAAATGTCTTATATTTTCTTGGATCAAGTAACTACGCACTTGGATGGATTTAATTGGAGAAATTAACATTTTTGGGACGAAAAATTCAATTACTTCTTTCAATACAATATTGGTTCTTATAAAGAAAGAATTTATTTGTTGACAGCATTTATCTGAGAAATTATTTTACTTATATTGAGTATGTGGCATTTCTTGTATATACCTAACTTTCTACATCCAAGTAAATATGCATTTGAATCTAGTAAATAAATTCAAGAAATTATGTTTTCTCGTTCCAAATAATCACTTTTCTGTGTGTATGATTACTGTAGGTGCAGGTAACAGCAGTGAAGGAATTACAACAAAAATCTAAACAATATTAAATGCAATATAGCAAGTAGCAATTGAAAACACATTCAGATAATATATGTCTACTAAGATCCTGCTTGCAAGAAAAAACAAATATTAGTATTACTATTGACCGGAGACAAGCGGGCCACAAAAAGCACCATTTCGCATTTCAGAATAGATATTACTATCATATTGAGGTCCTCGGTGACACTGGATTGATTGTTCAATTCAAATAAAAACTATATCAGTGAATTGTAAACTGCAACTTCATTTTCTTTTAGGGGAATTACCCAACTCTTTTTGCAAATAATGAGTTTGAGCCAATTTTTCTGTCTATGCATCTATCAGAAGTTATTATCTTTGGAAGTTTTTCTTTGGAAGTTAGAACCCCTACCAGAAGCTTTAACATTTAATACATTTATTGATTTGCCATTGCTTGATGATCTAAACGTTGGAGAGCGACAGAACATGCAGTTTTATAATGACGGTTGCCCAGCAACCATTATTGCCAGGGCTGCGGAGTCGGTAAAAAAAATCTCGACTCCGACTCCAGATATTTTTCGTGAACCGACTCCGACCCGACTCCAGAAAAATTGCATACAAAAATATGTTCAAATAATTATTATAATAAAAATCTTACATATGTAAATAATCATAAATTTGACGCCGAGCAATATTAAATTTGCTATGAAAACAAAAGCACTACCAGGAAAAAAGAAACAAATTTAGTCATTTAAATTTATATTCTAGTATTGTATCTGATTGTATTAAACATATCGCTTGTGCATATCCAATTACTCACAAACAAATGCTGAAACCGTAAGCAAAACAGAAGTTTTATTTGTGTCCAGTGTCCAACGAATTTGTGGGTAAACATATTTAAACTGACAATCTAATTGTAAAGAAAAGCGGCCTATAAGATGCAAAAAGGCCTACTGATCGGACCACAAATAAAAAAGTTATGACCGCATAATTATAATATGTAATTTCTTTCTGTAATTTGTTTACCCAACATATCTCTGACATCATTAACTATTTAACTATTTTCTCCAGAGAACATACAAATCGGCACTACTTTGTCCATTTAACCGACTTTCTATCTCTATAATAATAAAAAGAAATCACCCATAAGATATAGTGTATAATACAAAATAAACTTCATTTTAATAAAAATAGAATTAAATGCAAAATACGTTTATAAAATTGTTGTGAGGAACAGAATAGCTCCAACCATGCTCCAAGGATGCCCTGACATAATTTTTAATTATTTTCAAAGCTGACGTCAAAACATTATGGCTGCAACAGGTAATCTGGATAAATGATTATTACTACATTGAACTACGGCCCTACCTTCTCAATCTGTTTTAAAATCTTTCGTTCAAATTACCTTTTTCAAATTTCAGCCGGATTACTTTTGTTAATCGTCTTCACTTTCGTTTGACTAGTGTGTTTTGTAATTTTGTTATTTACATATGTACCTATGTAGGTAGGTACTTTGTCAAAGACCTAATAGAATGTTAAGTTTTATTTGTTTATTGTCTACTGAGGCAACGTCCATCTCGCAAGTTTTCTTTTTCTACAAAAATTAAACGACTCGGAGTCGGAGTCGGTACATTTCTTTCGATTCCGACTCCTCTGAAATTTGTCTGAACTCCGACTCCGACTCCACGACTCCGGTAGAAGTGACCCGATAAATTGGCCTGCCAGATATCCGAATCTTATATCGTCAGCATTTTGTGCTTTTTGCTTTTCCTTAAAACTAAATTTATGAAAAATGTGCAAACGACTGCCGAACATTACAAATGCTTGCACACAAATTGATGCTGAAACACTTGAGCTTGAAGGTCATCATTTGAAGGTCAAATTGCTTAAAATTAGCATTATCGCTAAAAGTAGTCAATTTAACGTCTGTTTTAATATATCTCGAATCAAAATTAAAAAAGTCTAATAAATTGGAAAATTAAGTTAACCTCATTTTAGCCGATTGCGGCACCACCTGCGACAAAACTGGTATCGCCATCTTATTTGGCCATTTACATCCGATAGAATTTACATAAAACACTTTTCTCTTAGAACGACCACGCTGTATACGTGTGGAATTGATTTATTTAGAAGTCGGTTAAAAATACAGAACCAGGTTTTTGCATATTAATTGATTTTCATTCCCTCTTGGTCTGTAACACAGAAAATAAGGCCAGATTGTTGACATTAATAGTTTTTGATTTATATTATTTATTATTGCAAATCTTATACCGAACACTTCTTTCTTAATTTGTTTATTTTTCTATAATTTGTGTTTAACATTAGTGCTTGAATTTTGTCTGAGATACCTAAATAACGGCGAATAACGTTGTAAATTCTTATGCCCAGAAAAAAAATGTTTTTGTGCACTAGTAGAAACAGTTTTCACTTGTAATAGCTATTCAAAATACACCATAATCCATATCTTTTAAAACATTTTTAAACACTTTTTATTGATGTTATTTTTGAGTAGGCCAAAACTAAAATCAACAAATTGTGAACATTCATAACCTTTTAAGAAATGGCCTGCCCTTTTCGGCTATTTTCACTGTTCACTGTTGGATACCATTGATATTATAATATGCAACTGCACTACGCAAACATAGAAATATAAATGGCGAAATAACCACACAATGACAAGTCGTAATACTAAGATATCATTTTCAAAGACATAATATATAATATAAGTGGTCTTACTACTAAATTATCAATTTTGTTTTGACGGTTGTAATTTGCAGAAATCTTATAATTTTGTAGTGCATAAACAGCCGTGGAACATGTGCAGTCAAAGCACTTGACTTGATTAGCAACGTGAATTGTGCCCTAAAACATATGAAATGATTTAACGGTAAAACATCAAAAAAACGGTGTAATACTCCTGAAACATTTCTATATAACAGGTATAACTATCAAAACTATCTGCTCAGGTTTAAACTTGACAGCGAGACAAGTGAAATATCGTAGCCGATTTTTAAAAATTGTTTACAACTTCTTTACATAAAAAAAACATAAATGCTAGTCAATAGACAAGATTCCAAATTTTACTTGATTATCTGACATTTTTGCAGTAAGAGGCTTAGAAGGAAAAAAAAACGACAAACGCGAGAGTTAATTTAAAATATTTAAAACTGCAGAAATCGGGTATCTCTTTACACTTCCCTCACGGATAAGTAGTTTCAGAGTTATGACTTATGAGTTTTCAAACACATGTGTCCATACTATTATTTAGCGTCGGGCAGCGCTGTACTCTAGGCCCGTATTTCTCGAAAACTTGATTTTAGCAGTAAGACCCCTTTTTTCCGAGCGGGTCACCAATACTTATTAATCTTGTTTTTGATTAATTTGATATACTTGAAGCTATATTGTTAATGTAGGATAAAAGTAAGCTTAATTTTCCGTGGAAAGAAACACAAGTTTCCCTTGTCTCCAGCGGAATCATTGCTTAAAGAAAGAATAATCTGACAAAAGCAATTGTAAATAAAAGCAACCTCTAAGATCTCAAAACGGTTTATTTATAGGACCACAAATGAATAAGTTCTAACTTATGACCATATTTTAGAACTGAACTATTTTCTCAACAGATTAAATATATTATTAGCAAAAACATAAAGCTGCTCCAATAACAAAAGTAACTTTAAGTACGGCATTAAGTAAAACTAGTAAAATATATGAATCGTATTGCTATTAAAATTATTGATGAATCACATCTGAAAACGACGAGAAAAATCAAGAAATCAGCCATTTATACTTTTGGTGGAGTCGCCGGGTGATACTTGATTTTTTCTACGTTTCGCTTTATTAAAAGTTACTTATCTTTTTCTGATACCTGTTGATTACATGAACCTTATTTATTAGTAGATTCTCTCAAAATTTCAATACATTCGTTAACTTGTACTTACTAGTTTCATGATTGTGGACAATTTTATGACATTTTTAAAATCCTGTAATTTAATTCCAATCGTGATAAATGTTATGATAAGAAACGACTTAACAACGTTAACATTAGCATCAACTAAAGAAGCGAATGATAATTAATCCAGGTGAGGATAATTTTTGGAAAAAGCACCTCCGCCTGGATTTGAACCAGGACCCCTCCAATTTCCGGTTGACTGCTCTCCCATTTGAGCTACAGAGGTAGTGGAAATTTATAGGTTTTATTTGTCACTTCAGGATTTGCAAGCCGAATTTCGAATTAAACAAACCCGTCGTGACACCTATTGGGGATAGATGGAAGTTTGGTAACTAGGAATCGCTAAATGTTTATTGCTAAAAGCTCATACAGATGAATAAATTCAAGGGAAAATGGTTAATTACGTAAACTCGTCAGTAATGTAGAATCAACTAAAGAAGCGAATGATAATTAATCCAGGTGAGGATAATTTTTGGAAAAAGCACCTCCGCCTGGATTTGAACCAGGACCCCTCCAATTTCCGGTTGACTGCTCTCCCATTTGAGCTACAGAGGTAGTGGAAATTTATAGGTTTTATTTGTCACTTCAGGATTTGCAAGCCGAATTTCGAATTAAACAAACCCGTCGTGACACCTATTGGGGATAGATGGAAGTTTGGTAACTAGGAATCGCTAAATGTTTATTGCTAAAAGCTCATACAGATGAATAAATTCAAGGGAAAATGGTTAATTACGTAAACTCGTCAGTAATGTAGAATCAACTAAAGAAGCGAATGATAATTAATCCAGGTGAGGATAATTTTTGGAAAAAGCACCTTTTTTGCAGCTTTTTCCAAAAATTATCCTCACCTGGATTAATTATCATTCGCTTCTTTAGTTGATTCTACATTACTGACGAGTTTACGTAATTAACCATTTTCCCTTGAAGTTAACATTAGCATAAAGAAAAATTAGTAATTATGAATCTTATAGCTATTAAAATTATTTATGAGCCACATCTAAAAGCGACTAGAAAAGGCAATAAACTGCTATTTACACATTTGGTGGACTCGCCGGTCGACGCCACTCAAAGATTTGTTTCTTAACGCTTGACTTTATTATAGGTTTCATATCGTATTCTGATATACTACCTATCTGTCTGGTATAGATATAATACTAACAATTCAATTGCATTTTCTCTCAAAGTTTCCATACATATGATACCTAATAGCAGTTTCTCTAACTTTGCGATTGCAGGCAATTTCTAATGCATTCATCAACTGTGCTGGAGTATATCTTAATTTAAGTCCTGATAAATGTTATGTAAAATAATAAAACTCATCGTGTTAATCATTTTCAAATATTTCACGCCAGTTCTCTATGTGCGAATACAAATGTCAACAAACAAAATGAAACAAACAAACCGTCGCTTTTATTTTGCAAAACAGACCGCCGCGACATTTGGCGCTGCCAACCCGTCCGACATCACAATAAACGTTTGCGCCCAGTTTTAAAATTAATCTTTCGCATTCGCGGACATATTTCAGCAATCAGTGGCGCACGTCACGTCACCTGCGACGCTTACACACACGAGCTTGTCGCTACCGGATTTATACATGCACGCTGATGCGTTAATGGCGAATAATGCATTAACCGGCTTCGTTTCGCTCAGTTTGATTAATGCTCTAAACTGAAACTACACACCACCGTGCGCTGCAGTTCGTAAATCGTGCGGTTAGAGATCTGAGCGCTCCCACATGACGGTAGCTCGAGTCGCAAGGATATGTTGCCCGTTGCTGGCAGTTTACACAACATGGCGCTTGTTTTGAAGGACCAAAGGGATCTGCCCGAGATTAAATATCTTGTAAAATAGCAGAGGGATGCACGGAGTTTGCAAACTTTCGGGGAAACACATTTGTAAATGATCCTCAGGTTTACAAACTTCTTAATTTTAAACACGTCGGGGTTTGTCGGTGGAGAAATTAGGTACTATGTTTCAAACCACACGACATCACTGCTTACGACAACCACCGTAGGCCCTTCCAGTGTTTTAGTAAAGAATGCTTTAATAAATCTTTTACAGTTAAAACTTGCAGCATAATTAGACAGAACTTACAAGGTAAGTTTCGGGAATATTATTACAGACAAGGTAGGTTCTCTTATTGCTGCCATGGATTGAAATATTATTATATAAGCAGTTTTAGTATGTATTAGGCAAAGAAAGGAAATAATAACTTAGTGAGTACAACATTAGAACTCACGGCCTAGATCTGCTACACTCAACCTCAGGGGCGCAGTATACAATTTAGGTCTAGATATTAGACTCAGTTACTAGTATTATAGATATTATTCAATTTTTATGTATTTTATGTATATTTTTTTATTCTTTATTTTTTATTAAGTTTTTGCTCCAACATAATTTTTACCATGTTGTGTGAATATACATAGGGTTGCCTGTTAGTTTTTTTTTGTTTTTGGTTTGTTTGTCGGGTGCCGGGCGAAATAATAAGTAATATTTAACATTTGAGCCCGAATTCGTATTCACAACAGGAAAATGTATCGCAAATGCCTATTCACCTTCCATTTATAAAATACAAGTTATCTAAATTATTTTCAATAGTAATAATTGTATTGAACAACGATGCTTATGGTTTTATACCGTAGGAGCAAAGCTTACTTTTAAGATTTCAAGCATCTTTGATTGTCATTTGGACACATAATTTTGTTAGTGCAATGGATTGTTTTGAACATATTTGCTGGCACAAAAACATGTTTGCTGTATTGTTTACGTGGAATATAGGTACACTACAGATACAAAAACAAATATTTTGTTACATAACATATGTTAATCTGCTTTCTACGTAGTTCTTGCGCAGTATGGTACAAGCAAACAATTTAAAACTGTCAATTCCAAAAACTGTTTGTGTAATTATACAATGTGAATTATGGTGTGTGGTTAAACTTCCATATCTATTATTATTTATTGGAATTCTCTGATACATCTCATTAAATACATTAAACCTAGATAATATAATTTAGATACAACATATAAATACTAAAATTACACTAATAGATTTTGACAAGTAATGAGGATCATCAGGGCAAATTGGTAGTACCGAGCTTCGCTGAAGCCTAGGGTACTCCCTTTGCGGGTATCACCACAGCTCAACCCAATTTTGAAAAACAACGCCATTTATGCTTTGCAACACAAGTTTGCAAAGCAAAGGAAAACTGTGGAAACCCCGTACAGCGTTGTGTACAGGTCAGTAAAAACACATGCAGATATTTATTAATAGACATATACAAAGGAAGGTAAAGATGAAAAGTAGTACGATAGCAGTAAATTTAGGATGCTTTATGATAAAACTCTCCTCAAAATATTCGCGCTTCCCAAAACCGCAATTTCCTGAATTTCCCAGGGCGAAATTTTGCACGGTAACTCCTTGACATGTTTACTATAATTTAGAGTAACTGCTCCCAATGAACCTACAATCACCGGAATAATGTTTACTTTCATTCCCCACATACGTCCAACTTCTATTGAGAGATCCTTATATTTAAGTTGTTTTTCAAGCTCCTTCCTTACAACATTCGCATCAGCAGGTACCGAGATTTCTATGAACGTGCATACCTTCCTCTCGAAATCCTTTACCACGATATCTGGCTTATTAGCATCAAGCATTCTATCAGTGACAATAGGCATGTTCCATAATATGGTAATATGATCATTACTCACAACAGGAGATGGAACGTGGTCATACCACCGAGACACATCCATTGCTAAACCTAATAGTTGGGAACACAAGTTGTAATGTATATATATTCCCACCCTATCATGCCTAGCAATGTAATGCGACTCAGCTAAGACTGGACAAGCCGCTAACAAATGATAGACATGTTCCGGAGCCTGATGACACAGTCTACAACTCCCATCATGAGCAACTTTCATAATCTTCTGTTCATGATATCTGGTACGTATTGCCTGATCTTGCGCCGCTATGATAGAGGATTCCGTTTCAGCCTTAATGTTTCCATGACAAAGCCAAGATAACGATCCTGACTTTGAAATACCATCACCCTCCACAATTCTTAAAAATTGGCCATGCATTGGCTTGCTAACATAATCCTCTCTCATTTTCTGATTCATTTTTAACTTTATCTGTCGCTTTAAACTCTCCACTGAAATTTTATTTTCATAATTACCGAGTTCTTCCACCTGAAATTTTTCTAAAATTAGTTTATGTTTACTAATTATTGACTTACCAGAAGTATCCCTAATTAATTGTTTAATAACTTTATCCTCCTTGTTGGCCTTTATAAAATTTCCTAAATTTAACATTTCCAAATCATAAATATTTTCCAATTGCTGCAAGCCACGACCTCCATCTAAACGGTGCAGGTATAGTCTGCAGACATCAGACCTTGGATGAAACATAAAATTTAGTGTTAACTGTTTTCTAGTTTTAATGTCCAAATCGCGTATTTCCTTCTTAGTCCAGTTTAAAACTCCAACACTATATCGAAATATTGGAATAGCATATGCATTGATCGCTTGCATTTTATATTTTCCATTTAATCCAGATTTTAGAATTTTTCTGACTCGCTTAATGTATTCGCCTATAACCTTCGCCTTCATCCCTTCATCATCTATACCAAAGGCTTCATCCATTCCCAGATACTTATATCTAGTATTATCTGTTAATTCATTAATACTAGTATGATCATTCAGGCATATGTCAGCGGTTCTCTCAATTTTGCCTTTGACAATACTAATTTTGGCACACTTCTCTAGACCAAACTGCATCCCAATATCGTCAGAGAATTGTTTAACTATACTGAGGCTCCTCTTCAACTGCTCATCATTTTTGGCATAAAGTTTCAAATCATCCATATATAATGAATGACCAATTAACTTTTCGCCAGGTAATAACTGAACACCAACTTTGTCCTCATTCAATTCACTGGACAATGCAAACAGGCCTATGCAAAAGAGCAAGGGTGATAAACTATCACCTTGAAATATGCCACAATTAATATTAATCGGCTCTGAGAAAACACACGACTCTCGTCCCCGCAAGCATAGTTTAGTAGACCATAAGGACATACATGAGTTTACCAGAAAAATAATTTTTTGGTTTACCCCATATATCTCCAAGGCTTTTACAATCCATTCATGCGGGATACTATCATACGCCTTCTTATAGTCAATCCAGGCCATGGATAGGTTTCCTCGAGTCTTCTTGATCTTTTCAACAATCTTCTTGTTAATTATTAACAGTTCTTTTGAACCATAACTGTCCTTTAAAATGCCTTTCTGCTCAGAGGGCAATACATTATTTTCTTTAAGATGTTCATAAATCTTGGTACCTAAAATTTTAGTTAATAATTTATAACAACAATTTAAACAAGTAATTGGCCTATATTGGGATACTTCCATTGTATTCTCCGTTTTGGGAATCAAAACAGTTACACCTTCCGTCAGCCACGACGGTATCATTTCCGGATTATTAACCATATTGTTAAAACATTTTACTAAATGTTCATGCAATATGGTTATCCTTTTAAGCCAAAAATTAGGAATTTTATCTGGTCCAGGAGCTTTCCAAAGTCCCAAACTTTTGCAAGCATTTTGGAAGTCATCTTTGGAGAGAAGTACATCTTCCATAGCTGGATAATGCATATTCCGCCTCTCCTCGCGTTTAATCCATTCCGCATCAGAATTGTACTTGCCAGATTGCCCCCAAATGCCTGTCCAAAAATTGGTAACATCCTGCATGTTTGGAAAATTCTGGATACAGATGTTCTCCTTGCCAAGACCCCTATAAAATTTTTTAGGATTTTCTTCAAAATTTTTGTTATCATTGTAAGTCCGAATTCTTTTTTCAATTCTTCTGATACGTTGGGCCCTAGCTTGAATTTTCTGTTTTAACTCCTCTTCAATAATTACTATATCCTTCTCTTCGCCTAAAACACTGTATTTTAGTATTATGTTTTGCCGTAACCGTTGTAACCTCTCTGTTAAATGAATAGATCTTCTAATTTCAGAAATCCTGGAAACGTCCTTTCTCCAATTAGCAATATTATTTTGGAGTCTACGCTTCCAACGGTTTTCCCGGATTCGATTATTGTGTATTGATGTAAATTTTGGATTCACCATCTTAGTAATAACATATGCGGATGCGTACAACAAATTATTTATTTCAATAATGGACAATTCTGGCCTATTCCTCAGAAATACTTCCAGATCAGAATTAGCCTGCGCAATCAACTCCCTAACCCTGTTAGTCTCCCGTATAAAAGGCAATCCAACCCTGCTATGAAAATTTCCTGAAGTAAGCAATTCTTGTTGTACCAATATTAAAAACTGACTTTGTTGTACTGCATTATCATCATTATTACCCAGATTTGGCATTCCATTTACCTCAATATCTACAATAATAGACACCTCATCATTGCGGCTATTCTGTTCTAATTCTACCACTTCATCCAAAATGTTTCCTTGTTCTACTTCAACTACTTCATCATTTTCAAGATTTAGAAAAATCTCTACCTCCCTTCTTATAGAATCTATCTCTATATTGGATAACTTATTACTATTTAGAATGCACCGTCTCTGGGATGCCAAAGTATTAGCAGTCAACTCCATTCTTTTATCTGGGTTTCTTTCTCGCCATATTCTAAAGCATTCCCGTTGATTAGCACATCCAAACTTTAACAATGAACAAAAGTGACACCAAATCACCTCCTTATATTCATTTATGGACCATTTATTACGCATTCTTCTTGAATTATTATTATTATTATTATTATTATTATTATTATTATTATTATTATTATTATTCAAATTGGATGTATTTACATTGACGGCAATCCAAACGGCTGGCTTTATCATTTTGGTAATGAGAAAACGAGAGACAAAATGATAGATACAAAACTGTGTGCTATTTGATTGTCTTTTGGACACATAATTTTGTTAGTGCAATGGATTGTTTTGAATATATTTGCTGGCACAAAAACGTGTTTGCTGTATTGTTTACGTGGAATATAGGTGCACTATAGATACAAAAACAAATACTTTGTTGCACAACACATGTTAATCTGCTTTCTGCGTAGTTCCTGCGCAGTATGGTACAAGCAAACAATTTAAAACTGTCAATTCCAAAAACTGTTTGTGTAATTATATAATGTGAATTATGGTGTGTAGTTAAACTTCCATATCTATTATTATTATTATTATTATTATTCAAATTGGATGTATTTACATTGACGGCAATCCAAACGGCTGGCTTTATCATTTTGTACTTGTTATCATTTTGGTAATGAGAAAACGAGAGACAAAATGATAGATACAAAACTGTGTGCTATTTGATTGTCTTTTGGACACATAATTTTGTTAGTGCAATGGATTGTTTTGAATATATTTGCTGGCACAAAAACGTGTTTGCTGTATTGTTTACGTGGAATATAGGTGCACTATAGATACAAAAACAAATACTTTGTTGCACAACACATGTTAATCTGCTTTCTGCGTAGTTCCTGCGCAGTATGGTACAAGCAAACAATTTAAAACTGTCAATTCCAAAAACTGTTTGTGTAATTATATAATGTGAATTATGGTGTGTAGTTAAACTTCCATATCTATTATTATTATTATTATTATTATTCAAATTGGATGTATTTACATTGACGGCAATCCAAACAGCCGGCTTTATCATTTTGGTAATGAGAAAACGAGAGACAAAATGATAGATACAAAACTGTGTGCTATTTGACTGTCTTTTGGACACATAATTTTGTTAGTGCAATGGATTGTTTTGAATATATGTGCTGGCACAAAAACGTGTTTGCTGTATTGTTTACGTGGAATATAGGTACACTATAGATACAAAAACAAATACTTTGTTGCACAACACATGTTAATCTGCTTTCTGCGTAGTTCCTGCGCAGTATGGTACAAGCAAACAATTTAAAACTGTCAATTCCAAAAACTGTTTGTGTAATTATATAATGTGAATTATGGTGTGTAGTTAAACTTCCATATCTATTATTATTATTATTATTATTATTATTATTATTATTCAAATTGGATGTATTTACATTGACGGCAATCCAAACGGCCGGCTTTATCATTTTGGTAATGAGAAAACGAGAGACAGAATGATAGATACAAAACTGTGTGCTATTATCAGGTGATGCTCGTGGAAAAATCAATTCATAGGTAAGGTAAATGTATATTTATGTTGTGCTAATGACTATGGCAACTCTTTTTAAACAAATATTTCCTTCTAAAGATATCTGACTATTTATTTTTAAAGAAAATTGATAATACTTACGTAATTTATATAATAAGTTCATTTCATACGTATCTATGACTATATAATCCCCATCATTATACAACGCTAGGGATGCCAGTTATGTAACAGTTTGCCTCGCCATCATTGACAAATACATTTAAAATATTTGATATAAAATGGAATTTATGAGTCGTAGATAAGCGAGCGAGTCGTGCGAGTCGTATTCGACTCGCACACAACGGATATAAATCGCTCGCATGTTTACACGCTCGCCTACGGCTCGCGTATAAACCTTATGCTCGCGATTTATATCCTTAGTTATGTGCTCGTCAAATAACATACTATTATAAGTTTAACGATTGCCCCTATTTCCGACACTAAGCGTATATTTTGATCCGAAATCCGACACCTCAGTGAACCTAATTCAGACAGTGATCCTAAATCAGACACTTGTGGTACATTATTCCGACAAGTATAACCATTCAAGTAAATAATAAGCGTTTTAAATATTGTTAAGTAAGATTTATTATTAAGAAATGTTAAACGTTTATGTTTTACCATTTTTAATGAAACACAGTATAAAATAAGTCCTTAGTCTTGTTCAGTCTTCCCTCTCTACCTCATCTGTATTTTAATGTTTCTTGCTTCTAGAATTTTTAGTATTCTCTTTTTCTTGGCATACCTTTTTATACTTTCCTTTTTCCCTTCCTTTCTTATATCTCTAGAATGATTTGTTTTGTGCTTCCTTCTATCTTATTAACAAATATTCTCTCTAAGCATTAGAGATAGTGTTACAGAAGAACAGTTTCTTTTTACTTAATTTGGGTTTTTCAGGCCAGAATAATGATTTTCTTAATGGAAGGTGGCATGAGTTCAACTGTTATCTCCAAATGTGGTGTATTAATGCCTAAATCGCTACTCTCTGCTGCTAGTGTTGCATCATTTTCTCTTATTTCATCATCTCTTATGATGCCTGTCGATATTTATGCCGGAATTAGGCACTATTGATGTTCGTAATCCCGACAACCTGTAATAATTAGGGGTTTTTGATGTTCGTAATCCCGAAACTCGTGTCGGCATTTGGACAAAATACGTACAAATAATTGTAATATAGCAAACGATGTAAAATATGTTATTTTCTTGTGTAAAGACAACAATAGAGCTATATCTATTATTTCTGACCAAGTACACAATTCCGACACACATATCTGATTTACGGACGTGCTATATTTACATGTACCTAATTCCATCACCCCTAAATTTGTAAACAATAGTGGTTAAAAGAGTAGTACACCGTCTTATTATGAAAATATAAAGCATTTTTAGTCAGTCTAAATAGATATTACAAGAATTTGCTTAATTACTGTTATCTTGTAGCGATGTAAAAAGAAGTCGAATTGCAGTTACCTTATAAGGAAAAGTTAACTTTTAGCATAACACTTAATTATCAAGATCACTCAAACTTCTTTATATCTTATTAAACAGTTATATTCTGACCGTTAAAACATTGTTAGAATAAGAAACGATTGTGGGTTGATAAGTGTAATGTCAAACCAACAAACCGGATATCCTAAAATAAAGTTCAATGTTGTACATTTCGTATTTTATCCAACTAAACAGAAATATGTCGGAATTTAGGACAATGTCTGGATTTGGGACGTTTACCTTAATGACCTGAAGAAAATAAGATAACTCTGAAAAAAATTGTATTATTTATGATTACCAATTCTGTATCTAAAATAATATCTTAATCACAATAATATGTATTAAGTAATCGTTAACAAGACATTTTTTTTTTCAAATCATATCTCTGTATTTTAGTTTATTTCTGTTTAAGTACCTATTTTGTTATGTATGTAGTAGGTATTATCATATTTTGTTATATTCTGGTTAAATAAATATTAGTAAGATAATATGTATTAATATTTTATACTGCTGAATTATATTGAATTTGTATGCAAACTAGCAAACCGTTTTGTCAATTGATGTAGTTTAACATGTATAAGATAAGATGTCCGTAAGATGTCGCTGCTACACCATATAGTAAAATCACGAAAGATGGACCTAATGGACGAATTGGAAATACACAGACACATAGAAATAAGCCCGAACGATATCAGTGTTTCAACGATAACAGAATGTTTCTAAAGTTCATGAATACCCCATCTGGCATCCGGCAGAGCCATCTACCTCAGTAATACTGCATCACTCTGTCCGACCTTGATAATATAATTAGGTGATTCTTCGTTTTATTAAATTTACCATATTGCTGTGACACATCACATGATAGTTCGAAGATTTGACAGGCAGTATACCGCAGGATTAGGCTTGAAAGACGAAACGATGAGAAGACTTAACCGTTGTGATTTGACGGGTTTAGTTTAGAAATTGTAATTTCTATTATTGATTTATCTTCTATCTTTATGGGGATTGCACTCAAGGCGGGAAATTTCTGAAACCGGTATGCAAGATCACTAGTAAAATATATCATAAGATCTTAAGTTTTTTATTATATTTGACCAAACTGATGATTGATGAATATGGAGACATTCATTGCCAGTCTTCATCTGAACATCCTAAAATCTTACGTTATCGGGGGGAAACGCTTCATAAACGTCCCTTTTTGTCAATATTTACTGTATCGTGGAAACATCAGCCTATCTGTACATGTACACATCGGTTACTGCCCCTACTGTCTATGATCGTGCAGTACATGACATAGGCGAGACTGGTTTGGCGCAAACATCGCCGTCCAAGCGTGAATTGAAATCGATGCCGCGCTAAACAGGTAAAGGTGTGCCCGGACGAGTAAAGGGTGTACATCACCGATCGAGCGTGTGAAATTGTCGGATGAGAGTTACGATTGTATCCACCGGGCCGGTCCTCGTACCCGCTTCAAAGTGGTATAGGGGCGCGCAGGATGCTCGTTCGAAACTGGTTGATTGAGTGGTCGATGCTTTTTTCCAAATCGATTCGTGCAAACCGGGATGATGATTTAATAACTTTCAATTGAATTCTGTTCGGGCATCCAAACATATGCGGCGATTTTGATAGACACAAAAGGTTTAGAATTCAATCCGTCATTTACCCGACAACGGGTATTGAGGAGCACGATACGGTTTTCATTTCGATCCGCGTAGGTTGTTTAAATTTGTGTTTTTGAAAGAATTGAAAGAGTAATTTGTTTTTTAGGAATATAGTCGGGATTGCACACAATAATTATGAATGTACGATATAACATAGAAACGCATTCTGCTCACCATAGTGTGATAAGCCGATATTTCGCGCGTGGGTTTGGATGGAGATTTGAATTCAAACGTTGGCATGTTTTGTGTTAGGTTGGTATTAGCGGCGAACTGAAATGGCCATATTCTCACACGAGGGGTTCAACCAAAGGTTTAAGCAAACGATGCTTCCTTCTTATTTTAGCCATCATGAAGTAAAGACGGGTAGTAAGAGCGGCAGCTCTGGTAAACTGTGTGTTGTATCGTGCTTCTCCAACCCGTTTTAATACGTAAGTTGTCTAGTAGACTTTTATCGATTTATATTGTCGACCATCTCTGCCAAAAGAATATTATCATTGTTTTAGAATTAACATTCATATTTTCATGTAAGCAGTTCTGCATTGTTGTATATATTTTTGTTAATAGATTTTAATATGGTTATTGGGCATTTTCATTTTAGCTAAAATGTGACCTATCGGTACTGTGGGGAAGACTTTAGTTTCCAAATGTGTGCCTGGATATGAAAAGGGACCAGTTGACCGAAAGTGAGTTATGAGTGTTTTTAGATAGAATAAGTTATGGCAAAGGTACTCCAACATTTTAAGCCGATTACCATAAACAGAAATTGAAAAAAAAAATATTTAAGTTGCTGGTGCAAAAATTAAACTTTTGCGCTATGACGCTTCAAACTTTTGCAAAGTTTAAAAGTTAATAACTTCCCGCATATTTGGAAGTTACGCTGACTCCAACATTTTTGGAACAATTTCGATATTAGTTTCAAGATTTTTAGTAGAATTTATTATTTCATTAGTCCGTTTGGGTTTTATAGGTTTTTTAAACTATAGCGGCATTGGCCTGGGCCTACAATCTGTATAGTGTAAGCTACGTATCTTCATCTCTCGAGTCTTAAGAAGACTTAAGCATTCTCGTAAGGGGTTTATGGGGTCCTCTGATTCCAAATCTTATTTATTTTTAGATTTTTAGAATTCAAAATGGCGGATCTAATATGGCGACCAAACATGTAATTAAGTGTCGGATTTATACAAAAATTAAATTATGTGATATATGAAGGTTAAGTATTCCAAATCTGTTGTCAGATGTATAAAATTAAAAATGGCGGATCCAATATGGCGACTAAACATGTAATTAACTGTCGGATTCAGAAGAAAACAAATATCTGATGTTAGATGTTTATAATTCAAAATGGCACCGAGTGCAATCTGGCAACCATAATAAATTAACGTGAATTTGCAACTTTTTTCATCCTATTTCCTGTTACATACTTATGCAGCTGTCTGATTTCAACACTAAAAATCCAAATTTGCGAGTTCAAATAAATCAGATAGTATCAAATTATTTTAAACGTTTAATGATAAGAAATAAACATAACTAGGGACACAAAACATGGAAATACAATCATAATAAATTTATATAAAAAGTGAATTTTTTAAAAACTACGCTTTATAAACAAAATTACAATTTTTAGAATTTTCTTCAAATTTTCCACTTTTTTATTCATTTTATTTTTTTCGAGCATTGTCGCCGGAAATCTGTCAACATACAAAATTTCAACACGATTGAAATTTAAAATTTTTTTCAAAATTTTAAATAATTTTCCAATTTTTTTTTATTGGTTCGTCTCATTGTCATCGGAAATCCGTCCACAGGCAAAATTTCAACTCAATTGGTCAAATTTTCCAAATTTTGAAATTTTTTTTCAAATTTGGTAAAGTTTCCATATTTTTTTTATTGCTTCTTGTATTGTCACCGGAAATTTGTCAAGATGCAAAATTTTAACTTGATTGGACACTGGGAAGTAGAAATAATATCGATTACAAGATTTGTACATAACAAACAGACAAACAATCAAATAGACAAACAAACATAAAGTGAAGTTAATATAAGCGTAGTAATTGTCCCGGAATATTATATAACTTTGTAATTATATTTTATACAAACAAGTTTATAAACTGCTATCATACGGACATTTGTTTCTGCCACTGTATGCGGCAACACCGTAATGCGCTAGAGCGTAGCGTGATATCGACAACTGGTCCCTTTTTCGTTCGCAATAAAAACGCATTTTTTCATGCTTTTCCAACCGCAGACGGGTTTCAGACGAACACATCTGATAAGAAACACAATAAAGAGAGTAATTAGCCAATAAAACAAAAATGTGTATTTTGAACCAGTTTAACTTTATTTGCGATTATCTGCGTAACTAGAAACAGACAACTGGTCCCTTTTCACATCCACGCACACAAATAGTAATTAATAATTAGCATGAGTTCAAACTTCTCTAACAAAGTCTTAGAGAAATAACTCACGATTTGAAGCCTCCGTAAGAGAGAGAGATAAAATTAATTCACGCTACCGTAAGATCAGATTGTTTAGAGTTGATTAAAGTATAATAATAAATATTGAGAAGAGGTCTCCGCCCCATTACAATAGGATAGAGAACGTAAATGCCGGTCGAAAAGTTTTATTCATGCCACACACAGCGTTTACAGGAAATGGAGACGACACAAAGTCATAGGATTCACATTAGCAAACATCTCCTGTCACTTTGCAACTTTCTAAAAAAAACAAAACGCGGTACTGCCTGTTGTTGAATCAAACTTGCAAACACGCCGTCAAAACTTTGGCATTTCTCTATCCCCTAATGTGCAGAATGTTGATGTTGATTTGATGTCCTTTCCTTTATTTTGAATAGGCCTATTTTATATTTTAGTTTTTGTTTTGATTTAAGTAATATTCAGTTAGCTCTGAGAACCGACCAAAACCGTTCGCGAAACGTCAGGATTTACGAATCTTTTCTATATATATTTGATAGTGGAGTTCAGGCATTGAGGAATATTAGCACTAGGTTTTCCCTTTGTTTTTCGTATTATTTATTTGATTCCACAGCCTGCAGTACGGATGAGGTATTATTTGAGCTAAAGACGCTTTCAGGAGCATCTGTAAGGGCAACTGTAACAATAAGAGCCAGCTAAAATTAAAAAAAGTAAGTAAAAACAGGAATTCAACTCCATTTGTGGTGTTTTGTTTTTATTTTTGTTATTTATTATTTGATTGTTACTCTGAATTTAGTTAGAACTTTTCCTCCCATTTGTATGAATCCCAATCTTTCTTGTAGATTTTTTAGTAGCGGACTGATCACATCCCTTTGTTACTCCAATGAGGAGCATACTTCTTTCTATTCCCTGGCTAAGATTGATAGTTCTCGCCAGCTTTTTCTACCCGTCTATTTAGTTGTTTCTTCCTCATGGTATCGATGCGTATCTGGCTTTGCTTGGTTCTTCTCTACAAGTATTAATTTGAATTGTCGTTGATCCAAAAATCGATCACAATCTGACGGAAACATTAGTTTTACGAAAGGTGGTAAAAATGGAATGTAATTGTAATTGTTCACGAGGACAGTAAGTGGGTGAAAACATTATGTTATCCAATATGTCCACATCATACTTCCATATAAAACACAATCAAATAATAAAACCAAATATTCTTTAAAAATAACAACAAAAAAATACTACATTACTTTATTAAATATGCAAAAATTATACTATGCTGTGGTAATATCACATAAAAATAAAATTTAGGTGCATTTTCAAAAACTACTATGTAAACCCAAATTTCGCTACTGGACGTAGTAGGTCGGAAAAAAATTAAAATAATAAATCTTACCGAAATGTTGAAAACATTTGTAGGTTAAGTTAGGTGGCACAATTTCATCCTACACAGATAGAAAACTTTACTTTAGAATACTTCCATATAAAACACAATCAAATAATAAAACCAAATATTCTTTAAAAATAACAAAAAAAAAATACTACATTACTTTATTAAATATGCAAAAATTATACTATGCTGTGGTAATATCACATAAAAATAAAATTTAGGTGCATTTTCAAAAACTACTATGTAAACCCAAATTTCGCTACTGGACGTAGTAGGTCGGAAAAAAATTAAAATAATAAATCTTACCGAAATGTTGAAAACATTTGTAGGTTAAGTTAGGTGGCACAATTTCATCCTACACAGATAGAAAACTTTGTTTAATTCAAATAAATATGTATTCACTCAAAGAAATTTTATGTTTCAATAGAGGCACAGAAATATTTATTTGTTGATAAAAACGCATGTGTTTGAAATATTTGCTTGGTAAAAAGAGCATTTATTTGTGTCAAACAACTTATGTTTTCAGTTAAAATTTACGATTTGTATATTATAACGAACTAGATTTATTTACTTCAAATAAGTTTTCTAATTCCTTTTGGGATGTCGGACATCCTCGACCAGTGGTTGGTTTCCCCAGACCTACATACATGTCATGGTTAGGGTAGCAAAGTGTACGCTGATTCGGAATCGGAACTTGAACTTGTATGCACTGTGCTCTATACTGCCGATCACACGGCCTTTTTAACAATTTAGCCAGACGCATGACATCAATTGAGCGATAGGCTTTCACCAATCTACTATTTATACTCAGGATAAGGCTAAACTGCGAGGAGAGTGTTTACAGCGCCATCTAACAATACAGTAGGATGAGGTATTCACACTAAAAATATATTCATTTGAATCAAAATATGATTCATTTGGCGGAAGTAAACCTATTTTTAAGCCAAAGCTAAAATATATCTTTGAAGGAAATAAATCTCTTCTTGTATAAAAGTATTATTACTTGAATCAAACTTAGATTTCTTTGGTGTAAAGAAACGTCTATATCTCAAGACCAAATAACACACCAATAGTTTTTTCAAAAACTGAATATGCGTTTTCTTAAACAAAATTACCGTTGAAATATAACAACTTTTTTGTTCCGTAATATCGCTATTTTATTTTTTTTTATTTTTTTTTATATTGGTATTTATCAATTTAGAGCGAGAATTGTTCCTACATATTTTATGCATTGGTAGCAGATATGGCGCCCCACGCAATTTTGGTTTGCACACACAGAAAAAAAATAATTTATCCGATTTTTTTAAACAAAGCAGACAATTAGTGGTTTAATTAGCACAAAAATATCCACCCTTCAAATGGCATTTAAAAAATATAATTCAGAAATCGCTTGAAATCATATCTAATGAAAACAAGACTTCCATACATTTCAAGAATTCTTTAATAAATGACTCAATTTAGTGAATAATTGACTGCTTATATAGTATTAGCACAGCCCTCATTGATGATATGACATGATGATTAAGATATAGTCCTTATATAATCCCTTAACTGTTTTAATTAGTTAAACGTTTGCCTATAGCTATTCGCTGAAGTAACCTCACTTCAAGTTCATTCAGTTTACAGTTAAGTTTCCACAATTAAACCTTCCAAGGGCGAATTAATTACTTATTATTTAATTAATTTATAGGCAAATTAGTCTGCTACAATATTAACAAATATATATGTAAAGTGTTACAGTAAGAACTGTATACAATATAAAGACAACACTACAAAAATAAAGTTATATACAGGGTGTCTCACGGAACTGGTACATTAGAAGTTTCTCATGTTCTGCTATTTCTGGAAACTTGAAATTTTGGAACTAGAATTTACTCGATCTGAGCTCTTCAGCCAAAATATTCTCAAGTTAACTGTCACGTCCGGTCACCGGAAGTCGGTATCAACTTTGTTATTTTAAATGGAATGATATAATTTTTATTTTATTTTTGGTTTCTACGTATCAAAACATATCATTTTTGATAATGTTTCCCTATACCTAAATATCACCATTTTTTAGTTTTTTTGATTTTACTATTTCTTTGGTGATTTTCCCGGTTACGTTTAAAATTGAATATCTCGGTTATTATTGAAACTAGAAGTTTCATGATTGGTGGTCCAAAACCAGAAACATAACCAAATAAGACGATGTTTAGTTCATCATGATATCTTATACAGGCTGTTCAAAATTTCCAACACAATAATTGAATTTTTAAACGTAAAAAACTCTTTTTTTCAAATGGAACACCCTGTATACCGATACGCCATTCGATAGGAAATCGTATTCCCTATCGATCAATATTATAGGATTCCCTATATCTATCTTTAATAGTTTTTGAGATATTGTCAGTATAAAAGAATGCAAACTGAATACAAAACGATTTATTCTTTATTTATAGGAATGTAACAACTTTGGAACAGCAGGAAAACAGAAAAATATTGAAAAGGTTTCGTAAAACTAAAATAATAGATTTGGGATATCTAACTTAAATTAAAACTTAATTATGTTGTTCGAAATGCTGCCCGTTCTGCTCCAAACATTTTAATACACTTCGCTGTACTACTGTCATCGTTGCTCTTCGGATTCCTTGTCGCTGAAGTCCATTAATGGCGGATACTACTCTGTTAGTCAATTCTTCTCGAGTATTAACTGGTGTGGAATAGACCTGACTTTTCACATGACCCCAGAAATAAAAGTCTAATAGTGTTAAATCTGGTGAGCTTGGTGGCCACCGCCAGGGTCTCCTCTTTCCGAACCACCTACCGTCACCTAACATCTGATTAAGTTGAATGGATACCACATGCGAAGAATGTGCCGGTGCACCGTCCATTTGATAAAAGCAGTCGCGTAGAATATTGAGGGAAGGAGTATCGCAAAAATTGTTCACACATCCACGCAAAATTTCTAAATATCTATCACTATTTAAATTTTCGTTGTAAATTTCGTATCTAATTTCGTCCCCATTATTAAATGGGAGTATTTAAAATGGATTTAAAGCAAAAGTAACAATATCTCAAAAACTATTAAAGATAGATATAGGGAACCGTAATATTGATTGATAGGGAATAAAATTTCCTATCGAATGGCGTATCGGTATACAGGGTGTTCCATTTGAAAAACATGAGTTTTTTACGTTTGAAAATTCAATTATTGTGTTGTAAATTTTGAACACCCTGTATAAGATATCATGATGAACTAAACATCGTCGTATTTCGCTATGTTTTGGACCATCAATCATCAAACTTCTAGTTTCAATAATAACCGAGATATTCAGTTTTAAACGTCACCGCAAAAATCACCAAAAAATTAGTAAAGTCAAAAAAACTCAAAAATGGTGATATTTAGGTATAGGGAACCCTCATTAAAAATTATGCATCTTGATACGTAGAAACCATATATAAAATTAAAATTTTATCATTCCATTTAAAATAAGACAGTAAGACATACCGATAAGAAAATAAGACATACCGACTTCCGGTGACCGGACGTGACAGTTAACTTGAGAATATTTTAGCCGAAGAGCTCAGATCGAGTAAATTCTAATTCCAAAATTTCATGTTTCCAGAAATAGTAGAACATGAGAAACTTCTAATGTACCAGTTCCGTGAGACACCCTGCATACTACAGTATTTTCTAGATTTGAATCACTTTTTACTTGTAATAAAAAAATTTATATTCAATGTTTGAGGACACCTTACTATACAGAGTGAATATTTGTCATTGCTCTTAAATTAAGCAATAAAAAGAAAGGATTGATTGGAAAAACATACTTTATAACAAAATAAGTTGTAGATTGTCGTCTAATTGTTTTTTGTAGTTCTTTGGCATACACATTTCCAGTTCTCCTACTCTTTACCTTTCTTTCTATTTAATAATTCAGTCAGAGCTATAAAACATTAAAAATAGTAAAAATATAACAAAAACAAAGATCGATCGGAAAAAAATAATTTGTCATTTTCACTTACAAGCTGAATTTGAAGGTGAAACATCTGTTAATTTTTCGGCTCAAGTGATCACCCAGTGTATACATAAACGAAATGAAAAATCGTATTATTGGATTTCTATTGACCCCATTGTTCGCTTTTTAAATAAGAAGAATAATGAACTTTAATGAACTTTAATTGCGTCTTTGAGCTTTGATTAAGAATTGAAATAAATCCTGGAGTACGAAACCCGCAATTATATCAACCGTTCGGATTAGGAAACGTATATTTTTTATAGTTTTTGACACTGTTGCCCTCTTAGGACCTTGATGATGATAATTGCATTCAAATTTAGCCTACTTACTCAAGTTAGGAAGTTGGAACAACTTGGAATTGAGTCGAAACTTTCCTTTCGTTGGTTTATTTATGTTCCCCTTCTTGGCAGCTTTATACAAATACTGGATTGTGAAAAAACTGGTTTTCGTTCTACTATAAACCAAATACAATAAAAAGGCATAAAATGTCCTTAATATATTACATATTCTAGATACAAAATAAAATATATAAAATAGGTAATAAATAGAAAACACTCTCAACTCAAATAAAACCAAGTTGAGTAGCCAACTTGTTTTGACAGCATTTAATTATTTGGTTTTTTATTGGTTGTCTTAAATCAATAGACCAATATAGAGGCTTTTACTCAGAATTTACATTCCAAAAGGTGTTTATTTTTATTTTTAATTGTTTTACTTAAATTTTTTAAATTTTAATTGTTGTAACAAAGAAGCAAAGAAACGAGTAGTCAAAGAAGCAAGATTTGTACACCAAAAGTATGTGATGGTGACTTTGGAGGAACCAGTAGTAGTCTTCTTATCGATTATAACGATCCTTAAATAACCTATGTTTAATTTCAACTCTTTTCAAAGCTAAACAAAACACACATTTCTAAAATGGTACAAGTCTCAACATCAAAGCAAAACGTGAAAGATAAGTTGTTATCAAGTGGAAATTGAAACGTCACCAACCGGCCATTTTGAAGTGTAGTATCGTCCTCTCGGATCTTTTTCCTTAATTAACTAGACGTCGTCGAAAGGAACAAGGAAGCCGGATATGACAAAAGGAGGAAGCAGACCAGTGTGTACATGTTCCGTGAAGCGTCCATTACACCACGAGCGCTGTAGAACATATCTCCAGTTCGTATTTGATAAATGTATTTGTGCTGTTGATCTCGAGCGCTACCGTTACGACTGCGGCAGTTTACAACACCACCCGCCCCCACAGTACCAGGAATATACGTGTGAAACGCAACATAAGTTATGTTTTGCTGTGTAATTTAGAATTTTCACGCGCTTGCACACGGTTCAACAGCTACCGGTTATTTCATTGAGCGCGAATTGTAGGAGGGCTCCAGTATTGCGGAGGGAAGAAAGTCAAGATAAATGTTTATCCCATACGTCTGTCTTGGTTCATTGTTCCAGTGGCGCGGAGTGACTGGCTCGGAGGATCAGTACGTCGGCACGGCAGGTTTCTCGGACAAACGGAAAAGGCAACGTACGTGTGCGGAATTATATACAGGGGCGGATTTAACTACATTTTTATAGCACTAACAAAAATATTTGGTAAATAAATTGGATAGTAGTTGACTGTCAAAAAGTTGAATTTGTATATTATGATCAGCAGTCGGTATATTAATTTAGTTCATAACAAAAAAAAAAACAAAACCCCTATGATAGCACTAGTTAGTCCGTCTGTCTGGTGTCTGTCATAGTTGAATTTCTCTGAACTTAGTAAAGATATCAAACTGAAATTTTAGCAAATTTTATTGTAGACTAAAACTACTATTCTGTCCTACAAACATTTTTTTTAAATTAACAATTTATAAAACAACCTAATCATAGAATCAATTCTGACTCTGGCGTTTTAGGACATCTTTATAACTCTTTATAAATAATACCTTTTCCCGAGAAATGAGCTATTGTAGGTGTAGTTAGGTTCTTCAGATATTGGCACATTTTGAATACAAAAAAAAAATATCCTGTTGGGAGGATACTTAACAACATGTGCAAATTGTTTAAATTTAAAGTGTGTAATATGTAAAATTGGGAACCTATTCATCTAATTTTAAATCAAACGGAATTGAATTTTTACAGAATTTTTACTCCTTTTGTTGTTATTATTATTCGACAAGGAGTTGAAACAAAAATATCATTATGGAGTTGGATGTTTTTTGTTCGTATTTAACGCGGATAAAAATACTCCATGCCAAATACTAATCTATAATATATTAAAAATATAATCAAAAACCAACCTCACTCAATAGGGTATCCCGGTGTTTTTGAAATTGTCATTTTTTACAAACTATGGGTGCTACTGTTTGCTACTTCACAAGTAAAATATCAAACATTGTTTTAAATTAAGAGAAATCGTTGTTTGAAGTTTGAATTAGGATTGGTCTTTGTGACGTCACAAAGACCGCTCAATGTGAGCGACTTGACAACGTTGCTATATCTAAGGTGCACGTAGTAAATTTTTGTCTTCTGTTGTGTCAACGGTTAGAATCGCTCGTTTGTTGACATATGCTTTGGTTATTGAGGTTATATCAAACACTTGTTCAAAATATATAAACTCCAACGACGACATTGTTCTGTGCCGGGCTGTAACAGCAGTGGAACAGTAACTGCTGATAAGATTTTCTTTACATTGCCGACTAGCGAGATGAGAGATGTTTGGCTTCAAGCTTTGGGAATGACCAAATCATCTCTCAAAAAAGTTACCTTTATTCGTTGTCAAACAACAGGGTCGCCAACCGTCAACTTGGCCGATCAGCTGTTCGAGAGCTGTCCGCTGTTGCCAGCGCTACTAGGGATTGGTAATCATCGTGTATTTCCGAGGGTGGTCGGTGAATTCAAACAAAATGCACTTTTAATTGCAATTATTTCATTGAAAAACTAAATCAAAAAGCTCATAGCTTAACTTTATGAATCCTCATAAATTGTACAATAGGTTAAAGCGAATATCAGCTTAAATTTTGACATGACCAGAATACCCTATTGAACCACAGAAAGTTATAGCAGCTAAAGCAACCACGACGCAAGTACCGGCCAAACTGTGAAGACAACCGTCCTGGTGGTGCCATTATGGCGTGCTGTTGTTGCCAATGAGTCAATTTTTCGGAAGGAGAGAATTAAAACGCTTATCAGTCTTTGAGAGTGTAATTCTTAGAACTTTCACATTTTCCAACGTTTCGCCGTTGTAATCTTCGGCACACAAATTGGGATATTAGGACAACGACCAGGTCAAATGTTTTTTCAGTCTCTTGGCCACATGGTGGCCGTAACTGTTGGTGATATTGGCGTAAAACCCCATCTGAAATAATCAGGCAAAGAAGTACTCTTGGTCGTACTACGTTGGCACATAAATTGGGATATTGGGATAACGACCAAGTCAAATTTGACCTGGTCATTGTCCCAATATCCCAATTTGTGTGCCAACGTAGTACGACCAAGAGTACTTCTTTGCCTGGTTGTAATCTTCGGCTTCTTCAGGGCCTAAGTTAAACAATAAAAGCATATATCAGCAAATCAGGGACACACTATAGCGTTTAATGAAGTGGAAACCATCGACGGCGACCCTCACTACCAGAAACGTCTCTTCAGGGAAGCGATCCATATCTTGCTCACGCCAAGCAACATCGATCTGCAGACAGACGTCCAAGACCATCTCGTAAATACGGTGCACTCCCAGTTATTGTGGAAAATTCATCAAGAATAAAATTACCACCGTTCTCAGTGCACCATAACCTCTCCGTATATTTGTCGGACTTTTTTATTTATTTATTTCACATAATGTCAAACCTCGTAGTCGAACCTTTAACAGTGTCTTTGTTTACCGACCGTCAGTTTGATTGCAATACTTCCGCATTATTAGTAACGTTCGTTGTAGCAGTCCTTGTCGATTTTAATGTGTACTGACAATTATATCGGTGAAATTAAGTCTGTTCAGACACAAACCGTTGTATGTTACGTATCTATGGACCCCGAAGGTCATCACCTGCAATACTTTTCTTGACTTATCTTGGTCACACACCAGTAAGTGCTCCGTACTCATTCTTTCCGTAGATATTTTACCCAATTAATTATCAAACTAAAAAATTTTTATTGTTTAGGCCCTTAGGCCCTGAAGAAGCCGAAGATTACAACGACAAAACGTAGACAAATGTGAAAGTTCCAAGAATTACACTCTCAAAGACTCATAAGCGTTTTTATTCTCTCCTTCCGAACACATATCACAGTCGAAAGTTATGGAATAAATCATACCATTATGGAAATTGTTCACGCCAACACGGAGTTGGTTCCAACACCAAAAAATATATTTTCTCTTATTTTGATTCATTAACACCCTGCATCGTGTTAATTTTTATTTCACACCGCCTGTCAAAAATTTTCACCATTTCGGATATCAACTATTTTCAACTACCTGCTATGTAGTGAAATTAACTCCGAAATTATGTGTATTAATAATTTTTAAGATACAATCAACTGATGTTTAGAGAAAATTTTATTCTTTTTTGTGTATGATTAACTACGTGCAAATTCTCTCCGTAAAATTTGTGTGTGTGTATTTTTATATATCCGTTTTAACTATCATGAAGTACAGGCAGCCTGGAATAAGACAACAGGCAACTCATAGAGAATCTTAATCGAAGTGAATAATTTGTATTATATTATTTGTATTAGGTTAGTATTATTTGCCTGATATTTTGTTAGCTTTGATTATTGTTGCTATTCCAAGCAATTTTGATGTCTAAAGTCTTTTCGTAACTTATTATAGGGATAGGGTATTACTTAGGATAGGGTATTACGAATACGTTAAATAAGGTCGCTGGTGATCTGAAATTTGTGGTTTGTAAGTGTAAAATTTGTACTTTAAGCAACACGTGAAAAAAAGGTCAAGCTTTTATTTTAACTTAAAATGATATAGGTATGTGAATGTTAAATTTTTAGTACTAGTTATAAATAACCCTGTATAGAATACCACTACTTCTTACCAAATGTAAAATAGTGAACTTTCTTCATTTTAAAGCAATATATCAGCGGAGTGTCACCTATTAAGAAGCAAATCAGAATTTTGTCGAATAAAAACTTGGTAATTGGAAAACTTTTAATCCCTTCGTCTCCACGCTGCTTTCCACTAAGATTTTTTAGTTTAAACGCTGATACCTGTCAACAGATATATCCGATTATCGTGGCTTAGGTAATAATCTCTTCATCCTACATAATGAACACACCCCAAAACAAAATATGTACACCCCAAAAACAATCCGCCGCTGCGTGTTTGTGCGTTTCAGCAACGAGACACGCTATACCACAAGGACGCAACATCCACACGCACACTTACAAGTGGGATATTATGGGAGGACTACCGGTTTGGCTGCGGAGCTTCCTCTACGGCTCGAGTGATCCCCGTTCAAGCTCGGAAACAAAGGTTGTCATTCTAATGGCGCGCTTAAAAACACTTTCGGTCGATTGCGTCCCGGCGGCTTTTAATCAAAGATGCCGGTCTCTTTCCATTTATCAGTTTCAACGCTTTTAGCCGTCTCCGGTTCCATGCGCGGTACTCGTTCACCCTCGCCCGAATGCTCTCGCCAACTCACACACACACACACACATACGCCCCGAACGTATATAAACCGACCATAATGGACAAAAACATAACTCAACCGCGCTAATAAATGGCGGGTTTGAGGCGATGCGACGACGGATATACTCAGTCGATGAGGTTTTTGTCGGGGGATGTATCTTATTGAAAAATTGAGGTTTGAGCGGTGCGGAACGTGTTGAATGTTATCCGTAAGTTAAAAGTCCGGCGACTCCGCCAAAAGTTAACGTTGCCGATTTATCGGATTATGTGGTGTCGGTGCAGCATAATTTGTCTGGTGAAGCTTAATATGTTTTGAGTTTTTTCTTCTCATACTAGTGAGCTGTTGTCCGCGGCTTCGCTTGCGGGGATTTTGGGATTTCGTGCAATTGAAGCCTGGAAAGTTTTTCTTTTTAATTTTTACTGTTCCCTATATAATTCTCCTCTGACACTACGTGGACCGGATTCTGGTGACGCATGATTGCAACGGTTGAAAAACCAGGAACACAAAATGATACAAATCACTCTGTTGATTGATTTGTTTAAGCTAGATAGACACATAGGTAACTAGATGACTCTTAGATAGCTTTTAACAAGTAGGAGCCGGAATAAACACTGCGCGCATACTTAATATAAATTCAAACGACTCAACGGGCAGTATTACTAGCAAATAATATACAAAGTGTTTCCTTAAGAAACTCAAAGAAAAGCAATTTGAATATGAAAAAATACTACGTGCTAGGAACAGCCTTTATAGTGTACCTATAGTGTACCCTATATTTGGACACTAGAATTTTGCATAAAAGATTTAAATTCTATTACTATTTACAATATGGTATAATGCACAAGGTGGGAATTCTATTTAAAATAAAGTATATTTTTTGTCACGCCTAAATACAAATCTTGTCATGATTCATATCTCGAGGCGATAGAATAGAGCGGGCACACATTTTTGTTGTTGATCAATTAACTAACAAATTTTGGAAATGTTTTGTTGAAAACAATCTGATACTTTAAATTACTTATGTTTTCTTTTTATATTGTTGGTGTTATGGTGTTGAAATCACCATATTTAATAAATTGATAGTCCCGAGTGTAGTTTTCTGGTCCTTATTTCGCTGAAAAATTTTTTGTCGTGCCGCAACTTTTCGAAATGGTCTGAAAAAAATACATTATTTTTATTCACAGTTCTAAAATAATTATTAGCGGTTGCAATTAATTATCAAACTTATTTAAATTTCCATTTAAAAAAGGATTATTTTGTGTTATCCATTTTAATAAACTTTTTAAACCACAATTTCGAAATAAATAATTATTAAGGATTTCAGTGTATATGTCAAAATAATCGAATTGTAACTGAAATACCTGACTAATGGAATAAATTGTGAATTATCTCTAGTTTTTGAGAAACGAATTGTTTGGAGACACTCTAATTAAAAATTGCAAAATAACTCTACTACCATACGTTTGCTACAAACGAAAGAGTATCATCCAAAGCAGTGCTGTAAGAAACAATAAAAATATAATAATAGCAAACCGCTTAAAAACTACTACATTGAGACAACAGAAGTCGCCATTGGTGATTTTTCCATTGTTTAAAGTAATCTCAAATCCAATTACATTATTAGATTTAATACTGTTTTAGGTGTTGTTCAAGCGACTTTTAGTAGAACGCAGCATATAAACGTCAGTTTCTATAAATGAAAAAAATTTGCAAAGAAAGTAGTACGTTCCACGAGGAGAATAGTGTTACGCCGAGGACGCGAAAATTTATGATGAACATGCATGATCAGGAGGATAATCCTCACGAAACAAGAACGCGTGGCAACCCTAGTACTCACCAATCTACCACATATACAGATTGTAGTCACTATGAAATGAAACGGAAAAAAAATTAGTTGTCGCTTCATATAAAGTGCTTCACAGCTATTAATAAGTGTATAATAACAACAAAGCGACAGAAATGTAGTAACATAAGCATGGTTTACTTGTTCTTATCTACTACAATCACTTATAATGCTTATAATTCTTGTATTTTATCTAAGTACATTTTTTGCCACCAGGTATGAAGCACTGTATACGAAAATTATTCTGGACTATCAAAAGTGATAGGACAATCAACTTTTGTCTAAAAATAAAAAGCTACAGATAACGGAGTCGACCAATGCGACGCTCATGATTCACACTGTTTGTGATAAAACCAAGTTAACAACAGATTTATTAATTTCACACCATCTTCTTGATAACAAGAAGAATTCAATCACCAGATTTATGCCGCCCTGAGATATGAATCTAAGTTTAGTTTTAGATTGTTGTCCGGTTATAAAATGTCAATCTGACAGCCCAACTTAAAAATGCTTTTCATGTCGTTTCGGCATTTTATTCATTCGCTAGCCCTTACCCGCTTCTACACCCGCTTTACCTCAATTAAGAGGGGAGTCCAACAGCTGATCGACAGAAGCTTGGCTGTTTTTGATAAGTTTGGAAAAATCAGTCGAGAATTGATCTTTGCGTGGGGATGTCGACGTTTTCGCTAAAGGTACTTTGGAACAAGATAGACTTCGCCGACGTGCGGTAACATTATATGATCTATCGTCTTTAACGCTGTTTCAATTTAGTTTTGCACACGTAATCAGGCTGTATAGTGATTCTTTACAACGCTTACCAACATAACATGGTAACTCTAAATATTACTGTGATAAATTGTTGACAATTTTTATATGATAAATAACTTCAGCATTTGTCTACTATTTATGAAGTGATATCTGCAAAAACACACGTACTATGAATATGTGGAATATTTCAGTGTATTGAGATTATGTGCCCATATACATTTATGCCTCCTAAAAAACAAACACCGTACCAATACCTTTGGTCACCGATTACTTTCTCTTGGTACGATAGATTATGCATTCATTTCTCAGCCGATAATACAATGCCTAGCTTACCAATTTGTAATTCATATATTATTTATAAAATACAATTAGACAACATAAGATTTATAATATTATTTAGCTTTATTAATATTATATTATAATATCATCAAAATCCCAAAAATATTGATCCTCGCTATCATCAGTCCACACGCATATGGGTCGTAATGCTTGTTCGGTTCTTCGGGACCAATTCCAATACTATCTGTGGTTTGTTGTCTTAAACGTAATTCTCCATACACTTTGCACTTGAGAAGAAAAACATCTGGAGTCAATGGTTGACAAGTTGACTATGTCCCATTATACATTTCTCATATAATAATATTATAGACGTCTTCCAGTAATATTACCAAAAAAATTGATAAAAAATCGGTAATGTTCAGCATAGGTACCTCGATAATTTTATTGTCAGTTCATGGAAATTATGAAAATTAGTGATCACATCTATTGTCTAGAAATCCTCTTCGATCAACAAAATAGTACGTAAGGATTTTGATTCCTCGTAATGTGATTTGAATCCAATTACAAAACCCGTAATGAGCTTCTGCATCATACCATACTTGGCACTTGAATAGTCTGGTAGTAGAATGGATAAAATAGCACTGTTTATATGTATAGTCTGCTAGCTAACCTTACAATTGACATGGAGTTTTTCTTTAGGCACAAGGAGATTACATACCGGTATGTAATCTCCTAATTTCGATTAGAATACTTCTTTGTGGTGTTCCCAAGTTTTCAGATTATATCTGATTTGTAGGTTAGAACTCTCGAAATCTGTCCCAGTAAATATAAATGTGAATTTTACCGAGTTACATATTTTTTGTGGTATATGGTAGTTACAGATAGACCCATTACTATCTTCGTCTAATGACGTCTAGTTCTCGAGAACATCGTAGATGGCCACACTGTCTAGACTCGTACTTGGATGGAAAAATTGGGAAAATACGACGCCGATTCTTCAAAGGTGTGGCTTTATTTCTTTTTAATAATTGGAATTTTCACATATATTACATTGACGTATAGTGAAACTACGGCGGACTTGACACAAAAAAAAACATAATTGAATTATTATTCCTGAAATCACGTCATCCAATTATACATCTATTTTGAGCAGCAATTGTTTAAAATTGGGCATGGGTATAATAAATATCGAACAAGTCCGACCAAGAAGAGGTCATTTAGATTGTTGTTCTCTCATAAGATGCTATCATTATTCAATAATAAACCCACACGCACACTGTACAGTTTGAATAATTGGACTAATTGGGGCCCACCAGAACAGTCCTGAAGTTAGGCTGAACCAGCCTCTTAAAAACCGGTCCCAGGTTTGTTTCTTCTGAATATCGCATGTTCTCTTCATCTTAGAGCACAGTGATTTTATCATACAACTGGTCAAACAAAAGTAGTAAGCCTTATGATTGCATTTAACAAATTCTGCATACTGTTGATGCAGAATGTACCAGTTCTTTATGCAAACGTCTATTATTTGGATTTAAAAAATAACAATAAATAATCTTTCAAATTAATAAGAAAAACTCAACATATTATGTCTTGTTTCCGCAACAGGCTAATAACCGATACTGGAGGCAGGGTTCACACATCCACGAATGTTGTCAAATAAGAAAGGGCCCATAGGGTCAACGTATTTACGTATTTCCACATCCACAAAATGTACCGAGTATGCAAAGCTATATTTAAATCCAAATTTATGCAATTTAATTAACTGTGGTGTAATCCTAGTAGTCTTTTCAACTGTTTTTTTAATATAAAGAACTAATATGTGCTTTGATATCCCCCGAATCCTGGGCTTTTATTTACCTTTGACTGTGTTTTGTGACATAATGATTTGCGTTAATAACACTGATGGATATTTGCATGGCTTTGCTCTAGTCGGCTATAATTGAAGAAAAAAATGCATGCGCCATGCGTCAGTGGTATTACAATTGTTTGCGTAACAACTATTTCCAATTCCCAAACGTCATGCTGAATGCATCGTTTTTTTTCTTTCATCGGATCAGCGTGAATACGGCTATAATGAAACAAATTCAATTAGTTGTTCATGGGTCTCGCGAAATTCACAAATTCACGACGAATAGTTATTTCCGTTGTTGTTCGCTATTGGGCCCTCGCCGCTGGGTACCTACTAAAATCGATGCCTCCATCCAGTTTTCAATAATTAATTTCACGACCGAAAGTTTCGTCGTGCATCTGAACTCGGGCTTTTGTTTTTATGCCAGCCCAACATCGAGCCTTCGTCGTGCCGTTGGCGCTATAGTAGTTGGGAAAGCAGGGCCGTCCTGGCTGAGCTGTCAGCTTGCCAAATGAATCAATATTTTAAGTAAGTACGTAGGCTTTCACGGCCAGAATCATTTAGAAAATAAACTGCTTCCGGGTTATGCCGTGTGTCAAGATTTGTTAATGCTGACGTTTCACACACAATGGATTTCGATGACGCGAAGATGTTGGCAAGGGTGGGTAATTATCATCGAAGGCTCAGTAGAGAAGCCATCGAAATTTACAAACATCCTGACAACATCAATCGCGAGGACGG
This sequence comes from Aphodius sticticus, assembly GCA_963966075.1. Classification (NCBI taxonomy): domain Eukaryota; kingdom Metazoa; phylum Arthropoda; class Insecta; order Coleoptera; family Scarabaeidae; genus Aphodius; species Aphodius sticticus. The sequence goes on from OZ014511.1 coordinate 29,953,529, forward strand.
TACTGACATTAGTAGGGTCTGGAAATCGATCCTAACGCGGTCAGGTGGAAAAACACATGGAGCGGTAGCGCCAGATGTGCGCAGTGAGGTGTAAATTCAGGTATATAAGGGAGACTTTCTTGGTAGGTCTTCAGTATTCAATTAGCTTTGAAGAAGCGAGCAACATGGCTCGCGAAACGTCAGCATTAACAAATCTTGACACACGGCATAACCCGGAAGCAGTTTATTTTCTAAATGATTCTGGCCGTGAAAGCCTACGTACTTACTTGATCTCACTCTACGGGGAGGATGTTTACAAACTTACCAAGGATTTTGACACTTTACGAGCAAAACGAAGCAAGATGTTATCCAATCTTGCTTTTTTGAGACGGTGTAGGGACAAAGGTTTAGTACCAACATTCCTGCGTACCAAGCACCATATCAACACCGCTGCCGCCAAGAAGATTTTGAGGAGAACGGAGAATGCCTTATTACGTGAAAGGGTACATTTCACGTACAGATCTTTACAGGCCACTACAGATAAATTGCTAAAACTTCATCTCAAATTAGCAAATAGATTGTCAGCCGAAGACTGGGGTAAGCTTGATTCCACCACATGGAGAAAGGTGGAATTCCAGTTTGAGAAAGCAACCGAAACTCACAAGAAGAAGTTTGTTAGGTTAGAGGGTAAGAAGATTGTGACCAAAACTACTACTGTGGACAAAGTAGTTATAAATATGTCTAATCACCAACTCTCCACCGGTGAATTGTCGGTCCTAGGCAAAGGATTGAACTTTGCAATCGCACCGATAAGAATACCTAAGGAGGAAATTATTACGGAAGTAGAAGCCGCATTGTACAAAATTCCAGGTGTACAAGCAGAGGACATTCGTCAAGAGGTTTCCAGGATAATTAGGAAAGCTACCCCGCCAAAGAGCAATATTACCAAAGAAGAGAAGTACTCTCTGAAAACCATCAAGGACAACAAGGATATCACAGTACTACCAGCAGACAAAGCTAATGCAACGGTGATATTGAACAAGGAGGACTACAACAGGAAGATGGACGATCTATTGGACCCGAATACGTACCGTAAAATTTCCAAGGACCCAACAGATAAGATAGGAAGGCGAGTGAAGGAATTGGTTAAATCATCATCGATTCCCGTACAGGAACAAAGAAGCCTTTTTGTTCAAGCCCCCAGGGCACCTAGGATCTACGGTTTGCCAAAGATCCACAAGGATAACGTACCTTTAAGATCAATCGTTAGCGCAATAGGCTCCCCAACCTATTTGTTGGCAAAATACTTGGCGAAAACCATCCAACCGTTTATAGGACAAACTACATCTTTTGTCAAGAACTCTGAACATTTTATTCAGATTTTGAAGGAAGTTGTCATTGACCCTCAGGATATACTCGTAAGTTCCGACGTAACATCACTCTTTACGTGTGTTCCGGTTAAGGAGGCAGTCGAAGGCCTGCGGACAACACTTGTCCCCCTAGGTCTACCAACCGATGTTCCGGATCTTGTAGAGTATTGTCTCTCCACCACATACTTCAAGTGGGCAGGAGCGATGTATGAGCAGGTAGAGGGTGCAGCCATGGGATCACCTTTTTACCCCCGGTAATCGCCAATTTCTTCATGGAATTGTTTGAAGAAAAAGCCATTACATCAAGTCCCTTCAAACCCAAGCACTGGGTGAGATATGTCGACGATACCTTTGTGGTTTTGGCCACACGGTAGAGATAGACTTACTGAGTTCCTTAACCACCTGAACAATGTTAGTCCTTCCATCAACTTCACGATGGAAATAGAAGAGGACAATCAGCTGCCTTTCTTGGATGTGCTGGTATACAGAACGTCAACGGGTAGACTTGGACATACAGTCTACCGTAAGAAGACACATACCGATCGGTACTTGAACGCCAGATCACACCACCACCCCCAACAGAAGAGAAGTGTTATTAACACTTTGTTCAACAGAGCCGAGAAGGTATGCGACTCTAGCACCTTGCACGACGAACGGAAACACTTGGAGTGGGCCCTACGCCAGAATGGATACACCAAGTCTGACATACGGGGTGTCACACAAAGAAAACCGCAAGTCTCAGAGGAACCGCAAGAGTCAAAGGGGTTCGCTTGCTTACCATACGTAAGTGGGGTATCAGAGAGAATCGGTAGAGTACTGAAGAAATCGGGTATCACGGTAAGGTACAGAGCACCAGCTAAGGTAAAGGATCTTTTGCCTAACCCAAAGGATATCACACCACTCCTGAAGAACGAAGGGGTATACAAGATAACATGTGAGTGCGGAACATGCTATGTAGGACAGACAGGACGAAGCATCGAATGTCGAATCAAGGAGCACAGTAGGGACAACCGGCTAGGCAAGATCCAACAGTCCGCTGTTGCTCAACACTGCCACGAGTCGGGACACACAATGGATTTCGATGACGCGAAGATGTTGGCAAGGGTGGGTAATTATCATCGAAGGCTCATTAGAGAAGCCATCGAAATTTACAAACATCCTGACAACATCAATCGCGAGGACGGTACTGACATTAGTAGGGTCTGGAAATCGATCCTAACGCGGTCAGGTGGAAAAACACATGGAGCGGTAGCGCCAGATGTGCGCAGTGAGGTGTAAATTCAGGTATATAAAGGAGACTTTCTTGGTAGGTCTTCAGTATTCAATTAGCTTTGAAGAAGCGAGCAACATGGCTCGTGAAACGTCAGCACATTAACAAATCTTGACACACGGCATAACCCGGAAGCAGTTTATTTTCTGAATCAATATTTTGTAAATCAAAACCGAAAAGATGCTCTTGATCTTGATCTTGTTGCTTACGAATTCGAACACAGAAGTAATCCATCAGAAAGTCAAGAAATCAAAGTAGCTCTTAAACTTTGTACTTTTAAACAAAATCTTGATAACGTGCAGAAGGTGTCCCTGAAACACATACAGCCTATTCTACAAATGGTGTGCATTCTTTTTATTGAAGCATAAGATACTTAACATATTGAAACCAATCTCAAAGATTAATCATCAATTTAAATCTGAATTCTTAAAACTAGGTACTTGTCTCTAATAGGCTATCCACTGATGTCCTATATTTACTTTGTCCTAAACAAGAAGCACTAACACTTCACTCACTGTGTTCTGTTTTTTACACATTTCACTGATTCACTAGTTCGAAGGGTTTAGTTCTTTTTAGTCTTCTCACTAGATTTTGGTTGTCCAGTAGCTGCAGGGCCTCGACGTTGATGTGATGACTTAGGCGAGATTCATGCTTAGTGGCGAATCTTTTTATCTCTTGGATGACTTGTGGGACACCAAGATCACGGTGCAGGTCACTATACCGTATGTACCAAGGAGCGTTAACCATATTCCTTAGTAGGTACTTTATTTTGGAAAATCTGGATTCCTTGTATATTGGAGTTTTCGGCGCAACCCCAAAGCTGGATGCCGTATAACCAAATCGGTTTTAGTACTTGGTTGTAAACTTGTAGTTTGTTCTGTACTGACAACTGAGAGTTTCTTCTCAGAAGCCAGTACAGTTCTCGGTATTTGAGGCCAAGCTCTACTCTTTTCTTCTTAACGTGTCCTTTCCACCTTAGTTTTGTATCCAGAGTCATACCCAAATACTTTGCAGTGTTTGCACATGGAACTATGGTGTCGTTAATCTTGACATGAGGTATATCCTGGATTCATTTGTTTGTAAAGTTAATGTGGACAGATTTCAGTTCGTTGAGCTTGGTCTTCCATTTTTTGGTCCATTTATATATTTTATTACTAGCTTGTTGAAGATTCCTAGTAGATTCTCCAATAGTTGATCCGACTGCCATTAGAGCCGTGTCATCTGCAAATGTGGCGACTGTTACATTTTCCAGCTGTGGTAGGTCACTTGTATATAGTAGATAGAGAATTGATCCCAATACACTACCCTGGGGTACTCCAGCTTTTACTTCTTTTAGTTCCGAGTATTCATCGATCTGTATTATTCTGAATAGTCTATCAGATATATATAGGATGTTAGCAGCTCGACTTATTGTAAAGGATTTTCTAATTGTGGCTACATCGGGTAAGTCTCGTCCAGTATACCTCTTGATAATTTTTTTAAAAACGGGATTATTAATTCTTGTGAAAAGTATATTAGCAGAAATAAATGTTTCACATAAATCATCAAAAAAGCTTTTAGTTGACGTTTCTGATACATTTTCCATGTGTTTTTTTGTTTTTACATGAGCCCGAAGACATTGTTTACTACGAATAATTAAATTTCGTGAGCAGAAATTGCAAACCACTTCCCCTTTCTTAACGAACGTGAAAGTATTGCCAAACTCAGCTAGCAAACGATTCATTGCAGGATTTTCAAACTAAGTACAACTATAAAATAAAAGAATAATTCAACTCTAAGTATAAAACAGAAGAACAAATTCGAAATGGAAAATAAAAACAGATATTCACACAAAATTTCAAGAAACAACACAATTGAAAGAAACTGCTCAAATTATCTATCGACGAAGCGGAAATTTAAACAAGGCAAGCGACTGTACTCGATCAACGCCAAAGCAGGTGTAGTGGTATGTATACCATGAGCCGAAGCGAGACCGGCTAGCCGGTCGCATCCCCACCAGCACGTGTCCCATGCACGACACTGGAAAATATACATTTTTGTCCGGCCACTGGTTATAAGTGATGAAATGCTTTTATGTTTTCCTTTGTCAGTTTGCGCAACCCCTTTATCTCTTGCAAAATAATATTTTTATACCCAGTCCGTCACTGGTTGGGGGACGCATTACCGGTTATACCAAATAACTATACAGAAAGTCTGGGACATCTCTATTGGTTGCATTCATTATAAAGTTATAATTAACTGTACGGTTTCGGTTCGGACTGGAGTATTGCGTCTCTATTCTCCTCACGGTGCGGATTAAATAAAGGTCGTTCGTCGCCTTCGGCGTCGCCGGTCGTCGTGAGACCGCGATCGCTGTCTGGCTTCATTGAAAAAGTACAGCTAGTTAAGAAAGAGCGCGCTATCAGCTTCCGGTCGGCCGGTTTGCGTGTCGCCTTTATGATAATGATACAGAGAAACGTGCTTTGTTTTGAGAGAGCGGAAGCGAGGATCTCGAATATTGTGGATGTTTGGGCGACTGGAACTGGCTGTTTAGACAAAGGCATCTCGTGGTGAAATTTAATAAAAAAGAACAAGGAAAATCGTAAATTAGTTAGCGGAAACGGGGAGAAGTGACCTGGATGATAAACGAAAGAAATAAATAAGCGATACTTTATCACTGTCAAGCAGTGGGACTAAAATGTTGATATTCTTGCAATACTAAGTAGAAGTTTGAAAAAATTAAAAAACGACAATATTAAGAAAGAGTATATTAAAAAATCTGATGTGGCCAGGCACATGACTTTATCATACTATATAGAAAATTAATAGTTTAGCTGCATGAGATTCTATTTGATCGAGATCGGCTATGTCTGCATTAAAATAAAACTAGTAGAACTAGACAGATATCTCGATTAAAGCTGCGTTCGGATATTGTACTCCGTTGACACCGGGTACACCGTCTAAATGACACTTACGTGTCATTGGGTGTAAAAAGTGTAACGGTGTTCAATATCCGAACACAGCCTATATTGACAGTAGTATTTTCAAAACATTAGCGTTTAGGATATGTCAGATTTATAGATTCTAATGACAGTAGCTGTCATTAGAAGCTGTCATTAGAATCAATAAATCTGACATATCCTGGCTACTAGTTTTAATGCAGTACGACCGATCTCGATGAAATAGAATTTGCTCATGGAGCTAAACTATAAATTCTACCAAAAAATGTCATATACATAAATTATAGAAAATTTCCACTCCTTTAATTTATTATTTAATTATTTTGACGACATTACACAAATAGCGGCTCATTTGCAAAATCTTCGAAAAATGCTAAGAGTAAACCACCAGTTCCTTTGGACCCTTTTTAACAGAAAGCTTTTCAGCTCTAAGTTTGGTTATGAAACTTCTAAATATGAAGTTTCGTCCCGATACCTTTAGTAGTTTCTCCGGAATCGTCGCCACAAAAACGGGTACACACACACATACACACACACACACACACACACACACACAGACATTTTTTTGTACCTTGGTCAAAAATGTTCAGGGGACCCAAAAAGACATATTTCCGCTAAAATCTCAAAATTTTTTTTTGGCACGGTTACAATACTTTACATACTGCGTATGATAAAGTAAAAAATCTCACATCGTATATCTGAAAAATGTGATTTTAAATGCAGCGCCATATATTTCCGTTCATTTTTTAATGCCTGACTATCTTTTTGGGCAACAAGTACTATAGTATTGCTAAAACTATTGCTTCTTTTGTTTAAAAACTAGTATTTAATAAAAATCTTAGATACTGTATGAAATACTGTGGTCATCATGGAAGGTTCTATCGCTTACATAACAGCGATCATACAATTTGAATACAGGTGGTTCTCAATGTTGGTTGACACAGGATACCTAACAAACGATAATAGAAAGACTTTAATTTGATAACTTTCATAACTATAATTTAATAGACTAGAAGAAAAAAAATAAGTTCTTGTATATTAGAGGATAAGACAAAAGCCTTGGACAAAGTTTGTCACGATGACCAAGTTTATAAGGTGGAACAGTTTACTACCATTCGACTATTAGGTACTATTCAAATCATATATTTCCGACAAATACTTCGGTATACAACAAAATAATGTGTACTCAACTCTAAATACCATTAAAGCTGTAGTACCAGAAAATAGTGTACTTGGTCAAATTCTCTACCTCCCGAATATCCAAAATCCAAAATCGATTTGGTTTATTTGACAATTTTCAACTATTTTTACCAATTCCTAGCCACCTAGATTAATACACAAAAAGGTTATTTTTTCGTTGCCTTGGTGATAAAAATTGACGATCGATATGTTTTTGTGTTCAGAATGTCATCCTGATTGAAAATATCACACAAAAAATATAGGGTGCCATTTAAAATTTCAATGATAACGTCATTTCCGGAAAAAAACGGAAGTCATATTAACCCCAAGAGTATCCCAAAGAATGGCATTTTTGTCTATTAACACTTTCCAAAGTTTCATTCGTCCAGCTTTATAAACAAAAAAATAAACGGGAGTACCTAGGACGTGGGTCACCCGGTATTGTAAATAAATAGGTATCGTTAGCTATAATATAATTTGCTGTTGCCATCTAGTGGAGAAAAATTATTACTATTGTGAAACGGTAGAAAACTGTAGCAATAACTTATATTAATGTAATTTATAGTATGTCTCACTTTAAGTAATAGTGACTCTCAAGAGTCATCAAAGCTACTATAGTGGTGGGTATTACCAGCACCACAACCATTACTATTATTGTCAAAATGTCGAAAACTGTAGCAATAACTTGTTAGTTGCTACGAGTCATTATTAATTTATTACTTATTTATAGTATTTATCACTAAACGTGATAGTGACTACCAAGTGTCAATAAAAGTACAATAGCGGTGGTGCTTTTAACGAATAATTAAGAATTCTACATTAATTCTGTACGTTGATTATAAACATTGATAAAAACATCGATTGTTTTCAAACATCGATGTTTTTTGTACGATACGTCGTATATATCGATGTGTGCTTACGATGTATCATATGATATAAAACATCGATGTATTGGTAATTTTTGCCATCCCTAGCGAAGACTGAAAAGAACTAAACCTTTTAAGTTGGTGAAGTGATGTTACAAAAACAGAGCACAGTATTATGTGAGTGGTATGTGACTAAAGCAATGCAAAGCGCAGTGTGTGAAGTTTAAAGCGTCAGCATACTAACCAAAATTTAAGTTGAACCAATGGGGAACACTAATATCAAACACTTTTTATACTTAGCGATTTGAGTTAGATTAATATAGCTAGATAGTCATTAGTCGAGGTGTTATAGACAATCACCTATGAGGTGTTAATATACAAAAAATTACTTTCCGGGCATCCTGTATAGCGAGCTGTTAAGACCCAGTTCTACCTCTCCTAAAACGCGTTTGCAAATAAAAACGATTATTAATTGTTCAAAGTTTATGAAATGTTCCGTGCAACTTCTTAGATAAATAACAAGTTGAGCTGGATGAAAATAATTATTTGGGAAGATAAAAATTAATTTTACTTCTACATCTTCGGCTTTTTGTCAAATATAAAACATCTAGCCCAACTCATGATACAAAAATAGATTTTTTTATTTTTGTACAATTTTAAGTCAAACACTATAATTGCGATAGTAAAGCGTAATTGCCAGAAATGTATTTATTTTCCCATATTACGTTGCCCGGTGTAGACAGCAGACGTCAGGAGCTTTAAACAGCGCCTATAACTGGTGACTACGGAGTGACGTTGGTGGGGGACAGGATGACCACTCGCAGCAAAAAACATCGCACCGAAGTATTTCGTTTCGGAGTTGCGATGATTTCAGAACGGAGTCTTAAACTGATAATTTTATTAGATATGAATTATTCGCAAGCAAATTGCCTTTCATCCCCTATAAACATTGTTGACCTAAAATAAAAGCCTCCTTGATCCTTGCAAGTTTATTTAATTTCCTGTAGACATGTTTCGGTGGACACCACCATCATCAGTACGTACAAACTACAAAGGAAATATAGCGAAATAACTAATGAAAATGAAATAAAAAATTTCTTTAAAAAACTTACGTCAAAAATTATTAAAACGGATCATGAAGAGAATCGAGAACAAACTAATTTGGAAGAGCACAGGAACAACGCAGTGTCAGTCACATGGTTTGAAGTAAAACACATAATCACAATCAAGAACATCAAAAATACGACACAGTTAAGACACAGTTAAAATTATTTCCACTACAGAGCGTGTTTCAGGCACGTGTGTATCGCAAGGCAGCTCGAGGCAGAAGAAAAATGCGCGCGAAAACGAGCATACCGAACGTATGCTGATGTATTTTGTTTTTGGGAGGGCGATCGTTCTACCCTCCATGATATGTTATCTTACATTAATAATTTGCATCCTAAACTCAATTTTACTATTGAGGTTGAGGTTAATGAACAGTTAAGCTTTCTTGATTTATCCATTTCCCGACACAATGACCTCCTATCCTTCAATATATATAGAAAACCAACGTCAATCACTAGAATCGTTCCTTACGATTCCTTTCACCCCATCTCTCACCGCCTTGCTGCCTTGCGTTTTTTCTACAGACGAGCTAGATAAGGGCTCCTTATCCCATGAAAATATACTGATTGAAATGAAGTTTATTCATAATTTAGCCATTTCAAATAATTTCCCAAAGAGACTAATTAACAAGCTTTTGCATGATGTCACTATTAAAATAGATCCTCTTTACACTAAAACAATCCCCCCGATCCATCGCCTTCATATAAACCTTTTACATATTGTGCTTTCAGTCATAAACTAACTAAATTCCTAAAACCCTACAATATTTTGCCTGCTTTTAAATGTAAAACCCAAATTTTCAATTTACTTTCAAGGCAGCGTCGGCTTATTAGACCAATTTTGGATGAGATTGGTGTTACTCTGTGCATTGTGATACATGTGAGGCCTGCTACGTTGGTCAGACGGGCAGGGCTCTGGCGAAACGGATTGGAGAACATCGTAATCAAAGTACTTCTAATTTATATAAACATAGAGTTGGAACTGGGCATATTATTAATTACAGAGATGTTAAATTACTTCACAAATGTGATAAAGGTTATAAATTAGACCTTCTTGAACAATTTGAAATAGAACGACACAAAAAATACCTAATACCTTTCTTCTTAATGATCAAACTAATTTTATTTACAAACCCTTATTTTCATACTTATAGTTTCTCCAGTCCATTTCGCCGGTGTTAATAATTTAATTTAGTTATTAATTTTTGTGCTCCATCCATCCACCCGTTTTTATTGTTTTTGAATTCTTTATTCCCCGCTTTAAGTTGTGGTAAAATTTTTTTGTTTTTATATTATCTACGTTTGGTATGCTCGTTTCGCGCGTTTTTTTCTTCTGCCTCGAGCTGCCATGCGATACACACGTACCTGAAACACGCTCTGTATTGGAAATAATTTTAACTGTGTCTCCGTATTTTTGATGTTCTTGATTGTGATTATGTGCTTTACTTCAAACCATGTGACTGACACTGCGTTATTCCTGTGCTCTTCCAAATTAGTTTCTTCCCGATTCTCTTTATGATCCGTTTTAATAATTTTTGACGTAAGTTTTTTAAAGTGATTTTTTATTTCATTTTCATTAGTTATTTCGCTATATTTCCTTTGTAGTTTGTACGTACTGATGATGGTGGTGTCCACCGAAACATGTCTACAGTAAATTAAATAAATTTGCAAGGATCAAGGAGGCTTTTATTTGAGTTCAACATTGATTTATTTCCTTGCACAATGGACACTTATATATACCACTGCAGCAAACCTATAAACATGTTTATAGGTTTGCTGCAGTGGTATTGATGGAGACTTAAATATTATATTATTGTTTAACACGATCGCAAAGAATTAAAAGTAAAAAAATAAGGACTAACTTAACTTAACTTGACGATGATCGTGGTGAGGGGCAAGGGTTATCCCCTTTCTGCTCCGACTTGGTGCGGTGGTTGCGCATACTTGGCCGCGCAATGGCGTTGTGTTTGGTTTGCCGAGCTACACATACACGTAGCGAATGCAGGAAGGCAGGGTTGTAATTGACGGACAAACTGGTCGAGGATATATTGCAGGTGTTAGCTTTGGGAGGTACACATGTTGGTTGATGACGGGCGATTTACGGCAATCTGGGCATAGGTGCGTTCGGTGAAGTCGTTGTGGGTGGGGCTTGTAGGTTTTGACTGCGTGAGTTTTTCTGTAAGCGTGGCTTGGGACTTGGTATTTTTAGGATTTGAAGAGGGCGTGGCTTGAGTTTGGGAGAACGATTTTGGTGTGGAGTTGTGATTGCGTGACTTAGGGGCTTCGCAACATCCGCGATAATTACCCCGGTGTTGACCACTGCAGGCCGCGCACTTGGGAGGCTCGTCCAGCGTGGTACATCGGTCAATGTTGTGTTCTTTGGCACAATGGAGGCATTTCTCGGTTGCATTGCAGTTTGTGGAGGGGTGACCGTAGACGAGGCAGCGACGGCATTGTCCTGGCCGTGATGGACGTTTTAGCTCCTCCATGCTAACTTTCACGCCGCAAAGGTCGGAGACGTCGAATATTTGGCCTTGGTCTCTGGGCAGAGAGACCAGTATGAGAGGCATTTCTGCTCTTGTTCTGGGATGCTTCATGCGAGCGACTGTACTGGGTTTAAAGCCAAGGGTTTTGAGGTCTTCTTCCACATCTTCCAAAGGGACATCCAGGTAGGTCCCTCGAATAACAACCTGGAGTTCTCTTTCCCCAGCCGGGGTGTAGGTGTGGTGCTGGACGTCATTGTTCTTTAGATAGTCGCACATTACTTTGTAGTCCTCGATGGTCGAGGTGTGGACCTTGATTCCGTGGAGGCTGGTGTAGGCGGAGCTTATTTGGACATGGAGATCGGTGAGGGCGCGACGGACGGTGGACCACTGGGATTTCTCCCTGACCACAATCGGTGGTATGTTGCCAGGTGGTTTGTCGGAGTTGAGTTGAGGGGAGAGGACGGGTGTTGTTACTTTGATCTGCTTAGTAACTTGGGAGGGATTTTTTTAAGGGAGTAGAATTCTGAGAATAAGGAAAATAAAACTGGATTCGAAAGGAAAATGAAAATAAACTTGCTTGAAAGGAAAATAAAGGTGCTTCTGAGGTGTGCGTAGCTTCTCGCGAAGAGCCGTCGGGACGCAGGCCGCTTGAGCTGTCGTTGTAGGACCGTCACTGTGGCGAGACTGGCCGAGCCAACGAAGCCAACACGGTTGACGTCACGTTGACGTTCTCGAAGTAGGCAGTTGGCAGAGGAGATGCGCTGGACTCAACTGTATAGTATGGCTGCTTGCTCGAGACTCTGACCGACGTGACTGACCCAAAAAAAAATAAGGACAACCCTAATTGTGCATATTCCAATATAAAATCCATATAATAAATATACGATATGCATCTAACCTTTATTAATTTATTAATTAATTAAGCATAATCGAGTACTGCAGGCGGTGATGAATCATTGACGCGTTCCGTAGTTACATACATTTACATTAATTAAAGTCGCACGACTGATCGGGCGTATATAATAAACGTTTCAGTTATTAAAATCGTTTCGGTAGCAGCCGGACCGCGATTCATAAATCGCTCCGATAAATCGACGCACACTGCGGCGAACACATTTATAGCGGCCGCGGCCTAGCCAGCTCGTCCGTCGAGTCGTGCGTGTGACATCCTTCATTATGTATGAACTATTACCCGACCCACATTTTTTAATATTACTACCATTAAAATAAAATTTTGCAGGCTGAGCGTAAAAACCTTTAACGGGAACGGTCAAAATATGTTTAATTTTTATCCTCTATATCACGTTTCTGTGATAGAATTAATTGGCTAAAAGTTTGACCTTTTAATAATCTATCAATTGAAAATCGATTATTTCAATTGCGATCTTGTTATTTGCGAAACCTTTGATATACGGCGGGGAGATAACAGTTGCGACTCGTGAGAGTTTTGTAGTTTGTAGTGCAATCAATATAAAATCAATATGAGTGGAATGATAATAAAAATTGTAATTAAAGAATCAGATAAAATTAGAAGACGTTGTCGCCGTGCGTCGCACAGTGTGAATAATTCCCAAAAGCCTGGCCAAAAGTGGAAAATTTTCAATTTAGGTAAAACTCGGTAATCTAAGATTTGAAGGGTCGCCGATTCCAAATTCGAAATTAAAAACATAATGGCCGATCCTATATGGCGGACATCAATCCTTAAATTAGTTTCAATTTAGCTGAAATTCGGTATTAGGGGGGATTTGGTCTCGCTGATTATAATTATAATTCGAAGTTAAAAAAAAAAAATGGCGGATCTAATATGGCGGACATTTGTTCGAAAACTATTTTCAATTTAGTGGAAATTAAGTATTTGTGGGGATTTGGAGAAGCTGATTATAAATCCAAAATAAATAAACAAAAAATCAAAATGGCTAATCCAAAATAGCGGACATTTGTACGAAAACTACATTCAATTTAGCGGAAATTCAATATTTGTGGGGATTTGGGGTAGATGATTATAAATTCGAACAAAAAATAAAAAAGCTAAATGGTGGATCAAATATTGGCTAAAATTAGAAGAACAAAATGGCGAACATTTGTTCCAAAATTACTTTTAATCGGATAACCTCGTAACAATGACAAATCCTGAAAAGTATGTCCCAACCTGGTTTAAATCCGCTTGTTCCCTTAGTATGAAATGGCAACGCACTTAATTAATTTTCTATCATAGTGAACATATAATGTAACAGAGCACTTATTCTAGGCACCAAGGGTTAAAATACTTAAAATGTAAATTTGGTTTTGCTTAGTATTCTTCTTTAATAATTGAAATATGAATGAAATAAGTATATTTCTAAATTTATTGTGCCTATTCAATACTATAAAATTATGAAAAAAAGAAAATAAAAATGTATTTGTTCATTAGTCTTAGTCTTCTTCATCTTCATCATCAGCTTCACTATATTATTTTATGTTGATATAATTTTTTGTAGAAAATAAATTGATTCCGGATTATGCCATGCATCAAAATTATTAATTACTGGCGTTTCACAAACCATGTTGCTCGCTTCTTCACAACTAACGGAATATTTGTCATTATGGCTAATTTCAGAGATTTATAACTGTTTTTTTGCGTCTAAAAAAAATCTGTCCTGGAAACGGTCCCTCGCAATATTTAGGCACACAAAATCAAGAAATGACATTTCAGCTATTTTTATCACCGAGATTAGCAAAAGTCATTTTTTGTTGTTTATTGCTACAAATTATAATACTCAAAAATTATTTAATTTTTGTGGTCAGTTGTCTGCAGTTTCTCAAGTCGTCCTATTAAAACACAACGAAGATGCATTGGATGCAATAAAAAATTTAAACGATGACGCAATTTTTGGCAAGAAAAAATACATCCAACCTCAAGAATATCTCAAAGAACTAGAAATCTTCCAGCACAGTTGATTCCTCTAGCTTAATAAAAAAAAATTAGACAGCTTTCCCTTAGGCGCATACATAAATTGTATGTACTACATTCTAAAAATAAACAGAAATTTATATTGAGTAAGTATAAGGAGAAACTCTCTACATACCTATTCAAAAAGTACAAAGTCTGATCTTTACAATGAGCTATAATTCTAACCGGGGATATGCGGGGAATTTTATAAAAGTTGCAAAAAAAAACATGTTAAATTATTTAATTGCATAGAATAAATTATGAAACGTATCTACACACCTTGAGGAACACTCTTCATTTTACAAAAATAATAAAGTCTTTTTGTCAACAAGCCCATACAAAATTACAATTGCAATGGTGTCAAACACCTAAAACATACGCTTTGCACAAATCCAAACTTTGAACCATTCTTGATCGGTTTAGCGAACATTTTTACAATTTACGATTTTATACGCGAGTAATCGAAGTTATGTAGGGTCAAATCTGTGTATTTTGAAAAATATAAAATATTAGTTGTGGCCAGCTTTTTGGGAATTTTTCACACTGTGCGTCGCAAAAAACAATATTCAATAAGCAGTTATTCTCTAAAAATAGAGATAATCAAGGAAAAATGCGGATTAAAATAGGAAAGTGAAAACTGACACAGAAATTGCAGAAATAATTACACAAGATGGCAGCACATTACATAAAATAGAAGACAATTCAACAGAAATCAACAATTACTTAGCAGATCTTGGAATCAAAACTAGCAGACAAAAAAACAATAAACTACAACATTTTAACATCAATCACAAGAAGTAATATTAAATAAGCAAAATTGCAAAAAAGCGCATCTAACTAATGCGAATGAAAAAGATAGACGACATAATACAATAGCTAAAAGAAAGCAAGACGCCCAGCTTTGACAACATATCCACCAACACCATTAAAATAAACAAAACCAAACTTACATCAATCTTGGTTAAACTGATAAACGATAGCTTTAAAAAAACTACTTAAACTTATTTATAAAAGCGAAGATAGGAGAAAAATAGAAAACTGCTGTCCAATTGCCCTAACGTCGAGCTTAAGTAAGATCATCGACATATTCTGAAGAGCAACAATAGAATTATCGAACGGTAATATGCTTTCCAGAAGCGCTCCAGAACAACTTCAGCTACCTAAGACTTATTTAGACGTGAAACAATGGAACGACCGGAAAGAGAAGACATGTATTTTCATCGACCTTTAAAAAGATATTCAGCACCATATCTACAGAAAAACTGCTAGAAAAACTGAAGAAGCTTGGATTAAAGGAAATCTTCTTGATATCGTAAAGCAACGTCCGCAGAGAACGAGAATCGAGCTGAAGTACAGCCAGACAGACCGTATACGCAGATTTCGACATACCACAAGGACGAATAATACCACCAATTTTATATGTCCTCTATATAAACGAATTATTTGCTTTATACCTTAATCTAAATGGAACTGCATGTATGTATGCATGCCAATGACACCCCATCTCAGTTGTACGATGAATAGCGTACACATGTATTTTTATTGGAACCGGTCCATTGAGACGATATTTGTCAGGGATGACGCACATCGTGGCAATGGACCGGTACCAATAAAAATACTTTTTTTTTAATTAACATCACATCATAGCTATATTAATCTAACCTAAATTGCTACGTATAAAATGTGTCCGATATTAAGTGTTCCCCATTGGTGTATCTTAAATTTAGTTTGGATGCTGACGCTTTAAACTTCACACACTGCACGTTGCTCTGCTTTGTTCACCTATCACTCACATAACACTGTGCTCTGCTTTTTTAACATCACTTCACCAACTCAAAAGGTTTAGTTCTTTTGAGTCTTCGCACACTGTCACAATTGTCAAGAAGCTGGATTGACTCAACATGCGTGTGCTGGAGAAGTCTGTTCTGATGATTCTCTGCAAACTTTCCAATTTCGTTGGTTACTAATTCCATCTCAAGATCCATGTGGAGATTTCTGTTTCTTATATACCAAGGTCCACCCACGATGTTTCTTAGCACCTTATTTTGGAAGCGTTGAATGATGGCGATATTGCTAGGCTTAGTGCAGCCCCACGGTTGAATACCATAGGTCCACAGAGGTTTAAGTATCTGCTTGTAAAGTATGAGTTTATTATATGTCGACAAAGCCGACTTCCTACCAATAAGCCAGTAGATATTCTTGTATCTTATGCCCAATTCTTCTCGTTTCTTTATAACGTGTGCTGTTCAGCGAAGCTTGGTGTCCAGTTTCATACCGATGTATTTTGCGATTTTCGAGTAGGGTACGGTAGTGTTATTTATTTTCACTGGAACGTGTTGTATTCGCTTATTGGTACAATTTATGTGAACAGATTTGGTTTCGTTCAATGCAATTCGCCATCGTTGCAGCCAATCACTAATATTGTTGACGGCATTCTGCAGTTTTAGCGTTGCTCCTTCAACATTTGTATCTACTGCCATTATAGCAGTGTCATCAGCAAAAGTGGCAACGGTAACACCATCTGGTTGCGGAAGATCATGTGTGTAAAGAAGGTAATGAATTGGGCCACTACCTTGTGGTACTCCAGCTTTAATACTTTTAAGAGTTGAGTACTCATTATCTTGCTTTATAGGGAAGTATCTGTTAGAAAGGTATGATTTTAATAGTTGGCTATACTCGAAGGGTAGTATCCGTTCCAGCTTATATAGTAGGCCTTCGTGCCAAACTTTGTCGAAGGCTTTTGCCACATCCAGGAATATAGAGGAGCATACCTTTTTATCTTCTAAAGTTCGTTCTATTATCATTGTTATTCTGTGTACCTGATCAATTGTCGAATGTTTGTTTCTGAATCCAAACTGATGAGCGGGTATAATGTTTCTTTCATCTAAGATTGGCTTCTGTCGTTTTGCAAGTAGTTTTACAAACAGTTTTAACAATGTGGGCAGTAAAGAAATTGGCCTGTAGGGGGATGCTTCATATGGTGGTGTTCCTGGCTTTGGAATCATCACTACCTCCGCTGTTTTCCAAACAGTTGGCACATATTTAAGCCTAAATGCTGCGTTGCAGAGGTTTGTTATCTTAACTATTGCTTTTTTAGGTAATTTTTCTAAAATCTCACCTGTTATTAGATCAAACCCAGGTGACTTTTTGGTTTTCATTTTTTTAATTTCATTTATTACCTCTTTAGGAGTAACGGGAGCTATTCGATTTGCTTGGATTATTGCAGAATTAGTCGTTTCTTCCATACTTCTGTCTTCATTTGGAGTGAAGGATTGTTCCAAGTAGTCGGCAAAGACTATGGCTTTGTCTTTGTCATTTCTAGCCCAGGTTCCATCCGTTTTTTTATAGGCGGAATTTGTGTGATTGGTGTTTTAAGTCCTTTAGTCGCCTTCCATAGAGAATAATCTGTGCTTGCGTCACTTGTCATTTCTTCGAGGTTTTTGTTTATTGACAGTTGCTTAATCTCTTGAATCGTTCTGCGTAATTCCTGAGTTAACCAATTTAATTTAGTTTTGATTGCTGGGTCCCTGGTTACCTGCCAACGTTTTCTCGTTTTTCTTTTTTCCATAACTATCTCTCTTACTTCCTTTGGGTAATTATTACCTTTCCCTTTTCTTGGAATTACAGGCGTGGCTTCCCAAGCGGATTTCTGTTTATCTGTCATTAATCCAAGAGGTTCATCTTCTATTTGTGAGATATTCTTGATTGGTACTTGTAGATTTATTCTATTCTCTAGACTGAGTTTGAACGTATCCCAGCACGTATATTTACTTGTAAGTGTTAGATTCCTTTCTTTTTAATTATCGTTTCGCTTAAGGTGAGAACAATTGGCGAATGATCCGTGTATTTAGTACAGCTGTTACACCCGTTTGGAATAAATACAAAGAACATGTTTGTGGCCAGCACTGTGCTTGTTTAGTTTATATTCAAAAGTTATTTGTGTTTTTTCCTATATAAAGTGGTGGGATTGTAAACAATTAACTCCTTTGTTACCAATGAAGTTAATCAATAAGAAATAATTAATATATTTTTTCTGATGTGGATGAAAATGGTTTTTTATGGTAAAAAAATATATTGTTTTTGATATAATAATAATGGAAAACATAAAACCCGCATTCCTTACATACGAAAATTTGAAAATCATGATGATTATGGCATGTATTTAAATGGACAGTAGAAAACGTTCTCAGACACAGATCAAAACACAAAGTTTTGTAATGAGATCTTAAAATATATATAATATGGATATGTGTTCGGCCTGTATCATATATTAATAATAACAAATTATTCTTAAATTGATAAGTGATTTTTCTTTGTATGGGGAAAAATGCCTTGCGGCCAAAACGACCCGTTGAACAACTCAATGTCCATTATAGTTGGGTTGGGTTGATTCTCCCTAGTCCTAGGACAATCCCAAGACCAGGAAGGTTCGACGCACTATGTACGCCGACAACTTAGTTGAGTATTGAAACACTATTATAAACAAAGATTGTTGTTTAATGTGCCGAGAGCATACAAGTGACATCTATCGTTGAAATCTGCGGTCTGTATTAGTCGGTATTACAGTTTTCATTTCATCATAGATTGTCCATGCGTATTATCACAGAAAGATTCCTGTTTTGTGGTATTATATTATCTGATTCATTCCTTCGACGCCAATTCACGCATTATAAAACTATGTACTACATATTTCGATCAGTGAAGACAAGAATACTCAAACCTAATAAATGAAATATCTCTTTGAAATTCATTTTATTTATTAACACTTTGTCCTCTCTCTGAGGTCTGCCAGGTCTCATACATTTGATATGAGTTTCATAATCTTTGAAAAAATCTTATACTTAATATTCAGTGAAGAAAATCTCATATATTTTAAGGAGAACTATAGTAATGTAATGTACAATGATTATAAAGTTATCACTACTGGATTCTATTATTTTATAAAGGTATAGAATATAAAATTTTAATCTTGATACAACTTTAAAAACAAGTGAATATTGGTTAAGGCTCCCGTCTCCTCCCCCAAAACGCCAAAATCACCGACGCCATTATTATCATTATCATCAGCGATGCCCAACGGTTCACCAGTAACAGGGCAACATTAAGAAAATGAGTAAGCGCAGAATTTTCGCAAAAAAAAAACAACAGTGATAAAGTTGCAGATCGCAGACAATTATTGCGCCAATCGTGAAATGCTCGCTACCATTCGATTTTGAACGTTCTTATGCAACTTTTATTTCGAAGCTTTGGAGAAAAGCGCGTCATTTGAATTGCGATGGGAGCCTTTAGAAAAGGAATAAATAAAGAATAAATAAAATTATGTTTGATAAATTTGGCATAGTATGCCAGTAACATACAGGGTGAGTTATTAGTATCCCGGCGGTCGATAGTTAATAAATCATTTGAGAGAGAAAAAAAATATTTTATACAAAAGTTCTTTGACTCGCCATTTTCTATAACGTAAAATTATTTTCATTTATACAGGCTGGTGCATTCAGGTGTGACGGAAAGTATGAACATGCAGTTTTTTAAATGGAACGTCATGTATACTTTATTATATTATAAACACTCCTAAATTTGTCTATCCAACCGTGTATGGTGCTCAGCGTTAATAGTTCCAGAGATATTCAAATGTTTTTCCAAAATATGCCCGTTGCAGGATCTTTTTAAAAACTATGTAAAAACGACATTTTTACCGATGTTGCCTTTAAACTACGTGAGACAATAGTCAAACCCAGTAGGTAGATAATAGTACCCAAAGATATGAGATACACTATACAGGCTGTTCATTGAACTTAGTAAATTTTGATGTTTTTCAAATGGCTTTTTCTCGAGTTTTTTAAATCTAACAACCTGTACAATATGTGTTGGCTGTAATAACCCTTTATTTCGCTGTAATTTACATCTAGTATGTCATACTCCAAATGTTATTATTTTTTTGTGATATTTGCAAATTTACGAAAATGCAATGCAATTGTAAATCTTAATATTGCTGTGAATAAGGTAGTTGGTAGTTTGATGTAAAGTCTTCAAGTGGCGATAGAAGAGATAATTTAGAAACAATTTAACCAGCTTGATCCTTATACAAAGTATTACCGTTATCATATTAACAATTTTATATGACATATATTTTATAAGTATATTTTGCCGTTTACCGTATGGCAACCGAACACGCGATTTACTTTCAGTTAACTTTCAGGTTAACTATCGTGGAAATTTGTTGACTTTTGAGTGTTGAAAATCAGTTTTTCTTTGATGTGATCTATGTACTCACACACAAAAACCTAATATGCAACAAAAACAAACTGATAGGCATCTTTAAATTCAGATTGTCATTCATAGTAAAAAAATCTATTAAAAACACTTCCAAATAACCCACTTTCCATTCACATTATGAATATTACTCATGCTATCATTAATATTATCCCAATTTTGAATTGTCTCTCCAGAAAAATAACCTATTTTAAATCAGTTACCAATAGTAAGTAGATAATGTTGGTTGTTTTTTGTACTGAATACAAATTCGTTCTCAAACGTAGCTCATCAAGGCGGTTCTGTGTTTTTGTGTCCGCATAAACGTCCCCGCATAATTTTCACAAAGGTGAACAATTTTTCACGATAGTCCCCCTAAAACTACACTGTTTTTGGTTTACTTTCGGAACCCAACTGAAGTTACTAGGTCTTCAGGTTCGCTCGCTGTACGTTTGTAATAATTGCAAGACATACTTTTAAAATTGTGTAATACCTTGATAACCGTAATACTTTTTATATGAATAAATCTAGTTAAATAGGTTCTAAATGGCTTCTTCTATAACGCTTTAAATATTTTACATCATGCTACTCAGCACACTGTATACAAAGCAATATTAAGATACTAAATAGCATACTACCCTTTAAATTCCAAATATCATAAAAACTAGTAAAAATAGATATACGATATAGTGAATATAAATTACAAAGGACAAAAGGGACATTTCAATAAGCAAATAATATACAGGCTGTTCCATTTAAAAATCTCAAGAAAAAGCCATTTAAAAATGTCTAAAAACTAGTGCATGGCGACAATCACCCTGTATAGCGCATCAAATTTTTCATGACATCAGCATCTAGCTATGGGTTTAGTTATTATGTGACAAAATTTTTAGGACAATATCTGCAAAAATGTAGTATTAACGTAGCTTTTAAGAAAGGCCTGAAATTGCAAATTTTTTGACAAACAATTAAATATCTCAGGAACTACATGTTTACTTTACACAGGTACAACTTACACAGTTGGAAAGACTACTTCCTTAGTATTCACAATAAGGCATAATATACAGGATGTTCCATTTAAAAAAATGTACTGACTTTCCGTCACGCCTAAATGCAACATCCTGTATAAGTGAAATAAATTTTACGTTATAGAAACTAATGAGTCAAACAACTCTTGTATAAAAAATTTATTAAACTATTGACTGCCGGGATACTAATAACTCACCTGTATAACATTTTGTAGAGGAATAATCTTTTCTGGCATACCATAGTTTTACAATGATTTCTGCTTACCTTGCAGGTTATATAAGGACTTAAATACAATCGCACTATTGGATTTCACAATAAAAAGATTATCTCATATAATTTACTTATAATCTCATATTTTTAATATAAATTACCTTTCAAGAATATATGTAACAACAAACTTGGGAAAGTGAAGAGTTTATTTACACTTAAAATAAATCAGTCGTTACATTATAAAATTACATATTTACAACACACATAGTACAAACACAACATTTGTCAGCTATCTGGCTGTGTATTCTGCGCAGATTTCAGCACTTTATTCAAACGTTTACCAATTAACTTCGGATAAGTTTTACTTTTAATTCGGAACTCTTTGCTTTGATGAGATACGGCTCCGTTCTGCAATTGGTACGAGCATAGCACTTCCAATGGCTTTGTTAATTTCTCCTTATACATTTCATCATCCTCCAAACAAGCTAAAGCTTTAGCAGCAGTCTCCAACGTACTCAAACATCCATCAGTAGGTTGTGTTCGGATAGTATAATTACTAATATCCGAACTCACAAGCTTCACTTGTTTTATTTTTTGTAAAATAGAGCTGCTTGTGTACATTGCTTTCGCTTGAGGCCATGTTCCGTCAAGTATCACAACGTTAAAAGAGGTATCTTCGGTCCGTTTAATTTTTCTTATATCCTCGGCCTCTGTAGATGGATATAGCAGTATCGTGTTTGGGGCAGTTAATATTTTTAGCAGTTCTGGTTTAGGCTTATTTCCAGGAAATCGTTTCCCTTTAAATATCAAACATTTTCCTTCTTCTAACCCTAACGTGAGCATTGGGGCTGTCCGAAGACAACGTTTTTCTTCTGCAGGATGCTGTAGAAGAACTATGGTGCTCTTGGGGCATAACGGTACTTCTGGTAAACCGATACACCAACAAACAGGTGCAGGTCGACTAAAATGTTTCATTATTTATTATTTTTGTCCAAGCAAAGTAGAAATGAAATAACCTATTAATTACCTGCACTGTTTGCAGATATCTCGCATTTCTGGGGGGTCAGCTGGTAGGTTCAGAAGTTCGCTGAACGTGTCAGCTAGCAACGAGTCCTGATCCATTCGTTTTATGTACTTTAATTGTGGAATTTAAACAATTAAAGGTTTTGGTTTTAGTGCTACCCAATGGATTTTTTGGTTATGTTCACTAATGCATCACTAATGTTGCTGGTACAGAGGTCGCTAGTGTCGTGATTCTGTGATATCAATATGGTAAGTAGCGTAAGTAGATATAAAGGAATCATGTCAGCAAATGCTACCAAGACGAAGCTTTGCCTATTGCGGTAGAGATGGCTCTCCTACCGTCTCACGGGATATGTGACAATTAGGCTGGTCCAAATTTATACCTTGCGAAATTTTATTTTTTGCCTATCGGAAACAATCCCCCATCTGTTCATTTTCCTGAAACCACAATTTGCTTCTAATTTGAGCAAAATTTAACAAGTGGATTTAGAAGAAAAGTTGCGGGCGCAATCAGAAATTCTTTGGAGCTCCCCAAGGAACAAATCCACATCTACTTTTTGTTTCAACAATAATATACCTTGTTAATTACGTACCTACATATTTTTTATTTTTTTTGCGGAAGTAATTTGTTAATTAATTTGAAATTGTTTAATAAAATACGTATTTTTGGCAAAAAATTATTGGATTTATTTTTTGTAATTTGTTAACTAATTTGTATATATATATATAATAATTATTATATCCTAACAAAGTGTTTGTAAATATTATAATTATATGACACTGGTATTTGTTACAATAATATATTTGCTTTCTACTAATACATTATTAATAAATTATCAAAAATACATATCGCGTACATTAGCTATACGACTATTTTTGCGCATATAGTACAATACCAAAATCCGAAAACTGACCGTAAAAATTGCAACAGAACTGTCATAATTTTGCTTAAAGGATGAAGTTTTAAAGTACTTTGCAACAAAGAAAAATAGTAAAAATAATCACCTAAACGTAAATTATACAGCAGTCATCACACCATCGGAATCAGAAAAAAAATTGCATTCCAGCATTTCAAAATCCATGAAAGAAAAAGACACCATTAGAAAAGCACATTCGACCAGCATCTCTGGATGGTAGAAATACACACCAACTATGTTATATTAAATCCAAATTAATTAAAATAATATCTATACACACCAAGTTCCATTAAAGTTTTAAAATGTTTAATTTTAGCATGAAAAATAGATGTTTTTTAGTATTAAATACACGGAACAAAATTATCAAGAAAAGTGGCTTAGAATTAAAAAAAAATATCACACTATGAAAACGGGACACTTCACTTTTTTTATTAAGATTTGAACATTTTTAGGACAAGTATGCGTAATTTTAATTCCGAATCTACCTACGATACATCCTGTATATAATGCCATCACCTTTAATAACCGCTATATAAATTATTCAACTTAATTTAACAATATACAGATATGTACCATCATTAATATGTTATTAACAATGCCAAGAAAACTTGCATAAGATAACGGACCAAAGTCAAGTATATCTAATGTCATAGACATTGAACTATTTTGGGAATAAACGACGACCTCCAGATTTTAAACAAAACGGTGACTGCGAAATGGCAAGTTGCCCGCTTCTAAATATATGCCCATACATACACTACAGACAAACATCCAGTATGTCCGTGTTATTGTTATTGTCAACAACAAGAACTTCCTACTTTTGAAATGTCACCAAAAAACGAAGTTAATCAGTTGAGTTTTCTCTGTCAAAAGCATCTCTCCAATGTTCTGATCCACGCCCTCTCAGACGATGAGGGTAAACATTACGAAGTTGTGGATAATTACCTACACGACGTCACCACAGAAGTTATACAGGACCTCTTAAAAATGATATTAAATACAGAAAATTTGGACGCTTCAACGAGATTTAGTTGTCTAGAAGTTCTCCTAAGGCAAGATGTCAGAAGGCTGGATACCGGTGTTTTTCCGAATACGTACTACGAGAAAATATTAGAAACTTTAACAAGCAAATGTAAGCAATTGCAGCATTTAAACCTGAAGGGTGTTTGGGTTCGAGAGCATCCAAATCTCTTAAGTAAAGTGCTTCAAAAGTTAACTGATCTAAAAGTTGTTATCATGCCTCATATACCCGACGACACCGTACTAGAAACAACAATAAACTACAACAAATTAACTATATTGGATATGTCTGGTGAGTGTTCTGTCACAGAACATGGTTTGATGAATTTACGAAGTAATACGCTTCGGGTGCTTCATATTGGCATGTTCGGAAAGCAACAGATATGTCAAGAAGAGGATTCTCCTGGCTTGGTAGCCCATATCATAATGCAACTTCCAAATTTAAATGTCCTTAAAGTGTATTCATTTACTGGCAGTGCACTACTTCGCATCTACGAAGATAATCCTCAATTCCAAACCAAGTTAACTTATTTACATGATACAGACACCACACCAGAAACCCTCAACGCAATAATCAATTTATGTCCAAAATTGGAAAGTGCAAATTTCAATAGTCCACAGGACAACGTCCTTAGAGATCTGCACAGATTAAACTACTTCATTTGTTTGAAATTATCCAGGCCATCACATTCCGATTTCATGAATTACTTGTCCACCACAGCAGAAGGTCTTCATGTTCTTAAATTGAATCTAGTCAAAGATCGGAGAATTGACTTGAGTAGTATTTGCACAAATGCCCCAGAATTGCAAACTTTGGAGTGTTTTAAGTTGAATTTGACTTACCTCCAACAAGATACCTACTTTATGAACTTGCAGACCATTGAGATTTTGTATTGTGATGTGTCAAGTACTGTGCTTAAATACCTGCTGACAAACACGCCATTTCTGAGAAGGATTGTTGTCGGCGACACCATAACTATGACCGATGGTGATATATTTCGTCTTTGTGCTGAATGCGAATTTATGTGCCTGGAAGAATTGTGGTTTTCTTCTGCGAGAGGATTGACTGCTATTTCGGTTGAATTATTGATGGGCCATTGTCCAAATTTAAGGGTTTTAGGACAACTTAGTGGTTGGGACATAACATCAAATGAAATGGATTATCTGAGAACTCTTATTTTGTCTAATAATATAGATTTAATATTGTTGCCAGTTGGAGTATTTCCATAATAAGACATTATCATAAAAGATGTATTTTAGTGAACCTTGTGATTTAAATAATATTCAATTTTTACATGGATGTACCTATATATTTTTTTAGTTATAAATAATAAACTTGTTTGTGATATTAGTGTTTATTTATTTATTTTTTAAAACACATCTGTGATGTACATTGGTTATTGTTCTACGGAGTTTTTGTCTCTCCCAATAGAACACTTCTGATGACCTTGACAATGGGAAAAGCTGTGTCATTTGAGTGAGGAGTAAAATCATCAGTGTCAATAGACCATACCATCATTCCACCAATGCCTTGTTCCAAGACGTAGTTAGCCTGAAATTATAAAAAGAATACTCTATAATCTTAGAATTTGTATTCAAAATAGTCGAACCGTTAGATCTTACTGTCATCCACAAAATTAGCAATATCTTCAGTTTTAAACACGTTGTTTTTCTCAACGTCGCTAAATTTATAAATAATGTGTTTTGCTTAACTGCAGAGCAACTGTATAGGAAGTAACTAACTCGGATAGCGTGTATATTTTTGGAACACTTTCTCCATTTGGCGAAGCAGCTCTCAAATGAATCAAACGTACAGGATATTTCCGAATCAAGGTAAAGTATGAAAGATAAGTATCTTGAAATGGCCAATATTCGTTTTTGGAATTTAGCCTAGCATCCCACATTTTAGTTAGTACTACTAGAACAGCGGATCCCAAACTTTTTAAAGAAATATCACATTTTAATATCACAATAAATGCTATGAATTTTATTTAGTCCCAAACTGAGTGTCTCTCTTCAGAAATGTTAAATAAAAAAGTTATCCTATGATATCTGACTATATTAATATTATCCAGCTAATGGTACCGATATCACCCAGTAACAGTCTTTATCCTGGATTAAGTTTACCATCCCTGCAATTACTGTGGAAAAAATTTCTTTTCTGTTTTGATTAAGCTTTCTTCTTTAAGTTAAAACCGTTGGTATTACATCACACTCCATATTTAGTGTGAACTGGTACGCAAAAAGCCTTTCCATAAATGTTTAACTTAGCAAACACCAGGACCTCGGCCAGTTTTTCTTTTTACATGGTTGTAAACGTCAACATTTAAATGCAAATGATGATATTATTATGAGTTTGCCTTCTAAGAAAATAGTTGTTTGCAAAAGTATGTGCTCTTGAATATGATACCACACAGAAATCGCTATTTCAATTTATCTTTTTTATAATATAATTACAATAAACCTACTAATTCATGTCAAAAAAGTTACTTTTGTGGGTCACAATATTATCGCATCGTCTTCTTAAAACTGGCAACAAACAGAAAACTCACAAGAAATAAATTTTTATCACCTTTTTCACGTTACATACGTAAACTTAATGTAACATAACTGAAGTTAGGGCATATGTAGAGCAGTTCATATGAATTCTCCTGCGCATGTTTATATTGTAAAACTAAATACTTATTGCTTACGGGCAGATTGTTGAATAAAAGGAGTAAAAAAACTTTCTCATGTCATAATGGCATATACAGAGCAAATGAACAATATTTCCACAGAAAGGTGTATTATACAAATTATACAATGTAAGTTTATTTATTGCGGGATATGCAGGGCCGCGTCTAGGGATTTACGGGCCTTAGGCACATCTGAAAGCCCGGGCCCCTCACCCTACATATCGTATGTGATATGACTAATAATTTAAAGAAATAAAAGTCTCATTTCGTGAGTTGTTAATTTTTAGGAAAATTTTTAATGAAAATATGTTATTTTCCAAACCTAAAATTTTCTTCTTGTGATTTTGGCTTGAATAAATGTTTTGATGATATCATCATAGCAGAGTGTTTTTAGAAAATCGGTTTGCAAGCGCATTGAGGTTTTACTCCGAAATCGCGCAAATATTTTTTTTAGCTTAAAATAGAAAATGATCCCTCGGCATTGCTGGCTGGTCGTCTTAGAAATAATCTTAATAATAATATTAAGATATTAATAATCTAAATTTTATTATCTAAAATAAAATTTAACTTCTCTGAAGCAAATCTCTGCGATTTTTAATAATAAATGAAACTGTTCAATTTATATTTTTTGATCATCGACATTTAAATCTTTGTCAAAAGTCGATGAAAATTTGGTTAACTCCAATAAAATATGGTTTGTTACTTCTATAAATATGTGCAACAATAACTTACTAAAATTATTTTAAAAACTATATTGACAGTGGCATTATAAGCGAGTGTCAACTAAAAAGTTTGGCACTTCTAAAAGCTACAAATTTCTTTCTTTTTGTCATTTTCAGTTTCTTTTTTTAAATAACTTACAAGTGTTGTGGGTTCTGCTATTTATCTTACAGTTTTCCTTGTTCTTTTTCTCCTTAGCATTAGCATTCGTGATATCTTAAAAATAATAGATAAAAATATGTACGAAAATCTGAAATACAGAATGGTCGCTTTTTTCTCGTTTATTGGAAAATATACAAGAGTTAAATTCGGGCTAACGCATTTTTTGCTGATCAAAGCAATTTCCAGATATCAACAAAAGACAAAATTTTGAATTTTCGTTTTTAATTTTGTACATACATAATTATTCTTGAATGTACGTTTGTCTACAAATGTATGAAAATCCACCAGTTCCCAAAAATGGGTTTTACATATTATTTTATCTTATTTACTCAAGTTTTTACAATTATTTTAATTGACATCATGTGAATTCCCCAAAGCATACAAACGCCTGCTGTTTGTTGCATTAGAAAATAAAGCGTTTGGTATATTGCGGTGCGGGTTTGAGAATACTCGACCTTGTTTGAGCATTTTTGTGTTGACCTGTTGAATAAAAACAGCCATCGATGAGGTTTGACGTTATCGATTAAAACAATAGGCTTTGATACCATTTATTAAGATTTTAACCAAAAATCTCAAGAAATGGTATCAAAATCCAACAATCAAGTTTTTATGGCACTGCATTCTTAGGTCTGAGATGTATTCTTTTATCTTGGAAGTTTAATGCAAAGAAAAGTGTCTATATGACTATATGAAGTGTTATATCATTACTGTTAAACGAGCGGCCAAAATGGCAACGTGTCCTATTAAAAAATGGCATACACAAATTAACGAATTCTATTTAGTTCAATTATTTTGTAGGGAAGCTAAAGTTCTGTCAAACAACAAAAAAAATTTTTTAAATAATTACCGTATTTTTCTCAAAAATGTGATCTTATGGAGGGTCGTCTACAAAAAACATTGGAAAAATAATCCCCGAAAAAAGCACTGAAATCACCGAAATCATGCATAGAGGGCCGCCGACTTCCGGACCTATTTCTGAACGCGGCCCCGAAGTATCGATATGTGAGATATGCAATTGAATTTGAGTTGTAATAAATGGTATTGTTATTGGTATAAAGTATTTTTGTTATATATAATTTTCTAAAATTAGATACAGGGTCCTGCAGCTCAGCTCCCGTCTTCTGTAGCTCAGTTACTAATTAAGCTAAGAGTTTGACATTTTGCAAGCTTACCCTGTACTTCAAGGTACATTTCAAGAAATTATTTTTGATTATACAGGGTGTCCCAAAAATGTGCAACGCCAACGTGATATATTTTTTTAAATTGCATGCTATATATTTTTTACACATTTGGAAGCCTGTTATGGTTGCCTACATACCACCAAAATTTTATTGAAATCGGTTTGAGTGACTGCAGCGCAAAAAAATAAAAACAAAAAAAAATTGATTTTGCACCGTTGGCCTTAAAAATCAAGAAAAACCACAAATTGCACCTCGTTAATAAAATTTTTCGACGTCCTTATTAAGTTAGATCTAGTAGTCTCGTTAACCAAGTGTCATTGATCCAAATTATACAGGATGACCAAAATCTAGTGTCAAACTTGTCAAACTTAAAAGCGTGTTATTGTTCTTATTTTAAATTGGAACCCATACATTTTTTAGGTGAAACGATGCAGAATTAAAAAATAAACATTGTTTCTAAATACAACCCCATCACAATTCCCAATATTGTAAAAGTTATTCGCCAAAAACTCATTTTTCAATGTTTCCAACGGTAATTGTAGGTAATAAATATCGTACGTGGCGTTGAAAAACAATTTATTTCATAAATTAAAGTATTTTAGATTTGAGTGTACTTAATTAAGTACATTGTTCGAAATGTCTTCCGTGCTCTTCGAGGCACAAACGAAGACGAGTATGAAATGACCTCGCCACTGCTCTTAGTAGGTCGGGCGTAATAGTTAGAAATGCATCTTCCTTGCATGTTTTCTGGTGTTGTTGGAGGTTCAGCATAAACGATGTCCTTAACGTAGCCCCACAGGAAGAAATCCAGTTTCGTTAAGTCCGGTGATCGAGGAGGCCACGCAACGAGTCCTCCTCTTCCAATCCACCGATTTGGGAAGATTTCGTTGAGCTGGTGCCTGACATGTAACAAGTAATGTGCTGGAGCTCCATCCTGTTGCAGCCACACATCCTGTTGGAACCCTTACCGCTATAGGTAAATTTTTAAGTAAATTTTGCAATTGAACAACTACTTAATTAAGTACACTCAAATCTAAAATATTTCTCTGCGTTATATTTTATGAAATAAATTGTTTTTCAACGCCACGTACGATACTTATTACCTACAATTGCCGTTGGAAACGTTGAAAAATGAGTTTTTGGCGAATAACTTTTAAAATATTGGAAATTGTGATGGGGTTGTATTTAGAAACAATGTTTATTTTTTAATTCTGCATCGTTTTACCTAAAAAAATGTATGGGTTCCAATTTAAAATAAGAACAATAACACGCTTTGAAGTTTGACAAGATTGACACTAGATTTTGGTCATCCTGTATAATTTGGATCAATGACACTTGGTTAACGAGACTACTAGATCTAACTTAATAACGACGTCGCAAAATTTTATTAACGAGGTGCAATTTGTGGTTTTTCTTGATTTCAATAACATTTTTGTGGTATGTAGGCAACCATAACAGGCTTCCAAATGTGTAAAAAAATATATAGCATGCAATTTAAAAAAATATATCACGTTGGCGTTGCACATTTTTGGGACAGCCTGTATAATCAAAAATAATTTCTTGAAATGTACCTTGAAGTACAGGGTAAGCTTGCAAAATGTCAAACTCTTAGCTTAATTAGTAACTGAGCTACAGAAGACGGGAGCTGAGCTGCAGGACCCTGTATAACTTCGAATTCTAATTCGATAAGCCGATTTATTTATTATACAATTAGTGGGTCCTAGCCCCTATTTTACGTAGATAGAAGGGGCGGCTTACGGACCCTCCTTTCGCCGGGCCCTGTGCCTACATGCCTATTTTGCCTTCTGGTAAACGCGCCCCCGGGGATAGGAGATCCAACTCGGATAGGAGATCCAACTCATGAAGTTTAAACTTTGTCACATATTATAATATAGACAGTATTTTGAAAAGCAACGCAGGGTCGGGTAAAAATCTCTCGCAAGTCGGTTTTTAATGTGGTTAAGATACAAACAACCCAGTTACGTCAAAAATTAGTTATTTAGTAAATTTTGATGACTGAAATATCGATCGTGCAGGACATGACAGTTTCAGTATCAGTTTCAGTATCAACATGAGTCCAAAAATGAACCTCTTCGGCATGCTTGGGGATGTCTTTTATTTGAAGAGACTCAAAAGTAGTTACATTAGGATTTTTAAAGCATGATCAATTATTTGAAAAGGAATTTAACATTTTTTTAGTTATGAAGTAACAAGAATAAAATATTAGCTTTGTTTTTAATTGTCAAGTCAAAATCCAAAAGACACGTTTGTACCTACTACAAGAAATCAAATCATCTAAGTACTTTTAAAGATGACGGGGATACCATAGACGTAGGCGTTGAATTGACAATATTATCACTGAAAACTGAATACAAGAATACTGTAACCACCTACCGGATGCAATATTCTGCAGGTGTGTGAGTCAATAGGTTTATTCCAACACAAAGAAAATACCGTTCAGGTATCGTGTTTTGTGATCGACCAGTTATGTTACAATCGACAACTCCATAATAAAATGTAGCGCTGACACATCAGGGACCCTATTCTCGTCATCTTTTTGAAGCGAATGTGAGTCTTTTCGAATGGTTAGGTGAGAGTGGGGATATCGGCGATCGCCATGTGTTTGGAACGTATGGGCGCGGCGCGTGCGTTATTGTTCTTAGCAACAAGCAAACTTGCCATAGATACGTTCGTATGGGCGTGGCGCGTGAGTTAATGTTGTTAGCGACAAGCAAATTTTGCTCATAGATACGTTTCAGAGGGAAACCGCTGATATCCCCACTCCTTCCACCTAACCATTCGAAAAGACTCGCATTCGCTTCAAAAATATGACGAGAATAGGGTCCCTGGTGGAATATATTGTATTGTACCTGAACGGTGTTTTCTCGGTGTTGAAACAGACTTTATATATGCTCCGCGTAACTAGAGGAATTGCAATCTTCAACACAAATATATTAATTTAACAGATACAGATATTTACCTTAGCCTCATAATTATCAGCTAATTCAAATGTCATCCATTGGTCATCACGGTATGCGTAGTAGTTCTCCTCAACTGGATTTGGGACTATGGTATAGCCTGACCATAATAAATTTGTTATAACCTAAACACAAAACCAGATAAGTACTTATTTGTAGGTACCTGTAAACTTCCTTCATAGTTACTTTATATAGCTCAGTCAAATTAGGCAACTTTTGAAAAATTTCAACCGACCTGGATTTTATTATAGCACTCGGGTTGGGCATTAGAAATAAAAACTCATTTTGTCTGCGTTGCGAGTTATTCACAGTCAAAGAAGTACGACTTGGCGTCTTCAAGTTACAGGTCTGAAAGCACGACAGAAACTCGTAAGACTAACAACCTATTTATGTATGTACTAAGTGATCCATTCTGCGTCCCAAGTATTTGATAACACGATTGGGCATAATATTTTATACTAAGAAAAACATTAGCATTCAGTTAGAACTTGACCACTTCCGATATATGTCCTTTAGAAGGTTAAGAAGTGTTTAATGTAATACCCATCTTGTTTTCTAGCGTAAATTAAAAAAAACTCTTGTAACTATGTATTCAAAAGTACGTTGTGATGCATTTCCGACAAAAATACATGATAGACTGCTTAACTTTCTGAAGGACACATATCCGAAATGGTCAAGTTATAACTCCATGCTATTGTTTTTCTTGTTATAAAATATGATGCTGTATCAAGTTTTCAATACGTTGTTTCTCTAACGCTCTTTCGACATTTTTAGACCTATTTTTTTGTAGAGAATTAAATGATTTAGACAATTCCTAATGGCGCTCATTGTCGTATGATCAATAGTAAGCAACATATTGTTATTAAAAAACTAAATCCGCTCAAATTTGACCGTGAATAAGTCGCAACGCAGGCTCGTTATCGATGGGACTTTTCACAGGTTAATTCTAGCTGGGTTGGAATTTTTCCGATGTAAAATCCTAATTTGATTGGGGTATATAGGCATATTCCACTTTATAGGTACCTCATAATAACTCAGAAAACCATTTTCTTTAGTGTAATATCCGGGCAAACCTGAACCATTAGTTGGAGCACCAATGCCCGTTTGTGCAGGATCCAATAGATTGAACGTTCTGCCATAGGCTGGAACCCCAAGAACAACTTTTTCTTTGGATATATTTTCAGTCCAAAACTGCACAGTCTTTCTCTGAAAGAATAAATAAATTATTAGATTAAACAAAAGGTGTAAACATAAAATACATATTTCATTCTTTTTGTATTAGTGTGAAAGACTATGTACGTTATAAGAGGGATTATATTGGAATGGTATTGTTCTGTACCCTTCATTTTTGGAGAGCAAAAACGATAATGACCTATAGTTGTAACTTACTATTTCTGACATGGGAGACGAAAACCCGGTAACTTCAGAATTAGTTGGCGTAACATCATAACCCATAATAAGAACATAATCCACATACCTGAAAAGACGTTACATTCATAACTTGGTACAAGATAATGGAAGAATATTACATACTCATCGATTGTTGCCATATCGTATGCTTGTTCGGCTATTGCCACTGACGTGGGAACAGCAATGGTTAACAACAAATCCCATTTGCCCAACATCTGCTTTAACTCCTTCAGCAAATATCCAAAGTTTTCTTTGTCTTCTGGAATACCTCCCCGTTGCGTTGGGTATTCCCAATCTACATCTAAACCATCAAAATCATACACAGCCAAAAGCCTGATAACGCTCTCAACGAAAGCTTTTCTGTAACCAGCATCACTAACCATCTACAAAATGATTATAAGTACATATTTTATCATAGTAGTATCCATAGTAGTATCCATAGTCATCAATAACAGAAATCTTCTTACCACTGAGTAAGGCCTTGACCCTTGATTCCAGCCACCTATCGCCAGCATGGTCTTCAGACATGGGTTTTCTTCTTTTAATGCAACGAGTCCCGAGTAACCACCTAAAAGAATCACCATAATGGTGTTTTTTTTTTGTTGAAAATATTACTACAAAAGAAATGAAAACTTACCGATACCATAATCAAGGGAAGGATCTAATGATTCTAATCCTCCGTATATGCTCAAGCCAGCAAAAGCATAAACGATATGCGTGCACATATGTGGATCAATGTGACTGACGTTGAAATATCCACCTTCTGCTCTGTATACTGACCAGCTCGACCAGTAGCAAAATATGACTTTGTCGTCTAAAAAAGTTGAAATTTTTATTATTGTTAATTGATTCGGAGAAAATAATTATCAATAAGGAAAACTTAATGTTTATTGCATATTTTATGTTATTTGTTTTTATAGTTATACATAAAAATGGTTATTGTTATTATTAACCTGAAAATCTCAATAATAAAACAGGCTGCCAAACAAGCATTATGAAGACATGATTTGAAAGCTTATTATAACTCATTATTATATTGCAATTACGTACTTTGCACACTTGCAAACTATGGTGTTTATCCTTTTTGCCGTAAATACCCTTTTTACTCGGTGGGTATTTACCCGCCCCACATGCTATATATACCCGCCTTTAACACTAGAAGTGGGATTCACCAACTCAAGATCGTACTGGTGCGATGGAGATACTCAATCCCCGGATTGAACAGCTGACTTACGTAAACTTTATATTCTATCTAATGACTACAGTTTAATGTAAAAATTGGACTCAGCATTGAATGAGTGTACTACGGTTACCAAATGTTCTGAATTTTGCAGAATATCCTGGATTCAGGCTTGCGCGACCAGCGTTGGTTAACATTAATTTTATGCGAAAGGACCATGAAGCCCAAAATGGTCATATTTGAGCTTTCATTTAATTCTATTTAGAAGGTTATATATTGCTTAAGCGTAGAATATTGATAATGACCTCATGTCCAGAAACACACCGTTTAGGAACTGCAAAGGGCCGGAGTATTGTTATAGAAATAATGGCAGCAATGTTAGGTGAGTTTTGCCGTTTTATGTTGTCCATAAATTAGTGTATGGAAATATAAATTTGTTAGCGTATCAGAGTTTTCCTGCTGTGAGGAAAACTTAATTTGCGGGAAAACTATTAGGAGAAAAGTGATAAACGAAATGCCATTAATTTCATGTATGTAAATTTCTGAAAATAAAAATTTTATGGGTGGGGGGTGGCTCAACGTGAAGTTAGCCCCCTCAGAAGAAAAATTCAATTTTCTCGCAAACTATGAGGAGGCAACCGAAACTATTAAATGGCAATACACGGCAAACGAGGGGCAAACGATGGTATTAGTTTTAAAAATTTTGGTGACCATGGGGGGGGGGGGGTTAACTTCACACGGCTTGCCACCGGGCGTTACAAACATTGCGGAAAAGTGAATATACCCTACCACAGTAAATACGAGGAATAGGTATAAAAAGGGTACACAGTTGCAAAACTTTGGTTCTCATTAACTCATTTCAAAGACGATAAATAAACAAGAGTTTAAGACCAAAGTTATTTGGTTTTAAAAAATTGCTGTTCTATGATACCCGCCACAACTACTTTCCGTATGCTGTTCCTAAAGTTGGCACAATCTTCCGAAATCGGAAGCGTGCAAAAGGTGTTTCCGGAAATGGGTAGATATTATGAATACTATCAAAAATAGGTACTACTTTGCCCCTCTGTATACTCTACTTTACGCAGAGTTTTTTAACATTCTATGGGTACATTAAGGTGTATCAAAAGAAGTATCAAGATGATACAAGATTAAAACTGCCCTTGTGGTCACACATATGCTCATAAACACATTAATAAACGATAGAAAGGCGAAAAAGAGGTGAATGCAATTTAGGTTTAACGAATCATATGGGCTGTTTGTTTAACAAATATTTTTTTATATTAATGTTCGTTGGGATTTATTTTATAATAGTAACTAACAAATACAACATATAAGACAAGACACAGGTAGCTAGATAGAAAATAAGTTCAAATACAAAAATGCTAAAAAACAGTTATAAATCAAGCGGCCATAGATTTAGTTGGAGCGGTGAGTATAAATATAGCTATTTGACGCCTGTTTATAATCCTCCATTTTTGGTTTTGATACAGAAATTGTCTAGGTATATTACATTTATTAAAATAAAAACATCTTCTTCATCTTAATATCACATAAACAAATTAAAATACATGCAGCTCTTAGCTATTACTTAAAATATTCAGTATGTTTCGCAGCACTTTTTAATAGCAGCAATTGCTTTTCTTGTTGATGACCTTAACGTTGGCAATCAGCAGAGTTTTATAACAAATAAAACAGTGCCTTGTTGTTTTACGTATGTAATTTGTTATTTTTTATAACCCCTATCCTGCAAATTATTTTTTAACCTGGCAACCTTAAAGTGACCAGTATAAGGTAAAAATTTTTGGAGAATATGAACATGGAATTCACTACAGGTTTAATAATAATAATCTTAGTTTACCTGATAGTGGATGCAGCAATAAATTGTTTAATCCATAAATTATCAGTTTGTTTGCGTTACAGTGATAGCCGATATTTATGTCAACGTTAACATTAATATACGATATTAAATAAATGAAAATTACTTACTTTGAGGACACTCATCTTCGGCCTGTATGCCAAAAATTAGACATAGAGCAAATAATGTTACCGATAACAACTTCATTTCTGCCACGTTAATGTGGAACAATGCACCAAACGCCAGTATAATAAGTGGCGGCTTTTGCTTCAATATTACTTATCGATATCATAAATTTAATCTAAAAATCTAACTAATCCCAGGTTTCCTTAAGATTGCATTAAATACGTTATAAATGCTTTCCTGACAATCCATCAAATCATTGTATTATTAGTATCGTTTTGATAACACAAACGCATTTTTGTTTTTATTTGCGATAACCAAGTTAAGTGATTTGTGAATCATATTCAATGACAGATTAATATTTCATTCACTTATCCCTCATTTATAATAAAATCAATATTTCGATATTATAAATAGAACAATGTCATTTTTTGTTTTCACAATTAAAGGTGCATTAGCTAGGCAAGTGATCGGAAATATTCTGACACTATTAATTGTAACAAGATAATACACAATCATCATTTGTCTTGTATGCGTTGGTCATAGAAAACTGTTATCGAGGAAGTGTGTTACAATTTATATTGTGTCTAGGATATAATAGAACATGCACTCATTATGACAACAATAAATTCTATTGTATAATATGTAGATCAATAACAAGACGCACTGTTATACATATATAAAAATGTATACTGATGTACAGAGTGTTTCACAAGACAGGTAGTCAAAACTAAGAACTTTAAACTCTTATTAAGAATAAAAAATCTGATGTGGCCAGGCACATGACTTTATCACACTAAATATAAAATTAATAGTTTAGCTGCATGAGATTCTATTTGATCGAGATCGGCTATGTCTGCATTCAAATAAAACTAGTAGAACTAGACAGATATCTCGATTAAAGCTGCGTTCGGATATTGTACTCCGTTGACACCGGGTACACCGTCCAAATGACACTTACGTGTTATTGGGTGTAAAAAGTGTAACGGTGTTCAATATCCGAACGCAGCCTATATTGACGTAGTATTTTCAAAACATTAGCGTTTGACACTAGCTACTGGCATTAGAATCAAAAAATCTGACATACCCTGGCTACTAGCTTTAATGCAGTACGACCGATCTCGATGAAATAGAATTTGCTCATGCAGCTAAACTATAAATTCAACCAAAAAATGTCATATACATAAATTAAAGAAAATTTCCTCTCCTTTAATTTATTATTTAACTATTTTGACGACATTACACAAATAGCGGCTCATTTGCAAAATCTTCGAAAAATGCTAACAGTAAACCACCAGTTCCTTTGGACCCTTTTCAACAGAAAGCTTTTCAGCTCTAAGTTTGGTTATGAAACTTCTAAATATGAAAGTTTCGTCCCGATACCTTTAGTAGTTTCTCCGGGATCATCGCCACAAAAACGGGTACACACACACACATACACACACACACACACAGACATTTTTTGTACCTTGGTCAAAAATGTTCAGGGGACCCAAAAAGTCATATTTCCGCTAAAATCTCAAATTTTTTTTTTGGCATGATTACAATACTTTACATACTGCGTATGATAAAGTAAAAATCTGATGTGGCCAGGCACATGACTTTATCATACTATATATAAATTAATAGTTTAGCTGCATGAGATATTATTTGATCGACATCGGCCATCTCTGCATAAAATAAAATAAAACTAGTAGAACTAGACAGATATGTCGAATAAAGCTGCGTTCGGATATTGTACTCCGTTGACACCGGGTACACCGTCTAAATGACACGTGTTATTGGGTGTAGAAAGTGTGTAGGTGCGTTCCGGTTGGTGGTAATGGTAGGTAATGACGGTGGTAGCAGACGAAATTATAGTATTTCTCATATGTCGTGATGGTGACACATATTAGTTTGCATGTACATAAACTTGAGTCACTAGCAAATTCTATTAGAAATACTATAATGGCGTCTACTACCACTGCCATTAGCACTAATGAAAACGCACCTTAACGGCGTACAATATCCGAACGCAGCTTGTGTTGACGGTAGTATTGTCAAAGCATTAGCGTTTGACACTACGTACCGTCATTAGAATCACATCTGACATATAATCTGACATATCCTGGCTACTAGTTTTAATAGCAGTACGACCGATCTCGATGAAATAGAATTTGCTCATGCAGCTAAACTATTGATCGCACCAAAAAATGTCATATTCATAAATTATTCAGAATTTCCTCTAGTTCAATTTATTATTTAACTATTTCGACGAAATTCCAGAAATGCCGGCTTATTTACAAAATCTCTCAAAAATGCTAAGACTAAACCTCCAGTTCCTTTGGACCCTTTTTAACAGAAAGCTTTTCAGCTCTAAGTTTGCCCATGAAACTTCTAAATATGAAGTTTCGTCCCGTTACCTTTAGTAGTTTCTCCGGAATCGTCGCCACAAAAAACGGGTACACACACACACACACACACACACACACACACACAGACATTTTTTTGTACCTTGGTCAAAAATGTTCAGGGGACCCAAAAAGACATATTTCCGCTAAAACTTCAAAAATTTTTTTTGGCACGATTACAATACTTTACATATTGCGTATGATAAAGTAAAAATAGCGTATGACTACCTACTGTCATTAAAATCAAATATCTGACACATCCTGGCTACTAGTTTTAATGCAGTACGACCGATCTCGCTGAAATAGAAGTTGCTCATGCAGCTAAACTATTGATTGTACCAAAAAATGTCATAGACATAAATTATTCAGAATTTCATCTTCTTTAATTTATTATTTAACTATTTCGACGAAATTCCGGAAATGGCGGCTTATCTACAAAATGTTTCAAAAATGCTAAGACTAAACCTGCAGTTCCTTTGGACCATTTTCAACAGAAAGCTTTTCAGCTCTAAGTTTGTTTATGAAACTTCTAAATATGAAGTTTCGTCCCGATACCTTTAGTAGTTTCTCCGGAATCGTCGCCACAAAAAAGCGGGTACACATCCACACACACACACACACACACACAGACATTTTTTTGTACCTTGGTCAAAAATGTTCAGGGGACCCAAAAAGACATATTTCCGCTAAAATCTCAAAATTTTTTTTTTGGCGCTATTACAATACTTTACATACCCTGCGTATGATAAAGTAAAAATGTAAAACTAAAAATATGTAAAAGAACAATTAAATCTATTATGCAAAATGATATCCATTTTATTATAATCTTCTTTAATTTGTATTTTTGTTGGTGTCGTGGTAAGATGCATTCTTGTTAATCAATATACAGCGTATTTCGGAAGAGAACGGGAATATTCTGAGAATTTTCAGATACATTACATATAATATATTTTACCAGAAAGTAAATGGTAATAAATACAAATAGCATTTTATTATAAAATAACCATGTACTTGAAATTACAACAAATTCTAAAATATTGTTTCTTTTCTCTTCCTTCTTTTCGCGTTCAATTTTATATTTGCTGCAGTTATAACTATAGCAATTTGTTCTGTAGCATACGCATAAAATATTTTATTTTTCGATCAGATCAACTTACTTATTTATTCACTGCTCCACACATAGTCCATAGTGCAAATTAAATCAGGTGTATGCGTAGATTGTATTTTGCCCGGTGTACTACATACATACCTTAAATCAGCGATAATATCTAAATAGAAAAATTGGATACCGAATATCCGGCCATATTTTGTTTATTGTCAGTTCAGCACAATTTTGAAGAGAATAAGGTTCTATTATGATCAAGAAGTCAAACATTATATACAGAATGAGCTAAAACAACCAGACGATTTTATTTTGCATATTACTCAGTAAACATACATTAGGGTGACCAACTTTTTAATACTCGAAGGCGGGACGCTGAAATCCGTGGAGGAGGGGGTGTACATAAATAAATATTTTCATTAAATTTTATAACAGATATAGGTAGTCAGCATTTGGGCATTTTTCTCGTCAACGTTGCAAACAACTAAAATCCTTTGTGATTAGTGTTATAAGAAAATAAATATACAAAATTATACTTTCTTAAATCCGTTTTAATTTTCTCTAAAGCACCATTTAGACACGGCAAGTTTAATTGCGGAAACTGCTGTCTGTCAATAAACTTGCCATGTCTAAACCATAGAAAAGTACACGTCTGTTTACTTGACGGCTAGTACTTTTCTATGGTTTTGACATGACAAGTTTAGTGGTGGGCAGCACTTGCCGCCACTAACTTGTTCTGTCTAAACTGTACTTTAGGTGAGGGATGGAGTAAAATTGATATAATTTTCTTGGTCTTCTGAATGATTGTTTAATTCGTTTCAGATTATTAGAGTTTTTTATTTCGACTGTCTGCGAATTTTACTTAATAATAATCAATAATGAAATTTCTTTTCACAAATTGTTGTTAAATATCTATTTTTGCTTCTTTACTATTTCTCTATATTGTAAGATTCTTTTTAGATTTAAGAAACAAATCGTCCAATAAATTACAAATAAACATTAAAATTGATACAAAAAATTTATATAAATCGAGTACAATAAATTAACAGTTTTGTTTATGTTCAAAATTTTAAACCATTGTTTTCAGGAACAATAAAGTCATTTTCTTAATTTTATTTCATATCGGTGCCAATTGTGACTTCATTTTCTAAAACTTTTCTCAAACTTACTCTAGACGAAAATTACTGTGAATTAATAATCGAAACGAATATAATTTTACATATAGAATTAACCCAAAAAAGTTATACTCTGCTTTGAAATGTGCGGAGTAGGTCGGGGGTAATCACAAATTTAAAGGAGTTATTTACTACTAGTGGCTATGTAATTATCAATTAAAACTTAAATTCAATCATAATTAATTTGGTTTACTTAAAAACTCAGTCCACATTTTTAACATTTGAAAAGCGTTACTAATATGTAAATCATTATTTTATGTGGAAATACTGCATTGCTATGACTGGGAAATAAATAGAGTCGCTTCTTAAATGAATCGTTATAGTTGTTTAAATTTTACATACAAATCTAAAAATTGTTATAATTTATCAACAACAACCATATTAATACCTGTGTTTAGCTTCAAACGTGTTTTACTTTTTGTACATGTAATACATATTAGAAATGAAGTGAAAATATCTCAGTAACTCATTTTCTTAATAAGGCAAACAAAGTATGAAGGTATGCCAACCAAATTATCATATGGAGTTTGATTGGTGGGGTCTTAGAAATTCTAGACATATAGCAACATTTTTAAAAAGACGTACAAAATTCGGGACTATTCATAGGGCGGGACATGTTGTCGAAAATCGGGACTGTCCCGTCCAATTCGGGACGGTTGATCAGTTGGTCACCCTAACTTACATAGGTACCGTGTCCGTCAGACAGTTGGGGTCCAACTGGAAAATTTGGGAAATTAGGGCAAATTTTGTATTATTATCGTTTCAGAAAATTCTTCTGGAATTATCTGCTTACATGTACCGGGTATTAGCAAAACTATAAAAAAACTCTTAAGAGTATCTATGTTCAAAGCTATGCAAAAATGTTATTTGAAAAAAGTACCTTGCATATTCCGGGTGGTTTTATTATCAAATTAATATTCTTATTATCAATTTCTCAGACAATTTTATTCTTCATGAAAGTGTCTGTATTAGCTTAAACCTAAAATGCAAATATTAGAATGTAAGTATTTGCATTGCATGTACCGGGTGTTAACAAAACTATGAAAAACACTGAAGAGTAAAATACCTACCTTAATGTTCAAAGCTATGCAAAAATGTTGTTTGAAAAAAGTATTTGGAAAAATTAGAAGGCATTAAATATTAAATTATAGTCACGTTCAATGAAGGGGGTTATAATTTCGTATGTTTGCATAACACGCGGTATTTGCAAGCAGATAATTACATTCTAATATGTGTACTCGTATCTAAGTCCATAGTAAAAAAATATTGTAAATATTTGCCAAAAACGCCAATGTGTGCATTGACTTTAGCCTGAATTTAAAAAAGAAACAACAAATGTCTTTCTGCTCAAACGTTATTTTTAAATGTGTACCAATATTACGAATAATTTTCGTTGCTCAAATTTGTACCAATATCACCGTTTGTAGAATATTATGATAAATAAATCATAGATCCTTTTGCGCTGTCAATATTACTTTGAAGACAAAACGTTTTTTTGTACTTACACACTTTATTTCGTGGAGTTTTATTTGTATCTTGCCGGATTTATCGTAAAATAATAATGGCATGAGGTGAA
Source organism: Aphodius sticticus (assembly GCA_963966075.1). Classification (NCBI taxonomy): domain Eukaryota; kingdom Metazoa; phylum Arthropoda; class Insecta; order Coleoptera; family Scarabaeidae; genus Aphodius; species Aphodius sticticus. Next base: position 29,996,631 of record OZ014511.1, read on the forward strand.
ATAAAAAGATTTTTATTGAATTTTTGTTTCAAGGAAATGTTGAAAACATACAGTTTTTCAAATGTTTTGACAATTATAGAATATCATTGATTAGCAACCAATATGTCGTTGGAACAATTCATTGAATAAACTTAATAAACAATGTTTGGCACACTACATCGTAATATTGTTATTAATTAATTCGAACGTACCTATGAATGTAATCAGAAATTGATGCAGTGGTTGTTCCTCCTTGAGAAGTAACTGGACGAACTTTTTGAAGCATGGTTTCTTGAAACACGGCGGGATATTTGGAAATATACATGGGTTTTATAAAGACATTGTTTTTCCTTTCTTCTTTTACAACAATGTCGGTAATTATTTGATACCAGCGATATTGCTACATTACTTTTTCTACTTTGCGTTCGTTATAAACTCATAACGAAACCGCTTTCGGTGTCGTTATAAAAACACTAGATCACAAACTTTTAGTAACTTTTGGTTTTCCAAGATTGATGATATTGACGCAAGTGCCAAATAAGGCTGACATCTCAATCGCTATTGGCTCGCGTAATCGTATTTGTGACTTTTACCACAACTACCAATTGTTGAATATAAAACTACTCTAGATTGTAAGATGACAACCGCAATTTTCGAAATTTACGTAAAATTAATGTCGGAAAGTAGAAAAAATAGTATATAACAATCGCTTTATAAGACGTATTGACGCACTCGTTCCATTTAGGCACTCCTCGCTACGCTCGTCGTGCCCAAAACAACTCGTGCGCCAATTTTTGTCTTATAAAACTTGTATTATAATATACTATTATGTACTTTGTAAAAATGGTTTGCTATTTCATAGACTCCTTGAACCTATCGATTTTTTTATTATTAAAAGTAAATTTATATCTAGTAAATATCTATTATATTTGTAAAGGAAAACTGGTTAATCGACGGTGAGATATTTATATTTGTAAAGTAAATTTATTGTTTTCAACGTCATCGAAGCAATTTTATAAGGGCAATATTTTTTGTGCTGATATACATCTCATAATTGTTTTAATGGTATCTTACAAAATATATGGCAATACATACGTAAAGCCAGAAAATGTTTCCGCTTCTACTTAGACAAAATCAGTAAAAGAAAAAGTTATTATTATTGATAATGTCATAGGCGTTTAACAATCAGCGGTAAGAAATTAAATTTTTCACAAAAATGTGTATTTAATAACTAAACATCGACATGTTCCAGACTTGTAAAAAAGCAATCCAAGGTTTAGTTTTTCGCTGGTTATTTCAATATATAAACTAGGCCGTGTTAAGCTTAGTTTAGGCTAGGGCAAAACGGCGACAGCAACAGCCAACAACATCGGACCAAATATACGGTTATATATATGGTTGACAATTCAAATAAAAATAGAGTTTAAGATTTTATTGTGTTGTTAATTTGCAGATATAATCCCTTGTTCTTTGCTTTGTCTTATATCTTTTAGCTTTAATAGAACAACAAATTGTTACAAATTATGATTTTATTGGAAAACATTACATTACATTTGGTGTCTTGTAGGCAACGTGTATTTATCTTCAATCTATTCGTACAGAAGTGTTAAGCATACTACTATGGAAAATGTAAGATCATAATTACTTGAGTTTGCGATTTGTTAATTTGATTAAATAAGGCATCCATGACTAAGGTGACCTGACGTCCCGCTTTTGGCGGGACAGTCCCGACTTTTCACATTTTGTCCCGCGTCCCGCGGAGTTTTAAAATAGTCCCGCTTTTTAGGAAATATTATTTTACTGAATTTTTACAGAATTACTTAAAAAAATAAAAAACTTTTTTCAAATCGTTCATAATATTTTTATAATTTGAAAACAATGTTGTGGGGTCGCCACCGGTTTTCCAAATTAGTATTTTTTACAAAAAATTATGTATTACCCATTCTGTCTAATGGTGGAATTTGATATATTTGTACGTTTATGAATAATATTAATTGTTATGTGCATAAGGAATTTATGGATGTTTGTATTTTTTTGACAACATTGAATTGATATAGATAAGGTTGGTTATAAGGCTGGAATCAATGACTTTTGTATTCTTTGACCAATTTCCACTATTTTTCCAGAACATGTAAAGTAAACTTACCTACTTTTGAAAGATAAAGAAAATAATGTTCCAGCTTATTAAAAATAAATGGTGTTTTTCGACTAAGTTTGAGACATCCTGTGGGGTAACTAACGAAGTAGTTCTCTCGCATGTTCTCAAGTGCTCAGTTACAAAACCTTATCAATTCTCAACATCTTATTTTGTAATTCATCCCAATATCTGAGTTTTTGTAGGAGATACACATTTGTAAGTAAAATATTGCATTGTTTTTGGACCAGAAACACTGGCAAATCTGGCAGGCTGAATATGCTGCAAGGATCAAAACCGAACTTTATAACGTATCATTTAGATTCCATGTCGACTTGCTGTTATTTCAACAAGTGCCGTTATTTCATCACACATTATTAAAGTATCACATACACGTTGAGTTTCGCTTATGATAATTTAGTTTTTTATCCATCTGTTTATCTGTAAAGTTCTGGTCATTATCTTTAAATTAATTCGTTGTTGGTACTAAAAACAATAGTAAAGACACTTTTAATCAAGTAACATTCGCTGCAAGGTTGAACAGCATTTGAAATTGCAACGGTTTACTTTAAATTATGTATCTTCTAAAAAAATGCTGATATGGGAATGAACCAAAAACAAAATGTTGAGAATACCGATCAGATCAAAACTATCCTTATAGTTTACTCGGTGTAATCGGATGTAAAACATGAATAAAAAATTATGAAAGTCGTCAAGTATTACAAAAGCTACTTAACATCAAAGTTTAACAAAATGGGCGTTCATTTAATATAGGCTGGTAAGTTTCTCGCAAAAACGTACTCCTAAATTTGGAATATATTGTTGTATTGTACAGGGTCGTTTGATTAGAACATTTGGTTGGTATCTTCTTTGACCGTAAGATTTGTTTTATTAACCATAAGAATGTAATTAATCTTTCTTAGGGTCGATCTTACAAGTGTACGTATAAGTAGTGGAATAGTTATTCCACTTTAGTCCCGCTTTACTACATCAAAATTCTAGTCACCTTATCTATAATTCTTATTTCGGTATGTGGCCCCAACTGATTCTGTTTTAAGTGTCAAATATTTACACCTGAGTACTGCGTGGTATCACACATAGTAAATAAATAGCAAAACGTAGAAATAAAGACAAATCTCGCTAGTTACTTTCTTACGGTAACATTTCAGCAACATTGTATGCCAATCCAGACATGAACATCGTTCGCGTCCGATAGCTAATTAATCCCCGTTGCACAAAGCTAACGATCTCGATTGAGCGAATTGGCAGTGGCGAGAGATGGCCAAGGAAGAAAACGAAAACAAGTGAAGTGAAGAAGGAGGAGGACCTCCTCCTGTCTTTCTCGCGAATGTTTACACACGTCCGTCGTGTACGCACGACGTTGCAGAGTGCGTGCTGCAAGCAAGGTAGCGGTTCAATTGGCGGCATCAGTGACCATCGAGGTCTTGCACATCGTGGACATGATCGTTCACATTGCTCTAATTGCTTTGCTAGTGGCACTCTTGTGGTGGAGGGCAATGTCTACAATTGACAAGAAGAGCCGTGACGAAGTGAGGACACCGCCTGGACCAAAACCTTGGCCACTTTTCGGCAGCATCCACCTCATTGGAAAATCCGAGACGCCCCTGAAGGCATTCACAGCCCTGAGCGATGTGTACGGCGATGTTTTCAGCATCACGTTGGGCACCTCGTACTGCGTCGTTGTCAATAATTATAAGTTGATCAAGGAGGTGTTGATCAGTAAGGGTGCATGCTTCGGGGGAAGACCAGACTTCATGAGGTTCCATAAGCTCTTCGGTGGAGATAGGAATAACTGTAAGTAACGAATAGTAATAATAAAATTAAAATTGTCTGTCTGATAATTGTGTCCCCAATTATAAAAGTAATCCTGTTATTGGAATATACAAAAAAAAAACAAAGTTTATTTTCTTACTTATTACGATATGATGCTGCTGCATTAATATTTATCCTCATCGGTTTAATGTTTAAAATCTATTGTTTTATTAGACTCATAATATATCGACGGATATTACTGTTTCTGTTACCAGTGGAGTGCTTAGCAGAGTATATGGCCAACGTTGTAACGTAACTGTAAAATAATTACGGGAGTAATTTGATAAAATAATTACTTTCGTAAAGGAGTTAACTAAACGTATAATATAATATAATAATCAAGCAAGTAAAGTTGGTACTAAAGGAATACAAATGATTAATTTAACATTTGATTAGCTATAACTAAAAAAATAATTAAATACTTTCCATTAAACAATAAAAAACAATATGTTAAATCACTGGTACTAACTTGAATCAAGGAACATTTCCTTTCTTGATTAACGTCAGTATCTCTATTACAATACAACAACAACAGGTCTAACAGGTCAACAGTAATAACAGGTCATAAAGTTTCTTAAAAGAGATTCCCAGTTTTGGTTTAACATTTGATTAACTATAACTAAAAAAAATCTGATGTGGCCAGGCACATGACTTTATCATACTATATATATATATATATACAGGGTGAGTTAGTGGTATCCCGGCGGTCGATAGTCATTAAATCGTTTGAGAAAGAAAAAAATATTTTATACAGGGTTGTTTGACTCATTAGTTTCCATAACGTAAAATTATTTTCATTTATACAGGGTGTTGCATTTAGGCGTGACGGAAAGTCAGTACATTTTTTTAAATGGAACGCCCTGTATATCATACCATATTATGAATACTAAGGAAGTTGTCTTTCCAACTGTGTAAGTTGTACCTGTGTAAAGTAAAGAGTTTCTGAGATATTTAATTCTTTGTCAAAAAATTGGCAATTGCAGGCCTTTCTTAAAAGCTACGCTAATACTACATTTTTTCAGATATTGTCCTAAAAATTTTGTCACATTATAACTAAGCCCATAGCTAGATGCTGATGTCATGAAAAAATAGATGCGCTGTACAGGCTGATCGTAGCATGCACTAGTTTTTAAACATTTGTAAATGGTTTTTTCTTGAGATTTTTAAATGGAACAGCCTGTATATTATTTGCTAATTGAAATGTCCCTTAAGTTCTTTGTAATTTATATTCACTATATCGTATATCTATTTTTACTACTTTTTGTGATATTTGCAATTTAGAGAGTAGTATGCTATTTAGTATCTTAATATTGCTCTGTATACAGTGTGTTGGGTAGCATGATGTAAAATATTTAAAGGGTTTTAGAAGAAGCCATTTAGAACCTATTTAACTAAATTTATTTCAATAAAATGTATTACGGTTATCAAGGAAATACACAATCTTATAAGTATGATTTACATATTTTACAAACGTACAGCAAGCGAACCCGAACACCTAGTAACTTCAGTTGGGCTGAAAAGTAAACCAGAAACAGTGTAATTTTAGGGGGACTATCATGAAAAAATGTTCACTTGTGTGAAAATTGTGCGGAGATGTTTCATTGTAATGGTATGTGCGCTCATACACAAAACAGAAACGCTAAAACCTGTCTTGATGAGCTACGGTTGAGAACGGATTGGAATTCAGTACAAAAAACAACCAAAAATATCTGCTTCTATTGTTAATTAGTTTAAAATAGGGTATTTTTCTGGAGAGACAATTTAAAATTGGGATAATATGAATGATAGTATGAGTAATATTGGTAATGTGAATGGAAAGTGGGTTATTTGGAAGTGTTTTATAGATTCTTTTTGCTATGAATGAAAATCTAAATCTAAAGATATCTATCAGTTTGTGTTTGTTGTATATTTGGTTTTTGTGTGTGAGCACATAAATCACATCAAAGAAAATCTGATTTTCAACACTCAGAAGTCAACAAATTTTCTCGATAGTTAACCTAAGAGTACAGGGTTTAGGGTTTACTTTAGCAGTCATTTAAAATTATTAAATCGCGTGTTCGGTTGCCATACGATAGACGGCAAAATATACTTACAAAATTTCATATAAAATTGTTAATATGTTGATAGCCATAATACTTTGTATAAGGATCAAGCTGGTTAAATCGTTTCTAAATTATCTCTTCTATCGCCACTTGAAGACTTTACATCAAACTACCAAATACCTAATTCTCAGCAATATTAAAATTTACAATTGCATTACATTTTCGTTAAATTGCTAATATCACAAAAAATAGTAACATTTGGTGTATGACATACTAGATGTAAATTGGAGCGAAATAAAGGGCTATTACAGCCAACACATATTATACAGGCTGTTCCATTTAAAAAATTCAAGAAAAAGCTATTTGAAAAACATAAAAAATTACTAAGTTTACTGAACACCCTGTATAGCATATCTAATATTGTTGGATACTATCATCTACCTACTGGCTTTGACTAATGTCTCACATAGTTTAAAGACAAAATCGGCAAAAATGTCGTTTTACATAGTTTTTAAAAAGATCCTGAAACGGGCATATTTTTGAAAAACAGTTGAATATCTCTGGAACTATTAACGCTGTGACTTAGCAACATACACGGTTGGATACACAAATTTAGTAGTATTCAAAATACAATAAAATAATTGCATTTCTTTCTGCGAAAACTAGACGCAATTCAGATTCGGATTAATGTATTTTTGACAAATTAAGTAGGTACTTGAAAATATGTGAAATGCTTTGATATCTAGACTCAAAAGTTAACTATTCTGATATTAAATTATAACTGTGGTATGTAGATTTATTGTACTAAAACGAAATATTTTTTTAACGTGATTAAATTAACTTCTCATATTAACAAACCTCATATTCCTCCAAAGTAATTAAAAAAAATATGCACAAATACCGATGGTTATCCCACTAAATAACCACTGCTGGATGGTTGAAGCACTAAATTTATTATATTTATTTTATTAGTATTCTTATTATACTATAATTTTCGTTATCATTATACAATGTATCTCAGACATACTATTTGTTTCTTGTTTCGTTCTTTTGATTCCGCTTTTTTCAAGAGTTTTCAAGACTTTTAAAAAGGCTGTAATAATAAATTATTTTGACTTCAATATATATTTTATTTTGACGTCATATATATTTTCTAAATCTCAACTAGCTTCCTATTTGTATTTATTTGCACTTAATTGTATTAGCATAAAAAGAGCATTAAAATTCTACCCCACTAGTAATTTAGTTAAATTTCCATTTTAGTCTTATCATTTGATGTGTCCTGAAAACGAGGTGTACTTCAACTTTTTAAATGGATTGCCCTAAATGTCTATATATTTTTTAATATATTGCAAACGTTTAGTGCATGATCTACTAACATAGTCCTACCCCTATCCTTACAGTTTTTTGTTTTTTGATATATTTGTTAAAAAGCAGCATCTTAACAACAGAAGTGCTTCTGAACTACTAGAAATTTGTTTGAATTGAATTATGATTAACTTTTCTCATTGGAACCATGTATGTGGTTCCATTTTCGGAATCTATGATTTTCTACACATTAAAAAGTACCGACATACTATTCTGTAAAAATCTACTGATATGAAGATAATTGCCTTTTTATGTCGATTGCATAAACTCTGGCCGGTTTATTTTGTTACATGGAGAGATACATTTTCTATTCTACATAAACAAATAACCATATACAGGTTGCAGCAATAAGAAAATCGGTCTTCTTGGAACGGAAATTGTTTGATAGATATAGTTCAGAATTATGAAACTATACCTTTTCAAGTTCAAATTGGCAGTAATCAAAATCAAATTAACACTAATCAAAATCAAATTGGCACTAATCAAAATCAAATTGCCACTAATTAATATCAAAATGACAATTAACAAATTCAAGTTGACAATTAACAAATTGAAGTTGAACCTAATAATTTAATTGTCAATTCAAATTAACATCTTAAAAGAACCCTTCCACGTTCTCATAATGTCTTATATAAACAAGTAACCGCCGTAAACTCAAAAATACAAATTAGCGCTGTTTATAATTTCGGGGATTAGCACAATCTTGCAAATGATCTCGGAGTTTCAAAAAGAACGGCGTATAGATGGGGAAAAATCAAGACGTTCCAGAGAAACAGCATGGAGGTAAACGCAGAGTTAAAATCACAGACGAACATCGTGTTCTTTCGAAATTGAAAGAAATCCAAAGATAATTCCCCAGCAATTAAAAGAAAACATTTTACAATCATATGAAATTAATGCCGCTAAAGAATGTTTTCGTCAACACATCGATGGTCTTATGTATACAATAGAACAAGTACGTCGAGAGCCAGAAAAAGCCAACATACTGTTGGCTCTTTCTTCTTACTGTTGGCTGACAATAAAACAAAAATGTTAGAATATGTAAGAACATTACTTAATCTTAAAGCAGAGAATTTGCCAATAATTTATCTTGACGAAGCTAATTTTAATGTTTATTTCGCGGACGCAAGGACGTTCTAAGAAAGGAAGTCGATGTACATTTGTAGCAGCCGGTAGCCGAGGCGCAACTATACATCTTATTGGATGCATAGGTATTTCTGGTCTATACATTATCAGCTAAGATTTAAAAAACCAGAAGCAAACGAATTTGTGAAACAATGTTTGAGAAACGCCCAAAATATATACCAAGAACCAGTAGTTATGGTTATAGATAATGCACCTTGTCATTCTTCTATTGAAGAAGTTTTTGCAGAAGAGGATTTTTTTCTCCACAGATTAATAAGACAGTCCATACAGTCCCATGTTAAATCCGATTGAGCAAGCATGGTCTGTATTAAAGGTTAGTGTAAAATCAGTTTTGGCAGATAACCTAAAAGAGATGTTTTAGCAGGAGAAGATCGGCATAATATCTCCCAAACTGAATACAAAATGCGCCGGTTAGAGAATATTGTTCAGAATAATATTAACACAATCAATGTGGCCAACTGTACAAGATTCATAGCCAAGATTCAAAGATATATTCCAGCAGCATTAAATATGGAGAATATTATTTTCTAATTAATTAATTTAGAAAATGTTGTTTATTTAATATGTCCATGTTATTGTTTTCAAATATAGCATAAATAACATTATTTACTTAGTTCTATTTAATCGTATGATACGGCTAATTTAAAATTATTCAATGTCAACTTGAATTTGTTAATTGTCATTTTGATTTTGCTAATTGTCATTTTGATATTGATTAGTGCCAATTTGATTTTCATTAGTGTCAATTTGAACTAGAAAAGGTGTAGTTGTCCTGTCTTGAAATTGATAAAACCTTCAAACTAGAATTTCGTCAAAACCACAAATTTCTAGTAGTTGAATGTATTAATATATTATATCTTATATTATATTAGTCTAGGACTATCTTAGGAGTTATTAGGCCCTTTTAAACAATGATGTTGACCTTGTTTTCTGGACACTAGCGCCGTCTACAACAAAACTAGTAACAGGCCCTTATGGCCTCCTTCGTCCAAGAAAAGTTTTGTATATTCTTTTTCGCAGGGGGGGGGGCATAATTCTTGAGATAACCAAATGTTACTATTAAAATTGCCATCCTGTATGTATGTCTAATGAAATATTTAAAATATAACACAGGTAATATTATATCAATTATAATTATTTAATTGCTACATACTACAAAATATAACCCTAAACCCACACTCAAATACACTGCATAGCTTTCTAGAAGTGAAATACATAACCGTGTTATGTCTGTAGTGTAATATTTAACAAGCGACTGTTTCATTTCTTAATAATTCTTAACATGTCGAATTGACTTTATTGTTAGCGAGTTGGCGTATTGTAGACATTTTTATCGCGTTCGTACAAGTTTGTAAATATGGTGGAGGCGACACTGAATTTAATATTATTGATTAATTACATTTCATGGCGTGTTGTTTACGTGATTTTTATTATATTTACGATAAGATACGATAAGAACAACTAAAACTAAATTGTACCATTGCATTTGTATTTACATTTTTTGTAACAAAACACATATCATACCATACTCTGGATAAATTTAAAAAAGAACGATTTATCATCATGACCTTAGACAAAATCCAAACTATGGACAATTGGTTAATTTATTTCAAGTTACGTTACCTACAAACATTGATTACATATTACGTACGATAATTACAACGTAATTATAGCACCTTATTATCTTTGTCTAGTCTCATATATTCTTCCATTACTACTATCCATTCTTATTTAGTTATCATCAGTCGCATATTCTATGTACAATATTAGAAATTAATTTAATTATGATTCTAATATGATGCAGCAAAGAAAACATTAACCTAATCTAGTTTTAAATAATAATTTTACAATGCTGATATTGCCAATGTCAATATTAAGTTAAAACAAAATTAACGTATGTATATTCTAAAGTAACGTCATATACAACGAGATTATGTCTCTTAATTCTTTTTGGAATATACGCTTATATAATAACTTGTGATGCTTCCGCGTACTAAATTTGACAAATCGATTGCTTTCTACTTTTCCTAAACCAGTCATTTAATCGAGCGGAATCTAAACATGTAAACTTGGCTGGTCTTGATCAATAAGGAACATCTCCATTGAGGATAAGTCCCGGGATTGTATATTTGAAAACCTGTCATTAATATTCCAATAAAAACCGTAATATAATTTAATGATTTATTTTTATATCGCAGGGGGCTTAGCATTTGACGTGGGTGAATGTTTTATTTCTGTGATAAATAGTTTACTATTATCCATATTTGAAAACAACGCATTGAAATGTGATAAAACTAAAATAAGATATAAATATGTTACAGTATTAACTAATACTATTTTTGTCAAATTAAGTAGGCAATAGGAAATATGTGAAAAGGTCTATGATATCTACACTCAAAGTTCGTTTACAATTTTGCTGAAATGTAACCGTAAGAAAGTAACTAGCGAAATTTGTCCATATTTCTACGTTTTGCTATTTATTTACTATGTGTGACACCACGAAGTGCTCATTGATTAAGTTAATAATCGTGACAACTGAGTTTATTGTGTTTTAAATAAATATATTTATTATTCTACATTATTAAATAAATTAAACTAATTATCGTCACAATTTCACAAGAATTACGTATGGATATAAATAAATGAAAAAATTGAAATGGTCCTGCATAAAAAAATAAAAGTTTGAAAATAAGGACCACCAAAAGCTTCATATTGACTCATTTGTTATTTTTTAATTCCAAACCTTCTTAAGGAATTGAAAAATGCAGTAAGTCCTTAGTTAGAATGACTATCTAAAAAAATCAAAGTAAAAAGTTTCATGTACATTTATTTGTTTCTGCTCTGGTTTATTTAAATTATTTTTATTATTTTTAAACTGTTTACTTAAAATTATTCACTTTTTACTTTATCATGCGTAGTATGTAAAGCATTATAATCGTGCCAAAAAAAATTTTGAGATTTTAACGGAAATATGTCTTTTTGGGTCCTCTGAACATTTTTGACCGAGGTACAAAAAAATGTCTGTGTGTGTGTATACCCGTTTTTTGTAGCGACGATTCCGGAGAAACTACTAAAGGTATCGGGACGAAACTTCATATTTAGAAGTTTCATAACCAAACTTAGAGCTGAAAAGCTTTCTGTTGAAAAGGGTCCCAAGGAACTGGAGGTTTAGTCATAGCATTTTTGAAAGATTCTGCAAATAAGCCGCCACTTCTGGAATTTCGTCGAAATAGTTATAAATTAAAGTAGAGGAAATTCTGAATAATTGATGACCATGACATTTTTTGGTAAACTTAATAGTTTAGCTGCATGAGCAAATTCTATTTCATCGAGATCGCTCCTACTGCATTAAAACTAGTTAGCCAGCATTTATCAGATATTTTGATTCTAATGACAGTAGGTAGTGTCAAACGCTGATGTTTTGACAACACCTACTGTCAATATAATCAAAATATCCGTCTAGTTCTAGTAGTTTTATTTTAACGCAGACATGGCCGATCTCGATCAAATAGAACATCATGCAGCTAAGCTATTAATTTTATATTTAGTACGCTAAAGTCATGTGCCTCGCCACATTAGATTTTTTTATAATTGTGAGAATTGGTTGTGATACGGAAATTTGGATTTTCTTGAGACCAATACCTGCAATTCTGTAAATTAACAACTCCATTTGTAGTAAACGTCGCTTCGTTAGAGAAAGTAATTTTTCTGTAGAAAAATCTATCGACCATAATTCGTTCTCCGATTAATAAGCAAAATTCTAATCGACGAGCATCATCTTCTACTAAAGTGTGTATCAGTACTGGTTTATAAGGATACAATTTTTGATTTGAAAAGATTCTTTGCAGGTGCATCATCTTCGCCATTTCGCTTTTTATCTTGATATTTTTCACGTCTCCTGTTGCATGAAATTTTTTAACTAATTCACGAACACAATTGACACAAACGTATACCTCTGGGCATTTTCTGTTAAAAGCTTCAATAGCACGGCGGTACAATACCTCACCTATGCCGTAACAAAGAACTAAATAACCCCTTTGCTCTAAAGTCAACATACTTTCAATCAGCTTCTATCAACAAAATGCTTGGATACGCTGTTACTACTGTCAACTGATCAATCATAATTTGTGGTCTCTAAATTTTTTGTTCTCCTTTATCTAATGTCTTTTCACTGGTCCGAGATGTAAAATTTGAAATAGAACATTCAAGTTTGATATTTGAGCATAAAATTAATTCAAACTAACTTTTACTTATAACATTTTTGATCTAATTCCGAAAAACCGATAGTTTACTCTTCGGCCAATTTAACATTTTCGTGTTTTCCAACCATCCTGTATGTTAAAACAAAATATTAACAATGGCTCTCGACTTTTTAGGATACCCAAAACTCTTTATAAAGAATGACTTTTTCTCGAGAAATTAAAAATTACGTCCATTATAGGTATAGTGAGATCCATCGGGGGACACACTGTATATATGTATGGCCAAAGTCATAAATAAGGCACCCTACCAGTATGAAAAATGCTCAAAATTATCCAGCAGTATAATTAACATAATTAAAAGTACTATATTGGCCGTGATAAGAATAAGATTATTTGTTTGAAATAACAAAATTGTAATGTTACTGTACGTGCTTCAGTAACATAATCAACATGTTTGAACCTTGAAGCATTTTCTCGTCTTGTTTTCTTTTTTTAATTATACAAATCCATTTCTCGCGTGTTTTTTACCACTTTTGTTTCTTTTCCACATGCGGATCAAGAAAAATGTTGACATTTACCAGCTGTCCTGCTGTAATATTAACGAATCAGCATTAAATATTATGATCTAGATTCTAGAACGTTCGCCAATTCTCCATAATGCGGATTGTAATTTCTATCCAGAGTGACACAAGCAGGATTATTGTTGTCGACAATATCCGCTTCTTCCGATTAAACATTAATCCGAATTTTTAAAAGTGTTCCTCCAAATTAATCAGTCAAAGCTTCTCGGGGTACAGAGCCGATTTTTAACTTTGACCCAACATTGCTTGACATGGACTTCAGTTTATACTACTGTGATGAGCTCAGTTTTTCTTCAACTGATCAAAACGTAGTCCTTCTGGCCATTTATGTGTGTTGTCATCTTGCACCAACAAACTAAGTATATACTTCACTTTGAAAGTGTCTGGTTTTACCATTTTTATGTCAAATTGTATGCCATTATCACTCTGTGGAATACCTACAAATGCCTATGTCCCGGCGTTATAATTACTGTTTAAATTAATGACTTGGTCCATGACGTATAGATGTATAGCAAAATATCTTAAGTTAGGAAAAACCCAAATTGATAATTACTTCTGAATCATTTCACAGGGTTCTTTTTATTAATAAGCATAAGATGCTTAACATATTGAAACTAATCGAAAAGATTAACCATCAATTTAAATCTGAATTCTTAAAACTAGGTACTTGTCTCTAATAGGTTATCCCCTGATGTCCTATATTTACTTTGTCCTAAACCAGAAGCACTAACACTTCACTCACTGTGCTCTGCTTTTTATACATTTCACTGATTCACTAGTTCGAAGGGTTTAGTTCCTTTTAGTCTTCTCACTAGATCCTGGTTGTCCAGTAGCTGCAGGGCCTCTACGTTGACGCGATGGCTTAGGCGAGATTCATACTTAGTGGCGAATCTTTTTATCTCTTGGATGGCTTGTGGGGCACCAAGATCACGGTGCAGGTCACTATTCCGTATGTACCAAGGAGCGTTAACCATATTCCTTAGTGCTTTATTTTGGAAAGTCAGGATTCCTTGTATATTGGAGTTTTTCGCACAACCCCAAAGCTGGATGCCGTATAACCAAATCTGGTTTAGCACTTGTTTGTAAACTTGTAGTTTGTTCTGTACTGACAACTGCGAGTTTCTTCCCAGAAGCCAGTACAGTTCTCTGTATGTTAGGCCAAGCTCTACTCTTTTCTTCTTAACGTGTTCTTTCCACCTTAGTTTTGTATCCAGAGTCATACCCAAATAGTTTGCAGTGTTAGCATATATAACTATGGCGTCGTTAATCTTGACATGAGGTATGTCCTCGATTCTTTTGTTTGTAAAGTTAATGTGGACAGATTTCAGTTCGTTGAGCTTGGTCTTCTATTTTTTGGTCCGTTTATATATTTTATTACTAGCTTGTTGAAGATTCCTAGTAGATTCTCCAATAGTTGATCCCACTGCAATTAGAGCCGTGTCATCTGCGAATGTAGCGACTGTTACATTTTCCAGCTGTGGTAGGTCACTTGTATACAGTAGATAGAGAATTGGTCCCAGCTTTTACATCTTTTAGTTCCGAGTATTCATCGATCTGTTTTATTCTGAATAGTCTATCAGATATATAGGATGTTAGCAGCTCGACGTATTGTAAAGGTAGCATACTCTTTAGTTTGTGTATCAATCCTTCGTGCTAAAGCTTATCGAAAGCTAAAATCAAGAAAGATTGTTGAGCAAATAAGCTTTTCTTCAAATGCTTTCTCTATGATATCTGTTATTCTATGGACTTGATCTATAGTGGAATGCTTTTCTCTAAAAGCAAACTGGTGATTAGGATTTAGTGTCTTTCTCTCAATGATAGGTTTCATTCTCTTTAGAAGCAACTTTTCAAAGAGCTTCTATGTCGTTGGTAACAGTGATATTGGGCGATATGATTTGGCCTCGTTCGGTGGTTTGGCAAGTTTTGGTATCATGATAACTTCTGCTACTTTCCAGACATGTGGGACATTTTAATCTGAACGTTGCATTTATTACATACGTCAGCATAACAATACCTTTCTTAGGTAATTGCTTAAGAACTTCTCCTGTGATAAGATCATATCCAGGTGCCTTCTTTGGATTCATGTTTGTCTTGATTTCTCTGGCAACTTCCTTTGGCGTAACTAGCTGGATGGCTTCTTCTTCATAGGTTATAACTGTATTCGTGATTGGCGCTGATTCGATGTTGTGGGGCTGGAAGATTTCTGTTTATTGTCTCTTCTCCAGGTACCGTCTCTCCGTCTTATATTTCACAGGTGATGAAAAGTATTGTTATCAGTTTAATGAAAATCCGTCACATCTCTTAACATCATTATTTATCCTTTGACATCTATTTACCCCCCTGTAGAAAGAAAATAGAAACACTGAAGAAATAAATCATTGATCGTATACGATGGATAAATCGCGGAATGAAAAGATGCGGGTCAGTCATCGACCAAGGTTTGCCATCAAACAATTTACGAAGTGTAATAGTGGAACAATTTGTAGTAGGTTCAGAAGGCCACCAAGTACGCGCGCTCTCCTCTCTTGGTACTCCGGAGTACGCATGATGAATGGACATAAACATGAGGCAAGCCCCTGGGCGTGTTCTCGCGACCGTGGCCGGTGCAACTCATGGTGAACTTGAACTTGGCAATCCGAACGAAAAGTAAAATCCGCGCTCATTAACGCATCGTGCTTCGAGCGGTTCCCATGGCTAAATCGGATCACTCTCGGCATCAAACCTGATGGATGATGACCACCGGCCGTCTGTGGACGGTTGCGCCGTTTTGGCCGCTGTCGGCGGCAGAGATGTCACCGGCCAATGACAACCATTGTCTGCCTCCTGCGGCTCTCCTGTCTTGTTAACTGTTAATTGTCCTTGACCTGCATCATGGTTACACGCGTGAAATTCACTTTACGGTGGTTAAGTTTGCAATCGCAGGAGGCAGAACCGACAAACCGGTTCTTGTTTGCGTAGGTACTTCTTCGGCGGCTCGGTCACTTGCGATTTAATTAATAACTGCATATTTATTAGAACGGACGGACGCGGATGCAACAGATGGCCAGGCTCTCTACGATTAGACAGATCCAATCTGCAGCATTAATTACAAATGCGATTAGAACATTAACTTACAAATTTGCGATTAAAATTCAAATTGGTAGCGACGATTGGACATCCCGGTGGTAATAATTCCTCGGGATTAGCTTAAACTTAGATGCAAACGCACCATCATACGCAAATATCAAACTTTGAATATGCATTGGTCAATCCAGAAACCACTAGTTCTCATAGGAATTGGAACCATAATATTTACATTCTCGATTTATACAAGGTGTTAAAAAAAGGTTAATATTTAAATACTACAAAGACGAACAAAAATATGTTGATCTGAGTCCTCCTCGTCATCTTTGCCCACAGGTTTCCTGTCAAAAATTGAGCACTTCCTAGCCAGTTCCTATGTCAAGATGCATTTGTGGTCTTCTTCCTCTCAATGATTGTCATTTATTTCTACAACATATGTGATTTATTTTTTGTCATTTCAATATTATTCATGTGGTCGCCTGTCTTTTCATTGTAGCAACGTGAAAAAATTGCTTGCGCTGCTTCATGCTTTTCTCATTTCTCAAATTGAACCATTGTCTGCAAACCAGTGAGCTAGTCGTGTTTGAAACGTATCATATTTTATACGTTTCTGGAAATGAGTCGTATTTTCTAAAGTATTCCCAGACTTCGTTGTTTATCCCTGTAAATTTTGTTATTTGTCTCCATATTTCGGCCAGACAATATTTCAGTGTTTCGTAACAGATCCATAGGACAATGAGGTTCTATTGAAAGGATACCAAAATCTCCAGACTTGGTAACGTTTTGACTTTTTCTTGAGGACTAGTAAAAAAACAACGTCTACAACGTAGACTATGAACTTAAACAGGTTGGAAGCAACAATACTGCTGTAATTATAAAACATTTGGAGAAACGAATTAGAAAATTATAATACATAGTATGTAACTTTAAACAGGATTACATCAGCATTTGACACTCCATGAGGGTCAGTTCAGACATGTTTGATTGAAGAAATATTGAAAATAAATCATGACTGTTAATTTGTCCTATATATATTTTCTGCTTTAAACATTTTCTCTCGAAAACGATGAGAATTCAAACTAATATTATCGTATTTCTATTAATTAAACTATCTATCTTTATTCTCAAATTTCCGATTTAGTCATTTTGTTCTTAGTGTTTTCGGCTTGGACATTCTCTCTACAGGTGTCTCACGGAACATGATGTACATGGGGATCTCGGAAACTGTAAGAGCTACGATGACGGTTAAATGGGACAAAAGTTGCGTAAATGTGGACAGTTTTCATTACAATTTTTAAATATAAAAAAATTTTGGATATATATATAATTTTGGAGCAGTTGATCTGAAATTTGGTATAAACGCTTATCTCTTAAAAAGTAAGGACACGTTCATGGATGGGCAAAATCGGTTAACTCAATTTTTTGTTTTCAGCAAAGAGAATGTACAAGTTCGTAAATGGGCAAAATCGGTTAACTTATTTCTTTTCAAATTCAACGCATGTCGGTGGGGGTATTTTAACTTCGGACCGGCTGATAATTTTCTTACTAGTTTTTCTCTTGGATAACTTCGCTATTACGGTAAATTGAAAGTTGAAATTTTGTATTCTGACAAAGTTGGATTCTCTGAATCCACTTTTGTCATCAAAAAATGTTTTTGTCGTTCCGCCTTAGCTGGGCGATAATCACCTTTTTTATTCCTTATGGACGCTTCTGAACTTTTACAGATTTAATAGAATATTTAAAATGCTTTACAACTATGTACAACACGTGCATGAAATTATCACAAAATACATTAAATGTCCCGTTAGGTGGCCCGCCAGATCGCCTGGCTTAACCCCCATGGATATTTTTTCTATACGGCTACATAAAAACTACCGACCATGTAACGATCTCTGATTGAAAAAAAATCCATGGGCTTAAGTCGGGTGATCTGGCCAGCCACCTAATGGCATTTTGTTGTGATAATTTCATAAACGTTTTGTACATGGTTGTAAAGCATTTTCAATATTCTATTTAAATTTGTAAAAATTCAATATGGTTTCCATAACAAATAAAAGTTGAACTTCGCCCAGCCAAAGCTTACATATAAAAACATTTTCTGACATCAAAAATGGCTTCAGAGTATGCTCTTATGTAAGAATAGAAAATTTCAAATTTCTATATATCCTAATAGCAAAGTTATTCAACAGAAAATAAATTGACAGTTTTGACTTTTTTCGTAATATCTCTTACAGTTTCCGAGGTCCCCATGTACATCATGTTTCGTGAGACATCCTGTATATCGATAACAAAGTGAATTTAAATTAATACTGTCGCCTTTGTTAATATTGTTCATTATTTTGGTGTTCAAAATTTTTATAACAGGATCGATGAAAACGATTCTAGAATTAATATACATGTTGTCACTGTTTCTCGTTATTTTCAGTACTAAACATTCTTTCTCCATAATTGGGTGAATTTAAACTAACATTATTCCCTTTTTATTGTCTATTAATTTGCTATTGGGGATTATAATTCTTTATTGCAGACTTGATTATCTCTACTCTCTAATTTTCGATTTTGTCATGTTGTTCTCTGACAAAATTCAGTTTTGTCATTTTTGTGTATTTAGGTTTTGAACATTCTCTCTAGATAATTGAGTCAATTACAACTAGTAAATTGTCGCATCACTATTGTTTAGTGATTTGCTAATAAGACTTCGTTTTGTAGCCTTGATAATCAGTATCCCAGAATGTTCGACTTTGTAATTTATCTTTGTTTTTCGGTTATAACGTTCTCTCTTAATAATTGACTAATTCCAATTAATATTGACCCCATTTCTATAGTTATTTGCTATTAGGAACTTCAAAGTTCGAGCGTTACGCATTAGCTTCGTAGCAGAACTGTACAAGGTGTCAACTGTAACTATACTTAAGGGTCGATTTCTTTACTTCCCGTTGAGTATCTGATAGCTTAACCACCACATAAGTAATAGGGCGACCAATGAACTTATCTGATACATAGCTATCCAGCACTTATGGGTAGGTGAATACACCGGCCCTTAAACAGAGTACTTACTACAAGCGTGATATGCTGATTAAAATTAAATAAAAAGTTTTCTAAACATATAATAGTCATGGAGTGTCTATTTTACGATTTGTAGAACACACCTGCGGAGCTTGGCCACAATTACAGTTAAAATATCACAAATTAACTAGACGAATACAGTCATATAATAAGTTTTGCGTAAATCCACATGTTTGGTGTATAACTATGGTATTATACCAATCATATTTTATTCCAGCATTAGCTCTATGTGATTGGTCGTCTTTGCAGAAGACAAGGAGAAGTATAGCTCGAACGTATTGTTCGCCGCGGTTCACATCACTGCAGTACGACCATGTAAATGATGTGGCGACCAAGGGAGTGGACGATATGCTTTCTGAACTTCTGAAGCTCGACCTCACGAAACCGTGCTCGCTGAAACCGATCATCCTGCGGGGTTGCGCGAACATGTTTACGCAATACATGTGCTCGACTAGGTTCGGATTTGACGACGACGGTTTCAACAAAGTAGTCCGCATCTTCGATGAGATATTCTGGGAGATAAATCAAGGGTATCTGGTGGATTTCGTGCCATGGCTGCTGCCGTTCTACGGAGGTCACATGAAGAAGCTGTCCAAATGGTCAGGCGATATCAGGAAATTCATACTCCGGAGAATTATCGATGACAGAATGTGAGTGAACCTTTTTTTTGTAAATTATTTCCATAATTTCAAAGTCAGTAGCTGTTCCTCTATTAATTTATTGAAACATTAGTCTGGATGATTTGAAGTAATTAATGCAGGTTTTGAAAAATAGTTATTTTAGCTTTTTGTTTATCAACCTCCAAGTAAAAAAGATTGTATCTACGACTCACATAGGTATAATAAGTTCATTGCATACGAAGCAACTGAAGGACTTAAAGGATCTTAAAGTATAAAGATTATGTAGCTAAAAATCTTGAATAGATTTTGAGTTACATCGCCACAAATGCGTTTCCTGCCAGTGTACGTCATTGTGATTTTCTTTGTTTAGGCGCGGCTTAGACAAAAATGGAATGCCCAGAGATTTCACAGACGCCCTTTTGATACATTTAGAAGAAGACCCGAATATGAATTGGCAGCACATCATCTTCGAGCTGGAAGACTTCCTCGGTGGCCACTCAGCAATCGGAAATTTGGTAATGGTGATCCTTGCAGAGGTCGTTAAAATGCCAGACGTTCAGAAAAGGATCCAAGCAGAAGTCGATTTGGTAACCAACAAAAAAAGAAGCCCGAATTTATTCGACAAAACCGCGATGCCGTACACCGAAGCAACGATTTGGGAAACCCTGAGGAAAGCATCCTCACCAATAGTACCGCACGTCGCCACAGAGGACACCGAAATCGGTGGGTTCTCGGTGCCCAAAGACGCGGTCGTCTTCGTAAATAATTACACTCTTAACATGGGTATTGATTATTGGGAGGAACCGTCTTCATTTAAACCAGAAAGATTTTTGTCGCGGTGTCCCTCGGGCGTTGTCAAAGTCGTCAAACCTGCTCACTTTATACCCTTCAGTACTGGAAGGAGGACCTGTATCGGGCAAAAACTCGTCCAGTGCTTCACGTTCGTAATTTTGGCGAACATTTTCCAGCGGTTTAACGTCACCGCGACGGACTCGTTAAGAGTTCTGCCCGGGTGCGTGGCCGTCCCGCCAGACTGCTTCCAATTACTACTTACTCCAAGGAATAAAGACTGATGAATTACAACAAAAAAAGTTGCTTATCTGGATCTCCTTTGGTGGCCGTGAAGCACGCACATGATATTTATGTGTACCAGGTGTCTCGATATTGTCAATCTTGCATTTTACGTTTTTTCTCAGAAGCTACCTCGCACGCTACTCTAGATTTTGTACACAACACATAAATCGAGGCGAGGTTAATGTGTCTAATCTTCCATTGTATCACACAGTAAGTTCTTATTTGTTACGGAAGAAAGGAAATACTTTTTACCAAAACCAAAATATGCATAAAATACTTGGAGTCGCTGCTTTGTTGTTCCGGGATTACTTTTTATTTCAGGAAATTCTCTGAACACAAATACGGGCTAGCTTTTACACGTGAAATATTGGACGCATGGTTTATTATAAATTAAATTGCTTATTATAGCAATTTTGGGTGAAAAGGAAAAGAATTTGCCATTACTATATTCGAACTACTACTGTAACTATTGCAGGAACTATTGTAGGTCTTTTAGGACCTACTTTTCTGTTCAATATTTTATCTAAGATGTACTGGAAAGAAGGTATTTGGAAAGAAAACAGAATTAGAACTGAACTGAAAACTATAATTTCTTCGTCTTCCGCTGGCGACAATTTATTGGCAGAAACTTGCAAATGTTTCACGAGAAACAATATTCACAGAAAATTTTCTTTTTTTGCTGTATGTCAGCATGTGTAGGAGTATTTGTTGACTGTTTCTCATCCACGGCTGTTCACTACAGACATGCTACAGAATTTCACAGAATAGTAAACCACACATTGTAAGATTTTTCGGCTTGAAAAAATTTTAACTCGAGCGGAAAATCCATCAAATAACCCACTTGCCTCGCAGTCGATCCGACCGATCCGCGCTCTCCATATTTTTGGCACCTGCACGCCGTCGGTTAATAGCCTATAACTTGGCTAATTTTGCGAATTTTGCCTTGAAACTTCGTACACACAATCTTAAGACCTTAAACAATAAAATAACGTATATAGAAAAAACTTTGTTCACCAGAAAACCGGACCCCCCCCCCTTCAGTCTAACAAAGCGATTAAATATATTAAAAGAAAGAAATAGCGAAATGTTAAAAGAGGTCTACCGTGTCAATAGGTTGTCCTGTGATAGGTTTACCGGAAAAAAATCAGATAAATGCTTAAGGGGAGGTTCTCATGTAGAGACCTAGAAAGTAGCTCAACTTTGGAACAGTTTTTCAAACAAATTGTAAGAGATATCAATATTTTTTCTTATGCTATATATTTATTATACTTTAGAGTACAAAAAAAATGCGCCAGAAAAAAACTATATGCGAGAAGTGGATACTGTTGTAGGAAGTATCACGCCCTGCGCGGAGTGCATTTCTTAACGACGTGCATGATAGTTCCTATAAAAGTAACAAGAAATCGAAATTTCAAAAGCGCTGTGAATCTAGATGAAATTAGTTGGAGACTAAACCAACATTTAGTTAAAAAAGTTGAAAATTGACAAAATGGTTGCTGTTTGAATTTTAAGTTCGATTTTATACAGCTTATTTACGGTTTCAAATTGCTATAAATAATACAATTATTTGAAAGTTTTACTTATTATGAGGTTCAGCCTCCGATAAAAAGTATTTTCTTTAAGGGAAAAAAGAATAACTCGATCTGTTAAACGTTTTAAAAGTAATCGCGCGGGCCAGTTTGAAAGATCGTGTTTCTAGAAAAACGCGATGGTTGTATCGGTGTTAACTCTACACTAGAAGGTAGAAACATTATACTTTTTAAAACTGCTTTTCTATATGAATTCATTGAAATATAATAATTTACTCAACATAAGCAGCTAGATATACCTATTCGTTCTCTATATTGTATCCAAATTTCCATTCCGAAAACATCGCTTTGCGCCGCCCTACTGCAGGAAGTTTTGACCGGACAATACCATAGGTTATAAGTCCGTAAAACTTCCGAGAATCAAAAAACAGTTTCAGGGGATTATTTTATACACTGCAAGGTTTTAAAATATGAAAGATAAATATTTTGATTTTTTTCAACCGATTACATAAGAACCTCCCCAAGGAGCAAGTATACCCCACTAATGAGAATTTTTGTTTGTGTTTAGAGAAACACCTTTTGGAAACTAACAACAGGTGATATAGTACGTAAAAACACATGAAACCAACGGTAAAGTTAAGGGTGTCTTAGAAAAACCAATTTTTTTCTAAATCGCTGATTCGAAATTACGTAAAAACGATAAATAATTCAAACTAAGTTTATAGGTTAAACCTTACTATTTTTTTATGTTGTTTTTTGGAAAGTCATTTTCATAAAATAATAATGTATACCAAAAAAAATAATGTCGTTATTTAATATTTTAATACTTTTGTATACTTTCCAATATGCAACACTACGGAACCTACAGTACACTTCCGGTAGACTACATCGTTAAGCAATAAACGAAATACTTTTGAATATTACAGTGTGATTAATTTCTAAATGTATATAGGAATCTTTTTCTTGTCAACTTTTTAGAAAGCGCAGTATTGACTGGTTATACGTTTCCTTTACACTGTGTAAATTAAGGATTATAAAGGTTTACTGCATTTTGCAGATCGGAATTTTGACAGACGTGTGTTTGGCGCACTCAATCTTTCCAGAATAGAATTCCATAACAAAAGAAAAGGTGACCACTAAAAATCTATGAAGAATTCATACAGTTTTTTCTCTTCTAACTCTGTGAAGGATTTCTCATTAGTCTCTTAAAAATAATGTGTTTGAATAAGGGCAAATTCGATATTTTACTAAAGAATTTATTAAATAATTAATTTATAGTTTATAAAGATTGATGTTGGGTACCAACTGGCAGAAGCGCTAAGTATAAAATTCAATATTCTTGTCACGGTAATGAATGTGTTAAAGGTTGGTTGGGGCCTCAACAACAGGAGCCTAAAGGTGCTTGCTACGATAATGAGTATTAGCAGTGGTGTAGTTACATAATCAGCGCCATGGAGCAAGAAAAATCTGTGCGCCCCCTTGTTTTTCGGAAGAGGTCTGGCATTTTTTGAACATTTAATTTAATGTATCCCACTTCCAATTCCAATTTTTTATTGCGGAATTGAACCAAAAACGGCGTTTATATATACAAAATCCTTGAGAAATTCCGTTCAGGGTTTTATGACAATAAAAAACAATTAGTAAGCTGGCTGTTTTCGATTTCTAACAAATTAATATACCCCCAATATTCTTCAGATGACAAAAGTGGTTTATATAACTACCGGCCTCGTATTGCAGTTTTGGTTACCGTAAAAACCAAGGTGGGTATTACATAAGCCATTTCTTAACCTTCTGAAGGACTATCTCGCAAATGGTCAAGTTGTAATTGCACGCTATTGTTCTTCTTAGTATTAAATATTATGCTCAATCATGTTTTCAAATACTTGGGTCACGGAATGGATCGCCCAGCATATAATATATTCATATGTTCATTACGATGTATACACATTTTATGTAGAGAATTCAAAGATCTAGAAATTTCCTAAAAAAACTCGATTGTCATCCGATTAATAAAAAATCCAATTCTTTTTTTCGTTTTTTGTAATTTAAATCTGAAAATTTGAAAAATTCTGATATCTACAAACTGCAACCCCAATATACAAACGACATAAAATAAAATTACCATTAAAGTAATAATATAATAACTTACAACATTGAAAACATTTTCGCAATTCAGGTGAAGGTTGGCTGTGATGCCACAGTACGCTTTTCTAACCCCATTCAAATGATATATACGGACATTTTTTCAAGTTTCTTAAAGAGATTTTTTTCTATTTTCATCAAAATTATGTGGAAGAAAGCGTTTTAGGCAATTGAAACTTTTACCTACCACTAAACTTTTTTGATTGGTAATTTCTTTCTTTTAAAATAAGTAACACTAAAAACCTCTTACATACTTATACGTTTATGAATAAAAAAATTCACTAATTTTAGTAAAATAATAGCCATTTAAAAGTCATAGCAGTCATTTAAACTGAACAATGTACTACAACGGTACAATAAGTAAATAAATATGAAGTGGCGCTTGCTTAGAAAAACCAACAGAAGTTAAATGTACATGGAGTTGTATATGTATAAATACATCGAACCAATATATAAATAAAAATTATGATAATTAAGTCAAGATCACAAAACATTTAGGTCCTTGAGTTTTATTTAGAAAATCTGGCCAATACAGTTTTTGACACAAAAGTTTTTTTATTGCCCCTCCAATTTGGCGCCCCCTCTACTCATGCGCCTGGAGCAGTTTGCTCCTACTGCTCCCTGTAGCTACGCCCCTGAGTATTAGCTTGGTGTGGTAGTCCCCCCCCCCTGTTGTTGGGGGTCCTGGACAAATGCCCATTTTGCCCATAGGGTAACGCGCCACTGTCTCTACCTGTTAAAATGAATAAAATACAGGAGTGCCTTCATTAAAAGTGTGTCACACAGTATTAAAAACAGAAAATTGAGTACATAAGGGTTGAAATTAAGTGTGTCAACCGGTCGGTTGACATTAGAAATGTCCAAAAATTACGTCATCAATTATACTAAATTATCCGTTCATTTTCTCGTTTAGGTTTCTGAAGCCTTTTGATGGTAAATTTTGTCCGCTACAGTATGGTACGTTTTTATTTTTACGATTAAGTGAACGAGATTCGTAGAATGGAGGACGATAGTTTTTCATTAATTATAAATGCTCCTACTAATTATTATTCTAAACATTTTAATATGTTACTACGGGAACCATAACCTATCGATTGATATCTGTTTCGTCGACAACATTTGATCTTGATATGCACAATTTATAATTACTCGACTAATAATAGTCCGGGCTGTGGTTGGTCTGTTTAAAATTGTGCCACGCCGAGGCGGACGAGGTGGCGCTAGAGATTCCTTTGTTGAATACGAATTTAAGCATGTGTCGATCCAATATTAGTAGAGAGGTGACAGAGATAGAGATAGTGACATTTCGTATTTTGCAGCAATTTACGTCTATAGGGTGCGTGCAACAAGTTTTTGCTGGTGAATACTAAGTTGCATAGAGTTCAGCGGCTGAAAAGCGCCGCTGTGGTCAGGTTCACGTTCAAAATAAGCTATTAATTTAGCAATCAGCTTTTTACTGTTTGCTAAGGTCTCGCGGCAATTTAATATTATTTCTACTAGCGCAATATACAACATTTCTGATCACACCTCGTATAAGGTCTTACCTTGTGTCAAACTGCCAAATTCAACCTAACAAAATAAAACTTGTATAAATATGCATTTATTCTAAGTCTTTTGCAGGAATTATCTGGAAATATAGTGACAACATTGAATAGCAATTTAAGACGCATACTTTGGGCGCATTACTGGTTGCTTTAATCCCCTTTTGTTGCTTTGTTTTTAATTTATCTGAAGTTGGTAATGAAAGCATGATACATTTAGATAGCTATATTCCGACCCGTCTACTTAAGTTGGCCCGACTATAGCTAAGATCGATTTTTCGAAACGATTTTTCAGCTATACTAACGGTTCAAATTAATCGGATTAATATTAAATAAGTCGCTACGATATTTAAAAACCGCGTATGTCAGAAACGATTTTTACTAACATACACTGATTTTAAAGATTATAGATGATTTAAAATACTTTGTTTTAAAATATTTATGTAATTACATGATATAAATAATTATATCTTAAATCTTCTTGATATTGTACATCGAGACACATGGTACACAATACACAAGTTCATATTAATAAAATAAAGATATTATAATTTCTTTATAAAAGACATGAAATATTCAAGTGATTTAGATATACACATTTGTTCTATCTAAAATAATGTTATAATTAATGTACTTGTTAACTATTTATATAGGGAAGAAGGAGGTTTTTGTTTATTTTATATTTTAGATTGGTATCATAGGAGGTAATCAAGAGAACAGTAGACTGATTAAATTCACTTTCCAACGACGCAAATAAAACAGAGAATGTTTTGTAAAAAAATATTTATTATTATTTAGTTTTCAAATATACATACGTATAACAAAATATTTCTTTGCACGCCCGTACTATATTGCAAAGAAACTGTACAAAAGTATCCAATTTCATAATGATTGAGGTACAATTATGTTACTGGCACATGTTAAACATAAATAAATAAAATATTATACAACTGACTACTTTTTATTTTCCTATTACCTATTAGTATTACATTACCTATTGAGCATTATTCTTTATAAATAAAAATACAATGTAAATGTGACAAACTCTGCTTGATATGGCCAAAAATAAATTGGTCAATAAGTTTTCCCCACTTATAGTAATTAAATTAAAATATTTAAATAAAATTTGTTAAAATTAGATCTATCAAAATGTTAGTGCCAACCAAACACACCTAAAGAAATCTGTTTAACAGACGCAAAAGTGTAATATACTCTGATTTTAAAAAGGGTCCATAACTTTACAACATTAAACTTAAACCTCTGTACTTTACTATTGGAAGAATCGATTTTTTTGCTATACACAGACTCAACGCAACATTGCGACATAACCCTAAAAGAACCCATCCGAGAATCTGTCTTCAATGTATGATCTATGCCACGCATCAAGTCATTTGTCTTAAAAATTAACAAAAGCTGTCTGTTTACTTTATCCAGTACATCAATGATTTTCGGGACCATTTTCGGCACACGCTCTTGTACAGTTTCCATTTCTTTCACCGAAATTTTTGAGCTGAATAATAAAATATTAATAAAACGTTGAAATTGAGAGAATAAGGGAGAGTTTTTTATGTCAGTTTAAACCATAAAACGAGTTTAGGTACCAACGACTTTTTTTATCTAAACACAATTAAAGGTTGAAACTGGCAATAAAAAACACGGCCTAAAAGGAATTCTTACTTTTCAATTCCGCCCATCACCGATTCCCATGATCTTCCTGTTATCATACAAGCGAATATACCATATAGATCGCCAGTAATACCTAGATTTGTGGTGTGGTGCCTCATAGCTGCTTTGTCACGATTTAATATTGAGAGCCAGAGATTTGCATATTCAACCATTATATCTCTATTTAAAGTCTAAAAATAATAAGAAATTGTCATAAATACTGTTACCTCTACAGGGCTGTGCAAATGGTATATGCAGTTGAAGGTATATAATCGGGTTAATTTTCTTTTTAGTTGTGAAGACAGTTTTCAAAAACATTTTAATTTTAGGTGCTTTATACTCAAAAACCAATTGAACGAGACATGTGTAATCAAAACATGGGTTCCTGGATAGGAAAAGGGACCAGTTCCCAGAAAATGAGTTAGATTTTATGTTTTTTTGTTAGTATAAATTTCTACACAAATACATTTGGCATAACAATACATATTCCAATATTTAATATATATAATGGGTGATCTAAAATGACTGAGGACAGGTTGAATTTCCCGCCACAGTTTTGAACTTATTTAGTGTTACTAAGATGGTATGCGTGCATGATACAAGTTATGATCACTGTCAGATACCGTAGTTAACTCGTCAGTAAGGGTTACGTTCCTCTGCAACAATGTTTCATTTTTTTTTTCTCAATAAAGGATTGCATTTTATTATTTATTTAACCCTCACGGGAATAATTTGAATTGAAACTATATATGTTTCAATTAATCCAATTAATACGTTCAATTTAATATACCTAATATTATAAACAGAGAATGAATCCCTTTACAAGAAGGAACACCTACGCCACTGGCCCAACAGCTGTCATTTGCAACCATTGCCAACATCACAATTATTCAAATTGGCGGGAAATTCAACCTGTCCTCAGTCATTTTAGATCACTGTGTATATATCGGTACTCATGAAAAGTCAATGTCTTCTCTCAACATTTTTATTGAAAGTTTCTGTCATTTTACTCACCGCATATAGTCCATGGTCCAATAAAATAATATCACAATGTCCTTTGGGAGATTTCTTAACTAGAATATTTCCTGGATGAGGATCACTATGCACAAATCCGTGAATAAATATCATTTCGGAGTATAATCGGCCAAGTTTATCTGAGACCTCAAATGGATTAATTTTATTTTCTTTTATGTAATTTACATCATTAACCTGGCCACCCTCAACATACTCCATCGTCAATACACGTTTTGAAGAAAATTCCCACCTAAAATATTATATATTATATAAAAACATCTTTATTATTTTATACCTATAATTCAGCAAAATGTTAATTTCTCAAAAAAGTAATTCTTCATAATGATTTTTGAATGTCCTAGAAACATTCGCAACGTTGACGTGTGATTATTTTATTTCAATTGTGTATTTTGCTTTGTTTAAAGATATTATAGTGAGTTTGTGTCAAGATATATATAAAAAATGTCTAATTGCACTGTTCACAGCTGCAACAGCAGATAATCAGCCACAAATCAGATTTTGACTGGCGTAACATATCATTGGTCAATGTCAATGTCAACAATGTACAGGGTTGTACTGACTGCGCGCACGAATATTTGCTGACATGTTCTTTTACGTATTTGTTTAAAAATTTAAAGTGTAAATGAATTCCTGAAAGTGTTCATATAGTGTTTTTTTATAATGTACCCACCCGACACATTTCAATATATTACAGGTATTGTACCGTAAACTTGGGTGACTTTGGCCGCCCTGGGTGACTTTGGCCACTATACGAAAATTTATTTATATTGTTTAGATCTTTGTTAATATTTCAAACATTGCGAGTATTTTTGGTTATTTATATTTTAGATACTATATTGAATACAAAGGTGCTTAATGTAAGTTAGATGATAATTTATTTTTTTTGTGGCAGTGTTCAGAAGATAGCTTTGAAAATTGACCAATTTTGTTACTATGAACAACTTTGTTTGTGTTGAGTAATCTATCAGCATCTATGATTTGCCACCGATAACATTAGTCCTGTGGTTTGTTAGGAATATCTTTCTGCAATACCCGCGTAGTTAAAGTGCTCGGTGTAGTCAATCGAGGAAAGTAAAGTCGGGCATTCTCAGTGGAAATTGCCATCAAATGATGACATTTCTGTGGTATGACAAAGATGACATTTTACAAGCAATAAAAACACCTGTCCCGTCCAAAGGAGGTTTCTTCATTATACCAGAAGTACAAAATTATGTCTAGCTATACCGGGTGATTCAATTTCGCGGCTTATTAGATCTCGCTTATTAGTGGAGATAGAGGCTATGTTTAAATTTGGCAAAGTTTCGTATTTCTGTGCTGAACAACTATCTGAAAAGAAATTTTAGCTATCATTTTTCATTTTAAAGCTATCCGCAAAAAACTGAAATGATAAGATATCGTTTTTAATTTTTTATTCAAAACCAAACGTAGCTAGACATTTGAAACAAAAACATTCTACAGCGACTTTTTACAAGGAATGCAGTGTTATTTTTTAATTTGAAATAACATCAAAGATGGCGGCGTAATCATGGCCAACTTTTGTTCTTCTTATGGGCGCCATATTGAATTTTGGCATTTTCCGATAGTCGTGTTTTTTCTCATTTCCGCAATGTATAACATGTTAGCATTATTTTTTAAACTAGTCATAAAATAGTTTTGTCATGTTCTTATTGCTGATTTTAACATATTTTGTTCTTGAACACTTTTAAAACATATTTGGTGGCCAAACTCGAGCATACACTAGCTTATCGTTTCATTGGCATGATAAACAGTAGTATGGCCAAAGTGACCCAATAATGAATTCTGACTTTGGCCACCCATATATATACATAAAAGAAGTATATCCTGATGTTGGAAATATTAGTGTTTTGATATTTTTGAAGTACTATCAAAGACCCAAAAAATAGCACAAGTATGAGTAATTATATCTAATCTGTTAAAAGTTACCAGACTTGAAATTTCAAAAGTGGACTAAAGTCACCCAAGTTTACGGTATATTGTGAATTGCTTTTAACATTGTATGAATAAATTTTCTGAGAAAAACCCATGGAACTTTTACGTTTTGATATTTTTTCAAAAAAAAGTGTTTTTATGTCAGATAAGAAGATAATTTTTCACAAAATTAGATCTGTACACTATACTTATTTAGAAATATTTTCAAAAAATAATTATTTTTAGTACATAGTCTTGTAGAGTTTAATTCTAATTCCTGACACCAACATTTCAGATCTCTATTATTTTTTTTATTACGTGCCACTTCACAGATTTACTATACTGTACTGATATCTGAGATTAAACAGCATTCCAATCTAAAGTTTGAGCATAAAATTATATTTAAAA
Source organism: Aphodius sticticus (assembly GCA_963966075.1). Taxonomy (NCBI): domain Eukaryota; kingdom Metazoa; phylum Arthropoda; class Insecta; order Coleoptera; family Scarabaeidae; genus Aphodius; species Aphodius sticticus. Next base: position 30,027,988 of record OZ014511.1, read on the forward strand.
CAACTATTCTTTAAGGCATATTTAAGTTAAATGTAAAAAACTGATAATTTACTCTTGAGCACATTTAAGAATTTCTTGTTTTTTTGTATGTTGAATAGAAATTCTGACTTTGTCTATAGACTTTTTAGAGCACTCAAAACTTTTTGTAAAGAATAACTTTTTCTCGGGCATTTCAAATTTATGGCTATTATATGTATAGTCATGGTAATAATTAAATGGTTATTCATTTAAAAATGGATAAATTAACATTTACCGGTCGGCAACCGATTAAGCTGACCACACAGAAATCATGTAAAATAAAAAAGCACAAGGTGGTCGCAAGAGACAATTAAATTAATATCTGAATTGGCAAGATTGTTAATGAATATCTCATTTCAATTATCTCTATTTATTGATGATTTTTAAGTATCAAACAACCGCATAAAATAGATACAATGGAGATAAAATAGAGATTTTAACACCCATGCTCTCCTAAACCGAATGGTATATACAACCATACTAAAATAAATTGTAATTAACGCGTCTTGTACATTAATCACATAAATAATGTACTGTAATCGTGCTTGTTGACACTTGGCGCCATCTCGTCGTGCAAATTGTCACTACAAATTGGTTCTGTATTTACAGTTTAGATAGGTTCTGTCTGTTGCGATCTTGTTCGTTTTTGTTTCATTACGTGAATGCAAAAGATTTGGGAATAAACAATTACAATGAACGGTAAAAAGGGATGATAATCGTTTCAAGGTCGCCGTGGATAGTGCAGTTGGTAGTATATTACCAACTTCTTAAAAACGCGTTTATTTCGTTTCGCACCGACCCTTAAGATGCATGTTAAATGGATATGCAACCAAATACACATATAACATTCTATGCATTCTTTGAGGGTTTCTGTAATAGATCTACATGAACATGTGATTTTAGATTGCCAATGTAATAATTATAATATCATTGATAGATTATGTCACAAGTATATCTTGAATGCAAAAACCTGAACATTCAACCTGATTCGGTTGTCTATCCTTTTTAATGGCTAACAACTGAATTTTGAATCAAAATTAGTGTTTTTTAAGTTATGGAAATATAAAAACCTTAGGAATGATAATTTCTTCACTTGCTCGAGTGGTTTAGATACCTACATAATCTTTGGTATTTTCAACCATGGCACGTCTTTGAATAAGCTTTGTATTTTCTCCGCATTATGTCCCTCAATCGAGAAATCAAGCTCTATCGGAATATTTCGTTTAGACTCATTGACCAACCACAAAAATTTAAATTCGGGGAAAATAAAAGCGACAATTCTAACTAAATACTCCATAGTTTTCATATCAACTCTCGAATTTCCCAACACTGCGGGATGTTGAACTTTCACGGCAACAACACTACCATCTTTCAACGTTGCTTTATGGACTTGGGCTAAAGACGCAGATCCAATTGGTTCTGGTGATATGTCCACAAATAATTCATGAGGCTAAAATTCATTAAAAATTAATTTTTTTGTTGAAAATATATCAAATTATTTCACTTACATCTTGTTTTAAATCTTCCTTAATCACACGATAAATATCTTGCACGTCACTTGTTGGTGCATGACTATGTAGAACCTTCATAGTTTGTACATATTCCGGGGGTAAGAGATAGTCTAACGCAGCTATATGTTGTCCGACTTTTATATAAACTCCTTTATTCGCGCAACATAATTGAAGTAACTTTTCCGCACCCAACTGGTGACAGTGCGATATCATTTGTTTATATTCTTTAGATAATACGTCCCATTCTTTCGAATATAGTTCCCGTTTGTAAATTTTTCCAATTTGAAATACTGCGTAAGCTGCTCGACTCAGTCGTACAATTCCAACAGAATCTAGTTGGTACTGATTTTTGTGCAGGCTCAGTGCAGTCCCACCTGCTAAGCCTCCTATGATACCATACCTAAGCAATTTACTAAATCTTAAGGTGGCCATGGTTTCTTTTAGGTTAAATTTTGTTTTTGCACTATACTATGCACTACACTACTGATTATAGTTGAACTTCTCACTGGGTGTGCGTACGTGGAGAATATTTGAATTATTTCTGCATAATATATTCGTATAACTATAACTCATCCTTGGAAAACTTTCACCAGCTCTAGACCTTAACCTATATCCCTTGAACTTTAAATATTAAAAAAACTGTTTATTGATAATGTTCAATTAGTGTAATCATATCTTTAGAGATGATTCAGAGATTTTTGTTCTGTGGTTTTGCAGTAAAACTTCACAAATCATAGTGCAACAATTACAACTGTGATAATTTGTTGCATAATATCAATATGTCGACAATTTCGTAATAAAGAAAATTGTTGATAATAACGAATGCAGATAATTGCATAATGATGATAATTGCTCTGCCCAAAGTACTGGTTTATATTTTGTTTCCTATGATTTATAATAATAATATAAGTATGAAATAATGAGGTATTAGTATTTTATGTAAGTATCTGAATATTTATCATACAATATAAAAATTAGAGATAGAATCGGTGATTTTTGAAAAGTTATAAATAATTTTTTTTGGTAATTCAAAATTGTTTTGAAGCTAACTTCATAATAAAGCCTATGACAGTGACATTCCAATGACAAGTAAATGACAGTTCCATAAAACGTCAAAACATTTGTAATTATATGTTTGTTTATGGTTTTTTAAGCTATAATACCTAATTTTCTTCATGTATTTATTTTAAAGTAAGTCATTTTTAACATAATCGATCTAAAAAAATTAAAATCCTTACTTTTTCTAGGAAGACCTTCAAACGTATGACTCGCATTATTTAGAAAAGCAGGAAGAAGTATACAAACTCCCGATGAAATATGGAAGTTTTTAATAAGATTTACTCTCACGTCAGTAGTTCTGTAAGCAGTACTGTATCACAATTATCAAGCGTATTACCCGGAAACCCTGTAACTCGAGAATTTGACGCTACGTGCCATATTGCCTCCGGAGGCCCAGGTTTACTATGGAAAATCTACCGAGGCACGAAAAGATCGACAAAACAAGAAGCGTCAATCTTTGTCTTCGAGAAGCGCCAATTAGATAAATGGAATAAAACCGACCGTGACATTATTCTAGAATCTCTAAAACGAGGCGTAACGCAATTAACCAAAATAAGGCACCCGCAAGTGTTGATAGTGCAACATCCCTTAGAAGAAAGCCGTGAAAGTTTAGCGTTTGCCACTGAACCAGTTTTCGCAAGTTTATCGAACGTTTTAGGACAAACGTTTAATATGCCACAACCGACGAATTTAACTGATTTTAAATTGTACGATATTGAGATAAAATATGGTTTACTGCAGATTGGGGAAGGCTTAGCGTTTCTACATAATGATGTAAAACTTCTACATAGAAATATCTGTCCCGAAAGTATTATTATTAACCAGCAAGGCGCTTGGAAAATTTTTGGTTTTGATTTTTGCGTTTCCAGCACGAGTTCTCCCAATGCTGCTCCGTTTTATCCATTTTCGGAGTATAGCCCTACTTTACCTAACGTAGCCCAACCTAGTTTAAGTTATTTAGCAAGTGAATGCATTGTCAGTCAAAATCAGACGGCAGCAAGTGATATTTTCTCGCTGGGAATGTTGATTTATGCGGTACATTCGAAGACAGAAGACTCTTTCCAGTGTGTGAAGAGTTTGCAGCAGTTCAAATCTAGAATGCAGACTTTGAAACAACTGCCAACAGGAAAATTGCAAACTATACCGGAAGGTTTGCGAGAATATGTGAAGATGATGCTTAATTGTACTCCTGACTTGAGGCCTGATGCTCACCAATTCATTAAGGTGCGTATTGACTATGTAATTTGCTTTGCTGTTTTGAATATTAAATAAGTTTTGGTTTTGGAATATAGATTTGGATGATCATGTTTAATAGTATTCCGAACTTGTAATTATTTTTTTCAGACTTAAGGCGCATTAAGCTTTGTGGCATAGTGGTAACCACCCACCCTCCATTATATATATATATATATATATATATATATTTCTCACTAAAAGCAGGCATTATTTTAACTTGCAGCTGGACACAAATTGTGCAGTGGAAATCTCAAATTTGTGCAGTGATCAATTGTTCAATTTTTATATGTATAAATATTTCTTGGTCCATAAATAACGCCAATGTATTAAAAGTTGATCATTCCTTACATTTGTTTTTTTATGGACTTGCAATCACCCACTAAACATGTTATATTGCGACAACATTCTGTAACATTGTATGAAAGTAACTTTTGTAACATATTTTCGTTTCGTTATTACAACATTGTTGAAACATTTGCAACACAATGTTTTATTGACAACATTTTATATACATTAATACAACATACTTTTACATCAATAACACATATCATTGATAACAGTTTATCCACATAAGTGCATGTTAGGTAGTACGCCTACCTACTGTTAGATGGCGCTGGTAAGTGCTAATTTCAATTCACATCACCTTTCAGTATAAATACTCAAGATGAGTTGTTGTCAGTATTGTTCGCGGTTTAATGATGGCTTCAGTTCTATCTTCCATAAGCGCATCGGATACGTTTGTCATTGTCGGAATCCACAATTGACCTCTGCGCACGTAATTCCTGTCATTTTTGTCAGTAATCAATTGCGTACTGGTGTCTCCTGTGCAGTGTTGCCAACCCTTTGATTTCAGAATACTCAGCACGCCTGTCAAAAATTCCCATTTTACCACCATTTTACTCACCATTTTAATTTTTCTTTTGCAACACAAACAGTACAAAAATGCCAATAGTTATATCACTACTATAATTTCCCTAAAATGTCCGCTTTTTGATAAAATTGGTAGGGAGGTTCTAATTTTTGAACTTTTATATTTTTATGCAAGATACTCTCATACTTTATTCCTGTGAAATTTGAAAAATCAATATATTTAACAAGTGCCCCAATGAGGCCCTCAAAATCAAGAATCAGTTTAGATTAATAATATTAAAAAAACATTTATATACGATATACCACAGTTAATAACTTATAAAAAGCAAATAAAAACTATTTCTGGTATAATTTTTCCGTAAAATCTGAAGGACGCAATTCGGAATTGACACAAGTTCAGAATTCAAAATCTCTGATTTCAAGTTCAGATTCTACGAAAGCACACCAGAAACAGTTTTCACTTGTTCGATTTTGTTCATTGTTAGCCAGTATAGTCACTTGCTTAGATTACTGTATTTTCAACAAATTAAGTTATTGGAAATATATGAAATGCACTGATATCTATATAGTCTATATACTATATATAAATCTTATATTTCTTAAACTTTGTGAACTGTACTTAATATTATTTTGCTTCTGATATGTATGCAGCACAAAAATAATCGAAAACACGTTCTCACTTTCCATTCACAAAATCTGTATTTCCCTGTCAAAATTATCCTTAATTTCAATTAACGTTTTCTCGGATAGGTTTTTAAATTGAAGTAAAAGAAAGATAGGAATAGCTATTAAAAAAATTACAATATATGGAAGTGAATTTGGTATAAAAATATATAAGTAAATTTGGTGTAAATATGTATAAAGTATTTTGATAAAATGCAATTGCCTTTACGATTATTTTTTTATAGTAATGTGATGTGAACGTTTTTTTTTGCAAGTACTTAATTATAAATTTGTATTTATTGGAAACTGTACTTTATTCATAAAACAAAGGAGCTCACGGTGATATTACAAAAATGAGAATATACTTTATGCTCAATTTATTGATGCCTGACATTGAGCAACTGCTCCAGATTTTTGTTCCTATGAATTGGTGCATTTACGTCAATATATTGAGCAAAAAGTGTATACTCATGAGCATAAAGTGTACAATCATTTGTATTCATATCACCCATTTTCTATATTTTCTATATTATCTAGTCATTTTCTAGACATTCATCATCAGAAGAAACTGATTTCAATAAATATACTCTTTTGTGTCCCACTCTTTTTCACAAATTTTTTCTTGCAGTACTTAAAACAATTTATATTTCATTCCAATGTACGTACTACTTATTTATAATAATAATAATAATCCACGCCTTAACATACCCCAACAGCTTTTATTCCGGACATAATAAATTTCAATGGGTACAAAATAGGAAAAAAGATCACCTTTATCAGAATTTATTGTTTAATAGTGATATCTGTCTCACAACTTTATATTTTATTTATTCTATTATTCTAAATTTGTTTATTCTTTAAGAAGCAATAATTTTTCATTTCTATTCATTAGAATGTCTGCTTTGTCAGTTACATTTAAGATCTTTGTAGCAATATAAATTTAATATCTACGTATCTACGTAATAATGATATTGATTCCCTATTTCAGGTACCCTACTTTGAAGATGTCGGTGTAAAAACACTGACTTATCTAGACTCTTTATTGCAATGGGACAACCTGCAGCGGTCACAATTCTTCAAAGGATTGCCAGAAGCACTGAAGAAGCTTCCGCATCGCGTGAGAGTACAACGAGTCCTACCCTGTCTCGTTCGCGATTTAGCTCAACCCGCGATGGTACCATTTGTTCTACCCAGCATTTTCGACATAGCCCAAGATTGCAACCAGAATGAGTACATCGCCCATATTCTACCCCATCTAAAACCCGTCATGGCTTTAATCGAACCCATTCAGGTACGTAAAAATCTTCACTTTTGAATATTTCAAAAACTTCAATTTTTCAGATTCTTTTGTTAATGCTGCAAAAAATGGAACTTCTATTAAAACTAACTCCAGCTGTGGATATTCAGCAGCATGTTCTTCCAATGTTATATAGAGGGTTAGATAGCAATGCTCCTCAGGTGCATGAGTTATGTCTGTCGGTTTTGCCAACTTTTGCTGGTCTCTTAGATCACGCAAACGTAAAAAATAGCCTTCTGCCGAGGATAAAAAAGCTGTGTTTATCAACGTCAAGTTTGTCAGTGCGAGTTAATTGTTTATTATGCGTGGGACGATTATTGGAACACCTGGATAAGTGGTTGGTTCTGGACGAAGTTTTGCCATTTTTACCCCAAATTCCTTCCCGTGAACCGGCGGTACTCATGGGCATTCTGGGAATCTATAAACTTGCACTTAACCATAAGAAATTAGGAATTAGTAAGGAGGTCGTTGCAACTCGAATTTTACCATTTTTAATACCGTTATGCATCGAAAACGGTTTAACGTTGCAACAATTCAACGCGTTGACGGCTTTAGTTAAGCAGATGTTTCAGCTAGTTGAAAGTGAGCATAGAACTAAGCTAGAGCAGTTAAATAACGTCCAAGAGCAGCAGAAAGCTTTGGAAGCCACCATGCCTACAACGTTTACGGCAACATCTGTTAAAACTGGTGGTGATTTGGATCAAGTATTTTCTGGTTTGGGTCTTGATACTTCTCCGAAAACTTCCAGTTCTTTAAGCATGGAAGAGAAGCAGAGATTGTCGCAACAGCAAGAAAATGTCAAAACTTTCCAATCGCAATCTGCTTTAACACCTCTATCTCCAGATTTGACAACGAATCCAACCAAACAAACAAAAGATCTGTCTGCTTCACTCTTGGATCGGAACTTATCAAATTTTAGCACTTCTTCAAACGTCCAAAAAATTCCACCACCAAATAATGTGAATATGCAACCAGTGCAAACTAGCTCCAGTTTTCAGAACTTATCATCAAATTTACCATATGCTATGCCGGCAGCTCCTCCGATGACATCTAATTTCAATCAATTTAATCAAAACAACCACACTGCTATGAATCAATGGAGTAGTTCTGGTACGCAACCATGGCAGAGTATGTCACCTCAATGGAATAATAAGCCCACTGCGGTGAATTCAAAACAGTTTACGAATTATAAGCCGGGAGATGCGAATCAAAATTGGAATGCTTTGGATAGTTTGTTGCCTTCGCAACCGACAAAAGTACCGATGAATCGGATGATAAATCAACCATTGCTGCAACCTTCCAACAGCAATAATAATGCGTCCGTGGAAAAATTATCGAATGCCGATATAATGGATTTGCTGGGTTAACATACATTCCGTGGTTGTTAAGAATTTGGCTGAGTTACGAGAAAAATTTTATGTGATGCTTTTTTTAAGTGCTTTTAATTTTTAACGTTATGTAATAATTTCTTTAGTGTGCTGCAATAATATGTTGATGTATTTTATTTAAATAAATATTTTATTTATTATTGGTTTGTTTATTTGTTATTTTTGAGATTTAATTTCAAATAAATTGTGGATTCTTGACTGGATTGGGCGTCATTTTGAACTGGCTGTTATTGAGTGTTTTTGAATATCCTTGAAACTCGCAAAAACATGTTTATTTTATCCCATTGGTTGACAACCGATTAAGCTGACCACACAGAAATCCTGTAAAATAAAAAAGTACAAGGCGGTCGTAAGAGACAATTAAATTAATATCTGAATTGGCAAGATTGTTAATGAATATCTCATTTCAATTATCTCTATTTATTGATGATTTTTAAGTATCAAATAACCGCATAAAATAGATACAAAGGAGATAAAATAGAGATTTTAACACCCATGCTCTCCTAAACCGAATGGTATATACAACCATACTAAAATAAATTGTAATTAACACGTCTTGTACTTTAATCACATAAATAATGTACTGTAATCGTGCTTGTTGACACTTGGCGCCATCTCGTCGTGCAAATTGTCACTACAAATTGGTTCTGTATTTACAGTTTAGATAGGTTCTGTCTGTTGTGATCTTGTTCGTTTTTGTTTCATTACGTGAATACAAAAGATTTGGGAATAAACAATTACAATGAACGATAAAAAGGGAAGATAATCGTTTCAAGGTCGCCGTGGATAGTGCAGTTGGTAGTATATTACCAACTTCTTAAAAACGCGTTTTTTTCGTTTCGCACCGACCCTTACCAGATCTCATATTTGATATGAGTCTCATCTATTTTAATAGAATCTCATACTTCATATTGAGTTACCAAAATCTCATCCAGAAAGGTTTACCTTATTGCGGGCGACATATTAGATTTTGATATTTTTAAGGTATGGTTTTGTCTTTTGAACCAATAATGCAATAAACTTAGTGTAGTGAAGTTCAACTTTTTGTGTAGCAAAACTGTGCTGTGTTTCAAAATTACCTTCAAAGATATTAATTATATGTATCTGTAAAATGTGGAAGACTATTATTATTCGCTTTTTATGTTTAATAGGGTATTTGACTGTATTAAAAATATGGCATGTATTATAGTCATCCTAATAGATTACAGTTTAAGAAAACTATTTGCTATTACTTTTCAAAAAAAAATGCTTTATTTCTATGAAAAACCAAAATTAAAATTGAATTTTATTCACGTCCTATCACTTGATTGAAAACGCTCTGTATGAATTAATAAGCACAATGTTAAGATTAAATGAGGCTTTGCAACAGAGAACTAAATCTGACAAAGTCGCTTAATTGAACTAAATATGGTGTTTCAAACTTAGACCAGCACACCATCATTTTGGTTCTCCCTCTATAACCTGTAACAATTTTTGTTCCAAAATTATAATGGCATGTAACAGTCATGATGAAATTATTTTCAATATATACAACTTCAACACAAAATATTAGGCATGACCATCAGTATATTTTTCAAAGGGAAATCCTTTTTGTTTGAGTAAACAATATTCTCTACCTGGGTTTGAAATTGCTAGTTCGCCATCACCATAAAAGGCCTAAATAACGCATGGATCTCATATTCATTGCTAAGTAATATTCTTATCCATTAAGAGACAAACCACAAAATAATCCAACTTATTTATTTAATAAAATCTATCAAAGAAACTGTGAAATAACTTACAATAACATAAATTGACTATTCTACTAACATTATACTTAGTTCTGCGTAATGCAGTTTTCAATATCGGTCAATGCCCATTGATGCTCGACTATTTCCAAAGCCTCCCATTCTGCTTTGAAGGCAACCTTTGGATCTTGCGGCATTGCCATCGCAGCACCAGACATCTGATCCTGCATCTGTCGACTTTGATCAGCAGCGTTATTTTCACCAAGGACGAGAGTATAAATACTTCGAAGTCCAAACACATTCAGAAAATACCATGATGCCGATGATACCCATGAAGCGTCAAGGTGATATAGTTCAATACCTCTCTGTAACATCGGCTTAAAACGTAAAGTTAATGGGAAAGGCACTTTTGTCGTGATAAATCCAGAAAACATCCAATTGATCCAACCGCCAATTATAATCATCGGTAGTACGTTTGTAATGTTACCTTTGAGCATATCGGTCATCATGCTTGGATCTGTCATCATGTTAGGTGCTTGACTTTCCCGTTTCTGCGTTAAGTAGCCGCTCTCTTGATTGTTGAAAACTTGACGACGCATGGCAAACGATGATCGGGGTATGAACCTGGCGTTCTCGCGAATTATTCTCGAGCGAAGAAGCATTTGGCTGTCTTGCAGTTGTTGCATTTCCACTTTCTTCTGCGATGCTAATAACATGGAGATGTAGTGTCGCAGGATTCCTACTAAAAAGGTGATCACTACAATTGGCAGGAACACCCATCCTCGGATATTTGAGTCTACTATCAAATCATTCATTTTTCGGGTTTTGAATAAAATACGATGTGAATGATTATTGATTTTTCTTACTTCACCTAATTGATGACATAGGTTATGTTGTACGAAAAGAGGGCCACTGCATTATCGACATGGAAATCGTGGACGAATCACAGGACGAATTCAAAAAAGCAGGATAAGTATGTAAAGGTTGCCCATGGGTTACCCCCGTCCGAATCTGTACGAGATTTTTCCCGTGAGTTGTATGATGTATGGTTGTTTCCCAAAAGATCAATTCTGAAAAAAGGATGGGGGAGTCTGTCAGAAATAAAAATCGGGAAAACGTTTTTTTTCTTGGGAAGGGCTGAACCAATATTTATGGGAAAAAATATGCTATGGGTTTTGATGGGGGATGTTTTAGAAAAAAATGGATTTTTATTTAATCAATTGTTTTAAATAATATGTACGTTTGAGAGGTGAAGATATAAAGCTGTGTGCGTCATCGCATCTTCATGAACATTTAAACTTTTACAAAAACTGCATAGTAGAATATATAATTAATTCTATTCAGTGTTCGTTGTATTACTGTATATTTTTTTTTATTTTTATCCAAGAAATACTATATTAATAGATCGATTTGAAAGGTTTATTAAATTAAATTAAATTTATAGTTATTTAATATAGTAATTTATAGGATTTTGTGTTGTTGTTATTGGTTGGCTAAAAAAATCCTAATATCATTCCTTATTAGCAAAATACATAGGCAATAAATAGTACAAATTTATGATAAAATCTACCGCAAATTGATTTTTGGTATACCGGCATCCCACAATAAAATCCGCGTGCGCGTTGGCGGTATGACTACCAATTACCGGCAGAGAAAGGAAAATCACCAAAAGTCACTAAAAGACAAAATGTCAACATGTCAACAGGGGTATTTTAATTCTGTTTTGAATTTGCTCAGTTACGTTTACAACAAAAACACGTTTCACCGGTGCAAATAAAACAGTTCGTATAATCGTAAACACATCACATCGTACGTATTAAATGTTTGACTTCCAAAAATGTACTCTGGCGGTGATTCTGCTGATGCTCAAAGCTACAATCAGTGGGCTTTAAATCCAACTACGTACCAAAACATGTCGAATGAGCATGTAGACTGGGCTGCGCTCGCCCAGCAATGGATTATTATGAAGGAAGCGGGGCCTCCCGTACCTGAGCCCACAACGCTACCGCAAAACTCCGGGAAGAAGATCAGGAAAGATGCTGGCGAGGCCGGAGAAGCTCCGATGGAGGTTGAGAACGACAACGATGATCAGCCGCAGTGGAACGAAGGCACTGGTTCAGAAGATTCCTGGAAATGGCAGCAAAATCAGCCGCAGTGGAATTGGGAGAGTTCCTGGAATAATTCTTCTGCTAATGCGCCTAAGGCTCCTTTACTACCGACACCGTCGAATTATAATCAATATAACGCTAATGTCGACAATGCATCCGACAACTCTAATTATGGGTAAGGCTCAGTTGAACTTCCATTGATATGTCGTAAATCATTTTTCAATTTTTGAGAAAAAAGGGCATTTACAATGTATATTTTGCTGTCGATCCTTGCTTACTAGTGTCCTTCCGCATTCTCTAATCTTGCAAAATTTTAATTGCTACATCAGGCAATTCGAATTTGAGATTTTTGTGATGTTCTAATAGGCGTATCTGCAAATTTGTCCAAAATTGACATTTCTAAATACTTCTCCATCGGTGTCATGTAATTTTGAAAAACTTGCAGTGGCAAAAAGCGCTAGACAAATGATGACTATTCCAATAATAATTAGCTATTGTCACCAATGTTTTATTAGATTGCTAGTACCCAAATTGACTAAGATTTTTAAGTATACTCATGAACAAAAAATGCCGGACACCGGACACTACTAGGTAATAATATTTTGATGTTAAATAACTTTTGAACTACTTCACTAATTTTTATGATTTGATCGGCACATTATAAAGAACATCATGAGAATTTTGAAATCCTAATACAATTTTGAAAAAAAATACAGGTTAGGTATTATATTGGGAGAACAGAAATGGTTACAAGTTTGACACATCCTAACCGGTAACAAAGGACCCTGGTTACGGTCCCAAGTACTCTGTTACAAACACATATATTCTCATTATTTTGTTTTTTGATTCATCACAATATCTAAACTTTTGTAGAAGAAATACAGTTTCAAGTGAACCTTTGCTCAAATATTATGCCACATCCCTTAGGATCAAATTTTAAAGGTTATTTATGTTATGTCAGATTGTCTGCGTGCTGTGTATATAATTAAGTTTTGTCAATCATACAGGGTCACGACCATGGCTAGTAACATCAAAGATTGAGATCTTTCAAAGTGAATGCAATTTCAGTTTAACAAACTACTTGACTCTTTTTGATTTTTTTTCATTAGTATGATAGTAGTGACTTATTTTAGAATAGTAACTAACAAATAAGAGTATGGGCTGTCTGTGTCTTATGCTCTTAAAACTATAACATTCGGAACATATAACAGAAATTTCTACAAAACAGTTATAATTTAAAAGGCCATAGATGCCATAAATGGAGTAATGAGAAAAAGAAACATCTGATTTTTATATAGATAATTTTCCAATGATTGGAATATATTTACAAATACTTGTTGGTATATCTTAAGAGTGTATCGAGTGTTCTAAACTTAAACGGCACCCGTTAACATAAAAAGATCTTTCTTATCCAATCTAACATTCAGGTTTTCATGAAAATATGAAACATACAGGGTTTGTATTTTGTTTCTTTCGTTCTTGATTTATAATAGCAGGTATTATCCCAAAAACTAGTGCCAAAGAGTTGTTTTACGATCAAGATGGTGATATCCAGGTGGGATGCAAATTTTAAATAAATTAATAATTACAGCCACAATCTGGATTTGGACCTTTGCGTTTCTAGCACAATGCTCTCCCATCTGAGCTACTGAGGCCTATGACATTTGTTAGGGAAAAATAAGGCATAGGCCTGAGGTCAGATGGGAGAGGATTGTGCTAGAAACGCAAAGGTCCCTGGTTCAAATCCAGGTTGTGGGTGTAATTATTAATTTATTTAAAATTTGCATCCCACCTGGATATCACCATCTTGATCATAAAACATTTGTTATCTTTTATTCTATTTTTCTAGTGTCGCAATCTTAAATATTATCTAGATCTCAAAAAATAGATTTTAAATACAGGATGGTCGTTTTTTTCTCGTTTTTATTTGAAGGGATACAACGGTTATATTCGGGCAAATGATTATTTTGGTGGTCAAAGTAATTTTCAGATACCAATAAAAACTACAGTTTGAATTGTCGCTATTAATTTCATATTCATGAAAACCGACCAGTTCCCAAAAATGGGTTTTACATATTCTTCTCTTATTTATGCAAGTTTTGAGAATCATTTTCATTCACATCATGTGAATTAAAAAAACAGGCTTTTATCCATCCTGTTGGGCACATTAGAAAATGAAGCGTGGTGCGTATTGCAGAGAGGCTTTGAGAATACTCGACATTGTTTGATCATTTTTGTGTTTCACAAAGAAAAAACATATTTGGTTTAATAGTTTTTTTTTTTAGATTTTAACTAAAAATCTCCGTAACGTCACATTTTACGAAGACGGTTTAAATATACCAACAAATCTCGTTTTCTTGGCAGTAAGTTTTTTAGGTAGGCTGAACCTTCAAAACTTAATGCAATGAACAGAAAGAAATTCTCGGAGCTGTCACATGATTTCTACAAAGCTTCAATATTCAAAGTTCAAGTTTATGCTAAATACGTGCTTAACCACCTGTTCAAAGTCAGGTACCAATTGCCGAATCTGCAGCGTAGAGATGATATCCATACATACAATGCACGCCACGGAACCGATATCGATGTGCTATTCAGGAGACTACATTCCTCGTCTTTCACTACGATGGGTGTACAATAGGGTGGTTCAAAAATGCATTGCAAAAATTTTTGTGATAGAAAGCAACGATCCCCCCAAATCGTTTCCAAATCTAAAAAAAGTCGACACGTATTTTTTTTTCTTCGAAATTTTGATTTTTAATGGTGCCTATCGATGCATCAAATTTACATAAGAAAATGCATGGGAAAAAGACATTTTTTGGTATTTTTCGAATAATTGTTCGGGATTTGGGAAAACTTAAGCGTAAAGTTATAGGACTTGTAGAGGACTTTCCAATGAAGAATTTGAGCTATTATACATATGGCGTTGACACCTCCAACCCACCCCCACAGTGCCTTGAAAACTACCGTTAAATGAAAAATGTACATTCTCCAGAAAATTAATCACTTCATTATCTTTTTTTCTCATAGAAATCATTACTATAAATCTAGTTGAACGTTTATAAACATTTGTCAGGTAATTTCCATTTGTTTAAATAATTCGCTTTTCTCGAAACTTCGTCGAACATCTGTTTTCTGAGTTCGAAATGACAGTTTATAATCTTAGAGTGACTTATTCATAAAACAAATTCTTCCTATTGTTTAAACAGTCAATGATTATTAATTTTCAACTGTTGTTCTAATTATGGTAGACATCAGCTTTTTTGTGAAATTAATTTATAAATTTCATGTTCGAGGTATCTTGCCTATGTTATTAGCTAATAAATCCATATTTGTTTAAACAAATTCCATTTGTTTAAACATTTTTTTTGCACCATCTGAAATAAATCATACATTATGTAGCAAAAGCAATTAAAACACCTACGACAATATTGCTAATCATTGGACAATTATAACGCATCATTGTATTTTCATGTAAATCCAATTTCATAAAATATAGAACATCTGTTGTATTAGTACTAAGATTTATACAGGATTAGTCAAAATTACCGGAACACCTAAATAATTCTTGAACCGTAAGAAATATCCAAAAATTGTTCAACAAAAGTTTTTTAAATATATTTACAATATCATTTTATTATAAAAATTTGGTAACATTTCCTTTTTTTAAATAGAACACCCTATATATTATTACATTTTTTAATTCTAAGAATTTATTATACGAATATTTTTTTTATAAAATGCATTATTTTTTAATTAGAAGCTATTAACCAAAAATAGTCAAAAGTACTGGAACACCTAAATAATTCTCCAACCGCAAACAAATTCGAAAACATTTTCGATTAAAAGTTTTTTGGGCTTAAACAACCTCTCGTTTAAATATACAGTGTGTTCGTTTTATTATGGAAATTTGCAAACCATTCCATTTTCTAATAGAACATCCAGTAAATTTTTATTTTTTTAATTCTAAGAGTAATTCTAACAATTTTTTATAGATGTTGTTTATTTTTGAGTTATAAGCAATTAAGCAAAACTACGGAACTCAAGTTAAGAATATTTTCCCACATACATACACATTTATTTTAATGTGACAGTTTGAACATTTAATTTACTTCTATTTAATTGTGTTGTTTCTCTTTATTTTTTTATTTTTACCCGTTTGGTTAAAGTAAAAGTTCATGAGTATTGATTAATTGCTTATAACTAAAAAATTGAATTTTTAAAGAAATAATTCCAATATAACCAATTTTGCCCATTCACGAACTTGTCCTTACTTTTTACGAGATCCAAATTTCAGATCAATTACTTCAAAATTACGGCAGTTATCGTGTACACTAGGGTGGTTCAAAAATGCATTGCAAAAATTTTTGTGATGATAGATAGCAACGATCCCCCCAAATCGTTTTCAAATCCAAAAAAAAGCGGACACGTATTTTTTTTCTTCGAAATTTTGATTCGTAATGGTGCCTGTCGAGGCCTCAAATTTACATAAGAAAATGCATGGGAAAATTTTTTGAAAACATTTTTTGGTATTTTTCGAATAATTGTTCGGGGTTTGGGAAAACTTTAGATTAAAGTTATAGGACTTGTAGAGGACTTTCCAATGAAGAATTTGAGGTGTTATACATATGGCTTTGACGCCCCCAACCCACCCCCACAGTGTCCTGAAAACTACCATTAAATGAAAAATTTACATTCTTCAGAAAATTTACCCTTCTAATCACTTCATTCTCTTTTTTCTCATAGAAATCATTACTATAAGTCTAGTTGAATGATTATAAACATTTGTCAGGTAATTTCCATTTGTTTAAACAAATTCCATTTGTTTAAATAATTCGCTTTTCTCGAAACTCCGTCGGACATCTGTTTTCTGAGTTCGAAATGGCAGTTTATTATCTTAGAGTGACATTATTCATTAAACAAATTCTTCCTATTGTTTAAACAATCAATTATTATTAATTTTCAACTGTTATTCTAATTATGGTAAAAGTCAGCTTTTTTGTGAAATTAACTTATAATATTTTATCAACCTTATAAATTTCATGTTCGAGGTATCTTGCGTATGTTATTAGCTAATAAACCCAACTTTTGCTTAAACAAATTCCATTTGTTTAAATAATTTTTTTGCAATACTACATATTCCAACATTCATTTTTTTAGATCGGTCTGGTCAACTGTTATTGTCAAGTGACATCATTTATATTTTGGGATAATTTCCATTGTTTAACTAATAAAATATTATTCAAATGCATAATGGTGATTTACAGGTGGTATGTAAATTTTAAAATAAATTTAAAATTACAGCCACAACCTGGATTTCAACCAGGGACCTGGGATCTGGTTCAAATCATTATTAAGTAAAATATTATTTGTTTTCAATATCATTTATTCGAAAAAATTGAATTGATTTAAAATCCTTTTTTCGAGAAATTGGGGAGTTACATTTCTTTTAAAAATATTAGATTTTCTACCATACCTAGAATAAAGATGAAACTGAATAATAATTTATTGTTTAGACAATAGGATAACTCTAAGATAATAAACTGCCATTTCGAACTCAGAAAACAGAATTCAGACGGATTTTCGAGAAAAACGAATTATTTAAACATCTAAAAATTTGTTTAAACAAATGCAAATTAGCTGACAAATGTTTATAGGCATCCCACTAGACATACAATAATGACTTCTATGAGGAAAGAAGAGAATGAAATAATTAGAAGGGTCAATTTTCTGAAGACTCCACATTTTTTCATTTAAGGGTAGTTTTCAGGGACTGTGGGGGTGGGTTGGGGGCATCAAATCCATATGTATTATAGGTGAAGTTCTTCCATGGAAAGTCCTCTACAAGTCCTATAACTTTACTCTTAAGTTTTCCCAAACCCCGAACAATTATTCAAAAAATACCAAAAATTGTCTTTTTCCCATGCATTTTCTTATGTAAATTTGAGGCCTCGACAGGCACCATTAAGAATCAAAATTTCGAAAAAATAAAAAATACGTGTCCACTTTTTTTGGATTTGGAAACGATTTGGGGGGATCGTTGCTTTCTAAATAAAAATAGCCAATTTAAACCACCCTAGTGTACAATGAGCTGCCGGAAGAGTAGAAGATTCTATCAAGCTCCAAAGTACACTGAAGTCCCACCTCAAAGAGGTGCCACCTTACTCACTAGGGGAGTTCATCTCTTCTCTGCGTGGTACCACCTGATGATGGTCATTAATTAACTAATTCATTGATGCATTGATTTGGATTTGTTTGCCTTTTCACTGTTTTTATGTATTATATATTTATTGTGACAATGTGCTTTTGCATAAAAATAAATATTCTATTCTATTTTATTCTATTACAGATATAACACGCCAACAAATTACCAGAGCGGTTATTGGACAGCATCGGGCAGCGCAAAAGTGATTAAGCCGCATAACAAGCGGTACAGCAAGGTGAACGTCCCAACCACAGTATCAAGCACTCCGTCGGCGCCCCCGAAAGTTGTTAATCTCGACGCAGCTAAGAGGAAGCAATTGCCCGCGTGGATCCGAGAAGGCCTGGAGAAGATGGAGCGCGATAAGCTAAAGCAACTGGACCGAGAGCGGGAGAAGCAAGAAAAAGATGAGAGCGATGCAAAACGCAAATTGTACGAGCAGAGCGCCATGGAGATTCTGAAGGATACCGTCAAGGAGCAACAACATGTTGTTAAAAGCAAATTTGTAAGTGACTGACTTATGATGATTTGGTGTTTGCGGTGATATATCTGAAAATCGAATTTGATGAGATTTTTGTAGGATTATTCCTTGAGTTAAAAGTGTGGAACCTTGATCAAGTTTTGTTGAATGGTTTTTAGTTATATTGCAGCAAAGACTTTCCTGTTATGGTTAATACTTTCCACCAGGGTTGTTATGTTTTAAAACATTGTTTTAAACATGTTTTAAAACAAATATTTTGTTTTAAATCATTTTTTTAAACATGTTTAAAACAGTTTGTTTTAAATTTATAAAACACTTTTTTTAAAATATTGTTTTAAACATGTTTTAAAACAAATATTTTGTTTTAAACATGTTTAAAACAGTTTGTTCTAATGTTTAAAATACTTTGTTTTAACACATTATTTTAAACATGTTTTAAAACAAATATTTTGTTTTAAATTATTTTATTTTCAACTTGTTTAAAACAATTTGTTTTAAATGTTTAAAATATGTGTTTTAAACTACCGAAACTTTGGACAACATATTTAATTATTTAATCAGAGTTATATGCTGGTCTTAAAGATTTTTATGCATGGATCAATTGAACGTATGAGAAGAAGAACAGTAATATTCCAAAAACATCTTTTTCGGTAAATAAGAAAAAACTGTATACCTAAGAAACTTGAAGTTTTACAAAAAAGCGAACTATTGTAAATGTGTAGATCTATAGGCCCTAAATATTATCTCAAAATGGGAAATGACACGCATTATTAGTTTTGTAGATATTTACTATAATGTGTCATGGAATATTATCTTTCTTCCACTCAATGAAAGCTGTCTTGCTCATTTTTTACTTCCTTCACTTCAAACTTTGGTTTGGCGTTTGCGATGATGTCTTCATACTCTTTAGGTATGTAAATGCGGTCTAGCCGCCGAACCACACGCTTTTATTTCCTTCTCTTCACCAGTTAAACCTCCCATACACTGTTTTTTGCAACCACAGTCTGGCCTAGGGGTGGGCGCTCTTGGAAATTTGTGATCGATTTCGATCACTATTTGAGATCCATCTGATCGATCGGATCGATCATGATCGAGCGATAGATCATGATGGGCTGGGCAAAACAATCGATCGATCGATTCGATCGATCGTTCGATCATCTTATTTGAAAGATGTCGGCGCTTCATACTCTTTAGGTATGTAAATGCGGTCTAGCCGCCGAACCACACGCTTTTATTATAGCCTCCTTCTCCTCACCAGTTAAACCTCTCATTTTGTTGTTTTTTTGCAACCACAGTCTGGCCTAGGGGTGGGCGCTCTTGGACATTTTTTGATCTTTTGATCTGATCGATCATGATCGAGCGATAGATCATGATGGGCTGGGCAAAAAAATCGATCGATCGATCAGATCGATCGTTCGATCATTTTATTTGAAAGATCGAAGTTGAACCTCCCATACACTGTTTTTTGCAACCACAGTCTGGCCTAGAGGTTGGCGCTCTTGGAAATTTGTGATCGATTTCGATCACTATTTGAGATCTATCTGATCGCTCGATTTGATCGATTATGATCGATAAGATCGATCGAATCGATCAGATCGATCGCATCGATCAGATCGATCGGATCGCTCAGATCGATCATAATCTAGCGATAGATCATGATGGGCTGGGAAAAAATCGATCGATGGATCTTTCAAATAAGATGATCTTATTTGAAAGATCGATGTACGATTGTATGATGATCGATCAGATTGATCTTTTAAATAAGATGATCTATCGATCGATTTTTTTGCCGATCAATCTGATCGATCGCCTCGATCCGATCGATCGGCTCGATCTGATCAATCATGATCGATGTTTAAGTTCTTCCATATACGCACGACACGTGGCCGGCAACGTACGTATCATCAAAAGGTCGATCAGATCGATCACATCGATCAGATCGATCTTTCAAATAAGATGATCAAACGATTGATCTGATCGATCAGATCGATCGATGGATTTTTTTGCCCAGAGAACACTATTATTACTATTAAGCACAATATATTACTACAACTAGCACAGCTGTTCGACCGGACTTTGTGGTCGTTGCGTAGCAACCGCCGTCCTCGCAAAAAATCATAGAGTTTTATGGAGATGAAAAACTTGATCTCGACTCAAACCGCGGCTTTAGTTAACAGAAGGTAGGGCGATCGGTCGCAGCCGGTCAAAATCCATAATCCAAAAGTGGGGAGAACCCCTTTGCGCTAGGAAAATCGGGCAGAACCGCTTCCGACGCGACGTCGATTAGTGGCCGTTTTATTTTATTAGTATCCGGATAAAACTTCACTTTAAGCACTTGTTGTTAAACACAACTTTTGACCACAACCTTACCTTAAACAACAACCGAGTAACGGACAAAACTAACATGCGAGCGCTGTGGCAGACGAGAGTACTACGCGAGCACGACGTCTGAACGGAAAAGCAGTAACATTCCTGGAATGTTATCTTTCTTCCACTCATTGCAAACTTCTAAGCATTATTTCACAGACAGGATAGAAGGGAATATTACTCTTGATCCACTAAACGATAGACCTACATTTAAACCACAAAATGGCTATCTCAACTTTTTTTTTTGATATTTTTGGAATATTACTGTTCTTCCACTCACACGTTCAATTAAAAAATCAAAAAAATATTTAAATATTGTATTTATTAAAAAAAAGAGTTTTTATAAAATATAATAATACATTCAGTGATAACATGTAGCTACACTAAACAAAAATTTTTAGAATAACTTAATAACATACCGCGTGACGCACGCCATAGGTACTCCCGTTTATTTTTTTTTGTTTATAAAACAGGACGAATGAAATTTGGGAAAGTGTTAAAAGTTAAAAGACAAAAAATTCCATTATTTGAGATACTCTTGAGGTTAATATGACTTCCGGTTTTTCCGGAAATGACGTCATCATTGAAATTTTAAATGGCACCCTATATTCTTTGTGTGATATATTCTATCAGGATGACATTCTGAACACAAAAATATATAGATCGTCAATTTTTATCACGAACGCAACGCCAAAATAACTTTTTTGTGTATTAACTTGGGGACTATGAATTGGCGAAAATAGTCGAAAATTGAAGGCATGAGAATGAAAAGTGGATAAGTGGTCTTTAGCCACTTTTCATTCTGAACTCTTCAATTGTCAAATAAACACTAACTAATAAAATTTTGGCCGACATTGCATTACTGGCGCCCTCTAGCATCACAACAAAAAGTCATTCACACAACAGATTTAGCTCTACTGTGAACTGACATATGAAAAAACGCCGATCAAAATGTTTACAAATGAACAATTACGTGATTTGAAACATGTTTAAAACAATTTTTATTCCTTATTTAAAACATGTTTTTTTTTGTGATTTAAAACATGTTTTTTTTTATGTTTTAATACGTTTTTTTTTGCGAAGTGTTTAAAAACATTGTTGCGTGTTTAAAAACATTGTTGCGTGTTTAAAAACATTGTTGCGTGTTTAAAAACATCATTTTATAAAAAACATGTTTGTTTTGTTCAAAATAAAAAAAACGTTTTTTATAACAACCCTGCTTTCCACTGGTGTACATGTTGCTTAATTGTCGGAACTTTTAGGATAGTGGGTCCGAAGACTCTGAAGATGACATCGAGGGACGGTCTTTGACTCCCGAGCCTCAACCAGCACCTCCACCACGGAAGATAAGTCAAGAGGACATGGTATGTAACTAGCTTACGAAGACAGTAATACTCTCTCTACAGCTGTGCAGAACACACATCCTAGAGAACAATCTATGTAAATTTTTAACTGGCACCCAACTGACACATTTACATTAGGAACAATTTTAATAGAATTGTAATGCATTGTTGTTACTTAAAACCTCATTAATACTATCAGGTGACAGGATACGTCGTCCATTTTGGTAGTGCATTGATATCTCCAAATTATTAAGCTTCGCAAAACAACTGATACATAATATTATAGAGGAGGAATGATCATTTCAAAAAAGAACTACTTAAAAATATTTAAAAGTGTAGGTGTGGAAGGAGATTAAAAAAGGTTCTAACACCTGAGTTATTATACTAGATTTAGATCATATAACATTATAAGTAAAAGCGTTTATTTTTTAAAATTTACACCAGAATATACCCTTGAACTAACCTGTCAGTTTTCAAATTGTTACCTAGGTCTGAATTTACAGATTTTTGTTTTATAGCCTCACTGGTTGGTTTCTATACGAAAATTTATTCTAGTCTTTTAACTTATTGTTCTAAAATTTGATCTTCAATAACTTTTTAAGCTACTTTTTACTTTCATACGCAGTACGTAAAGTATTGTAATCGTGACAAAAAAATTTTTGAGATTTTAGCGGAAATATGTCTTTTTGGATCCCCTGAACATTTTTGACCAAGGTACAAAAAAATGTCTGCGTGTGTGTGTGTGTGTGTGTGTGTATGTGTGTGTACCCGTTTTTTGTGGCGACGATTCCGGAGAAACTACTAAAGGTATCGGGACGCAACTTCATATTTAGAAGTTTCATAACCAAACTTAGAGCTGAAAAGCTTTCTGTTGAAGAGGGTCCAAAGGAACTGGAGGTTTAGTCTTAGCATTTTTGAAAGATTTTGCAAATAAGCCGCCATTTCTGGAATTTCGTCGAAATAGTAAATTAAAGATGAGGAAATTCTGAATAATTTATAACTATGACATTTTTTGGTACAATCAATAGTTTAGCTGCATGAGCAAATTCTATTTCTACAAGATCGGTCGTACTGCATGAAAACTAGTAGCCAGGATTTGTCAGATTTTTTTATTGTAATGACGGTAGGTAGTCTTGGTGTCAAACGCTAATGTTTTGACAATAACTTCTGTCAATATAAGCTGCGTTCGCATATTGCATTACACTTTTTACACCCAATAACACGTAAGTGTCATTTGGACGGTGTACCCGGTGTCAACGGAGTACAATATCCGAACGCAGCTTTAATCGACATATCTGTCTAGTTCTAGTAGTTTTATTTTAATGCAGACATGGCCGATCTCGATGATCAAATAGAGTCTGATGCAGCTAAACTATTAGTTTTATATATAGTATGATAAAGTCATGTGCCTGGCCATATCAGATTTTTTGACACATTGTAAAGAAATTCATCACATTGCAACATGCTGCAAACGCTACATTAAAAGTAAAAGAATGTTTGAAGATATGTTGTTTATCTTAATCGAAAACATACGTGATTTTAATCAAAAGATTATTGACAAGTTTGCTGCTTCTAAAAATTGCTGTATGGACTCGTCAATAAGCTATAATGTTGTTAATCCATAAAGTAAGGCCAAAAGTTAGTTAATTTTAGTATATGCATGCAGATATTATGTTATAAGGTGTCATAGGAGCGCTCTTTTAAAACCAAGTGACTTATCTTTGCATTAGGAAAACTGAGCAAACTGGTCAAAATTACCGGAACACCTAAATAATTCTCCAACCGTAAGAAATATCAAAAAATTGTTCGCACAAAATTTGTTTGGCTTTAAACAAGCTATCGTCTAAATATATTTTCAATATACAGAGTGCTCATTTTATTATAGAAATTTGGTAACCTATCCTTTTTTTTAAATAGAACACCCCATATATTGTTACATCTTTTAATTTCTAAGATTATTTCTAAGAATTTTTTATAGGAGTCATATTTTTATATAATGCATTATTTTTTATTTTCAACTAAAAAATTAAAATTTTATAATGAAATAATTCCAACATAACATTTTTAGAATTAATCTTAGCATAAAAAAAATAAAATTGCAGATTATTGATTATTTTTGCTTAATATGCTATTAACCAAAAATAGTCAAAATTACCAGAACACCTTAATAATTCTCCAACTATAAAAAAATTAAAAAATGTTTCAAATAAAAGTTTTTTGGGTTTTAATCGACCAACCCTGTATATTTAATATTTTTTATACCCCCACATTTAATGTGGTGAGGGTATATTGAGTTTGATTCAACATTTGTAACACCCTTAAGGAGGCGTGGCAGATATAGACTTATATTTTATATATATGGATTTGATCAGAATTGAAAACTGAATCGATTTAGCTATGTCCGTCTGTCTGGCCGTCTGTCCGCCTGTGTACACGATAACTGCCGTAATTTTGAAGTAATTGATCTGAAATTTGGTATACAAGCTTATCTCGTAAAAAGTAAGGACAAGTTCGTGAATGGGCCAAATTGGTTATGTTGGAAGTATTTCTTTAAAAATTCAATTTTTTAGTTATAAGCAATTAATCAATACTCATGAACTTTTACTTTAACCAAACGGGTAAACATAAAAAAATCAAGAGTAACAACAGAATTAAATAGAATTAAATTAAATGTTCAGACTGTCACATTAAAATAAATGTGTATGCATGTGGGAAAATATTCTTAATTTGAAGTTGTAGTTTTGCATAATTGCTCATAACTCAAAAATAAACAACTCATCTCTATAAAAATTCATAGAATTACTCTTAGAATTAAAAAAATAAAAATTTACAGGATGTTCTATTAGAAAATGGAATGGTTTGCAAATTTCCATAATAAAGCGAACACTATACTATATTAAAACTATATTTAAACGAGAGGTTGTTTAAGCCCAAAAAACTTAATCGAAAATGTTTTCTAATTTGTTTGCGGTTGGAGAATTATTTAGGTGTTCCGGTAGTTTGTGTAATAATATATAGGGTTCTATTTAAAAAAAGGAAATGTTACCAAATTTTTATAATAAAATGATATTGTAAATATATTTAAAAGATAGCTTGTTCAAAGCCAAAAAACTTTTGTTTGAACAATTTTTGGAAATTTCCTACGGTTCAATAATTATTTAGGTGTTCCGGTAATTTTGTCTAATCCTGTATAAATCTTAGTACTAATACAACAGATGTTCTATATTTTATGAAATTGGATTTACATGAAAATGCAATGATGCGTTATAATTGTCCAATGATTAGCAATATTGTCGTAGGTGTTTTAATTGCTTTTGCTACATAATGTATGATTTATTTCAGATGGTGAGTGTAAGACGTTCCATGACGGAGATACTTCTGAAGGTAACAAATAGAGAAATCTACGACATATGTAAAGAAGAGTTGGAAAGATTTCAAAAGAGGAAAAAAGGTATGGTATCGGAGGCACGTGAGGCCGACGTTATCGGCAGATATATTCCAAACAAAATTGCAGCCATGCTGATTCGGATTTCTTTCCCATCTATTTCTTTTTTTTCTATCCCCCTCCCCTTATTATTACATTTATTTTTGTTCTTTATAAAAATGTTTGTCATATACTGTGAGACTGTTGGCAGGGCGGTAGGATCTAATATGTGTGTTGTGTAAACTTCAGCTTCAGATCCCCGCGTTTCAGCACCGAGTGGTGCCAACCTTAGCGCCAAACTCGGTAAGTTAAATTTACTTATTTCTAGTAGTTCCAAACATTCTTAGTGTGTATCGTCATTCTTTGGCAATCGTATTTGCGGTGATTCAATTATTTTTTTTTAAATGCATGATTCTTATTTATTTATAATAGATTTTAAACAGTTTGTAGCCCAAAACAAATATACAACTACAAGTATAGTTAGGTGAGATACATTCTGAAATGGTGACGTGTATCAGTTGATTCACTGGCAGAACTATAACGTTGTATTGAGACTGAAACACCAACTGTTTGTTATAATTAGAGTGCGGAATTATAAGCTTTAATTTTGGAAAATAAGCGCTTAAAATAAGCACGAAAAATGAGACTGTAAGCACACAAAAAAGTGTTATAAGAATATGTATACCTTGTATTATTTTTGTATATATGTATTTATTAACACATACACATCACACAAAACATTGGTATAACTGAAGAAATTGATACTTAACAATAGAAATAAACTATACCCAATAAGTAAGCGCTTTCTAATTTATTAAAAAAAAAATGGTATTCGCTTATTACACGCTGGTAGAGATAAATTGAGCACCTCAGAGGTATACTGTGTTAAGTGCATAGGATTTCAATGTAACTTAACATGTCTGCTTCTGAGGGAATTAATTGAACTAAGAAGCATGTTGGTCTCCACCTAGTTGCGCGTGTGCATATGTGCTTGAATTTTTCGGCGCAGGTTTAACCATCTGACACATTCTTCTTAGTCCAAATTGTATCTATATTTAAAAGTTGAACAAATTGTACAAAAAATGAATAAAGTTAATATGTACTGAAACAATGTATTAATGTAGTATGGCTAAGAAGTAAATATTAAACTTAATTATTTTCATTTTAATACTGTGAAATAAAGCGACAAAATATAACACAATAGGCCTAAAATTAAAACAATCACTACCAAGAGACAAATCGTAAAATAAATAATTGTAACGTAGTTTTCATGCACATTCTGCAGAATATTTTATTGTTTTGAATAATTAATTCGGGATTTTTCTTATCTATGTGGTAGACAGCCATTTATCCTTAATAGCATTTCAAATATACTAAAACGTTGAAAAACTGTTGTGTTGTGCGTACGGTTATAGCTGATATATCGCATTCACCATGCAGTAGTGAGTAGAGGCGTTATTGAGTGATTTTTGCGATTTTTGAGACGCAAATGCGCAGACCTATGACCTAAACCACCTAAAAACGGGCATAAACAACCCAAAAGATCCGTAAAAGGTTAATATAAGCAGGAATATGGCAAAATGAGTGCATATCTGCAAAATCCGGGAAGAAAAGCATTTTTTTCTGAATTCGTGGAGATCCTTAAGCTTTTTAACCTGCTTACATTAAAACTGTGTAAGCAAAATGCTTAGAATCCGCACTCTAGTTATAATACTTATGTCCCTTGCTGTACCTACTTATATCTGAACTTAAAGCCAGGGCGGCGCGTAGCTAATATTAGTGGGGGTGCTGTTCTAGAAATATTCAGTAAAAGGAAAAAAGGCGTATAAAAAGAAAATTTATTCAGAAACTTGTTGAAATCGTAAATGAATTTAGGGAATCAAAACGGATTTCTTATTTACTTTAACCTAAATTGTTACGGTTACATTCATTAATAAATTTATGTAAAAAATAAATTTTCTAAAAACTACGCTTTAAAACTGGGGGATGGCTACTGAGAATAACGTTTAAGGATTATACTTTGTACAAGTATATAGAAAGAATTAAAGGAAAAAATACTTATTATATTACATCCATAATCTTAAGTGGAAATAATAGGAGGTTCTGTAGTTCCACAGTGCCTATATGCGAGCCGCCACTGTTTAAAGCAGAACTATAATACTAGCTAAAGTTATAGTAGGTCTTGGAGACGCTAGGGGAACTGTCTTAACAAGCCAATCACCATTGAGGTCACTTGTGACCCCCAAGGAAATTTCTTATTATATCAACGCAAAGATTTTTTATTTTACCTCAAAGTTGTGAGTGTTAAAAAAAATTGACAATTATTTATAAAACTTTTTTTTCTCTAAATTAATATATCACAATATTGATGTTCATTTTAAAGTTTAAAATGATATCTTTTAATCTTAATTTAACCATGCATGGTAACTATTTTAGTTACTAACTTCGTCATCGTAGAAGATTTAGCTCATTCTAAAGATTTTGTTATCGTTACAGATACGTGTTGGCTTATTTATTTGGGGCTGTTTTTTTCACATACTTACCTATAATAGCTAGCTGTCATATAGACTGATTTATAGGCTAAAAAAGGATGGGTTTGATGCAATGCATCAGAGCGCCATTTAGTTTAATTATGTGTAACATCTTTAATGAATTTTTTTAATCTGTTCACAAACCTACATCTTATTATATATATTATATTATATCTTATTATACCCACAGTATTTCAAATTGGATTAAAACGAAAATAGTGGCTTACACTTTTACACTTTCATTAAACTTCTCATTTAACGGGCTATAATAGGGCAACAAGTAAGCTTATGTCACAGATTGTTATTCGTGACACTATAGATGTGTGAAAATATCAGCCTTTAATCAGTAAAATCTATCTAAATGTATTGCTTGTAGAAGTCCAAGTAAAATCGTAGTACACTGATACAAAAATTTGGTTGACCCAAATGAATCATTGTTTATTTGAATAGTGTTTATTTGAGTCAGATAACATATTTGTAGTAAAGTAATATTTTTTTTACTGAAATAAACCATGTTTGAACACTCACCAAACTACAAAAATTCAAATAATATACTATTCTAGACTGTTGTTGTTGACTTTCAGTCATTAATTTTATAGAAATTATGGTTGGTAGCTGTAACCATGGTTATGGTTTTATAATGAAAACCGTCCATTATGAAACCAAAACCAGTGTCACAATGTGTTTTTTCTACTTTGCATTCGTTATAAACTCATTACGAAACCGCTTTCGGTGTTATGAAAACATTAGATCACAAACTTTTAGTAACTTTTAGTTTTCCAAGATTGATGATAGTGACGTCAAGTGTCAAATAAGGCTGACATATCAATGGCAATTGGCTCGCGTCAATCGTATTTGTGAATTTTACCACAACTACCAACTGTTGAATATAAAACTACTCTCGTTTGTAAGATGACAACCGCAATTTTCGAAATTTATGTAATATTAATGTCCCAAAGTAGAAGAAATAGTATATATCACTTGTTTTATAAGACGTACTGGCGCACTCGTTCCATTTGGGCACTCCTCGCTACACTCGTCGTGCCCAAAACAACTCGTGCGCCAATTTTAGTCTTATAAAACTTGTATTATTATATACTATATTATGACACCAAAGTAGAAAACGTATTACATGCTACAACAAAAGAGCTGCTTTTAGCAACGTTTCTCAGACATTACAAAATTTGCACTTTGCAGGTTGACCCATATGCCAGAGCCTTTTCATTTAGAGAGAATTTTCTGATTTAGATGCAGAAGCTTTACACGTTCCTTCCCTTTATTCATTTAGTCTTTACCACAATTTGTGATACGAATTCATGTACAGGTTTGGGTGTGTATGGAGAGTCGGACAGCGAGAACAGCGAGCCAGATTCCAACGACAATGATTCAGACGCGGAACTGAAGGTATACTGATTATTACTGATTAACTGATTATAAGCCAAAACCGGTATTAATTGTAGACAGGAGTTTTATCATTGGAAATGGTAAAGGGGCTCATAGTGAACGAAAAACAAAATAAATGCAGGTCATGGGGTGGTATAGTGTTTATTTGGGAGGGTTGAAAGCGGGTGCAAAGTATATATTTGCGTTTTCCGGCGAAACTTGACGTTTTATCCAAAAACGTCCTATATTAAGTTGTAGATCATAAAAAAAGCTACAACATTCATATGGGTCACTTTTTACTAAGACCTCAAATATTCCGAGAAAAATGCGAATTCAATGCCAAACCAAATTTTCTGTTTTTTATTTTTCATTGACGCAACAATAATTCAATTTTAATCAAATTTTGTGAAAGCGTGCCTTTTTATACTTTAAATAAGCATACATTTTTATTACACAAAAAACAAGAAGTTTTTGAGATATTTATTTTTTTCCGTCAAAATCAGATTTAAAAAAAAAAAGAAATTCTGTGGTGAAAAATCATCATACAGAGTTGTTCTATGACTCACTTTTGTTGGTTTTACATGTACTTATTGATACAATAATAAAAATAATAGTCCCTGTTTAACAACATGCTCAAAAATTGAAAACACTCAAAAACGACTTTTGCAACAGTGAATTCTTCGGTAATTGTTCTTATTTGTTTAAATTTTTAAGAAAATTGCAATACTGGTTACGACATTCAATTTTACAAAAAAAATACTATGGAAACTGTCTCTCATTTCTACACTAATGCTATAACCATTAAATTAGAATAAGAAATCTTCAGATAAGTAAGCAAAATAATCTTTTTTTGTCTTAGAATCAAAAAGTATCCAATACAAAAGTTGTAGGTCAAGAAAAAATCTACAACTTTTGTAGAGGCTACTATACAACATAACCTCAAAACTTCCGAGAAAAATGCAAAAAATTAATTTTTTTTAGTATTTATATTTTTAATTTAGTTTTGACGAAACTTCTGAGTAAATAGTAAATATTAATAAGTAAATATTAATCTTAAAAAATCACAAACTGTTTATGAAAAAATCTACTAAAGTAGTTAACAATGTGGTAACATCAATACAGTACTTTAATAATAAATTACAAAAGTTAATATTGTAACACGCCCCTAATACCAGTGCGCTCCGTAATAGCGCTTTCGAGGTCGCCACCATCGCACCATGACCAGCGAGGGCGTAGGAGCCCCCTTCCACTACGTGTCGACAAAGACGGCAACGCAACCCTGGTACATGAGTTCGCTCACCGGACTGGAGGAAACTATTAACTAGGCGCACCTAGTTTTTTAATAAAAAAATGTATGCTTATTTAAGGCATAAAAAGGCACGCTTTCACAAAATTTGATTAAAATTGAATTATTGTTGCGACAACGAAAAATAAAAAACAGAAAATTCGTTTTGGCATTGGCATTCGCATTTTTCTTGGAAATTTTGAGGTCATGGTAAAAAGTGACCCACATTAATGTTGCAGATTTTTTTATGATCTACAACTTAGATCACCCATATTGGTATAGGACGTTTTTGGATCAAACGTCAAGTTTCGCCGGAAAACGCAATAATATACTTTGCGCCCGCTTTCAACCCCCCCAAATAAACACTATACCACCACATGGCCTGCATTTATTTCTTTTACGTTCACTATGAGCCCCTTTACCATTTCCAATGATAAAACTCCTGTCTACAATTAATACCCACTCTCAACTTAATTTGCCTGCACTAAATCTGCTATTTGATTTAATCAAAATCTTGTTCCCTAGGAAATTATTAAAAGACGCAAAGCAGACTTTGTAAAGATAGAGCGAGAGATTGAAGACAAGCTGGCGGCGAACGAGAAGAAGGACGTCGTCGTCGTAAGCAGCAGGACGGACACTCCCACTAACAGTGATGACAAAGAATCACAGGTAGACGCAAAGAGCTCAGGTCAGTATTGGGGTTTCAATGGCACGAATACACACGCTTCCGAACGCACAAAATTTCATTCCGGGGGGGGGGGGGCGTCACCAGCCGAAGTGCAGGTCGTCATAAACAATAACGTATTTCAGGTCGAAGACTTTCGAACGATAACTCTCAACAACGGAAAGCTTCCACGGCGAAACGCAGCTCTCGTAAGTCTTCGTCGTCCGATTCTCGCGACTCGTTAAAGAATCGTTCTTCGAAGGACCGCAGGTCCTCGAGATACTCGCTACGCAGGTCCGTCAGCAGCTCGAGCAGCTCGCGGTCCCGCAGCAGATCTCGTGACCGCAACCACAAGTCGTCTTCGAGGTCCGATCGAAAATACTCAAGGTCGAACCGAACGAAGTCAAGATCGCGATCCAGAAGGCGCCGCAGTAGGTCCAGGTCGGAGACACGGTCAAGATCGCGCTCTTACAGGCGGTCGAGGAGCACCAGGTCGAAGTCTAGGTCGCGCCGCCGATCTACGTCGAGGTCTTACGCTAGAAAGCAACGGTCTGACTCGAGGAGGCGGTCCGATTCGTCGAGTACGAGAGCGTCGCAACGGAGGCGAAGGTCCAGGTCGTACAGTAGTGGTAGGGGTAAGAAATCCCACAGGCACTGATGTCTCTTGGCTCACTGATACCGCAGGTTGTATTTTTTTCTATTTCCCTATTTGTACTTTGCCGTAGTTATTGCGTTTCCGGCTTAGTTTCAATTTTGTTTTTTTGGATGTCGATAATGTATAAAGTCATGTGGTTCCAAATTTTATGTCTTTTTGCGTTATTTATATAGAAATGGAAAACTTTTTTGTGTTTATTTCTAGTACAATGTATTCCTAATAGATAGTTGTGGTTGTATTCAATAATCAAGCATCAATTCTCCAAATTATATGGGGAAAATCAAAAGTTTCTTAATCTCCCTAAATTTCTTTTTCGACGCCCAGTCTAACTCATCTTATAAGTGTAGTAATATTTCTTTGATATTGTCTAACAGTTCATTTTTCCATCCATTTTGGTGTTTACTTGGGAAATTCTTAAGTTGTTACATGTGGTTAATAGCGACATCTTATGAATAATGAGAATATAAATGATGTTTTTGTATAACATAGCTGCTTTTTGGAGATGTTATTATCATTTGCGTTATCACAGTTTTATGTACTTTGCTTTTGAATCCCGAAACCTAAACCCCAAAAAGTGCATAATGGAAAGAGAAATACTAAGACACGTATTAGGGTGGGCCGATTTTTTTAAATTTTCAAATTCGGGAATGTGAAGTCATGGAAAAGTTGTGAGTTAATGAATTAAAGAAAAAACCTAAATTATTTTTTTTTTGTTGATGTTTTGAACTGCCGCAAAAGCTTTAAAATCATTTAATTTTTGATATTTTTCTTACTTTTTTTTTTGTTTTTTAAATATGATATAGCGGAATAGTATCATATGATATTAGTATATTATTTGATGAGCAGATAACTAAGGACATAAATCGCGAGCATGAAGTTTATACGCGAGCCGTAGGCGGGCGTGTAAACATGCGAGCGGCCGAGAAGTTTCTATTTTCGTGTCCACAGAAGTTTCTGTTTTCTTATCATCAAGAAAATTTAGAAGATGCTGCAAAGATAATTCCTACGCATGCAAATATTTTTCTAATTGTATATTTGTACAATCATCTCGTAGACGTTTGTTCCGTCGCATCCTATTACCCTTAGCTCGTCTGTCGATTCACAAAAACACTCGGCATGCATGTCAAGATGTTTGCTGATGTTCCTGAATTAGGAGTAAAATGCGCGAGATACACCGTGAACGTGTGGCAGTTAAAAATATAAAAATTTTAGAAGAAATGTACAAAAGGTTATTAATGTTGTACTTTAGAGTTTTACATTTGCAAAATTTTAAATTTCAAAAAATTTTAAGTTTCAGTGGTAGTTCAACATATAAAAATATAAAAAAATGTATTTAAAAAACAAGAAAAAATAAAAAAAAATTAAAAAAAAAAAAAATTTTAAAGCCTTTGCGGCAGTTCAAAACATCAAAATAAAAAAAATAAATTGGTGTTTTCTTTAATTCTATAACTCATAACTTTTCCTTGATTGCACATTCCCGAATTTAAAAATTAAAAAAAAAAAAACGGCCCAGCCTAAATACGTATGTCAGATCCATCCACAATACGGTCAGTGGAGAGACAGTTTTAAATATTTTATTAAATATATATTTATAGTTTAATATATTATATATATTAAACTTTTTCATCATTTCCTTTGATGTAGTCTTGATTTTGGCTTGTTTTAATATGTATGATATTGCACATTCTTGTTCTAGTTTCATTAATAATAAAAAAAATGTTGTATATTTGAGAAGCAAATAGGCAAACCCCCATTAAATCCACATGTTACACTTTGTCACAAATCCCCAAAATCTTCTGGAGCAAAATCCTGGAAACATTTACACCTCATGTGTAAACTTTATGCTCGCGATTTATATCCGTTATGTGCCAGTTTTCTGTGGTTTTCATAGATATGTATACAATGAACTTATAATATGTCAGTCGTAGATAAACAGGTTTTATAGGTCGTAGATGATAACCCATAAATATAAAAACAACAGAATTTTTTAGTGTCTTGTTATTAATAATTTTAATTGGGATTTAATAGTTTTTGCTTCACATCTGAATGTTATTGGTCATTTTAATGATAATTTAACAGATTTTCGAACACTAATAATAAATTTACATCACAAAAACGTGTTAAAAAAATATATATGAGGTGTACATTCGCGACTACCTGCGTTATATTATATATGACCACGCTGTCAATGTGGTGTGGGATTGTAAGGTTACGTTATTTTGTTGAATTTATGATTGAATTTTTCGTTGTTTTATTGAATAGGGTATTCTTTATTGTCAATATAGTCGCCATCCTTTCAATTTTCATAAGATATTTCAAGGCGTTCACTGCACATCATTTGTTTTCTATGTTTTGGGAAGAAACATTATTTTTACATATGGTGCTTGATTATTGAATCTCATTGATGTATGATTTGTTAAGCATAAATGTTTTAGGATATTATGAGAAAGTTTTACATTTTTAGACATTGGCAATAATAATATCATGGAAAGTTTTGTAAATCACATTTGTAATAGATCTGTTTACATAAACTATAAATATCTTTAATTACAGGTAATCATGATAAAGAGAACTCAAAACCAGTAGTTTCTGTAAACATGTTCTGAGTGTATTGATTCAATAAAAATTCTATACTGGCATATTTAATTTATTTTTATCATATTATAAAAAGATTCCAAATTCGTCTAACTGTACCTGTTTTAAAATTTACTAATCTCAATTATTTTTTCTGTGTAGGTATTTCCCTGGCAAAACTAATGCTCCATGTTCCATCAGCTTACATTTTCAAGTATTTAATTATTCAATTCGAATTGTACATAAATGTTTTTAAAATAAGATAAAATGTTTAAGAAGTCGTCGTCCAGTATTATCACAAGCAATTTACTAAACTTAACTTGTCTTCCTTATCACAACTACCCGCCTACATTCTTTAGTTACGCAATAATAAATAACCTTGAGCATAAAACTGGACGCGATGTATATTATACAGTTTGTTTTCCCTTCATGTAAAGGTGATGCAGTTAATACAAATAAAATTTATGTACCTTAAATTTAGTTTTATTCCTCAACCTATCTAAAGCAATAAATCAAGATACTATAAAAATCACTTTTATTGATATCTAGGTGACATATATTACACATATCTTTAAATTATAATAAATTTGTACAATTATTCTTACACACATAGGATTCATACTACTTTCCGAGCCTTTGTTCACACTTACTAAACCGTTTTAACAATTCGAGAAATTGGGTTCTGTGTATATTGGAATGTGATGGTATATTTACAAATTCTGTAATGGCAAGTTGCCAAGGCGGATAATCATACAAACTAAACGTTTTCCCGCAATAAACCCCTAAATCAGGATCCGGAAATTCAAACGATTTACTTAATATATTTGTAATTAATTTTATATCAACGTTATCCGTTTTTTCGTGTACAGCTAATTCTTTACACACTTTGACTATCTTCTCTCTCCCATCTGAAGGTGATAGTAACTTCACGTGTATCTTTGGGCCTATAAATCCATTTTTATGTCTGTTGACATCGTCGTGCCATATTACATGTGCGCTTCCTTTTCGTTTCTCAACCTCTTCTTTAAAATCGTATGCGAATTTTTTTAAAAGACCTAAAACAAGATAAGTTAGGCATACAAGCTAGGCAAATATATAAATCTGAGCGGAAAAGTGTGGTTTACGAAATAACTTTTTGATTAACGGTGCTTGCACTTAGCTACCGAAATATATAAAAAAACGTACCTCTATAATCGTAAAAGCTAATAAATGGTATCCCTGCAGCAATTGCCCAAAATATAAAATTGGCTAAGTCTTTCAAGGATGGTTCTTCTTTTCCTAAGAGTACGGTTAAGTGGACCGGCAACTTCTGCAGACGTCTGCTTTCCGCTGCTAGGTGGCTGTTGCTCTTTACGGTACTTGTTAGTATATTAAACTTTATCCTTAGGTACACCCATTTATCACATAATAATTCAAAAATTGTTGCTGCACTATGAAGTATAAATAATAACATAAAATATAGTGTTTGGAACATCTTGAGGCAGCGCTAGGAAGCCGACTGGAGCTTCAAAATACAGTATCTTCCTCTAACTATATCGAATTCCATTTCACCACAAACACAAAATCGGAATCATGCGGCTTGATTCCACCACTCCATCAAATCATAATCTTTCAACGTCAGACTTCACATGACGTGTGGGCGCAACGTTGGCAGTAGTGGGTTTCTTTTTATACTCGGCGATTGTCAAAGTTTTCGCGACTGTCATTGGTTGATAGAAGACTAGAATTTAAAACTACCAATCAGTGTACGCGAAGTTGTTCGGTTAGGGATTTTGTGCACTTTTAAGTTTTACATAGTTGATAGCACATTTCCCCCAACATTTCCCCAGCGGTCATACGCTCAATAACCTCAAAATGTTTTTAACTAATATTTTATTAAAAAGAGTTAAAAGCAAGTAAGTAAATTGGGATTTCCTTATTATGTTTATTCCATTAGTACAGCGATTGCAAAACTACCGTTTCTTTATTCATACTTTTGAGAAACATAACCTCTAATTTCTATTTTAGAAATGTTATGGTCCAAATGGAAAGCTTGGTTAGTGGCCATACATATAATCAAATCAGAGAACGACTGGCTGATAAACTAGAAACAATAAGATTTGATCCTTTTAGTGAGTATTAATCTTAATTACCAATAATCGTACAGTTAATCGGTCTGTGTATGTTGCACACATGATGATCAGTAAAGACACCAGAAAACGCTTCCAGCAATGCTACTGTTAAAATTTGACGATAAATTGCACAATTTCTTGGTTCCTGTGCCAAAAATTTGACATTCCTCATAAGACTTATCGAAATTTATCGCATAGAACCTTGTTTGTGGCAGCTTAGGTGCAATTTGTCAATGCAAAATGAGAAAAATGTGTTCTTTTTGGTTGTGCTACTGATAGCAGACGAAAAAGTAAACAATTTGGTCTAATTTTGAACAATCAAAGACAATGCTTATAAGTAGGGTTACCAGATTTATTTTACCCGTCTCAGGACTCAAGGACTCAAAATCCAGACGCAACTATGGAACACCTTAAAAAACAATTTTTTTCTTTTTAAGAATAGTTTTATATTTATATAAGCGGCCTCGCCGTCAGTTTGACGTAAAGTAGGGGATTGTATTGTCACTGGCGGTTTAATAATCGGGGATTTTGAGATTTCAGTTAAAGTAATCAGGGTAATTTCCCCGGATGATCCCTGGAACAATCCCCGGCCGGACGCCCTGAAAACCCGAACATGTCCGAAAAAATCCGAACGTCTGGTAACTACTTATTAAGTCATAATAAATAAATTATTCAAATTGCCATATTTGATTTATTTGCCTCAATTCCGAAAAAATGTAGTATGCACAAAACGGCAGTACCATCTAAACATATTGAAATTAATACGTTTTGCTTGTGCAAAGTGGACATAGTAAAAAGATGGAGCATGTAAATGCCTGTTGAAACTATGATTTTCTTCACCCAATACTATATGCTGGTCTCGAAAGTCGCCTTATTCCCTATAAAAAAAATTAAAAGTTGTATAAGTTTTAAAAAATCGTTTTATAGTTTTTTTGTGACTAATTTTTGTTTTTTTTTTATTTAAGGTGAAAATTTAGAACTAAAATTTACTAAATTCAAGCAATATTTACACATAACTAGTACAGGTGTTGTTTTTTACATATTTCAAGAGGTGAATATTTATTTTGATACTCATTCTTATTTTTTATTGTTTCATGCTCCCTATTATAAGCAAATGCTGCCAGTGTTCCAAGGATGCATGTCTATAAATTTTGAAAACCTCACGCAAAAACACAAGTTGGCCTTTATAGTTTTAGTTAGCGAATATTACGTAATTTTTTCCCTCAACAATAAATATTCTTTTATTAATCTCAGGAGGTACGATTTAAGTATTTTATTGTTCAATAGGGGTCTTGCATGATTTTACCTAACTTAATAAATAAAATCCTTAGGTGGTAAGAACCGTGTGTAAAATTTTTCCGCTTAATATTGTTCCACTCAATTGTTATTGAACATCTAAGTATAAACCACGCCAAAACGCTCCGTGACGTCATAAGATTGGTGAGAAGCTCAGCGAGCCTAAGTCGTAGAGAGCAGCCGAAAAAATAGGACGACATCGAGGTGAATGTATAGCATCTGGAGGACGTAGTGTGCGTTCTAATAACGAATAAGTATAGTTGGGTCATGGAATCTTTGTGTTGTCAAAAGTGACAGTCGTCTGAGAAGACATACGGCCAACGTTAATGTCTTTTCACATGTTGTAGAAAGAGTGAAGGCGTGACAATCGCATCGTAGCTAGCTCATGTCACGTGGCCTTCGACCAATTATGGTACGTCACACCAATCACAGCGCGTTCATATTTAAAGGGACAAGACCGATTTTAATATTATTAATTGTGTATGAACTGATTTTTTTCTTTACAACAAAAGTTTGCAGACGGTTCTGGTATACGTTTGGGACTAATAGTGCATATTAATTTTTAATTTTGAAACTTAGTGTAAGACCAAAGATAAAGGAATATAAAGATGCGACGCTTCAGGTCGGCTCTGTTGATTTAGTGGGGTCCACATTTGATGACCTTGAACGCATGTGAGCTTTAAACCGTTGACCAAACAAGACGGGATTGGCGGGAATTTTAAACTAACGAATACAATGCACGATGGGCAGCATCGTTACCGACATTAGAGGTTATGTAATGCAAATGAAAGCAAATCAATATTCACATATATAAATAAAATAAAACGTATCCGATAGTCACCTAAATGGAATATTAACAAAAATAGTGGATTATAATATAACAAATAACAGCGGTTTGTTGACTTTTTGAAAGTATAATTAATAATTAAGCAAATAACTGTGATTGTTTGCTATGATAGGCTATGACTTGTTGCTCATTAAAATGCTTATTAAAACACTACATACACAATCTTGCACAATCCAAGGAACGTAAACACCAAACTAAGGTTATGTCACCCGCTAGTATACAAACACAATCAGCTGTTGGTAGCCATCTTTTCGTTGACCAAATCTATCTCACTCTCGAACCGCGTTTTCTTGTCTAGTGACGTATCTTATAATTCTCTTATCTTTGGTAAGACCCCTATTCTCACTGTGAGTATAGCCTACTTTCTAAGTAATCTTAAATACTAGTCTCAACTAATCAAATAAAAATATTATAAAAATAAAATATAAATCCAATGGATTTACATATTAAAAAACGGGATGGGGTTGAGCTAAATCTCACCAGGAGGGTCGAAAATTCACCAAAAACGCCTCACGTAATTAATGGATCCCTTACACCTAAAATGCAAATACTAGAATGTAATTATCTACTTACATGTACCGGCTGTTACCAAAACTATGAAAAACACTCAATAGTAAATTACCTTTATTTTAAAAGATATGTTAAAATATTATTTGAAAAAAGTATTTAGAAATATTAGAGGGCATTAAATACGAAATTATAATCTATGTCGTTGCATGTACCGGGAGTCATCAAAATTATGAAAATGATTTAAGAGTAAACTACCTTTTGAAAATTAGGCAAAATATCTGAGGTGGATGTTCTGAAATATTTGAAGGTATTAAATACAAAAATATAAAGCTTAAAATGACGGTACTTTACACTTTATTTTGATCTTTTTGGGAATACCCAGTATATATTTATACCGGGTATTCATTTTATTTCTTTTCCTTCTTCATTTGAAGAAGGTGATTATAATTTCGTATTTAATGACCTCTAATATTTCTAAATACCCCCGGTACATGCAAGCAGATACTTACATTCTAGTATTTGCATTTTAGGTCTAAGAAGATCCAGACACTTTTATGAAGAATTAAATTATCTGAGAAATTGATAATAAAAATGTACATATGAGTCCAAGTTTCTGCTAGATACGGTAGGTTTACGCTCTTGATTAGTAAATCCATAGTAAATATTTATATTTTTTTAATATTTACTTACCATACATTTTGATATATCATAAAAAAGAAAAATTGCTGATTGTTGATGGGCATTTTTTTATGAACCAATAAATAAATTGATCAACATGTTGCAACTTAGTACAGACCCTTAAACTGTACATCTAAGACATGTTTGTTTAGTTTGGACTTTCCTCTTGATTAGAATTGCCTATGTTTATGTTCATAATAAAATATCTCATTCATTCATAAATTTAAAAAATGTTGTCGAAAGGCATCGTCCAAAATGAATAAACCATTAGTCTGAGATTACAAATTTAAAACAAAGGCATATTTTCAGTTCAACAAAACTCCCTGTACAAAGAAAAGAAGAAGGTCAGGAGTATGAAATAACACAGTCCATAATGTGGTCTATCGTAACATATTTATTTTAAAAATTAAATATTGTAGTATCTGTTATAATACTGTAAAGCACATTATCAATAAACACTTCTCTTAGAAATAACATTCAATAAATTCCCCCAAAAAATATATTTAAATAACATTAAATATAAAACACACTATGAATAAATTATATAAGTTATTGTCTCCGATCCGCTGGCCTCACGTACGCACTGCCTCCGTTCCTGTCCCACTCCTTATTGAACTCATTCTCCAAAATCTCTGCGCCACGCTTACGAGTCAAACCTGTTTCCTCCAAAGATAATTCACACATCTGCATGTCATCCTTTCCTGAAAAATATCATCGAATTCAAGTTCCAAAGTTTCAACATGTTTTCAACCAAATATAATACAAACCTGCAACAAGTAGAATAGGTGGCTTCTCTGGATGAAGTTCCATCTGCCTTGCGACGTATTGCCCGTCAAAGTGGGCAAACCACCAGCCGCGCTTTCCGTGCTCTTGCGGGGCACTAATTGTAGCTGGCCTTACGAAAGGAATACGGAAATACCTCTGACTGTTCTCGTTGATCAGAACGTTCTGTTTCTGCTGAATCTTTGGCGTTTTAGAGGCGGCGTCCATCACTGACCGTGGAGCCCTCTCATTCTCATCCATCGTCGTACGTTTGCGGTTCTTTGCCTTCCAAGCGTGGTAGACCTTCAGTCTACGGTGAAATTCGTGACGGCAAGCCTAGATACATCGGAGATGAATGTGAAAATAGTGTTTAGCAGTTAGTGTTGGTTCTATTATACAATAAGATAAAGATTGCAGAAAATGATTGGAATAGATTTGGAGTCATTTGCAAGAAATTGAAAATGATACCTCGAGATAATTGATTAATACTGTATACATGAAGATAAGGTTAGATAAGATCTTACCTTTTAAGTTCATAAATCTTATTTGAACAACCATTTGAAGAGATAGCTTTTAGCTTAATAGTGTTATGTAACGCAAAAATACAAGCAAAGTAGGCTTTAAAGTGGTTTCTCACTTCATAGCTGTTATGTGGAGTTTTGAGCTTTCATTTCTGTCTACTTAAAGAATTGTCACGTCACATTTTTTAATAAAATAGCAAAAACTGTCAAACACTGCATTTTTTGTTGCTACTAATAGTGTTATGTAACACAAAAATACAAGCAAAGTAGGCTTTAAAGTGGTTTCTCACTTCATAGCTGTTATGTGGAGTTTTGAGCTTT
Organism: Aphodius sticticus; assembly: GCA_963966075.1. Classification (NCBI taxonomy): domain Eukaryota; kingdom Metazoa; phylum Arthropoda; class Insecta; order Coleoptera; family Scarabaeidae; genus Aphodius; species Aphodius sticticus. The sequence goes on from OZ014511.1 coordinate 30,069,817, forward strand.
CATTTCTGTCTACTTAAAGAATTGTCACGTCACATTTTTTAATAAAATAGCAAAAACTGTCAAACACCGCATTTTCTTGTTGCTTAAAAATAAAAGTTTAACCCTTGAACTTAAAAATTAAGAGAAACTTTCTGATGTGGTGTACTACAGATTTGTTACTGAACAGAAACGCACACACGGAAATGCCACTTCAAAGAGTTCGCACATAGTTTTCAGCTTCATAGCTTTAATGTTCAAGCTTTCTTTTGAACCTACTTAATTCAAACACGCCACATTAAAAAACACTGCACAAAATATACTATCTACACTGCTGTAAATTACGTATAACTCATTGTATAAATTACAATGGAAATGTAGTAAGTCTAAGAATTGCACAGAATTACAATTATTTTTACAAATTTGTGTTCTTTTAGTAAAAAGACTATGGAATTGTAAAATTACAATGAGCTTTGATTGGTGATTGTGATTTTACTAATATAGAGTGCAATGGTTGGGGGCGGCGTAGGGCTGTAGCAGGTAAGTACAATGGGTGCGTTCTGCCACTTTAAGCCGCTTAAGCGCTTGAACTCAGCAACCAATGGCCGTCGCGTTCATGTTGTTGCTGCCCAATTGCCGCCGTCCGCTGAGTTCAAGCGGTTAGCGCCTAAAGTGGCAGAACGCACGCAATGTTTATCTGCAAAATATGTAGCAGTACGTTTAAATTTGTAAATTTCTTATCTTTATAAATCATTAGCAATAATGACCAGCTAGTAGAGATTGATGTCTTAACCCCATGCTTGGTAGTAAGCTGTAACTACTCTTCTATGTTTTCCTTGAAAATCTGCTTTTAAATTTTTTATACTCACAGAGGTTGAAAGATAATTTTCAAAAATATGCAAAACAAAATTTAGAAAACAAATCAAAATGTGAAATCTTTTTTTTTAAGTTAACCTTCTTGGTGTAAATCTAATGTGTTCTTGTTCTATTACAGATAAAAGATGCAGAAGATAACAAATGAAGTGTGGTTCCATTTTAGAAAGCGTGATGATAATATATTTTAAATAAACAGTATTTTTTACAATGATTTGATTTTTAAGAAAATTATAAATACTATTGAAAATTACTGCATATTTATTTCATTTTATATTACGTTGAAATCGATGTAAAATGACTATGCGTTACCCCAAATTTCATTTAAAATTACATTAAAGTTGGTGTAATATTCCGGCCAAATTCATATTAAATCACATTGTGAAATGACAATGTAAAAATACAACTGGGATGTAAAACTACAGATTCTTTGCAGAACTAAAAAAAATTATTCCTAATGTAAATTTATTTCAAAGGTTTTCATATCTTAAGCTTAAAAACAAATTATCACCCTGATTTGAATGAAAAGATGCAGAAGATAACAAATGAAGTGTGGTTCCATTCTAGAAAGCGTGATGATAATATATTTTAAATAAACTATTTTTTACAATGATTTGATTTTTAAGAAAATTATAAATACTATTCAAAATTACTGCATATGTATTTCATTTTATTTTACGTTGAAATCGATGTAAAATGACTATGCGTTACCCCAAATTTCATTTAAAATTACATTAAAGTTGGTGTAATATTCCGGCCAAATTCATATTAAATCACATTGTGAAATGACAATGTAAAAATACAACTGGGATGTAAAACTACAGATTCTTTGCAGAACTAAAAAAAATTATTCCTAATGTAAATTTATTTCAAAGGTTTTCATATCTTAAGCTTAAAAACAAATTATCACCCTGATTTGAATGAAAAGATGCAGAAGATAACAAATGAAGTGTGGTTCCATTCTAGAAAGCGTGATGATAATATATTTTAAATAAACTATTTTTTACAATGATTTGATTTTTAAGAAAATTATAAATACTATTCAAAATTACTGCATATGTATTTCATTTTATTTTACGTTGAAATCGATGTAAAATGACTATGCGTTACCCCAAATTTCATTTAAAATTACATTAAAGTTGGTGTAATATTCCGGCCAAATTCATATTAAATCACATTGTGAAATGACAATGTAAAAATACAACTGGGATGTAAAACTACAGATTCTTTGCAGAACTAAAAAAAATTATTCCTAATGTAAATTTATTTCAAAGGTTTTCATATCTTAAGCTTAAAAACAAATTATCACCCTGATTTGAATGAAAAGATGCAGAAGATAACAAATGAAGTGTGGTTCCATTCTAGAAAGCGTGATGATAATATATTTTAAATAAACTATTTTTTACAATGATTTGATTTTTAAGAAAATTATAAATACTATTCAAAATTACTGCATATGTATTTCATTTTATTTTACGTTGAAATCGATGTAAAATGACTATGCGTTACCCCAAATTTCATTTAAAATTACATTAAAGTTGGTGTAATATTCCGGCCAAATTCATATTAAATCACATTGTGAAATGACAATGTAAAAATACAACTGGGATGTAAAACTACAGATTCTTTGCAGAACTAAAAAAAATTATTCCTAATGTAAATTTATTTCAAAGGTTTTCATATCTTAAGCTTAAAAACAAATTATCACCCTGATTTGAATGAAAAGATGCAGAAGATAACAAATGAAGTGTGGTTCCATTCTAGAAAGCGTGATGATAATATATTTTAAATAAACTATTTTTTACAATGATTTGATTTTTAAGAAAATTATAAATACTATTCAAAATTACTGCATATGTATTTCATTTTATTTTACGTTGAAATCGATGTAAAATGACTATGCGTTACCCCAAATTTCATTTAAAATTACATTAAAGTTGGTGTAATATTCCGGCCAAATTCATATTAAATCACATTGTGAAATGACAATGTAAAAATACAACTGGGATGTAAAACTACAGATTCTTTGCAGAACTAAAAAAAATTATTCCTAATGTAAATTTATTTCAAAGGTTTTCATATCTTAAGCTTAAAAACAAATTATCACCCTGATTTGAATGAAAAGATGCAGAAGATAACAAATGAAGTGTGGTTCCATTCTAGAAAGCGTGATGATAATATATTTTAAATAAACTATTTTTTACAATGATTTGATTTTTAAGAAAATTATAAATACTATTCAAAATTACTGCATATGTATTTCATTTTATTTTACGTTGAAATCGATGTAAAATGACTATGCGTTACCCCAAATTTCATTTAAAATTACATTAAAGTTGCTGTAATATTCCGGCCAAATTCATATAAAATCACATTGTGAAATGACAATGTAAAAATACAACTGGGATGTAAAACTACAGATTCTTTGCAGAACTAAAAAAAATTATTCCTAATGTAAATTTATTTCAAAGGTTTTCATATTTTAAGCCTTAAAAACAAATTATCACCCTGATTTGAATGAAAAGATGCAGAAGATAACAAATGAAGTATGGTTCCATTCTAGAAAGCGTGATGATAATATATTTTTTCTACTTTGCATTCACAATCCACACATTGTAACACTGTTTTCGGTGTTACAATTAACACATTGTAATACCGAAAACAGTAACATTTTTGTCTGATTGGTACACAGTGATATCAAATGCCATATGTCAAACGTACAATACATAACCCAACATAACCACACACTGCATCTTCTTAATCGCTTGCAATCACATAAACTGCGAAATATCAATATTCTATACATATTTAAACATGGGTGTAGCCTGCTATAGTATGGCCAAAGGATTGGGGCTTTCTTAGTTTTGCTGTGTTCATCAAAATACGCCAGCATGACGTTTACGGTGATGTTTTACGACTCTAGTAAGTGATCGTTATCATTCTTTTCAACTAAACATCAAATCCCCTTTTCAGATATAATTCAAGGACCACATTTACTTTAATAAGGTATTATGCGAAGATCAAACCTACATCGTAGATACGAACGATTTTAATTACTGCTGCGAGATTGTATATGCGCAATAAATGGTTTATCAGCATACACGTACGAAGCTATAGTACATTTAAAGTGTAGAGGATTTCTTAGTTTATGTAACGTATAAGTTTTCGATAATATTTTGGATGCTCGGTTCAATTCGTATTCGTTTTTGTCCGTCGTTTTTGACTTCGTCTTAGTTCTGGTTGTGTGCAACGTATTTGTATTACCTCCATCACATGTAATTTTACCAAGTATAATTTATTCTAATAAACTACTTTGCCAAAATTAGAATTGGGTTTCAATTATAAGTGCTTGTAAATATATAAGCCGCAATGGCTACGTAGCGGAATTAGGTAGACACCGCTATTAAACGTTAAGCGTTATAACAATTCTTTAGTATGTTCTTGTTCTTCGAAGTAGCTAATCAGTCACCGCCAAACACTTCTATTCTGATTATTATACTTATGAAACCACTATTTTAAAATTGTTAACTTTTTAGGTTAAGTTTCATGTATTTATCACAGTAGGGTTAAAAGTGTTGCCCCAAGCTCCATTATGATCATCGTTGCGACCTCGCTGAATATTTATTCAAACTTGTAGGCTAAAGTAGAGTAAAATTATTCACAATTAGATTTTGTCATGATTTTATCTCATCGATATCATCCTTAACGAAGTTGACAGTTACTACAGTGCTGCCACGTGGTACCCGCAAAATACCCTAGATTCTAATTTAACGCGATATAGTAACCACAATTTCTAAACTTAAAATAGTATATTACACTCGTTTTATAAGACGTATTGGTGCACTCGTTCCATTTGGGCACTCCTCGCTAGGCTCGTCGTGCCCAAAACAACTCGTGCGCCAATTTGACGTCTTATAAAACTTGTATAATAATATACTATTAAATAAACAGTATTTTTTACAATGATTTGATTTTTAAGAAAATTATAAATACTATTCAAAATTACTGCATATTTATTTCATTTTATATTACGTTGAAATCGATGTAAAATGACTATGCGTTACCACAAATTTCATTTAAAATTACATTAAAGTTGGTGTAATATTCCGGCCTAATTCATATAAAATCACATTGTGAAATGACAATGTAAAAATACAACTGGGATGTAAAACTACAGATTCTTTGCAGAACTAAAAAAAATTATTCCTAATGTAAATTTATTTCAAAGGTTTTCATATCTTAAGCCTTAAAAACAAATTATCACCCTGATTTGAATGAAAAGATGCAGAAGATAACAAATGAAGTGTGGTTCCATTCTAGAAAGCGTGATGATAATATATTTTAAATAAACAGTATTTTTTACAATGATTTGATTTTTAAGAAAATTATAAATACTATTCAAAATTACTGCATATTTATTTCATTTTATATTACGTTGAAATCGATGTAAAATGACTATGCGTTACCCCAAATTTCATTTAAAATTACATTAAAGTTGCTGTAATATTCCGGCCAAATTAATATAAAATCACATTGTGAAATGACAATGTAAAAATATAACTGGGATGTAAAACTACAGATTCTTTGCAGAACTAAAAAAAATTATTCCTAATGTACATTTATTTCAAAGGTTTTCATATCTTAAGCCTTAAAAACAAATTAGTTTAGTTTAGTTTAGCTTGGGCCTTGCTTGCTCTCACAGAATTTCAACAACTATATCTTTCTCTGTTTCTAACTCGCAGTTTCAATAATAATTTAGCTATGTATACAAGTTATCATGAAACTTGAGAGATTTAACACAGCTAAATATGCATAGTTCAATAGAATAGTCAATTTCTTGTATTACCTCTAGCAGGTCGATGTCACAAGAAGTGTTGATGGTATCTCTAAGTTCCGAATACTTCCACTTTGATAAGTCGTACTTGCTCTTGCTTAGCGCTGCCTGTTGATTTTTCACAGCTTCCGATCTGTTACAGAGGATAATTAATATAATAATGAAGATCTACATAGATGAAAATATAAAGCACATAAAATAACAAAGCAACAGACAGTAAAGAAGAAAAATAAAGCAAAATAAAACCACCAGCCTACTACTTACTTTGTGTACAGACATATCATGCATAACTACTGAAGAAAGTGCTGTTGTGAATATACATGTAATACCTCATCGGCAGAACAATCACCATTGCCCAAAAAATTTAGGAAGTTTGTATTAATTGATAACAATTTTATTAGTTTTTTCTAGACTTGATGAATTGTTCAATTAGATCAGCTGATAAGGTATTATAAAGTGAGCATTATCAAACAAAAGTAAACATTGCTAACTAAATACAATGAAATTAATCACCCTACTTTGGATATCTTAATCATTTATAAACTAGCTACAGTCGTTTCGTTAAAAGAAAAGCCTGACATCATCTATTTATCCGATTCCATTTTTCATGCTTGCTATTATCCATGTTACACAAATACGTTATGCAAAATTATGTTTAAATTAAGTTTCATTCAGAAGTCAAAGTCATAACCTTAATAGAAAACTTGCCTAATCACGTCATGAGCGTCCAGACATAACTTCCATACCCTCTCGAAAAATAAAACCATTAATGAATGCAGTTTCTGACATAACTCTAGTGACTACGCAAGGATTTTTATTTAACGAACCAGCTGTCTATAATACTAAAGTGCAATAAGAAGAGGAAAAAATGTTAATCTACAGAAAATTAAATGTTAGTACGTTGAAACGTTCAAAACTGTAAAAGTACCTGACAAGTTTCTGTGACTGGCGTATTGGATCGACTCCTCCGCTGATGCATGGAATAAAGAAGCACAGATATTGAGCTGCCACCACAGTGTTTAAAAAATATATGTACAAATAATATTGAACTCGTATTTACATGTATTGATTGACGGACAGTCCAACATGTTCAGACAGAACAACAATTCAACGGAACACGAAGATGTCGAAATGATATATTTAATTACCCGCAGAATTAGCAATACGTACTTCCTTATCAGCGGTGGACTCTCCTCCAGTTGTCCGTTGCTCTCCTGTGCCAATCGTAACGCAAGCTCGTGATCTTGTCTTTCTTGCTCCAGTTGTTGTTGCAGACGTCTCTCTTCCTCCGCTTCTTTCTCTCTTTGCGCTTGTAATGCCATTGCTGCTTTACGTTCAGCTTCTTCCTACAAGTTTTGTATTTTAGGAAATGTATAGGATTTTTTTGTAAGTACAATGTTGCAGTAAATGGGATTTTAATACATTTCATATAAGTGGTTCTACTCAAATGAATAGTTTTTACGTTTTTCCTAGATTTCATGCTACGTCCCCGTTGCTACACAACGAACTGTAAATACAGGCAACCAAAGCTACAGTAGAAATGTCAACATGTATGTGCTTGGGTGCCTATATGAGGGTTTTTGCATATAAGTTATATTCCGTATTCAAAGAGAATATAAAATGAGAAACAAAGAAAAATAAAACAAGCACTTTCATATAAAAAAAACAAATGAAAAATGGGCTTTACAAAAATGTACAGCCTACTCTTATATTATGTAATTACAGCTTTTAAATTATCTTTGAACTAAACATGATTGCAAATTACTCTTCAGCCATTTTTGATGTAGAAAATGTCTGTCCATCAGTTTAGTTGAGCCAAAAACAATTTTCATACAGTAAAATAGAATATCAAAAGGGCTTTACAAACATGTATAACAGTATAAAATGTTTATGAAATTATTACAAAATATGTTATCCATCAGATGGCCCATTAGATCACCCGACTTAACCACCAAGGTATGCTAGGAGTTATGATACTGTGCAGGAGCTTCAAGTAGCAGTCGAGAAGGCTGTTACAGATATACTTGGTAAGTTATTATTAATCATTGTTTAGAACTAATATTGGTCAAATATGTGTGCTAGGGTGAATCAAAAAACGGACTTTTCGCTAGAGGGCATCGATCCCCCCAATCTGTTCCTTTTACAGAAGAAAAAATTCTCCCCAAATTTGAGAACAATCGGTTAACGTTAACACGTGCCACCGAGCACCTCAAAATTCCCATTTAAAATACATTGCAAAAATGCATCATTTCTTCCTTTTTTTTTTCACGTTTCGGATTTAGAAAAAAAGTTGCGGGAGATTATCAGAAATTGTTCAGCACTCTCCAAGGAACAAATCCACAACCACTATTTTTTTGTTCACCACCCCCCACCCTCCCCATAGTACCCTAAATATGAGACAAAAGTTTCCCCAAATTTACAATGTTACATGTTTTATTATTGGGTTTGGCAGAAGTGATTATTATTCGATTATTGACATTTTTTTGTCATTTATTAACCAATTTGATATTGTTTAAACAAAAATATACGATGTTACGAATATATTTTTCCATTTTTTTTGCAGAAGTTATTAAATTACTGGCTTTTTGTCATTTATTAACTAATTAGCAATTGTTTAAACAAATACCATTTGTTTACAGAAATATATATACAATGTTGCGGACATATTTTCTACTTTTTTGAAGTAAATTATTATTAGGTTATTGAAATTTTTTGGTCATTTGCTAACTAATTTGCAATTGTATAAACAAATACCATGTGTTTACAAAAATATAAAATGTTAAGGACATATTTTTCTTTTTTTATCAGAAATTATAATTAGATTGTTAGCATTGTTTGTCATTAATTAACTAGTTTGCAATTGTTTAAATAAATACCATTTGTTTAAACAAAAATATACAACGGTACTGACGTATATTTTTGACAAAAATTAGTATTGTATTTCTTTTTTTTTTTCTTGCCAAATTTGTTAAATAATTTTCAATTATAACCTATAATAATTAGTGCTGCAACAACATTACTTATTAACACTTATTAATACTTATTAATAATTTTTGTCAAGAAATACAAACTACAAAAAACTTGCCAACAATGTAACAATATAATTTCTACAAGAGGAAAAAAACATTGTAAATTTTAGTTTAAAAAATTGGTACTTGTTTAATGAATTGCAAATTCAAAAAGTAACAAAGTAACAACTTACAAAAAACTTGCCAACCATGTAACAATATAATTTCTACAAGAGGAAAAACAAAAAACATGGTAAATCTTTGTTTAAAAAATTGGTAATTGTTTAAAGAATTGCAAATTCGTTAATAAATTACAAAAAATGCCAATGATTTAATAACAGTTTCTACAATAAAAATAAAAAATTTGTCCGTAACAATGTATATATTTGTTTAGACAAATAGTATTTGTTTAAACAATTACAAATTAGTTAATAAATTTAAAAAAAAACTGCCAATAATCTAATACTAATTTATGCAAAAAAATATAGAAAATTATGCCCATTACAATGTATATATTTGTTTAAACAATTGCAAATTAGTTAATAAATGACAAAAAATACCATTAATCTAATAATTTCTGCAAAATTGGAAAAATATGTGCGTAACAACATACATTTTTGTTTAAACAATTGCTAATTAGTTAATAAATGACAAAAACAATAATTTAATAATGTTTGCAACAAATGGAAAAATGAGTTCGTAACATCGTATATTTTTGTAAATAACTAAGTAATTGTTCAAACATTTTTTTTTAATTTTTAAATTAGTTAATAAATGACAAAAAACATATCAACAATTCAATAATAGTAATTTCTGTCAAAAAAACAATAAATCACGTACCTTTGTAAAATTGTAAATTTGGAGAAATTGTTGCCTCATTTTTAAGGTACTGCAGGAGAGGGTGGGGGCAGTGAAAAAAAAATAGTGGTTGAGGATTTGATCTTTGGGAAGTTCTGAACAATTTCTGATATTCTCCCGCACTTTTTTTTCTAAATCCGAAACGTGAAAAGAAAAAGGAAAAAAAGATGCATTTTTCCAATGTATTTTAAATGGGAGATTTTTTTTTGGAAAAGGAGCCGATTGCGGGGATCGTTACCCTCTAGCAAAAAAAAAGATTTTGCAAGGTATAAATTTTGGACCACCCTAATGTGTACGTTTGATTTGATTTCATAATATGTTGATGATTTTATTTCTTTAAGTAATTACACAAAACACAGTAAAAATGTGACACCTGTCATAATGACTGAGGTCAACTTTTGGCAAAATAAATGTATACTAGCTGCGTTAGAATAATGTACACCGTTACACTTTTTACACCCAATAACACGTAAGTGGTTTTTTTTCCTTTAAAAAGGAGCCAGACGCTTCTTGTTTACTCGTTGTTGTTTTGTATTGACAAATTTTCTATGGTAACTTTTATGGTAACTATGTTAAAATATTATTTCTCTGTTTTTTTATGTACCGTAAACTTGGGTGGCTTTGGCCGCCCTGGGTGACTTTGGCCACTATTCGAAAATTTATTTATATTGTTTAGATCTTTGTTAATATTTCAAACATTGCGAGTATTTTTGGTTATTTATATTTTAGATACTATATTGAATACAAAGGTGCTTAATGTAAGTTAGATGATAATTTATTTTTTTTGTGGCAGTGTTCAGAAGATAGCTTTGAAAATTGACCAATTTTGTTACTATGAACAACTTTGTTTGTGTTGAGTAATCTATCAGCATCTATGATTTGCCACCGATAACATTAGTCCTGTGGTTTGTTAGGAATATCTTTCTGCAATACCCGCGTAGTTAAAGTGCTCGGTGTAGTCAATCGAGGAAAGTAAAGTCGGGCATTCTCAGTGGAAATGGCCATCAAATGATGACATTTCTGTGGTATGACAAAGATGACATTTTACAAGCAATAAAAACACCTGTCCCGTCCAAAGGAGGTTTCTTCATTATACCAGAAGTACAAAATTATGTCTAGCTATACCGGGTGATTCAATTTCGAGGCTTATTAGATCTCGCTTATTAGTGGAGATAGAGGCTATGTTTAAATTTGGCAAAGTTTCGTATTTTTGTGCTGAACAATTATCTGAAAAGAAATTTTAGCTATCATTTTTCATTTTAAAGATATCCGCAAAAAACTGAAATGATAAGATATCGTTTTTAATTTTTTATTCAAAACCAAACGTAGCTAGACATTTGAAACAAAAACATTCTACAGCGACTTTTTAACAAGGAATGCAGTGTTATTTTTTAATTTGAAATAACATCAAAGATGGCGGCGTAATCATGGCCAACTTTTGTTTTTCTTATGGGCGCCATATTGAATTTTGGCATTTTCCGATAGTTGTGCTTTTTCTCATTTCCGCAATGTATAACATGTTAGCATTATTTTTTAAAATAGTCATAAAATAGTTTTGTCATGATCTTATTGCTGATTTTAACATATTTTGTTCTTGAACACTTTTAAAACATATTTGGTGGCCAAACTCGAGCATACACTAGCTTATCGTTTCATTGGCATGATAAACAGTAGTATGGCCAAAGTGACCCAATAATGAATTCTGACTTTGGCCACCCATATATATACATAAAAGAAGTATATCCTGACGTTGGAAATATTAGTGTTTTGATATTTTTGAAGTACTATCAAAGACCCAAAAAATAGCACAAGTATGAGTAATTATATCTAATCTGTTAAAAGTTACCAGACTTCAAATTACAAAAGTGGACTAAAGTCACCCAAGTTTACGGTATTTTGTAATAATTTCGTAAACGTGTTATACATGGTTCTAATCTAAACCATTTTTAATATTCTATTAAAATCTGTAAAAATTCAATTTATCGTTTGCATATGATGTTTATAGACATCCAGTAGTTTTAGCTGGGAGATATTCAATCCCAGCTAAACTGCTGGACAAATACATTTCCTTCTCCAGAAATGGTTTCAGTGTTATTTTCTTGTGTATGTAAGTTGTAGGAAGTCACAGCTTTCTATTTATCGTAATTTGGTTTAAGTTAGTCAAGAAAAAAGAAATTGGTGGTTTAATTTAAGTAAAACTTCTTAAAACTTACGGCAAAATGGTATTGATTTTGTTTCTTTTTTGTAGAATTGTGATAAACAATATTGTCTTCTATAAAATTATATTTTTTGGGACTTGTGCAATTTAATTCAGCTTAAGAAGATGATTTATCGTAGTAGTTTACCTGTATTTTCCGTTCCTCCTCCTCTTTTTTCCTTCTGGCTTCCATTTCAGCTTTCTTCCGCCTATTCTCTTCTTCCTCGCGTTTTAGCCTCTCTTCTTCTTCTTTACGCTTCCTCTCACGTTCCATTTCCTCTTGTAACTTCCGGATGCGTTCTTGTTCCTCGGCGCTCTTCTGGTCTTGAACCTTCTTCTGCAAGGATGCCATCTGCTGATTCACTTTATTGACTAATTGCGCATGCATAGCATCGATTGTTTTTGAGGTTATATTAGGGTCACCCTTAATGGTCCCCAAAGCTTTCTGCAGTTCAGCCTTCAATTGGTTGACCTCTTGGACGCTAGCGTCTTTTTCTTTCTTAAGCTGAGTTGCGATGGATTCTAGTTGAATCATTTTCTCATTGAGACCTCTGATCTTAGTGCATCCCTTTATTCTCGGAACATGTTTCTTCTTGACGAGGTATCCCCTTACGGTTTTTTGCACGATTATCAAAGCCGCTCTTCTGTAGAGGATTTTATTTTTCACTGAAATTAAGATGTTTTAAGATATTTTCGAATGGTTAAAGTAATGAAAAGGATTATACATTTAATGCAAGTTAATGCTGTAAATTGTGCCTTCCACCAGCGAGACCTCACTAGCCACTTTTTGAGGTTAGCTATCATCTCCTTCAAGTTTTCAGGATCCGACTTGAGGAGTCTATCAAATTCTGAATATTTTCCTGGTCGGAAGAAAACTCTTGTAATACCAAATCTGTAATCTTTCTCATATAAACGCAAGCTGTGGATAATTGCCTAAAATTAAATAGTTTAGTAGTAAAAAAAAACTTTAAAACAATATCTTCATCATACCTCACAGAACGTTCTTGGGCTTAACGATTTTAATTCTTTCGGCAAGAATTCTTTGTACATATTGTATAGTTCACCGAATGGTGCCCTGCTGGGATAGCCATGCTCCATAAGTTCCAAAACAACAGTCATTCCCGAACACTTTAGCTGCATTAAACTCAGAGCTCCGTCAAACTGCGCGTCAATCATTTTCGTATTTGGTTTGATACATCTTATAAAGTTCGTTCCATTCTCACGTAGTTTATCCATCAATTCAGCTAGCTGCGTTATAAATTTATTACCTACGCTAATAAAACTGAGTTTGCCCTTTTGAGTGTTTGATGTCGCGAATAATGATTGTATTAGTTTATTTGAACTGTCTTGAATGATACCTTCCAGGGACGCATGCAACGCATCATTATTTTTTTCTATGAATTGTTTCTAGAATGGAATAAAATTTATTGTAACCTGAAAACGCTTAACCTCAAAATAACTTACTGTTTGATAGCAAACTGCACCGGCAAAGTGACGTACTAAGAATCCTTCATCATCTCTGAGGCTACGATGAGCTTTCAGCCTTGACGATCTCGGTAAAGCCAAACGGAAATGGCTTGGCCATTTGGAGTGAAGTTCAGTAGTGAAGTGAGTATATTGGGGTTTTGGTAATTTAGATTCTTCGTCAAGTATGGTAAAAATACCATTGGTTTTGCTTTCAATTATATCTGTGAAATAATTAATAGTTTAAAATAAATGATTTTTTATATTGGAAATGGAGACTTACCGATACAGTCTTGATTGTCTACATATTTAATTTCAGGAACATTTAAACCTTCTCTCTTGTATAATTCTTGTTCGCACTTTAGGATAGTCTCGTTGAAGAATTGTTGCAATTTCTCATTGCAGTAATTTATGCAGAATTGTTCGAAGCTGTTGACGGTGAAGAATTCTGAAAAATTAAACATTTGGTTGAATCTTTATAGACTATACCTTCTTATAAAATATAGAGCTAAAGAGACACTGTTGTGAAACATATAAATCCAAAATGGCGTCTGTAAGCAACAAAAGATCATCAAAATGAAGAATGGCGGCCATATTGTTACTTTAGCTTAAAATATAAAAATCCAAGATGGCGCCCATAAAGAGAATAAAAGCTTGGTTATATTTTTAAAATTATTGTTGTCACTTACCAAATCCAGCTATGTCCAATACACCGATATAATAACTTGAGGCTTGGAATGGTATACTTTGGTTGATACGAGAAACAATATAATCAAACAATTTGCTGTAAACAGCTTTTGCAAGTGCATCTCTTGCGTTTGTAGCTTCGTAAACTTTCAGTGGTACCCTAAAACGACCACATTCATATAAAAATCATTACTAACCCAAAAATTTTCAAAATATTTACATTATGACAGTTCCCTTAAATCCTCCTCGGGCGCTCTGCATGACTCGTGAAGTCAAAGCCTGCTTTAACTCAGACGAATCGATGCCCAATAGTTTTGAGGCAATAATGAGTGACTTTTCTTTACTTTGCTTAACACGGCAACCACCTCTGGTGTCTTCAGGGTCATCTTCAAATTCTACATTTCCTAAATGGAGTACTGCTGCCACCATTATGTACACCTGACTTCGTTCAGTGTCAGTTAAACCAATTCGTGTTAAAGATGTGTCTAGGGATTTAAAGTCTTCGACATCATCTAATAAGTTATCTTTCAGTGGACCTTGCTTCGAGTGTGATGAACTTTTTTGCGTTGGTGATAGTAATTTTTCGCTTTTTGCACTTGTGAAATACCTTGTGCAGCCATCTTTGAGGTACTAAAGAAATAATTAGAAGAAAATATTATACTGAAACAATATGTAAACAAAAATATTTACAAGAAACAAGAAGCAAAATAATAGCACCTAAGAACTATCTGATACACACGCAAAATATTTTTTTTCCCCAAACACAATGCAGTTTTTTTCAATGATTCTTTGGACTATTTCTAAAACTGAAATTGTGGTTGAAAGACCTTTGGACACCTTTGGAATAATGTACACTATCTGTGATTTTTGTCTCAAGGACAAAATCAAGCCAAAATTTTTCAACAATTTTTCGACATGTGTTAATTGAATAGTATATTATTTAACGAGCACATAGTGAATATAAATCACAAGCATGAAGTTTATATGCGAGCCGTAGGTGCGAGAAATTTATTTCCGGTATATTTTCGGGCCTCAAGAAATACCTGGGCTTGCTATGCTCGCCTATGCATTTCTTCTCTCGGCCCAGAAAATAATCATTATTAAGAATCAGCTAACATTTGACAGATCAAATTTTAATATAATATTTTAACTATCCGTAAATTACAGAATAACAAACTAACTGGAAGTACGGCCCGAAAGAAGGGGGACAGTTTTTTAGCTTTAATGTGATTAACTTTGAAAACTAAGATGACACTATGACAGAAAGTCAATAGCTTATGTTAAAAAAAGGTTAGATTACTGTTAAAAATCACAAAGCATGACAGAAAGAGTTGCGCACTAGCTATTTTTATACCCCCACATTTACTGTGGTAGGGTATATTAACTTTGTCACAACACTTGTAACACCCTTAAGGAAGCGTAGGAAATGCGTGTGTGATTCGCAATACCCGTTCTAGAGTCAGTGAATGTGTAGTTACTTATAATTAAGTAAGTTAATTTATTTATAATAAAGTGCTGTGCAAATCTGCTGATTTGTTTTGGAAATGTTAGGATTAATAATGTATAGGTACTTTTATGTAAAGTAAATTCATCTTTGCGTATTTTCATTTAATTTGTAAACAGTTAGTTGTTCTTTCTCTGCATTTTAAGTTATTAAACCAACCCTTCTCTTTTCTTCAACTTTCAGCCACAATTTTAGAATAAAATAAATCATGTTGAAGCTCTAAATCATATATGTCAAAAAAACGATGTAATAACGATTCTTCTGTTAGACCAGGCAATAGAGATTTTTGCATGACAAAAATCCTAGCAGGAAGCCGACGGTCCCAGGTCACGTGGAACAGTCCGTAGATGTATTGTGATGTGTTTCCTACTGGCAAATATCATTTCTTAATTTGTTATAAACAAAAAACCTCAAAAAATCGTGTTGTTTTTCGTTTTTCGCTTCTAAAAGCTGAACCGATGAAGCAATCTTCATGCTTTCAACAGACGAATTGTAGAGAATGAAGAGACGGAAAAAGTGCACGTCTCAACGAACTCAACAAACGCAGTTTCTCGCGCACATTTGCAAATATCTTCGTTTCCGTGCCAATAAAGATTCCTATTGTTGTCATAGATTGGCAGAAAACCCTTTATTATAAATGCCTGGCTGCTGCATATGCCGCAATTTTGATAGGGTTTGAGCCACGGTGAAGATGTTTGCGTGCGATGCGCCATACAGTACAATTAAAGATTTAGTCGTTGTTTTGAGTGTCACCACCCAAAGACTGTTCTACCAACTCTCTTGACGACAAGTCGTTGTAAATTGACTTGATGGCATTTTCGACATTTTTAACCATAGACCAGGCAATAGAGATTTTTGCGTGACAAAAATACTAGCAGGAAGTCGACGGTTCCAGGTCACGTGGAACAGTCCGTAATGTGTTTCCTACTCGCAAATATCATTTCTTAATTTGTTATAAACAAAAAACCTCAAAAAATCATGTTGTTTTTCGTTTTTCGCTTCTAAAAGCTGAACCGATGGAGCATCTTGATGCTTTCAACAGACGAGTTGTAGAGCATGAAAAGACGAAAAAATGAACCCTACATGGGCTTGATTGGATGAATATTAACGGAGGAAACTCGGAAAAACCGGGAAAATCCGCGTTTTTTTTTTTTAAATTCGCAACTCCACCATTTTCAAAGTTGTAGCGGAGGCTTTTCGCGACAAAGTAGCGATTGATGGGTACTTTGAGTCCGATGATCAGTTTTTGCAAAATTGCAATTTGAATTTTTTTATGCCATATGGTTCGGCGAGCCTGGATGCGTCGGAGGTGGTCCGATTTTAATTTTTTAAATGTACTTCGAAAGTAGAAGTATTGTGCTACAAAACGTCTATTCTAATATTGCGTTAAAATGTTGCGAAATAAGCGAAAAATGCTTGCAAACATGACCGAAAACTGCAGCACGTTCCACAGCGGCCGAGTAGTGGGGGTAGGCGGCCGACGCGGGGAAGCGCGTATCTATAGTAATCTCAGCGCGCTGCGCGCTTCCCCGAGTTGGCCGCCTACCCCACTACTCGAGCGCTTTGGAGAGCGCGGCAGTGTTCGGTCATGTTTGCAAGCATTTTTCGCCTATTTCGCATCATTTTAACGCAAAATCAGAATAGACGTTTTACAGCACAATACTTCTACTTTCGAAATACGTTAAAAAAAATTAAAATCGGACCACCTCCGACGCATCCAGGCTCGCCGAACCATATGGCATAAAAAAATTCAAATTGCAATTTTGCAAAAACTAATCATCGGACAACGCCTGGGTTGTGCACACTCAAAGTACCCATCAATCGCTACTTTGTCGCGAAAAGCCTCCGCTACAACTTTGAAAATGGTGGAGTTACGAATTTTTTAAAGAAAACGCGGATTTTCCCGGTTTCTCCGAGTTTCCTCCGTTAATATTCATCCGAACAAGTCCATGTAGGGTTCATGTTTTTCGTCTTTTCATTCTCTACAATTCGTCTGTTGAACGCATCAAGGTTGCTCCATCGGTTCAGTTTTTAGAAGCGAAAAACGAAAAGAAACACATTTTTTTGAGGTTTTTTGTTTATAACAAATTAAGAAATGATTTGCGAGTAGGAAACACATCACAATACATCTACGGACTGTTTCACGTGACCTGGGACCGTCGGCTTCCTGCTAGTATTTTTGTCACGAACTCAGTCATTTTCTGCTCTATTGCCTGGTCTATGTGTTAATATAATGTTCTGTGAGCGACCAATTTCATTTCTACTTTATATTTATATTATTTCTAACTTTATATTAATACTTACATTGAAATCATCAGGTTGAGTTAGATGAAGTTGATCCCTAAGTGCCTGGGGTGCTCCAGCCATCAGCAAATAAAACACATGATAACTTCTTTCTTCGCCAGAAGCAGAGCAGATTCTCGACTTCTCAAGGAGATAATGACTAATGTGGCCGCCAACAACTTGGAACTTCTTATCGAAATGAACTTCGATGAATTTACCAAACCTGGAACTGTTGTTGTTTCTTGTCGTCTTAGCATTACCGAATGCCTCGAGGATTGGATTCGCATCTAGAATCTTCTGTTCAATTTGGCCAGCAGCTGCGCCGTAAGATTCACAAAGGTATCTAAGCAAATGCTTTGTTGATTCAGTCTTTCCAGCGCCGGATTCACCAGATACGATTATTGATTGTGATTGTTTTAGTACTTTCATGTCTCTGAAGGCTTTATCTGCTATGGCAAAAACGTGCGGCGGCTGTTCACCCAGCGATTTCCCCTGGTATTTTTTGATTGTCGCTGATGCATATAATTCGGATATTTCTTTATATGGATTTACAGCAAGTAATATGTTGGCTACAAATGACTAAAACAAATAAAAGATGTTATCAACATAGTTTATTGCTCATAAATGTGTGGATATTATTTCATATTGTATTAGTTATGAGGTGCTGTTTAAGATTAGATTAATATTAATAATATATTATTTATAAGTATGAATATGCATTATTACTGTATAAATTATTATTAATATATAATGTATATTTTTGAAAAGGAATTTAAATGCTAAAATCAGCACGGGCTTTAAAGTTCATCTTAAAAATGAATTTGTCGTGTTTCTCTCCACATAATTAAGTCAATCCATCAATAGTGTTGAAACGAAAAATCTGTATATATTTTGCTAGTTATTTGCAGTAAGGTATTCCCTGTAAGTAATAAACTAAAAGAAATATAGTATTCCAGAGAGAATCAAAATTACCATAAAAAAATTTATAAATCGAAAATTCTAGAATCGTGTCATCGATCCCACAAGAACATTTCTCAACATCAAATTAATAAAATAATAAAGAATGTAAAGATTGTAAAGCCGAAAATGTGTAGAAAAAAGTAACAAAAATCGTGATAGATGAAATATTTCGGAAAAAAAGTGAGGTTAAAAAAGTTAGTTTGCGTTTCAATTTCTTAAATTTTATGGTGAATCTGGCATTAGTTTTTCGCAGGTTTTTTACCCATTAGGTAAATAGTTGAATAGTTATAACAAAAATATGTATTATATGTATGTAAATATGTGTTTTTTATGAACCTGTAAATTATACAGGTTATTTCAGAAGTAACGGCTACTCTTGAAGGAGCATATGTCCAAGGACATGTTTTGTCAAATAACGTATGGTGATATATTGATTTCCGGGTCGAAACAGCGTTGAGGGCTTTGCAGCAGTCAACGTTTCGCGCTCTTTTGCAAGAGGCATCTTCAGGACTAAGTTATCAAACCAATCAATATGGTTTGATAACTTAGTCCTGAAGATGCAGAGCGCGAAACGTCGACTGCTTCAAAGTCCTCAACGCGGTTTCCACCCGAAAATCAATATATCATTGACTCAGACCGCGGAAGTCTACAATCTAGATAACGTATGGTCTCTAACTTAACGCATTCTTGAGAAAATTAATAAAGTACATTAGTCTGAACGGATGGCAATTGCATGCGACGGACGACTAGTATGCGAAATAACTTAGATCGGCTGCGGCGCGCAGTTGCCGCGTCTAGTCGCTTTGTTTTTTTCCGACGGGAATCACTTTGCAATCACCATTTTTGTAAATTACGTAAGTTCGCCATCGCATTTCGGTCATGCGCGATCAGCTATGCACCAGATTGCGAGGCTACTAAAATTTTGTTGGTACTGACAACTTTGAAATAAGCCTCAATTACATTGAGCGAGTTTACAAGCTGCTAATTGACGAGGTTAGAAGCGAGCGTGTCGGCTAGTGGGAGATAGTGTTGCTGACACACAAAACTGTTCACTAGCTCAATATCTAACTAGCTAGCGAATAAACAACGTGTCGTGAATACGTTGTTGTTGTATTTTTTTTGTTGTCATCTCCAGAATATTACTGGGCGTTAAAATTAAGTGGAACGCAAATAATATTGCGGAATTTCGTAATGTCTACCAGCAGTACTCTTTGTTCTGGAATATAAAAGACAAAGACCCACACTTTTCTCTGCCTCAATTTCTACTTTTTTTTAAATCTTTCGTGATAGCGTGAGCTAAAATAACGACTCCACCACGAGTAATTCCGTTTTTGTAGACAATGAAACCAGCAACCACAAAGTTACTCGCTGCTAGATCACTAGCAATTATAATGACACATGGCTAGTTGACTATCTAACAATCCCACACGTCAGCGAGTAAGCGACTAAAGTAGCCCGGTTTTCAACTTTACCCGCAGATAGTTTACAAGCTGCGAGTAACGTTGTGAACATGATGACACTGGGCTAGTTTTCTAGCAACTAGCTAATTCGCCAACTAGCAGCGTGTAAACTCGCTCAATGTAATTGAGGCTATAGACCATACATGACTTGACCAAAATTGCCTCTCTGTCCTTGGCGGAAATGCTCATTCAATGTTAGCCGTTATCTCTGAAACATCCTGTATTATAAATTGTTTTATTTCTTTTCAGATTAAATTTATAATAGATCATAAAAATTGATTGGACCATTGATAGCTGATAAGCTTCAATAAACGTACAAGCGACTGCTCAGCAGCATAAAACACAAAGGACTCAACCAATTCTAAAAACTAATGTAAATCGATTTCTAGGCCAGATTGTCGTATAAAATAAAAACAGAAAAGTTCTGCAGTTGTTTACAATATACGTTTATGTTCGATTGCTGGCCGCGACCAGTTACACCAACTGCGCCAGTTATGTTGCTCTCTTGATAGTTTAAAGAACACGCACTACATGAAGTTTGATGTTTTATTTGGTGAAGCACAATACCGAATGACGTTTAATTATCAAGTCAAATGTGCTATTGGCAACCCTTCCAAAACATAACCTCACCAGCCGCCACTGAGGTACGTACATTTTGTTTAAACAATATTTATTCGATTCCCTGGTAGTGATGGACATATGGGGTCCGGTTTCCTTATAGAGAATTAAGCGTATGGACTCATAACTTAAATATTTTATAATTTTTATTATTTTCAAAAATCGCCGTAATCAAAAAATTGTAGCAATTTGAAAAATTCAAAATAATCAACTATGGTCAAACAATATGTGAGATGTAAATTGGTGGGTGATTAGAAATGATTATGATTGACTTCAAATTGGTATAAAATTTTGTATTTAAAAAAAATTGACAAACTTAGATAATGAGTCTGCTGATGTGCAATTGTGTAATGAATGTACATACAGTAAATGAACGTAAAATACCTCAAATTAAAGCAGAAAAACATTTACTCATGCGAATGAATAAGTCACATTGACGACTGAAAAATGTTTGTTCCTCAAGTCGGAGATGTCGGAGATACATCAATAACAATAACAAATAATATAGATTTAACTTTTCCAAAAATATTTAATGCTTATATAATATAATACCTACATAAATTTTATTGCTGTAATATCTCCTCTTGACGTTGTTCAGAAGCGTGGCTTCGTTCAGGTACATCATCTCACCTGCAATGGATATGAGAACATGCGAAGTGGCTCATTTTTTACGCAAACCGAACACAATTAACTTACAGTTGTCGTCGTACTCCTTAGCGTGATCGCCAGTTTGGAAAATATCAGCGAAGACGCACGTCCTCCTGGCGTGTTTTGGACTAGCAGGCACAATCTCGACTCCATCCTCCAATATCTCCACTATGTTCCCGAGGATGAAGCCTTCCTCGGGATCCCGGGCCCACACCGTGTCCATCAACATGGCCTGAAACAAGAAGGAAGACATAGTTAACACAGTTATACTTTTGGAGACAGGCTTCATACACAAAGGATAGTTTTTTTGGAATCTTTAAAATTTAAGTGAAAACAAATATTTAACGCATTTGTATAAGTAGCTAACAGCTAGCGAATGAAATAAAGTGTAGTTTCTTTTTCAAGGAAATTAATGTACCAATCTATAAATGTTGCAGATATACAACATTGCGCGTTATGATATATAATAATTATAGATACTACTGTAACAGTACTGTTCTATATGAAACATTTTAATACTATTATTTTTCTTATCATAGTACAAGTTTAGCCCACATTTTGTCCTAATTGACCCAACCGTATATCTTTCAGACTTGCATGTTGAGATGGTCCACCCTTCTTCTTTGTCTATCTTGACACAGGCATATTGCAACTTCTCTAAGAATGTAAAAGCATGTCATTGAATGAATGAATGGCATTTTATAGTCCTAGAAATGCAACACTTTCGCAAGAAAAATAATTAACTTATACAAACGAAATAATGCCTTAAAGTTACAAGGTCTGAAAATTGATAACATTCTGGCGGTGGAGGTGAAACTGTTGGAAGAAAAAATATTTACCAGGTACATTTCTAATTATTATCTATGTCAGTATCATTGGTTAACAAACTTTTTAAAAAAATATAAAGAGCAAATGATGAGACATGGGCAGGACGTAAACTTTAAATTAAATAGAATTAATAATAATTAAAGCCAAACCCTGTATTTAAACCAGGCATCTGTTGGTATCCAGAACAATGCACAAATATCTATGACATGCTTTTTTTAGTTCTTTATAGGGTAAAGTACGCATGCAGTCATTGTCACTCCAAAACGTTGGCACCCAAGTAATTCAATGCTAATCAAATACGAGTGTCAACAACCACTTTTGCGTTTACACTACTTATTTTAATTGGTCATTACGGAATGTCCGTACAATCTTTTCAATTGTATTCTTAGAAAAATGAAAAAGAAACTTAAAAAAATTAAAGAATGACCACGACCTAGCTTAGAAACGTACCTTTAACTTTATTTCTATTTATCTCCCACTAATCAAAAAGCCTTGCAATACTTAAGATAAAAATATGTTTCAGTTATTGGCAATATGTTAGCGTCTCGATTTGGAGTTTTAAAAAGTTGGTCACCCTATTGTATACCCATCTCTTGTGGCTTTCAAAAATTTGTTTACTAATAAGATGTTTACAAAAAGACGAAAGTAGTGTAGTGTAAAAAGATAAAAAGATAGATAAAAAAATAGATAAAAAAGGTAAAATTGCAATGGGTTTATTGTCAAATTTATTTTGTGCTGTGCAACATTATGAACCAAGGTGCGCGTAATAGACAAAAATGTGTTCATTTTGAGAAACGGAGAATAC
Organism: Aphodius sticticus; assembly: GCA_963966075.1. Taxonomy (NCBI): domain Eukaryota; kingdom Metazoa; phylum Arthropoda; class Insecta; order Coleoptera; family Scarabaeidae; genus Aphodius; species Aphodius sticticus. The sequence continues at coordinate 30,092,820 of OZ014511.1, forward strand.
AACCCAAATATTTTTGGTAGAAGACTAATTCAAACAGTTAGAGCTACTATTCTTTACATAATTTACTCTCTGTATAAGCAGATACGATATGTGAGTAGTGAGTACATAAATTGGAAACAGTAAATAAGATAAAATAGAGGCAGGTTATTGATATAACAATAACTGGTTACTTTCCTAGAAGTATTTGTATAACAGGGAGGTAATGGCTTATGACTAGCCACAAAAAAACGACGATAACTATTACTGCTTATTTACTCCTTATTATTATTTGGCAATATTAAAATTGCTGTTTTTCAGAACAAGAAGATTTTAGGAAAGAAATAGTTCAAACCCCTCTAGATGTTGGCGTCTGTTACCACTACCATTACCATTAATCAGAACGTCCCTTTCGGGCTGTGAGTGTAGGTATGAACTAGGGTTGCCAACCTTCCAAACCTAGTCATGTAGGCACATTTTGTTGCTGACAAAAAAAAAACTGTAAAAAATCGTTTGAGATTTTTAAGTTTTTAATGTCAGAAAGAAAATACTTTGAATTATGTTTTTTAATTTTTTACTTCAAAACTCGCCATATTTAATATTGATATCCTCCTTTGTTTTTCTTATTCTAATGATACACCACACTTGCTTGGGTTAAGTTTTACGATTTATATTTTAAACAAAATGATGACAGTTTGAAATTGGTTGACAATAAAATGTCACTTTTATATTAATATTTTTCTATCATTATCTTTCTCATTCTACCGTAATTTAAAAAAATTTGATGTGTAAGGTGGTTCTAATTATTTTTTTAACAAGCAGCATCTTGTTAAATGGATTCATTATTTTTTTTTTCAATTTAAAATAATATTTAGTGGTTGCCACCAGCTGTCAACCTTAATTGAAACTGATTAAATTTGCATTTAACAAAATATATTTTTTAATAGTTTACTCAATTCAATAAATTTGCACCCCACCATTAAAAAAATATATCTATAAACTTTTGATTCAATATGTCAAAATAGCAGCAGGTTTCCACTTATTTAATTTGTTAAAAAGACAAGAATCGAAGACAAATGACGACACTGGCAAACAACAAAAATATCGAACAAAAGATAAATGCTTCTAGTATGATTTCTTTTTTCGTGTAGACTGTAGAATATGAAAATATCAAAACTTAATTATCTCTAACTAAAATTATCTCTACTTTTTGACTGGATTTTGAGTAAAAATATAGCACAAAAACGTATTATTCTTAATATCTTCAAAAGTAAGAAACAGGTTAAATTCCACTTCTGCTAAGACTTTTCATCGCAACTTTGCCCCTATTCCATTTACCTATATTCAATAAACGAGTACGTATAAAATTTTGCAAGAAAGTACGTTCTACGAGGACAATACATGAGGACACATGCATGATCACGAGGACAATCTTAGTAATCAATCAACCCTAGTTTGAACTAAGGCATCAACATATTTCTGGCTCAAATTGTGTTATTTTAGCAAATCGCTAAGGCTGGGATTTCTAAATGTCCGTTAAAACCATAAACCGAGTTTAGATATACAAAATCCTTGAGTCCTATACTTAGCCTAAGAATCTACCTATGCTTCTGTAATCACTATACATCTTAGAGGTACTACACAATAGAACTGTATTAGAAAATGAAGAAGCAATATTGTTACGACCTAACAGTAACAAGCGATTATAATGCGAAGATAGTTAAAGCAATTACACGTTTTAACGTACCGAAAACGCCGCTCGTCAAATTGATGTTTGAAGCACCCGCCAGTGCAGATAAATCCACAAGCATGCGAAGAGAGATTAATAAAACAGTTATCTATCTCGCATAGATAGTGCATCCAATTATTACGCTAATCGCATAAAAACAAAAATTCAATATCCCGAGCCTGTATCCTCCCATAATGCATGCGTGAACCGCAATTTCACAAAGATGACGAGGAAAAGATATAAGAAATACGAGGTATTATAATTACCGGTGGAACATGCATCCAATGGTGGCAATTGACGAGAATGCCATATGTCGTGGTACAGTTAGTTCGCAGGGATCTGTCTACAATGGCTGAGAGGACGGCATAGAAATGTAGATGCGGATTCAATGAACTGCGAACAAGACTCCGGATCGGGCGAGAAGCGGAGAAACTGGAGAGTACAGAAGGAAGGAACATGTGCGTTGCAGACCGTACCAGTTTTATGGCTTTCCATTCTAGGATGTAGATATGTACATTGGGACTGTTGGAGTGTCACGGTTATCATGGAGTGTGTATAGTATATTACATTACAAGAGCTGTAACTAGCATATTACGTACGAGTGGAAATTTAACATACGAGCCGCGAAGCGGCGAGTTTTGTTATTTTCCACGAGTATGTAATATGCGTTAAAGCTCGAGTATTGTACATAATTTTACCTACGACCGACAATTTCGATAAATTGTATCAAAAATGACAAACAAATACAGGTAAGAATATTTGACGGTTGACCAATCAATGTATTCGCGCGACATCTATTGCAACTACGGAGAACTTTGTCTGAAGTGTCGATCGAAAATTCCAGTACAAATTCAACATAAATTATCACGTTCTAGTAAGAATACGTTACAGCTCGAGCATTGCACTTACTTACGACCGAAAATTTCAATAAATATAAATTGTATCAAAAATGACAAATAAATAATCAAAATATTCGCGCGACATCTGTCATTATGACATTAGGTCGTGCGTTAAAAACACAAACGCACAGCCAAAGGCACACGTATGTTATAAGCGATATACGAGCTAAGTAGTCCGTGACGTAAGGGACATTTACACATACGGTCGTAGGTAATAGTATATTACATTACAAGAGCAGTAACTAGCATATTACGTACGAGTGGAAATTTAACATACGAGCCGCGAAGCGGCGAGTTTTGTTATTTTCCACGAGTATGTAATATGCGTTACAGCTCGAGTATTGTACATAATTTTACCTACGACCGACAATTTCAATAAATTGTATCAAAAATGACAAACACATACAGGTAAGAATATTTGACGGTTAACCAATCAATGTATTCGCGCGACATCTATTGCAACTACGGAGAACTTTGTCTGAAGTGTCGATCGAAAATTTCAGTACAAATTCAACATAAATTATCACGTGCAAGTAATAATATGTTACAGCTCGAGTATTGCACTTACTTACGACCGAAAATTTCAATAAATATAAATTGTATCAAAAATTACAAATAAATAATCAAAATATTCGCGCGACATCTGTCATTATGACATTAGGTCGTGCGTTAAAAACACAAACGCACAGCCAAAGGCACACGTATGTTATAAGCGATATACGAGCTAAGTAGTCCGTGACGTAAGGGACATTTACACATACGGTCGTAGGTAAAACAGTTTACTCACTGAGGAGACATTGTGATAAAAAATAGGAAACAAAGATACGCATTCATTATTTCTGTTGTAGAGGGAAGAAGTACATAATGGAACACTCGCTGCTTCTTCTAAGCTGCCTTTAATAGCGATCGTATATCCTCTTTAACAATAATTTTATTTATAACTAAAAAAATTAATTGATTTGAAAGTACAGGGTGTTAAAAAGTAAATGTAAGCTAATTGGCCTACAGTAGAAATCAAAATAAGGTCAAATTCTTCATTATCAAGCGCGCGAAAATTAACCGGGTATGGATTCCGTTTTTAAAGTGAATGTAATAATAGCTCGTTTATTTCAAGAGTTTTTAAGGTTTTGTCAGTTTCAGAGGTATCTTAATCTGATTGTGCGATCAAATTCTTTGTAGCGACCTGTCTTAAGAATATTTGTTTTACAAATGTCTAATTCCATTCATGGGCGCCCGCAGAAATATTTCCAGGGGGGTGCAAAACGAAAGCCGGCCATGGGGGAGCTACCGTTCCGCTTTTGGTATAGAAAACCAATCGTTTATAACTTTTGCAAAAATTGTTGCATAAATTTCTATCATACTCCAATTTGTAGGTAATTAAAAGACGTAGAGCGGAGTTTTTCCCCATGGAAAGCTAGCCCTAAATGGCGATAATGTCCGTTCGAATAGCAAACGTATTTCAATCTGTTGCTACAGAAAATAGGTTATAACTTTTGAAAAAATTGTTGCATAAATTTCATTCCTCAATTTGTAGGTAATTAAAAGATCTAGTAGCTCTTTGATGCTCGGAGTTTTGCCCCATGGACAACAACCCCTAAATGGTGATATTGTCCGTCACGTGTAAATCAGTTGCTACAGAAACATAACTTTTGCTAAAATTGTTACGTAGATTTCTATCATACTCCAAATTGTAGGTAATTAAAAGACGTGGAGCGGAGTTTTGCCCCATGGAAAAGTAGCCCTAAATGGCGATTATGTCCGTTCGAATAGCAAACGTATTTCAATCTGTTGCGACAGAAAATAGTTTATAACTTTTGGAAAAATGGTTGCATAAATTTCTATCATTCCTCACATTGTAGGTAATTAAAAGATCTAGTAGCTCTTCGACGCTCGGAGTATTTCCCCATGGACAACAACCCCTAAATGGCGATATTGTCCGTTCGAATAGCAAACATATTTCAATCACTTGCTACAGAAAATAGTTTATAACTTTTGCAACAATTGTTGCATAAATTTCTATCATTCCTCAAATTGTAGGTAATTAAAAGATCTAGTAGCTCTTCGACGCTCGGAGTATTTCCCCATGGACAACAACCCCTAAATGGCGATATTGTCCGTTCGAATAGCAAACGTATTTCAATCAGTTGCTACAGAAAATAGTTTATAACTTTTGCAAAAATTGTTACGTAAAGTTCTATCATACTCCAAATTGTAGGTAATTAAAAGACGTGGAGCGGAGTTTTGCCCCATGGAAAACTAGCCCTAAATGGCGATTAGGTCCGTTCGAATAGCAAACGTATTTCAATCTGTTGCTACAGAAAATAGTTTATAACTTTTGCAAAAATTGTTGCATAAATTTCTATCATTCCTCAATTTGTAAGTAATTAAAAGATCTAGTAGCTCTTCGACACCGGAGTTTTGCCCCATGGATAACAACCCCTAAATAGTGATATTGTCCGTTCGAATAGCAAACGTATTTCAATCAGTTGCTACAGAAAATAGTTTATAACTTTTGCAAAAATTGTTGCATAAATTTCTATCATTCCTCAATTTGTAAGTAATTAAAAGATCTAGTAGCTCTTCGACACCGGAGTTTTGCCCCATGGATAACAACCCCTAAATAGTGATATTGTCCGTTCGAATAGCAAACGTATTTCAATCAGTTGCTACAGAAAATAGTTTATAACATTTGCAAAAATTGTTGCATAAATTTCTATCATTCCTCAAATTGTAGGTAATTAAAAGATCTAGTAGCTCTGCGACGTTCGGAGTATTTTCCCATGGACCACAACCCCTAAATGGCGATAATATCCGAGCGAATAGTAAACGTATTTCAAAAATTTGCTCTAGAAAAATGTTGAAGAAAACTTTTGCAAAAATTATTGCATTAATTTACTAATGCTACTGAAAATGGTATTCCCTTCTTATGTACATATGAACGAACTAGAAATCTCTTGCACGACAAAAAATGATATTGCCGACAAATAAGGTGCACGACAAAAGTTTATATTGAACGACGCGAAAATATTTTCCACGACAAAAATATGTATTGTAATTAAATAAATTAAGTAACGAAGGAAAAGTACAAATTAACGGCGGTATTAATAACTATATAGAGAAACGATTAAAATATTTAACATAAGGTTTATTAAGAAATAATACCAAAACTAGCATGCAGTGCAAAACTATAAATAATAAAATAAATACAAATTCTTACACTATATAGATATATAAGATGTACAAAACCTAAACTAATCACAATGTTTTTAACACAAAAATAATACAATAACTACTTATTATACTTTTTAAAGTCATCGATTATATTATACTCTTGTGCATTATATTATTCTGTCGTTCAATCTCATTTTCTGTGACGTTTTCTAGTAACTGTACTTTTCATTGGTGACATTATTTTAGTGGTGTGAACACTGGCGGGAATAAAATTATAGTTGTCGTTAATTTATACTATTTTTATATGTGATTTCCTGACGTGCAAATGACCTACTCTGGCGTTTCAACCTTGCAAATAAAAAAAATCAAATGTAACAATGAATTTTAGTACAAGGTGGTTCAGAAGAAATATTTCTTTACGTTTCGAACATTTGTACTTTGGGAACTGATGGAAAAACACTCCATTATTTAAACATTCATTAACATACACATAACATTTGCACATCAGGAACCCAGTATTAAAACCAGCATTACTAAAGAAGAATCAACGTTTTTAGCAAAAGGGGTCCATCTGGGTTGCCAATTTTCGAAAATACCGCCTTTTGATTGGGTTATACCTGTCAAAACTTTTAAAACTTTTTTGGTTCCCAAACGGACTGATAGATATTTATAGTTTATCATTGTACATTTCAAAGTCTGGTAACGTATAGTTAAATTAAAATTTAAAATAATCAAAACAATACAATTTGCTAAATCGCAGTGCAAATTGTTGCACTGTGATAATTAATTATTAAACGTGAGACATACATTGCCAGTGACCAAAATTACACAGTCGTTCTCGCAAGGATCAGTATTTTCCTGATGCGCGTACAATAGTATATTATTCTAGGAGCAAGTAATGTAAGCAATTTGTCACGTGAACGAAGTTTGCAGCACGAGCCGTAGGCGAGTGCTGCAAAACGTTCGAGTGAGAAATTTCCATTACTTGCGAATGGAATACTATACTTTTTCTACGACCATGTAATGAAATTTTATAAATGAATTTATGGCAAATAGGGACGGCTGTATGTCACTATGACAGTTTACAGGATTTTGACAGATTAAAATTGTTTGGTGCGCTTGTCACTTAGAGACGTTGTCAATGCCTTGACAATGTCGCTAAGCAGTGAATCAAAACACAATTGGAAATGAAAAATCCAGAGCTGTGGTTGGATCTAAAGCCGTGAGAAATGAAATATTTCTCACGAGTCGCGAGGTATGAGAAGCCAGGAATGAAATATTTGCCATGTGTGTGGGGAATACTTAGTATTACTTATCATAAATTGCCATGATAATGAATGCATTCATCAATAGGAGTAGAAAAAGCTATTTACAATACGGTGGAGGACATACAAAAAATGGGTCGCAACCTTATACGCTGCGCTTTCCGCCCCGCCATACGCTCGCTGTCTGTTCACGGCCTTAAAGATCGGGTCTAATTCAATTAGCCCAGGGTTATCAAGGATCTTAAAGACAACATTTGTGCAGAAATTTCATCTCTCCAGCTTCGTTAAAGATCGTGGAAAATGTCTTAAAAAGCTCGTGTTTGTGAAGCAGAAGTTGGTAGAAAGTAGTCTAGTAAAGCATCAGTAAATAAATTCATTATTTGTTGGTACATACCCTAAAATACTAAAAGTTGGAAAATTGTTGAAAAAGTTGAAAAAAAAATTATCTGTCCGTGCTTTGTAGATGATACAAATTAAGTTATTATGGGACTAAAATTAATATTTGTGCAGAATAGTATATAAAATGACTGTAATACAGTATTTTTCTACTTACGGCATTAATTTTAAATATAAATTTAGAAATTGTGGTGAGGCCGTTAGCATGGTTTTACGGTTTTATAATGAAAACCGTCCATTATGAAATCGAAATCAGTGCCACAATGTGCAATATTATGAAAGCAAAGTAGCAAATATTTTTTAGCTTGGTTTTGATAATCATCTTAAGTTACTTATAAAAAAATAATAACTAAAATTTGATTCTGGAAAATTTATTATCAAAATGGTCTGAAGCAGAAACCAAATGCACATTGATTAGTATTTTAAGACTGGAAAACAAAAAAGAAATTCTAAGCAAATTATAATCTTTTGTCGTCACGAGGACAGGAAATATGATTAAGAAACTGAGATCTCACATGTCAAAAATCAGGGTGAAATCATCGTGCCTCATATTTAATGTTCGATATGTTGACAATGAAATATTACACTGTTTAAAGTTATCGCCATTCCTCAATAGTTAGTATTAATCTATAAAGAAGCAATTAAATTTCAATGACCACTTTCAGTTTCATTTATTGGATTTTTTTCTCAGATTTCGTAAAAAGATAATCAACAGCACGGCGTGTTATCTCCACAATCGTGCATTGTGATAATTGAATAAACGAGAACTAATAAAAGCGAAAACTAATGACTAACAATGAATGTTTCCTTTCCTTCTAGAGAAATTTTTTGATGGAAACTGGAGTCCGTTACGGTAGCGGACAGCAAAGAAATGTTCTGCACTAATAATTTCGCACATCTCGTGCCGCAGTTTCTGTTACAGACGTCTGTCCGCTAGAGATGAATACTTGAATACAAAACGTAGGTACTTTCTATTTATTTCATACTCTATGCATTTCCCAACGGTGCGGGTAATATGCAGTATTGTTAGTTTTGGTTTTTGCTCAGGTATACTTTCAAGAAGAAATAAAAGTATTAAAAAATCTAAATATTGTGGGAATCTACGACCGATAGCTTATTCAGTGACGAACACCGTTTATTAGATTAAAAAAAAGTCCAATTTTGTCACCACAACAAAACTAGAAAATGTTTTAACTTAATTAATATTTGATGTTACGCAACGAGATATCACTTTAATCTGATGTAGCAAACATTGGAGAATATGAACTATACAACAAATGACACATTTACGGGAGCACCAAAACTTGATGATCTTCAATAATTGATTGCCTTTGTATTTTTAAAATACGATATTGCAGTAATAGTTGATAAAATTATTTTTATCTTATTCAAGTACGCACACGTACACTTTACCTACTATACTTATTAACAGAATTTTAATTATCTAAAAGGTGAGGCGGTGACAATATTGTTGTATCTAATTTATTCGTGATTTATTTCCTTATTTAGGACGTACGGTTAATGAGTATTATTATTATTATTAATAAAATTGGTATGTCTTTAGATAGGTATTGATAATAGAATACCATTATCACTATCTAAAACCTGTAACTATTTATTAGTGGGATTTTGTAGATACACAGCAAATCGACTGTCAAACTGGGAAACGATAGCTGCAATTGATTAAAATTCGTATATTTTAGATAGATAATAATAGAATTTATGCTTTTATTGCGTAACGGTTCGAATGATAAATTGCAAAAATGCTTTTGTTTGAATTCATGGAATTTTGCTTGGCATCCTGTTGTTTATATTAAATACCGATAGTAACACCAATTTTCCATTTATAATGTTGACAGAGTGTTTACTCTTGGACATCTACTAACAAAATTTTTAACAAAAATAATAAATAAAATGTTTATTTATATATGTATTCTTTATAAAAAGCTTCTGGATTGTCTTAACCCTACAATATAAATATTAGATGGTAATTATCTGCTTGCATGTACCGGGTAACACCCCAAGACTATGCAAAACTCTTAAGAGTAAAGTACCAAATATCAAAATGTAATTACATATCTTGCTGCATGTACCGTGTGTTACCAAAACTATGCAAAACTCTTAAGAGTAAAGTACCTTTATGTTCAAAGCTATGGAAAATGTTGTTTGAAAAAAATTATTTAGGAATATTAGAGGTAATCAAATACCGAATTATAATCACGTTCTCCATTGCATATACCGGGTGTTTTTATTACCAATTATTTTTTTTTTTAATCAGTTTCTCAGAAAACTTCAT